>CM031935.1:40611812-41335038 GCA_018703725.1 Brassica juncea | reverse complement strand
TTCTTATTTTGGGTTTTAATCGTTTTGCTTTGATTTGTTTGTCATTTACAATTTTATAGCAATAATAATAGTTGTTTTAGTTATCTTGTTTGTTTGCTTGATAATTCCTTGATTGATAAATGAGAAATGAGAATTTGATAAAAGGATAGTCAGACCATGGCCAAGGCATTTGCCTAAAGGGGCACGATTTTATTCACCCAAATAAAAGTCCCATTGAGTTATAAAACTTGAGTATAAATGGTTTCCATATTGAACCAATGGCAAAGGAAACAGAAGTTCCTTCAGATTATAAAAGAAAAAAAACCGCCCAAGACATTAAAAGAAAGAGGTTAAGACTATACCTACATACTCTACTGATCTAGACTATGCCAAGGATCAGTATGATAAAGGCACAAGGCCTAGGCAACCAGATTGGTTGACCAAACGAAATTTTTACACACTTTATGGCATGACTGGATTAGCCATCCAAGTCAAAACTTGATGCAAAGATAGATATTGCAAAGGCACAAAGAGTTATCCCATAAAATCTCACGTTGTGTAACATGTACACAAGAGAAACTAATTTAGGCTTTATTGTCCCAAGTACCACGTGATTACAGTATGTCCATGAGGGGGAGTGAGGACAAACTGATCCATGAACATACTACAAATCCGTGTGGCATGGTCTATGACCATAGTAGACTTGGTCGAATTCTTTATACCATAAAGGCCACTACCTAAAGCTTGGGGACACAAGGATTTACATGTAAAAGGTAACTATGCATCAGGCCATATAAGTGAGCATAGATATTCCCATTGATTAAGGGTCATAAACCAGACGTATACATATACCGTCTAAGAGATTATGAATAAACCACCACAAACATATGTGCCTTCTAGGATGGAATCTCAGGAGAGGATGGGAAAAAGATTGGGAATATATGTTGGATGTAAATGTCTTTCTCCCACGAGTTTTAAGGTATCTTAAGCCAAACATGGGTGATCAAATCAGTGGCCAAGAACACAGATTGCAAGAGAAAAGTAATCTCATTATCCAACATTTAAAAAGGAGAAAGCTATAGGCTGGTAAAAAGTAAAAGTGTAAAGAGAAATGAAATGGTATTAACCATCATTGTCTTGGCAAGATTCTCGGACTAAATAATATGATTTAAGACGTCCAAAGAATGTGATCAAATGATACAAAAGCTAGCAGAACAAGATGCCAGACACATTGACCCGAAAAGAAAAGAATATAATGATTAAACATATAAACCAGCTTGCACCAACGATTTTGATGTCCTAGAGAGACACAATCAAGTTGCTACAGATTCTATACAAGATAGACCAATATGTTCCATAAGATAAGGAACCTCGGAAAGGAAAGAAAAGGTGCATAGAATACAGATCCGAGGTTATAAGGGAAACCATCCCAGACATAGAAAATGGTCAACCAATAAAAGATACCATACAGGAATTTGGGACGCCAAACTCCATGGTACTTAAGGTGATTTGGGATGCCAAACACCGAGGTATTAAAGGTCATAAGATTGCAATCGATTATATTATGTCTGGAATACAATGGAACGCAGAAAGAGTATCGATACCAATGATGTATTTACATACAAGATAGCACTTGAATATAAGACATAAAGCGAGGATCATGAACCCACGTAGAGTACTCATATAGATAAAGTTAAGAAGTAACGTGGGGTTAAAGGAAAAGAGAGATAGGCGTATTGGCCATATATGATAGAGACGCCATCTGATGATATAAACCAGTGGACAAATGAGTCTTGCGAGAAAAAGAAAATCATGAGATGTAGGACATGACCACGTAGACTAGAGGTCCTCCATGTCCCTACTAATAAAAGCATTCAAAGGAATGGCTTGATTACACAAGGTTACTCACAGAGACTAAGGAACAGATTATAAGGAGATAAATTCCTATGTGGTGGATACTACTGCACAATATCGAAATAAGATAATGTCTGGACACATAAGAAAGATGTAGTAAGCAGTATATAAATCACTGGATATAAAAGGTAAAAAAGAAACCTGAAAGATGAGAAAAGAGGTTCTCATAGAACAGCATCGTTCCTAAGCTGTTCATGGACTGAAATAAAAGCAGCTGCATATAATAGACTAAGTGATACTTAGTAAAGGAGTTCTATAAGAACGATCCAAATCAGTCCATATATTATGAAAGAAATCCCTTGTGTTTATACTTAAAGAAAGGATAATTAGTTCGACTGATTCTTGGACAGGCTATGATGGGACTATCAAAGATTTATAATGGAGATCATAGCCGTGTATGTATGTTGAGATATATGATCCAACGTACCAAGAATAGAATGTGATATGGTCAGAGAAAAAGAGAATGAATCCATCAGATTCATGATACGACCAAAGGTCCATATCAACCAAGATCATGTCCGGCCTAGTTCGGCCTTAATCATCTCGGTTTTGTCCCAGCCCAACCGTCCATGTGAGACGACCAACATATTAATCCAAACATGGTTTGGTTCTAGAGAAAGGTCGAACCTATATAGTTGTTATTCATGAACAAATTAAGGGCACATACTAAGGAAGGTTCATGAAAAGTTTTGGTCAAAAGCCATGAGATAGAACACACGATGGCCGACCAGTTTTGGTTGAACAATGACAAAAGAGACACTTCCTTACATAGAGTGTTTTATGTTTTGGTTGAGAACCATAAACATGCCCGACCAGTTTATAGAATGGAAGAGAACAAAGAAGCACAAGTACTTTAAGATCAATGAAGCAACATTCAGAAGTCCATACAAGAGAATCTTCAGTGATGCCTTCATCAGGGGGAGTAGTGTGTGTTGTACTCTTTTTCCTTCACCAAGGTTTTGACCCACTGGGTTTCCCTGGTAAGGTTTTAACGAGGCAACATTAAGCATACTACGAACTCGAAATGGTTATGGCGTCCAAGGGGGAGTGTTAAGAATCATCTAAGTGGACGACGCATAACAGGAAGAACCGAACCGGACCATACCGAACCGGACCATACCGAATCGGACCATACCAAACCGGCCTGTACCAACCAGGGACGGCCCAAACCAATAGACCAGAGGCGCCCACATGTTTATCTCTATTTCCATATTTGTATTTATCATTTTCCTAGATAAACTAGGAAATATGTAATTATCCCTTTTCTTATAGGATTGGGTTTTTCCATTTATCACTTATGTAACTTGTATATAAAGAACCTCTGATCCATAATAAAGATTAAGAAAATCCATAATAAAGATTAATACTTTTCTTGAGCTCTTGATTCACAACACAATACTATATAATCTTTTATTCATTTCAAATTTTTATACTCTCAGCAAGTTTATAAAATTAAAAATCATATAATTTAATGATTGATGGAAAGAAATGTGTGACGGGCATATTTCACAATAATATATAATCTATAACTCAATAATATTTTTATGTTACGATCAAGTTTATGTAATTTAAAACCATAGAATCAGATGAGGAGGGTCTCTCGTAACATCAGATGCCTATCAGTAGGTTAGATGTCTGAACGTGTCACTGTGCAAAACACATCAACAAGTACTCTCACCTTTTCTGGAACATGTCCAACGAGTCTTGATTTTGTTTCTTGAACTTCAGCACAATGCTCTTTATCCTCGTCATCATCCCGAACCTCAATCAAAAGTGGCAACTCTTGTTGTCCAAGATTCCTTCATCTTCGTCCAAAGAAACACCACCTTCTTCATCAAGCTCGATCACATCATTCAAGTTCACAACAATCTCATCATCGCTCACACAATGATCACCTACCTCAACATATTCACGTTGAATCTTCCCTTGGTAATTACAAGGACTTTCAGTTGCATCATCATTCAGTTCACCTGTTTGACAAGCCAGGTCACGCCAGGTTTAGAGCAGTTGTCAGCTTCTTTAAGATACATATTGTGTGAAAAATATGATCTCTTGTCCCATGATATACCTTCTTCCTCGAATCTACTTTCTTAAACAGTCAGATCATGCCCTCTTCAAAACTCAAACGGATTCAAGCAAACCGGCACCTGCATATTTCATTGTCATCTTCAGTCATGTGTGATGTGGGATCCTAAACAGAAGTTGCAATGGATAAATTGTTGGTGTTCGTCTCCAAAAGATCTGAAAGAGTAAAAGTCTATGTTCCTCTTATACCTTCTTGCTTGATCCAAAAAAAAAAAAACACTAGAGAAACAGCAAAAGTAGACAGAAGATCAGTATCTTCCCACCAGGGAATATACAAAGCCATACGCATCATCAAAAAAGCCAACTTGATTGCTTCCTATGCTTCAGCCCAACGCAGTATATAAGAACAAAACCCAATACAATCCTCTAACTAAAGCAATAAAAGCAGATAAAACCCAGTACAATCTTTAACTATAGAAAACCTCTTAACGAGTCCAAATTCGTGAATAAACGCCATAGATCAAACCCAGAAAATACACTTCAATAAATCACAAATCAGTAAAACCAATGATCTAAAAGGCCCAATTGAAGAAAAATAGAATTTGACTTACAAAGAAGATGACGTTGGGTGTGATCGGAGTGTGTCTCTGTTGAAGAGAGATCGAAAAAGTTAAATCAGTCGTGAGAGAAGGAAAAAATATGACGAAGAAGAAAGAGGTTATAAGATAATGTTGGAAATAATTGGATAACCCATAAACCCATTTTGATCCAAACCAATATTAATCCAACTTACCGAACTCATTAACTCAATAAAACCATTAACTCATTAGCATCCAAATTGTTAACTCGTTAAAGTCCATGGATTGGTTTGGTTTGGATCAATTCTTAGTTATTACCCATTTTGACATCTCTACATATAGTGAAGTTGATATTTTATTTTAAAAATATACTTATATTGTTAAGGACCACGTGGATATTATATAGAAAGAACAAAATTTGAAATTTTATTTTAGAAACTAATCTAAAATTCTTACCAAAAAATAAGGTAATTATGAGTTCATAATTATCCGTAAGTCGTAAAGGAAAGCTTCTTGAAATTTCTGCTTCGTAATTCTGATTCTTCATTCCATATTGGATTCAAACAACAAAGCAACCTCAAATATATTATCCTAAGAAAAACAACACGAAATTCCTGAATTGCAAGTCGAAAACTTTATGTATTATTAAGTTTTCTTCACAAATTATTGATAAAACGAGTGAAACGTACCGATTCACAACTCGCTTTGTCGTGAGTACGAGTTACAGTTAATTTCTTTAGTTGTCGGGGATGATTTCAACAGCTCGTCGTTGTCTCAATATTTTTTTTCGTAGTTGCAATTTTTATTTGTTCTAGTTTGATAACAATCAAATAAGGGTATTCTAATTTTTTGCTCAATTAATGAAAGCTACTTAGTTAATTTTTAGTTTGGAAGGTTAACTCATTGCAATTTATTATTCCGTCGATATACTTATATAAAAACTGGCTCATTATTTTTATATATCTTCTAGCTTGCTAATATTTTTATATTGGAATTCTGTTTATTCATTTATCTAATTGTATTTTGTTGGGGTCAAAATCGGTCAATGACGAAATCGTCACCCGAAAGTCCTCGAAAGAAAAGCCAAGCGACGATCAAATCCAAGAAACGGGTCGTCACTCGATAAAACTCACGGAAGGCTCGTCCACTCCCATCTGGCGCCAACTGCGAGGGTCCTGGCGCCCATCCATGCGATCGTCTCATGATCTCAGGCGATGACAGCATCTTGGTCCCTTGAAACCCATGTCTGGATTGTCCGAGATCTACAATGAGTCTTCCGTAAAACCTTCCCGATTGTTTAAAAGATTCATCTTTTAACATATCTAGAACTCGGAGCCACATTGCTCTCATCCTCGACGACGGAAAATCTGAAGATCTAAGTCCATCTCAAAATCCCGATACTCGCAGGAAACAATTATCTCGAGATCTACGACTAGAGACCCTCCCAAAACTCGAAAGATTTCCCGCAAACAACTGACGAGGGAAAGATCGAACAAACCCACAGACGGCAAGACGGCCTGGCACCAGCAGCACGCAGGACGCGGGCTGGCGCCGGCGGCACCCCGGCCTGGCGCCGGCGGCACGCGGGACGCGGGCTGGCCTGGCGCCGGCGGCACCCCGGCCTGGCGCCGGCGGCACGCGAGACGCGGTCTGGCCTGGCGCCGCGCACCCCCCCGGCCTGGCTCCGGCTCACGCGGGACGCGTAGCCTGGCGCCAACGCACGCGGGACGCGGCTGGCCTGGCGCCGCGGCACCCGGCCTGGCCCGCGGCACGCGGGACCGGCTAGCCTGGCGCCGGCGGCACGCGGGACGCGGGTTGCCTGGCGCGGCGGCCCCGTCACGCGGCCGGCCTGGCCCCCCGGCCGGCGTCACCCTTCCGCGGGCGGGCCGGCCTGCGCCTCTCACCCCCTCCTTCGCGCCTCGCACCCGTCACCTGCTGCCTGCCTGAGCTCTTCTTCACCCGCTGCTCCGTGCTTCCCCTTCCCGTCCGGCTGCGCCGCCACACCTGGCCCGCACCCGTCGACGCGGGTCGGGCCTGGCGTCGGTCCACGTCCTCGTCTGGTCTCGTTCCTATCTTGCCCGTTCGATCCCATCTTAGCTTGTTTCGATCAATCTACGCATTTGGTATGATCGCGGTTACTCTAGAACGCCACTTCCTCGACTAAACAAGGAATTGAGGTTCCTTCGGAAACACTGAGACCTTCAAAGACTGTCCTTTCGAAAAACCGTAAAAACGCCTAAACGGCCCAACGCGGCCAAAACGGCCCACGTACGATTTTCCGAAAAAGAAGGATAACTATGACGGTTTATCTTTATCCTCACATAAGAGATAAATGTCAAGTTTCCATAAGAGATAAATATCAAGTTTCCAGAAGATAAATGTCAAGATTTCCGAAGATAAACGTCAAGTTTCCCGATAAACACTAAGATGGATGAAAATGGAAAAAGCCCAACTCAGCCCGCGAGAAGATAGACCGTCATAGGAGGAGTATATAAGGAGAGCTTTGAGCAAGAAGCAAAAAAGATCAAAAACGTCCAGAGCACTTAGAGCAACTTAGCGTTCTTTTCTGTTTTCACTAGCGAGCTGCGACTCAACTAGGATAGACTTAGGCGATCAGACTAGCGAACTTGCCGACAGCTCTCGTAGCCAAGACTCTTACCTGTTGTTCACGCTCAAACGCGGATTCGGAAATAAAATCTTTTGCTCTATTCTTTTTTCTTACGATTTTTATTCCGTTTTCATATTTTCTTTGTCGAACTGATTGTGTCGTGTGCGGCCCAGCAGATATCCGGGACCTTCAGGGAAGGCTTAGTTCACTTGGCTTTCCTCCAAATCAACTTAATTTGACGGTGCGAATTTCGGTTCCCACAGTTTGGCGCTAGAAGGAGGGGGGGTTACGGATCTATCTATCTCGCAACTGCACACGCTCGATCATGTCAGCCGACGCCACCAAGGATCAGCCAGCGCTAGACGGAACACCCGTCGATGCCAACGCTGAGAAGACTCCAGCTGGAGACGCGTCCACAGTCACTGCTGATGCGAACACTGAGGCGCTCAAGCAGATGAAGGAACTGTTTACTTCCGCCCAGGCGCGGGCGGAACAACAGGACAAGCTGATAACCTCGCTCGCAAAACAGGTCGATACCTTAACTGCGAGGAGCAAGTTGCCGCGCGGATCCACCAAGGCACGCCGCGGCAGGAGACTCGACTTCGGATCTCCCGAAGCACGAGAAAAAGATGCCCCGAAAGAGCCCACTCCCGAGGAAACGGCTCCGAAAGGACAGCAAACGACCTCGCAGAACCTTCCACTCCCGGCTTCGGGAAACAAGGAAAGCGACGTCGAGCGCATCGATCTAGATATCAGCGACCGATCGGACCCTTCCGATGAAGACGCTGACATCCACCCCAGGAGAACCCGAAGCCAGTCCGCTTGGCAGACGGTATCCTTCGACAGGCCCATGACAGAAGAGGAAGAAGAACTCTACTGGATGGAGCAGGAAGAACTCGC
Organism: Brassica juncea; assembly: GCA_018703725.1. Classification (NCBI taxonomy): domain Eukaryota; kingdom Viridiplantae; phylum Streptophyta; class Magnoliopsida; order Brassicales; family Brassicaceae; genus Brassica; species Brassica juncea. The sequence continues at coordinate 41,327,034 of CM031935.1, read as the reverse complement.
GGAAGATCAAACTCGGATCTATCGCGACCAGCGTCGACAGGTTCGGAGGAATGCCGGCGGCAATAGCGAGATCCATGATCTCCGCGAATCTCTCAAAAAGACCGCGGCTGAAGTGAAAGCGGTGAAATCGCAGATCCATCAGGCGACCAGTTCTGCCCCCGAGATCGATAGACTTCTCGAGGAAGCACGGAAAACGCCTTTCACCACTCGGATCATGGAAACACGCATCTCAGACCCAGGGAAGATCAAAATCCCGGTATATGACGGTACGACGGATCCTAAGTCACACCTGCAGTCCTTCCAGATCGCAATGGGTCGGTGCAAACTCCCGGAGCGCGAACGGGACGCAGGTCATTGTCTTCTCTTCGTCGAGCACCTCAAAGGTGCCGCACTCGAGTGGTTCTCCCGGCTCAAAAGGAACTCCATCGGAAGCTTCCGCCAACTGGCCTCGGCGTTTCTCAAACAGTACTCCATGTTCATGGATAGAGAAACGTCCGACGTGGATCTATGGAGTCTAGCTCAGAAGGAAGACGAGTCGCTCCGCGACTTCATGCGAAGGTTCAAACTGGTGATGGCCAGAGTAACGGGCATCAGCGACAATGTCGCAATCGACGCCCTGAGGAAAACTCTCTGGTACAAGTCGAAGTTCCGAAAGTGGATACTACTGGAAAAACCGCGGACAATCCAGGATACTCTCCACAAGGCAACGGACTTCATCATCATGGAAGAAGAGATGAAGCTTCTATCGCAGAAGCACGGACCGCAGAAAACCGCATCCAAGAAGAAACCCTCTCGTAACGACAAATACGTCCATCACGAAGGGGAAGACGTCCAAGGCGAGCATAACTACGCCATCAACTCGGAGCAAGGCAAAACCTCCGGCAACACCTGGACCAGGAACCAGTACAAGGATAACTCCTATTGCGAGTTCCACGAGACCAGAGGTCACTCCACTGCGAACTGCAAGGTTCTCGGCGCCCGGCTCGCCGCAAAACTCCTCACCGGCGAGCTATCAAAGGTCAAGAGTATAAAGGACTTGCTCCTGGACTCCGACCGCCCAAAGACTAACAAAACTGCCTCCGAAGACCGCGCGACCGAAAACCAATCAGGGGAAAAGCGCGGAAGAAGACAGGACGACCAAGGGAACAACAGCAGTCGCCAGAGGGTAAACATGATCATCGGAGGATCACAGTTCTACCAGGACTCTGTCTCATCGATAAAAGCCTACGGGCGAAAAGCCGAGACCAGTTCCAACTGGTTCCCGGACAGCGATGTTCCTAACCACACAATCGCTTTCGAGGAACACGAGACCGTCGGAATCGACAAACCTCACTGCGACCCTCTGGTGATCGACTTGGTCATCCAGGATCTCGAAGTCGGCCGCATTCTCGTCGATACTGGGAGCACGGTCAACGTCATCTTCCGCGACACCCTATACAGGATGAAGATCCCACTTGGGGAAGTCGTCCCTGAGCCAAAACCTTTGACGGGGTTCTCGGGCGTCACTACCATGACCCTCGGGAAAATTAAACTCCCAGTCATGGCGAAGGAAGTTACAAAGATCGTCGAGTTTGCAGTAGTCGACAACCCGGCCATCTACAACGCCATCATGGGAACCCCTTGGATCAACTCCATGAAGGCAGTACCGTCCACATATCACCTAGGTATCAAGTTCCCGACTCCGACCGGAACCGCAGCCATCAGGGGTAGTCAGAAACAGTCGAGACTCTGTTACCTAGCCGAGTTTAAACTGCGAAAAGATCGGAACGCCCCTGCGGCCAACCCGAAACGAGCAAAGGAATCACACAACATTCCCGAAGACTCGAAGAAAGATGATCCAGAATCATCCGAACAGGCAACGATTCAGGACGGCGACAAAACCTCTGAATCCACCGCCGTAAGACCGGACAGCTCGACCCCCACACATACCACTGATCCGACCAGCACGATCGGAACGGTGACGCACGGGGAGTAAAAACGTCCGCGGCAACTATCAGAACTACGAGATGGCTTGATCCTCGAAAGAGGTACGTAGGCAGCTCGTCGAAACCCGGCGAGTTCAGCTATCCCCCTCACCAAAAAGGGGGGGGACTGGGTGCGTATACTCCTATACTCCCACAAAAACGCGAAAAATCCGCATATGTACTCTAACTTCTCGAAATTTTTTAATAAAATTCTTTCTATCTTTCATGCTCACTTAAACGCATCAACGCTTCGGAAAAACGAAAAATCATATCTTCAAAAGAAACGCGAGACGTCGCAACTTCTTAAAAAGATAATAAAACTCGTATTATCCGCAAAAGACAGTCCACCAGCGACTTAAAAATAACTCACGCCCGTCGATTGGCCCCGACGGACGCTCATAAGAAACGTTTCACTCAATACAAAATCGTAGTCAGACCTACAAGGTCCTCTTACATCCGACAAGGATATCATAGCGCGCTATACAAGAAACCCAAAATTTTGGTTTAGCATCTCGGATAAACTCCGAAGATAGCTCGATTCTTTTAACACAAGTCATATAAGCCGGCGACTAGTCGCGGACTTTAAACGAAAAGAATCAGGAAGAAATCACTAACAGGCAAAACGAAAGCCGATCAGTCATCGCACAGCCTCAAAGCTGAGAGTAAACCTAGGTCTTGCCCTAAACCCAGTCTTGCTGGATCTTGACATCTCACAGACATAGTATCGTATACGAGATCCCAAAACATGTCTCTTATCGCTTACACCTAAAACGCTCGCTAAAAGTAGCATACGGACCAAGCGACGAAAAAAGAGTTAGGATACGAAGTGACTACTCGCATCCTTCCCTCTACACTTGACGAAAGTATAAATCAAAACAAAAGACGAAATCTCGCAAATTTTCATATTCATAAATGCCGCAAAAGACGGCAGGATTCAAAGCCACCAACGGCCAGTCCTAAAAACATAAGAATGCAACCTCCAACGGTCGCAGGATAAAATTACTAAAAACGGCCACACACGGCCAAAAAATTCAATTCACAAAAGGAAGTCAACGTTGAGAAATCCGGATGCAGAAATCCCAAATGAACTAGCAGGCTGGTCCACTTCCTCATTCACGCCTCGAGCATTCCCACCATTCTCGGCGTTCTCATCGGCTCCGACCTCCACCGTATCCTCGGAAACCTCGATAGGTTCCCATAGTCTCCGGACTCTTTCTTCTACCGGAGGAACCAAGGACTCAGCATGAGCACACTCGGCCATGAAATCCTTCATTTCAGCGATCTCGGAATCGAAAGAGAAATCTGGGTTCTGAGACTTGTAAAGATTTACGACCGAACCTCGGCACTCGCGGAAATCACCAACAAACTCCTGAGCTTCTTTAAAGCATTGAAACTCAGCAGCAAACGATTCCGCCCGTCTTGCCACCTCCGCTGCGACCATCCTTCTTCCTCTCCTTTCCGCCCGTACGAGAGCCCGAGCGTGAAGCTCAGCTTGCTTCGCGTTCTGTGCCTTCACCTCTTGACGGAACCGGAAAAGCTCTCGCTCCACTTCTGTGGTCTTGAAGTTAGCAATCCTGGATTTGCGGAAACTCGAGTCAAGCGCCTCGCTAAACACTCTTAGTCCCTGCATAAAACTCAAGATCAGCAAGCATGCTTATATACGGATTCGAACGCAAGGGTAAAGAAGTTTGAAGGGCCAAACCTCGTTGATACGTTGGGAGCCCTCGGCAAAAACCCGTTGTTTCTCCTCATCCTCCAGCAACTCATCAGTAGTAAACTCCGGAGGAAGGCCATCAAAGAAGTTGTTAGGTGGAAAACCGCTGGCTCCGTCTTTTTCCGTTGGAACAAAACCAGGTTTTTCTCCCAACGGTGAAGGGTTTTCCGAGCCTTCCCCATCGTCGATTTCCTTCCCCTTACGAGACCTCTGTCTGCGCCTCCGAGTAGGAGCCACGGTAACATGTTCGGCGTCGTACGACGGAACAGGACCCCGGGACCGATAAAGCTTAACCGCATCTCGGATCCGTTCGAGGGTGAAGGATTTCCAGAAAAACGGCCTTTGACGAAGAAGATCTCTCTTGACGAAAACATTACCAGGCAAATGCGCGGTAGGGTTGTTCCCTACAAAACGGAAATTTTGTCAAGACTCGCACTTCCGAAAAAGTGAGATAGACAACAGAGTTTTCGTCGTATTACCTCGGTTAAAGTTCCATGCTCGCGGAAATAGATGGAGGCAGCTCTCCTCGACAGACTCGCCATCTATTTGAACAAAGAAGAAACGCTCCTGCCACGATTTGGGATTCGAAGTAGTCCCCTAAATCACGGCCATATCCTTCTTAGGCAGCATGGAATAGTAACCGTCACTCCCCGTCGGCCGAGTACCCCAAAGACCTTCGAAATCATCGGGACCAAGATCAATCCCGAGTTCGTAGCTAGCAATTAGTACGCCAAGCCAACTCTCCAAGGCAGGAACGCTGAGTTGGCTGATCGAAAGTTCGAAGCGGTGAAGCGCACGAACAATGGCACCAGGAATTGGGAACCACATACGGCAGTACGTAAAGAAAGCTTCGTAACATGTAAAGAAATCTTGCGGAGGATTCCTTGCACTCTCGTTACCAACGGGAATCCGAAATTTGACTCCTTCAGGAACCTGGTAAAAATCTCGAAGAACCTTGAGATATTTACGAGAAACCGAGCTCGGCGCAAAAGGAGCACCGGGCTGCCTCAGAGGCCTCTTCGGAACAGGGATCTCTGGCAGTGTCGGGGGCGAACCTACAAGGGCTCGGTAATACGCATTCCTCTTTTCCTCCTCGACCGACTCCTCCTGCTTTACCGTTACATGGGCAGGAGAGTCATCCGAGGATGAATGGGAAGAAGAGTTTCTCTTTGAGGATCTTGAAGACATTGTTCTTAAAGAGAGAGAAAGGATTCTTGAGAGAGAGAGTAAAAACCTTGTGATGAAGTAAGAATGAGATTTCTTACTCCATATAAAGGAGGTAAAATCACTATTTACCCCGATTTTCGGCAGACGATTACATCTCAACACCTTCCCACACGGCTATACCGCAAGCTAGGATCCGACAGGCTCTACGGTTCCTAGCTAGCTGGGGGGCTAACTGTTTGGGTCAAAATCGGTCAATGACGAAATCGTCACCCGAAAGTCCTCGAAAGAAAAGCCAAGCGACGATCAAATCCAAGAAACGGGTCGTCACTCGATAAAACTCACGGAAGGCTCGTCCACTCCCATCTGGCGCCAACGGCGAGGGTCCTGGCGCCCATCCATGCGATCGTCTCATGATCTCAGGCGATGACAGCATCTTGGTCCCTTGAAACCCATGTCTGGATTGTCCGAGATCTACAATGAGTCTTCCGTAAAACCTTCCCGATTGTTTAAAAGATTCATCTTTTAACATATCTAGAACTCGGAGCCACATTGCTCTCATCCTCGACGACGGAAAATCTGAAGATCTAAGTCCATCTCAAAATCCCGATACTCGCAGGAAACAATTATCTCGAGATCTACGACTAGAGACCCTCCCAAAACTCGAAAGATTTCCCGCAAACAACTGACGAGGGAAAGATCGAACAAACCCACAGACGGCAAGACGGCCTGGCACCAGCAGCACGCAGGACGCGGGCTGGCGCCGGCGGCACCCCGGCCTGGCGCCGGCGGCACGCGGGACGCGGGCTGGCCTGGCGCCGGCGGCACCCCGGCCTGGCGCAGGCGGCACGCGGGACGCGGGCTGGCCTGGCGCCGGCGGTACGCGGGACGCGGGCTGGCCTGGCGCCGGCGGTACGCGGGACGCGGGCTGGCCTGGCGCCGGCGGCACCCCGGCCTGGCGCCGGCGGCACGCGGGACGCGGGCTGGCCTGGCGCCGGCGGCACCCCGGCCTGGCGCGGCGGCACGCGGGACGCGGGCTGGCCTGGCGCCGGCGGCACCCCGGCCTGGCGCCGGCGGCACGCGGGACGCGGGCTAGCCTGGCGCCGGCGGCACGCGGGACGCGGGCTGGCCTGGCGCCGGCGGCACCCCGGCCTGGCGCCGGCGGCACGCGGGACGCGGGCTAGCCTGGCGCCGGCGGAACCCCGGCCTGGCGCCGGCGGCACGCGGGACGCGGGTTGGCCTGGCGCAGGCGGCACCCGTCACGCGGGCCGGCCTGGCGCCGGCGGCACCCGGCCTGGCGCCGGCGGCACCCGTCACGCGGGCCGGCCTGGCGCCGGCGGCACCCGGCCTGGCGCCGGCGGCACCCGGCCTGGCGCCGGCGGCACCCGTCACGCGGGCCGGCCTGGTGCCGGCGGCACCCGTCACGCGGGTCGGCCTGGCGCCGGCGGCACCCAGCCTGGCGCCGGCGGCACCCGTCGCGCGGGTCGGCCTGGCGTCGGTCCACGGTCCTCGTCCCGGTCTCGTTCCTATCTTGCCCGGTTCGATCCCATCTTAGCTTGTTCGGATCAATCTACGCAAGTTTGGTATGATCGCGGTTACTCTAGAACGCCACTTCCTCGACTAAACAAGGAATTGAGGTTCCTTCGGAAACACCGAGACCTTCAAAGACTGTCCTTTCGAAAAACCGTAAAAACGCCTAAACGGCCCAACGCGGCCAAAACGGCCCACGTACGATTTTCCGAAAAAGAAGGATAACTATGACGATTTATCTTTATCCTCACATAAGAGATAAATGTCAAGTTTCCATAAGAGATAAATATCAAGTTTCCAGAAGATAAATGTCAAGATTTCCGAAGATAAACGTCAAGTTTCCCGATAAACACAAAGATGGATGAAAATGGAAAAAGCCCAACTCAGCCCGCGAGAAGATAGACCGTCATAGGAGGAGTATATAAGGAGAGCTTTGAGCAAGAAGCAAAAAAGATCAAAAACGTCCAGAGCACTTAGAGCAACTTAGCGTTCTTTTCTGTTTTCACTAGCGAGCTGCGACTCAACTAGGATAGACTTAGGCGATCAGACTAGCGAACTTGCCGACAGCTCTCGTAGCCAAGGCTCTTACCTGTTGTTCACGCTCAAACGCGGATTCGGAAATAAAATCTTTTGCTCTATTCTTTTTTCTTACGATTTTTATTCCGTTTTCATATTTTCTTTGTCGAACTGATTGTGTCGTGTGCGGCCCAGCAGATATCCGGGACCTTCAGGGAAGGCTTAGTTCACTTGGCTTTCCTCCAAATCAACTTAATTTGACGGTGCGAATTTCGGTTCCCACATATTTGTGTGTTTATTGAAAACTCATTTATAAGTCTGTAATAGCTTATTTTGGTTTGTTTCAACAAAAAAAAATATATTTCTGAGAAAAAATACTAAAGATATATACTAATCATATAAATAAAATTATTTTGTGTGCTTCAAATGATTCACTTTACTAATTTATGTAATGCAATATTAATAAATAATTTTTATCCATAAATTTGATTTATTTATAAAATATTATTATTAAAAAAGAAACAACTTATGCTCCGATATCAGCTACCGATCTCATGATTTCTTTTCCTTGATAAGTTATATAATGCAAGATTTATAAGAGATAAGGAACATGGCAACAGTTCGTAGCTAAAGGCGAGAAGAGCTTTGTAGAAGTTTGAATTTTTTTGATGCAAGTGTTCTCTAGGTCGTCAGTAAAGGTGAGTGGAGTTGGCGGTTGTTTGTTCTGTTGATGGTCATCGTTAAATGACATGAAGGTGTTGTTTTAAGCTGAGGGTTGACTGGAATTTAAATTATTAGAATTATAACACATCCGAATTCAGGACATCTATTCAAACATACAAAAAGCCTAAATCAAAGGGAGTAGTTGCGGTGGACAGACGTGATGAGAACTACATAACTTTAGAAGTGAAGCTTTGGGCAGCTTTTTTCCAGCGCCCCTCTTCTCGAAGAGGAATCATCTCAGCATTAATTCCATGTGAGTAGGTAAAGTTGGAGTGGCAGCTGCAGTTCCTTCAACCATCAACAACATCAATCCCACTGTTTGTCTTAGGGCTTCTCTGGTCGCACCATGAATCTCAAAAAGTACCTTCTCTATCTGTCCGGGTTCGTGTTGGATATGGTGAGTTTATGCGTCCCTGTTGAGTTCCTCGACGTATTGGTTCTTTGGAGTGTAGGAGTGTGCCTCCTGCTTGAAATATATGATTTCTCTTCACCATATTATCGCCAAGGCAAAGGCACATGTGTTAATTCTATGAAAAGCTCAACTTTATTTGTATTCAGATCCAAAAGGTGCAGAAGGTCATGGATTTTTTTTTGTTGGTCTGAGTTGCACGTTATGAGGCTATTGGGATTGGTGTAATCCTTTAATTAAACGTCAGAGTTTTTGAACTTGCTTAATTTTTGTGGATGACGTACTGGCCTAATGAGCCTGACAACTTGTTCCAAATGTTTACTTGGGACTAAAGCTAAACTAAGACTCAACTGAATTAAATAAGTTGAAGTGATCTTATATATCTGAATATCTTCCTCTTTTTAAGTTTTCAAGTTTGAAATCTTGCATGTTGTATCGATCATATGCACATAAATTAAGTTTTTGTTGGTCCACTGTTGCGCACCCAAATGAGTAACCTGACACAAATGTTGTGCCCTTGTTGAACTTTCTGAGCTGTCTTAGTGTTCTGAATGTGTCATTTCTTGAAAATATGAAGCTGAGCATCAGAGCTTGAAAGGACTATACATAATTTTCTTTTAGGCACTGTAGAACCAGCCTTTCATCAGGGTCGTCTAAACCTTGCTCCTGCCAAATAAAACAAACTTAGGGTTCAGTTGTTGTGCTTGTCAAGAATTTAACACATTCATTGAAATGTTTATTTCTCAGTACTACCATCAGCTGTACACTATCACAAGCAGCTGTACAATTTGTACCATCAGATATAAAAAAAAATTGAAGTTCAAGAACTAACAATTTGTATTTTGTGTACAAAATTTTGGGTCTCCTTGTATGGTTTTGGACTTTGAATTATTTGTATTATTTTATATTTTGTGCCTTTACAAATTATTGATACAATTTGTGAAATAGCAAGATTTATAAATCAGAATTTTGCGACCTAGCTTACTACTGTCTTCCTCTTACTCTTCGATTGTTGAGTTTTGAGACTTAAAAGAGACAGCGTTAGGATTTGTGGATTTTATCCAAAATGTCAATGTGGACTGGATGTACTGTTATGGATTAGATGTGGCCACCCCGGCCTTTCAATGTTTTTTAATGAACGTAGATTAAAGACTGGAGTAGCCTCGGAAACTTGTTGTTGTCATGTATTTATTCCAGACACTAAGTAATAATAAACCATAAAAATGCTGGAGGTGGTAGATAATTTAGAAATATATTTGTGCTTTAAGTGCTAATATGGAACATCAGGTGCTGCGACATAAATATTATCTGGCTATGAAGATTTGTTGAACAAAGTTTATCGTGACCATCTTAAACTATTGTATAAGTAAGAAATTCTTGTTCCAAAAAAAGGTAAGAAACTCATTAAACAGAGTAGAACCAAATCACATAGAACCATAACAAAAATAAAAAGCCTGCAAAACAAATCACGATCACATGGGCTAAAAGGTTCCAACAAAACCATTCACTTTTAACAGTTACATTGTATGTTTTGGGTTTTTATACAAAGCTATTCGTATAAGTTACACGTTAGACCTGTTTAAGAGGGTACAGCCGTACATGTTGTGTTCCAGACCTGTGACTCAGAATATATGCATTAAGCTCCGCATCTGTGACGTATTCGAGTTTCTGGACACCTCCATACTTGGTTGAGGATGAGGAAGAACCAACGTCTTGACACATTCCCTGCATAATGTTAAGTGCATTAAGACTGAAAACTCAGATACGTCAACTTGAGAGTTGAAACGGGAGTTGTATATATGCTAACGCATCCAGGAAGCTATGGCTAGCAAGATACTGTTTGTAAATGAGTTCCTTAAGTATCATTTAAGAAGAGCCGGCCTAGGAGGAAAAGAAGTAAGCTATTAAAATTTGGAGAAATAGAGTTATAAAATGCTCAAAGTTACTGGGCAATCCATACCACTAACCAACAATGACATTAGGCTCGTCACTTCTCATCGAAGTTGGTTGCAAGGACGTCAAAAACACTTAGAAAAACAGTGGTGTCCCTGCAGAGTGAGGACAAATTGCTATCAAAAACATGTTCAACCAAACCTTCCAACACTTTCAAACCATTCAACGTATTGAAGTTTGTCCAGATGGTACATACCTCTTAATGCTTAGGTTTACCATGATTCGTTGAATATTCTGGCTTTCACCGGTAAAAGTGTTTTTGATTCCCTTTGCTTGCCCAACAATATCTGAAATCAAACAAACAGTATCTGGTTATTTTGTGTTGGTTAATAAAAAGATAGACAACATTAGCGGGAAGGTAACCAACATCGAATAGAATCTCAACTGATTTACGCGTCCATTTGCGCTTTAGACTGCAAGACAGTAAAAATAATCAGTAGGTAAGACAAAGATTATTTTCTGTAGGTGAAAAATATCAGACTTTAAGTTTAGTAAAAGTTAGTAAAACATACCTTGTCGTCCACCAAAACCATATCAACGACCATGAGATACACAAACCTCCCATCAGAATCGGTTGCTAGGAAATAGTATGTTTCTGGATCTTGTTCGAATTGAACTGTGCTTCATGTTGGGTCTTGATAGGAAAAGGTCTTAACAAATCCTACGTTAACCCTTTTAAACCAAAGCAAACCAACCAACTGCAGTAAACTCTCTCAAACGCAAATTCACCCGAACTAAAATTACTGCTAGTTCAGGTTATGTGACTATGGTCAGCTCATGGCATTATGAAGTCATTGGGTTTGTTGGTGAGATCAAGTCTACCTCCAATGACCATGAGCACTCAATGGATCATGGTTAACCTCCAGATCGACATGCAGCAAGACCCATCTATCATCACACACATTGGAGAGAACACAAATGATAAATGAAAGTTATGTTGTTACAGCATTGCTGGATCTTCCAAACATCTTTCTATGTGGTTCCTCGATGGAAATCCTCTCATGCTACTGCATTTGTAGTATCCCCTGAAATTTCAACACAACAATTTTCAAAAAAGACTCATATTTTATGGCTAGTATGTGTTCATCAACTAACAGCGAGGGATCAAGAAGAATAAATACCTGCAATAAGGAGATATCTAAATGGGTTTCTGACCATATTTTCTTCACAATAATTGGAAGGAGAGATATCTGAAACCTTTTTACTTATAGCAGGCACTCTGATCTCCTACCCGATCTTTCCTGTCAATATCAAACATGGCTTTTAAATGCAAAATAATTATTAAGAGAGGTTGTGAAACGAATTATAAAACATAGAGCTGGCCTTTTCTTAGAGCAGTAGCATCATCAAGAGCTTCCACATTTGATGCTTCCATGCTCGTCTCCTTTCATTAGGCATTTTATCTTAGTGTGGTAAACTCTGATCCCCTACCAAATGGAAGGAGTTTTATCCTTCCGCATTAGCTACAATACCATCTATGCTAAGCGATGAAGCAAAGGACATAGTAGATGACATGGTTTGTGTACAACTCGAGTTATCAAAGCTCAAACTTATCCCGCTGTTGCACTTCCTAAGCATAATCTCAGCTTGATATCTATGTTGCTGCTGATGCTGCAGATTCTAAGCCTGCAGCCGTTCTTGTTGATGTTCTGGAATTCGGTTAACTTATAGATGAGCCCTTCCCTCAGCAGGTAGTTGAAAGTGTTAAGTCTATGAGCACTAATAGAACTGTGGATCAAGGTAGACTGAAAAAAAGATGAACTCAGTTGGTTTCAATAGTAAATATAAAGGTATAAAATCGTTTACAAAAACAAAATTTATAAAAGCAAATTGTTAAAAAATTAAAAGAAAGCTTTTCATGGATCTTTCTTTACCTTCTCATTGAGGAACACCAGATCCACACCCATAAGCTCGCCGGATTTCTTAACATTCCTCGCCCCCAAATAAGAAGGAGAAATGTCTCACCTCTGTCCTTGCAACGACCAGCCTCAAATCGGAGCAGTGGAGCTGAGTAATCGCCATTCTAGGAACTTCTAGTTGCAGGGCTTTCGCAAGGGTACGATTCGTAAAAGGTTTGTGAGAAACACATAATAATTATGCTTCAAGAGTGGATTAATCAAGGGAAACACAGAATAAATTTCAGAGTAAAGAGCTCTGAGACGTTAGGGTAGTCGAAGGATCAGTTTACTTTCTATGAGAGTACGGCAGCAAATAGAATGGAGAAGAGGAAGAAGAACCCTAACCCGATTTGAGTTGGCGAAATGGGCTTGGCTTGAAAACATAACACAGGCCCAATCAGTTTGACGCGTAGCCTTTAGACAGAAGGAGTTATTAAAAGACGACGCGCGAGATCAAGGTGTTACGCGTGAAAAACACGGATGGGTTAGCTAGTTGACACGTGTCGCGATAAGCCCCACTCTTCTATGGCGACGTAGATAGATAGATAGATAGATAGATAGATAGATAGATAGATAGATAGATAGATGATAGATAGATAGAGATAAGATAGATAGATAGATAGATAGATAGAGAGATAGATAGATAGATAGATAGATAGATAGATAGATAGAGATAGATAGATAGATAGATAGATAGATAGATAGATAGATAGATAGATAGATAGATAGATAGATAGATAGATAGATAGATAGATAGATAGATAGATAGATAGATAGATAGATAGATAGATAGATAGATAGATAGATAGATAGATAGATAGATAGATAGATAGATAGATAGATAGATAGATAGATAGATAGATAGATAGATAGATAGATAGATAGATAGATAGATAGATAGATAGATAGATAGATAGATAGATAGATAGATAGATAGATAGATAGATAGATAGATAGATAGATAGATAGATAGATAGATAGATAGATAGATAGATAGATAGATAGATAGATAGATAGATAGATAGATAGATAGATAGATAGATAGATAGATAGATAGATAGATAGATAGATAGATAGATAGATAGATAGATAGATAGATAGATAGATAGATAGATAGATAGATAGATAGATAGATAGATAGATAGATAGATAGATAGATAGATAGATAGATAGATAGATAGATAGATAGATAGATAGATAGATAGATAGATAGATAGATAGATAGATAGATAGATAGATAGATAGCTGAATCTTTGATTCAATTTGTAATAGTTAAATGTTTGGATTACATATTGTTGGTCGAAATTAAGTGGTGATCCCAAGTTGCCACACGGCCATACCCACCTTTTTTATAATCTTTGTGTAGTTCCACATTGTATACCAAACTCAGTTAGATATATCGAATTCCAAAAATGATATAAATAAAATTTACGCATGAAAAGAAATATTATCAAAGGGTTTAAGAGGGAAACCAGAGACTCTAGTGGAGTTGGCAGGGCCAAGAGCAGGAGAAGAGATGGATAAACATAGAAACCGAAGAATACTCTCGGTGTTTATACTCGGTTAAAACTGGCCCTCACAGCAATCCTTTCACTAAGACCACCTCATGAATAACTCAATCTCTCTTGAAAGCTGGTTTGGAGAAAATCATTAGTCTTAATGCCTTCTTCAGAGAAATCTCTCTATTGAATTTTTCTTGCGATTGGACTACCGTCTAACCATTCTCCCATTACAACAAAGTTTTCATTAAAACCAGCCATTTCAAACCATGATTCAGCTTCAAACCTGAAATGTGATAATGATATACCTCAAAACCAGCAGGAAGCTCATAACATGGAGAGAGATCAACAACTACTCGTAATAAACCTGAGGTTAGAGACAACATAATAACTCTTGAGAAAAATATACAACAACCTCAGGTCAGTGAGCCAACATCAACTGATCAACCTTATCCTCATCTTTTAGATTTGCAATCTCTCCGTCTTTTACCCCAGTAGCCTATTCATTCGCGCAGAGTTCTTTGGAGAAATCTCTCCAAGATGTTTCCGGAGCTCACATTTTGTGTCTTTCCCAGACTGCAACTGATCATCTAGCCAACAATTTAGCAATCCTGTCTGACTAACCCCTCTACTGATTTCATTTATGCAGGCTTTACCTTGGGAGTATCGATCACAGGATGCAAGGTTGCTCAAACAAGTATCTGGACCTGCAGGTAAAACTTAGTTCCTATCCTCTCTCTCTACTATTTCTCTCCTAGTCAAGTCTGTTTCATTTGCAAAACATTGACCAAGGTTGGACAGGCTTCCATGAATCAAGCCTTAATGGTTGTAGCCACCAAGTCATGTTCCCTTCTTTTTGACCTATATCCTAGGATTCATTTGCGAAGCAGGTCTTGAAGGGGGTAACCACCAAGTCCTGTTCGAATCCTTTACCTATAGAATTCTTATGAATCAAGTATTGAGGGGGTAACCGCCAAGCCCTGTTCGAATTCATTCCTAACTAATAAATAACTAGTCTTAGAACATATATTTAAGCTTATTTTCGATTTTTTTTTTAAGAACTGAATACGAAAATTAAATCTAAATTCAAAAATGAGAGAGAGAGGGTGATAAAACTATCTACACAAGGATTTACCTTTCAGACTTGTTTGAAGCATCCGATCCCATGTATACCAAGCCCCAAGACAAGCAGAGAATGTCAGGTTAGGTTGGAAATCAGCTTTGGTTCCTCCAGACAATCAATGAAAGCGTTGTCATAGCTGATAGATGATCAACTTTAGCATATATAGTACATTCTGCGTCAACAAATCTAAGAATGGTGCCTAAAAGATTGGTTAGATAAAAAGTGAAATTTTTTAGAAATATCATTATCCCTTTCTTGACTCAATAAAAACCATTTTGAAAACATTTTAGATGAAGTCAAAAGGTAAACAGCATCAGTAATCATCCCCCCAGACTTAAATCATACACTGTCCTCAGTGTACAAACAGTCCGGTGAAGGCGTAGGCAAAAATAAAATATACGGATATCGAAAAAGTAGAACGAAATATCTGACCTTGATCCGTATCGATCGATGTTGAGTCGCCTTCGTCGATCGTTATTGTTTGATATATGTCGATCGATATCGACAGTGTCATGTCGGTCGATTTCAGTGGTAATCGTCTAGTCGTAACTACAAAGAAAAAACTACGAAAAATAAAATCCTAAAGATAAAAACTAAATGAAAAATTACCTAACAGTGGGTTGCCTCCCACTCAGCGCTTTGATTATAGTCATCTAGCTTGACTTTGGATGGAATGAGCTACTGAGGTGAAGTCAAGGTACTTGTTGGGAAACAAGTATCCTCTGTATCCTTCTTCTCACCGAACCATGAGTCAAATAAGCTTCTTGTGGCTTCATATTCTCTGGTTCGTTTCTTCTTTATCTCAATTACCTCATCATTGATCCTTTGAATCCTTTCTGCATAACCTTCAATGCTGAGCTCTTGCCATCCTAATTTCTCATAGGCATGTTCTGAAAGATCACTGAGCTCCGCTTGCATTGAATCAAGGCGTTGGATCATTTTTTCGTGGATAGAGCTGGTATCAATCGATTCCTTTGTTGAATTGTCGGTCGATGGCTGTTGAGGTCCGTCGAGCGATGCGCTGGGTTTTCTGTCGATCGATGCAAAGGGTGCATGTCTGCTCGCAAGCTGCCTCTGAATGGCTCTGATTCCTTTTTGCATCCCTTCTATGCTAGATTCCAATCCGCCAACTATGTTGTTTAGCGGGAAATACGTCTGATCTAGACGTCTGTCTTGCGAATCTTCCAAGCTCGTAATTGCTGTGTGGACTTCATCAGCTAACTTATCTAAGTCAGCTTTGGTACAGATTTTGGAAGTCTGTATATCGATCGATGCAACATGTTGTTCATCGGTCGATGTGTGCTTCTGCAGATTCTCGTGAAGCTTCTTGGCAAAGAGCTTCATCTGTCCGTCGATTTCAATCATTCGCCTATCGATCGATGTGAGGTTGTACTCATCAATCGATGCAACTGATGCAGCCTGAAAATCGAGTTGGCGTTGGAACTTCTCAGCCTCCTGCTGCATAGTGTCCATGCGTAGTGCGAGTTCCTCCACTTCTTTGTCTACTAAGAAGTGTATGTCAGCAAGTTTCCTCTCAACTGCTTTTAGACGAGTCAATCCTCCAAAAGGATTGCAAGGTGTCGTGGGGTTCATATCTGCATGCGCCTCATTGATAAGACGGATAGATCTCTTCATCTCTTCGGTGCAGATGCTTAGATCCCCTAGGTTATGGAAGATAGGTTCACAGGTTTTGGTGAGTTTGCTGCTGAAACGATCTTCTGCTTTCCTCAGTTCCTTCAAGATATCTTCGAGAGACTCATCTACTTCACGTTTTGAGTAGGTGGTCGATGGTGCAGGTTTCATATCGATCGATGTGGATGTTACTCCGTCGATCGATATTGAACTTGTCTGGCCGTGGTTCTGGGTGTTGCGAAGATCTTCAAGTTCCAGCTCAAGACGTTTAACCTTCTTGCTTAATGCCTGGTCTGCACTGAACATCCAGTTAATCTCGCTGCGAAGCTTGTCTGTAGCATCCTCTAAACTCTTTTCCATGGAGAGTTTTTCCCACTTACGTTCTCCAAGTAGACCAGTGAACATCTCGTTGATCTCATCTTTGATGTAGATTTTGTGCACCAAATCTCTTCTTGTAAATGAACTGGCGTGCTCTGGTAGACAGATGTAAGAGCGCTCGTCCATTGAAGTCCTTAGAAGCAGTTTCTTGATGTCGTCTTTAGAAACTCTGAGGACATCTCCATCTACTCCTCTAGCAAATTCTTTCTCGTCCCTGTAGACCCCATACTCATCTCTCTGCTCCCAAAAGAATTTTCGAACTCCATATCGAAAAGCACTCTCTCCGAATTCAGGGCGCCTATCGGTCGATGTCATGTACTCCCTATCGATCGATGTCCGTTGAAAATCTGGGTCCTCCGTGTTGAGATGGTTATCTCAGCTTCATTTGGTTCGACTGTTGTGTCTGCCTCCTGGTGCTGATGATGGTGATCGTGTCTGTAGCGTTGCTGCTGGAATAGGTTTTAGGATCCGTTGGCAACCTGTAGGACGTCTTTAATGTCCTCTCTGGATATGTGGAGTGTTCGTCCATCCATTGAGCGTGCAAAGCCTTTAAAATCCCTGAAAATACCAAACTAATCCGGGGTTAAATTACCGAAATCAGGTACAGTTTAATTCGTTACCTGGGATGGTTCGATGGTTGTATCGGTCGATGGCACAGGTTCGGGATCGGTCGATGGTTGTTCAGGCCTATCGGTTGATTGTGTTGGTGCCGTGTCGATCGATGAGACTTCCTCGGGTAGAATGTTATATGTTGGCGTTGCGGTCTCGACCGCGAAGCTCTCGTGCTGGTAGTCGCTTGCCCAGCTCCCGATTAAGTAGTCTCCGTCTCGCTTGTAGTTGACCGTGTTGTCGAACGATGCGAGGCAAGTAGTATCGATCAATGGGGAGAAGGTCCTATCGATCGATGTGTTGATTCTGAGGTTTTGCTGGAGAAGTCTATCTTCATCTTCTGGCAGGTTGTGATACTCTAGCGCTCTCTCCTCCTCGTAGTCATCAGTATACTCCTCAATATGAGCAGTATCTACACTATGTGGTGGGATGTAGTAGTCGTTCTCCCACTCGTTTACCTCGAAGTCACCGTCTGGAAACTCCTCCTCGATCTGGTTGAATCGCGAATCGATCGATGACCATGTATGTCTGTCGATCGATGTCGATTCACGAGTATCGATCGATGCGACAGTGCCACAATCGATCGATTCATCGTACTCCGTCCCGTATGCGTCTTGTGAATCGTATTCATCTCAACAATAGCAAACAGCTACGAGGTCTTGGCCGTCTTGGATCTTCTTAGGAACCTTGATGACTCGTACCGGGTCTTAGTAGATCGTAGGATTGATCAGGGTTAGGAACAGCTTGTTCGTCTGAAGGTTGCAGACAGCTCCAACTGTGGCTAGGAAGGGTCTTCCAAGTAGCAAAGAAGTAGGTAGGGTTACCTTGACGTCCAAGACATGGAAGTCTACTGGAACTAGGGTTTCTCCTATGTTGACCTCGAGGTTTCTGATGATGCCTCCAGAGTTTTGCTGAGAACAATCCACGAAGATGAATGTTTCATCTGTGGGTTCTATCTTCAGACCTAGATGGTCTGCTATCACCTTCGGTAGGATGCTGACTCCAGATCCTTTGTCACATAGGGCACGTGGGAAATTGATCCCATGGACTGAGCAAGGAACAACGAACTTCCCTGGATCACCCTTCTTCTCTAGTTTGATCCTCCTGATCATGGTTTCTCTGACTTGATTGAACATCCTTCTGATATCTTCTTCTGTTTCCTTTGTCTCTCTGAAAAACATCCACAATCTGTGTGTGAAGTATGCTTCTTTGAACGGTTTCTCCTTAGGTATTCTTAGAACTCTCTTTCTGAAGCTTTCTAATTCCTTCTCGTTGACTCCCCTTTTAATGTGCTTAGGAACCTTCTCTTTCCTTTTTCTGAGAGTACGGCCTTCGGTTTCTTGTTGTAACTCCATGGGCTCTAGGGTGTGGGAACCGAAATTCACACTGTCGAGTTTAATGAATAATAATGGAGGAAAGCAACGAAAACCCTACTTTCCTTGAGGTCCGAATTCTCTGCGAGAGCCAACGACAAGTGACCAAACAAATGCGGAAAAGGTTTTGTTAAGATTTGGGACTGGACCTTAAGAAAGGCTGCCTACGTACCCCTTTCGAGGATCAAGTCGGACGTAGTTCAGTTAGAAAGAATTGAACAAGAGATCGAACCGTCTGGGCGGGTTCGTCTAGTATGAGCGTGGGTTATAGAAACAGGCATGTTGACAATGATGCCTAGGGTTTCTAAGTGCCGAGCTCTAGAGTAAAAGAATTGTCCGATCCTTCCGTGAGGAGCGGAGATTTGCGAGCAGGAGGCGGCCAGACGTTCTAGGGCCTGCCTTGCTAGTCTAACCGCCTAAATTCTAAGTTCTATCAGCTAAC
This sequence comes from Brassica juncea, assembly GCA_018703725.1. Lineage (NCBI taxonomy): Eukaryota > Viridiplantae > Streptophyta > Magnoliopsida > Brassicales > Brassicaceae > Brassica > Brassica juncea. The sequence continues at coordinate 41,308,107 of CM031935.1, read as the reverse complement.
AGGAGCTCTCTCGGTCTCCAATCTCGGATTTTCGGATTCCTTTCTCTTCTGCTCCAGCCCTCCTTATATAGTCGTTTTAGGTCGGTGGCCCATTTACCCTTTCGCCTTTGGGCCCAAGTTTATCTCTTTTGGAAATATTCCATTTTCCGTCGATCTTTGTAGTTATCCTCGAGTCTTGACATTTATCCGCAGAAACTTAGCATTTATCCTACTTCAGCGAGTTAGGATAAATCGTCAAAGCTCCTATTGGGCTTGGATCCCCAAAATCGTAAATGAGCCCGTGGACAAGCTTCAAGCCCTCGAACGTTCGTACGATTTCTCGGAAAGATTATCTTTTCCGCAGAACAAATCGTATAGCCTAAAGAATCGATGTTCGAGTTGATCGTCCTTGTTTTACACGATACACTTTGCGGAAGAACCAACCTTCCTAGCTCTAGTTGTAAAACTTCGAGGATAACTCCAATCGAGTTGAACCGAGGAACGTTAGGTCCATAGCTAAGGTGCTACGACTTCACGGAAGCCACGAGGTGCGATCTAAATCGGACGAGCTGGGAACAGACTGGAAGCGCCGGCGCCCGGGGCCAGCACGGGCGAGCCGGCGCCCGGGGCCAGCACGGGTGAGCCGGCGCCTGGGGCCCGGGGACAGAACGGACGAGCCGGTGCCTGGGACCAGCACGGGCGAGCCAGCGCCCGGCGCCCGGGGCCAGCACGGGCGAGCCAGCGTCCGAGGCCAGCACGGGCGAGCCGGCGCCTGGCGCCCGGGACCAGCACGGGCGAGCCGGCGCCCGGGGCCCGGTGCCAGAACGGGCGAGCCGGCGCCCGGCGCCCAGGGCCAGCACGGGCGAGCCGGCACCCGGGTCCCGGGGCCAGCACGGACAAGCCGGCGCCCGCGGCCAGCACGGACGAGCCGGCGCCCGGGGCCAGCACGGGCGAACCGACGCCCGGCGCCCGGGGCCAGCACGGGCGAGCCGGCGCCCGGCGCCCGGTGCCAGCACGGGCGAGCTGGTGCCCGGGGCTTTGGTCGCGCCTGTTCTGAAGATCTCGGCGAGGGCTTCGATTTGATATCTTGATCGTTTTCTGGTTCCTCACAGTTTGAGAGAACGACATCTTTGAAGTTCCGAGGCAAATTCTTTAAGGTTTTTGTGGTGATCGAATCTTGACGTCCTTGGGCGAGCGGACCTTGATTGGGTTGATCCGCCCTCTTTCGTACCGATCTTCCCGGGAACTCTCGTACTCACACGCCCGTCGTCTTCCGATCTTACTTTCAAGAAGTGTTTCATGAAGAACCCATAAGTAAAAAATAATCTTAGCCGTTGACTTCGCGATAACCTTTTTCGACCCCAACAGAGAGTGGATATTCTAATTTGAGAAAATCTCGTATGATTTCTTTTCAAATCATACGAAACTTCTTGTTTCGAGAAATACTTTCCAGAGACTTTCAGCCGTTGATTCCGTCGTGACCGATTTTGACCCCAACAGTTAGCCCCCCCAGCTCGTTAGAACCTCCGCGATGTTCTTGCGAGCGGTAAGACATGTCAGGTAAGATAAGCGGAATTAATGGTTGAAAGGCTCCGTTGAAAGTGGTAAGATTGGGCCTGCACCTTTCGAAGGCTGCCTACGTACCCATGTCGAAGGGATCAAGCCTTCCGTAGTTCGTTTTGCAGTTTAAGACCCTTGCGATCAGTTTTCCAGCGAGACTTATATGGTCTGGTTATGTGTCGTGCAGAGACTTTCGAGCATGATGCTGGTGATGGTATTTGTTTTGGTCTGGCCGTTGTGAGGCCATGATGTATTTTTCGGAACTGGCCGTTGGTGGCTCTGAATTCCTGCCCGTTTTAGGGCCTGTAAAAATAATTTGCTCAAATTTATAAAATCGTGGTTTTTATAAATTGAGAGAACTTCTGTTTTTCGAAGTTAGAGGGACAGGGTGTGAGTTGTCGTCTCATTCTTGTCTCTCAGATGATCACCATACCTGTCGTTGTGTAAGATGAGGATTCCCGAAGTCTTTTGGTTTGCAGAGACTCATAAACGTACAAATATAAATGAAGAGACAAATTTTGGGATCTCGTATCGGGGTGTTGATACTATGCCTGTGAGATGTTAAGTACCAGCAAGGCTGGGTTTAGGGCAAGACCTAGGTTTACTCTCGGACTGAGGCTTTGCGATGACAAATCGGCTTTCGTTTTGCCTGTTTGCGATTTTATCCTGACTCGTACCGTTTTAAAATCCGCAAAGTGTTATCGGCTTATATGATTTTTCTGGGTACGAATCGAGGTACTTCCGTTAGGAAGTGCTAAACGAAATTTTGGTTTTCTTGTATAGCGCGCTATGTTATCCTTGTCAAATGTAAGAGAGCCTACCCTTTTAAAGGCGGCTATTGTATGTTTAGGACGTTAGAGTTCGTTTGTTGTGATCAGCAACAACGACGTGATACCGTTTTGAAGGTGTGTTACAGTTTAGAGTTCTTCGTCTGGAACGTTTTGAGGAAAAGAATGTCCTTCGAGCGTTAGCGATGTCTCCCAGTGCTGAAGGTTGAGTTTTCCTTGTGCCTCATTTCGTGGATGAAATGTTTGCGGGCTTGGAGATGTTTTGCGAATGTTCGCAGCCAGAAACTGTTGTTTCAGTTTGGACGCAGGACCAAGGGGTCGTGTAAATTTAACCCAGGAAGAAACGTCTACATTCACTGTGCTTCGTGAAGTGTTGGCCTTCCGGGATTTGTTTGTATATTTTAAGGATGACTCGTATAACTCTTGGAGCCTTGTCACAAGTGTTTCTTTTCATGCCGTGTTTACGGGGTGTATAGAACTTAACCGATTGATGATAAGTTTAAATCTTCCATTAACCATATGGTTGTTAAGACTGAGTTTTGGTATGAAGAGTTTATCATATGATTTTCCAATTCTGGGTTTTACGACAAATTGCTTGCGTAATAGTCACTTGGCGTTCTATGAACAAATCGTGGATTGTTGTTTTAGCCGTTAAGGGATTGGAGCAGTGGTCGCTCAGTAGTTTTGGATTGGCATGGAAGCTAGATTCAGCCGTATTGCCAAGGAAGTTGTTGGTAAACGATCAGACCATGACCCTTATTAAGGTCATGTTGATTTACGATTGTCTTTAATGGGGATGCCGAATTCAGCTCCAGGCTTTACGGAAAGGCGTAGTTGGCCGAGGGCCAAATAGCGTTTGCCGAGATATACATGCCAAGCATAGCGGAGTTTTCTGAGTTATGACTGATGGCTTTTAGAAACGATCTTCCACTTTAGGTCTCAGTTATACGATGAATGGTTCGTAAAAATTTTTTTTGTTGCATGAACATCGTTTCATTTTATCCGGGGGGGACAAAGTTTAAGGGATCGACGCAGGACACGTGCGGGTTCGCCTGCGTGATTATTTCCTGCTCGGACGTAACCGCGGGGAGTGAAAGCAGGAGCCAGAAACCTTGTGGAGCAAAAACTGTCTATGACAGTTACCCATTGGACCCATTATGTTTATTTTACGAAAGTTGCTTTGTATGAATTGACTCGACCATACAGAGGATTTTTCGTAAAAGTGATGTAAGAGAGGGTTTTCGTAAAGGTAACTGGAGAGTGTTTTTCTCGCAAATTACTTGCGATATTTGCGACCACGGATTATGTTTTCCTCATTCACTTTTGCGTACTGAGAAGTCGTTTTCCATGAGACCGATCCTGTTTTTTACATAGGCTGTTTTGTTTAAAATGTTCTTGCTATACGAAAGTAATGGATGACCGGTTTCATAGAGATAGAAAATCGCAGATTGTCAAAGTAGCGATGTTTCCGCGGATTACACGGAGATGTTTACGCTATGATTTCGACCTTTGGACGAAAGTTGCTTTGAATTACTCATGGAGTTTTACCGAAGGTTATTTTGTTATTTTCGTAGTTCACCGTCGTGCTATTAGTCTGACGTTGGTACACGTTTTAGTCGCGAGTTTGCGACGAGAGACGACGTAGAGTTTTCAAGACTATGTTTGTAACGGTTGGGCTATGCCGCTAGCGTTTTATAGATGAATCTTATTGCTGCGAGAGTTTTCTTTGTCAAAAGCGTTGTCTTGATGCTGAAGCAAAAAGTTTTCAAGGATGGAAATATACGAGTATAGTATACTTACCTACTCCTTCTTTTTTTTTACGAAAGAAAACGGGTTAGCCGTTCTTTCGAAGGCTTGCGTACGTTTTTTCTTTCTTTTAGGAATTGAGATGAGTATGCTTTAGAATGCGTGGCGATCAAGACTAGATCGGTTTGCATGTTCTGCCTGGACAATCAAAGAACAATGGAACAAGACTGGAAAATTCGCCTAAGACTTAGCTTGCTAGACTATCCACCTAGGTTCTAAGTTCCCTAAATTCTACGGCAGTTTTAAAGACGTTTTCGTTCCTTTCCTACGAAGAATTAGAACCTTGACAAAATTTTATAAGTCGGACGTACCTTACTCTCATCGATTATTCAAGATCGCCTCTTGTCCGTTCCTCTTTTTTTCATGTCTTCTAATCCAAGTTTCAATTTTCGTTGCGTTAGTTTTTACAAGACTGGGTGTGTATTTCGTCGAAGGATTCTTGCAAGTATGAGTTAGTAATTTATCGAAAGTTTATTAGGCGTTTAGGAATGGCCACTTTCGATTCATTGTCAAAGGATTTCGAAAATTCTGATACTGAACGAGAATTGATTTTCGACGAAATTCTGATGAGAATATCGGAGCGAGAGAGAGATATCAACGCCCAAGTTCCTGTTCTTGTTTCTTCGTACTGCTGGTTAAATTGACCATGTGCTCGATAGAACATTACAGAATCATTGAAACAAAGAGAGGGGGAGTAGTAGATAACTCGAAGAGGGATAAGGTGGGCGTTTTAGACACTATGACCAGGACGTCACTCGAGTGGGGTCCTTAGTTCGTCAAGCTACGATTTTACGAGAAAGTACTCCGTCCTGGTATCGGTCTTCCGATTGAATCCCAATTCCTCGTATAGTTGAGATGATTAGTGTTTCAGAATAACCGTGATCATTTTATACGATGAATTGCAATCCATTCGTTAACCGAACCTTCCAAGTTTTTTCGTAACTTTCTCGATCGTTCCGATCGAAACGAAACGGGGGTTTTAGATTCACGGTTTTAAGGATTTGTGCTACGTGGCTTCGAGCGAGGATGCAAAGTACGTGATTGGACTAGTGTTGGGGTGGTTTCACAAGGAATTAGCCGCACTCGCCGAATGACCCGCAGCCTGGCGCACGGGACCGCGAAATGGCCGCAACCGCCGGCGCCCGGTGCCGTGGCGCGGGTCCAGCCGCCGGCGCCCGGAGCCGCGACGTGGGCGTAGCCGCCGGCGCCCGTGGCCGTGGTGCGGGTCCAGCCGCTGGCGCCCAGAGTCGTGGCGTGGGTGCAGCCGCCGGCGCCCGGGACCGTGGCGTGGGTCCAGCCGCCGGCGCCCAGAGTCGTGGCGTGGGGCGCAGCCGCCGGCGCCCGGGGCCGTGGCGCGGTTCCAGCCGCTGGCGCCCGGGGCCGTGGCGCGGGTCCAGCCGCCGGCGCCCGGGGCCGCGACGTGGGTGCAGCCGCCAATGCCCAGGGCCGTGCTGCGGGACCAGTCGCCGGCGCCCAGAGTCGTGGTGTGGGCGCAGCCGTTGGGGCCCGGGGCCGTGTCCTGGCTGCTGCCGCCGGCACCCGGGGCCGTGCCCTGGCTGCTGCCGCCGGCACCCGGGGCCGTGTCCTGGCTGCTGCCGCCGGCACCCGGGGCCGTGTCCGTTGGGTAACCCGTTTCGCTTACTCGTTTTCGTGCTCTTCCTGTGGCGAAAAGCCGCGACTAGGTTTTTCTATTTTCTCGAGCGCTACGGCGTTTGAAGCATTTACGCTGAAGTTGTTTACCAACGTTGATGTGAGCTGCGAGCTTTGTCTTTCATATTTCCAGGCATCGCTTCGGTCAAGCGTTTTGTGGCCTTGAGAGTAAGAGTAATCCGTCCCCCCCCCCCTCCTTCTAGCGCTAAACTGTGGGAACCGAAATTCACACTGTCGATTTTAATGAATAATAATGGAGGAAAGCAACGAAAACCCTACTTTTCTTGAGGTCCGGATTCTCTGCGAGAGCCAACGACAAGTGACCAAACAAATGCGGAAAAAGTTTTGTTAAGATTTGGGACTGGACCTTAAGAAAGGCTGCCTACGTACCCCTTTCGAGGATCAAGTCGGACGTAGTTCAGTTAGAAAGAATTGAACAAGAGATCGAACCGTCTGGGCGGGTTCGGCTAGTATGAGCGTGGGTTATAGAAACAGGCATGTCGACAATGATGCCTAGGGTTTCTAAGTGCCGAGCTCTAGAGTAAAAGAATTGTCCGATCCTTCCGTGAGGAGCGGAGATTTGCGAGCAGGAGGCGGCCAGACGTTCTAGGGCCTGCCTTGCTAGTCTAACCGCCTAAATTCTAAGTTCTATCAGCTAACAGGAGCCCTCTCGGTCTCCAATCTCGGATTTTCGGATTCCTTTCTCTTCTACTCCAGCCCTCCTTATATAGTCGTTTTAGGTCGGTAGCCCATTTACCCTTTCGCCTTTGGGCCCAAGTTTATTTCTTTTGGAAATATTTCATTTTCCGTCGATCTTCGTAGTTATCCTCGAGTCTTGACATTTATCCGCAGAAACTTAGCATTTATCCTACTTCCGCGAGTTAGGATAAATCGTCATAGCTCCTATTGGGATTGGGTCCCCAAAATCGTAAATGAGCCCGTGGACAAGCTTCAAGCCCTCGAACGTTCGTGCGATTTCTCGGAAAGATTATCTTTTCCGCAGAACAAATCGTATAGCCTAAAGAATCGATGTTCGAGTTGATCGTCCTTGTTTTACACGATACACTTTGCGGAGGAACCAAACTTCCTAGCTCTAGTTGTAAAACTTCGAGGATAACTCCAATCGAGTTGAACCGAGGAACGTTAGGTCCATAGCTAAGGTGCTACGACTTCACGGAAGCCACGAAGTGCGATCTAAATCTTACTTTCAAGAAGTGTTTCACGAAGAACCCATAAGTAAAAAATAATCTTAGCCGTTGACTTTGAGATAACCTTTTTCGACCCCAACAAAGAGTGGATATTCTAATTTGAGAAAATCTCGTATGACTTCTTTTCAAATCATACGAAACTTCTTGTTTCGAGAAATACTTTCCAGAGTCTTTCAGCCGTTTATTCCGTCGTGACCGATTTTGACCCCAACATAGGGTATCCGTTGGGTTTCTTCAAGATAACTTCTGGTGGGCTTTTGGAGGGTTTAGATTGCTCCCTGAGTGCATTAAGTCGTGCAACATCTATCTTGGGAAGTTGCACTCGGCGTGTGATAACTGAATATTGATCGATAGGTTCTGGAGTATGTCGATCGATTTCGTCATCCTTCTGTCGATCGATGGAACATCCATTATGTCGATCGATTTCGTAAGGTCTGGGCGGATGTGGGTGCTTTGCTGCGAACTTCTCGTGAGTAAATATCTTTACGACGTTGCACTCGTGGGTAGATTCTTCAAGGTCCATCGGTCAATGCTCGTCTGAGTTCATCGATCGATTTGGGTTGGCGTACATCGATCGATAGTCATGTCCTGACATCGGTCGATATCAATGGTTTCCGCCAATATTCATGGAACTTTCGATCTGGAAGCCTCCCTCTTGCAGCTTCTCATGCTTCACCACTCTCTAAAAATCGTCTTCTATGATAGCATTGATGTTGTGGCCTGTTGTTTCTTCTCCATTCCCTTTTCCTAAAGCTTCCTGCTTCTTAACAGCTTCTCCTATCTGAATCACCTGAGTCTCCAGCTTCTTCACATGAGTACTCAAAGCATCAAGCTTTGTGTTCAAGGTGGTGTAGACAGCGTCAATCTTTCCATAAGTTCACCTCTAACTGCTGCTGGCTTTCAAGAACTTTGCTGAGCATCTCTTCTAGCTTTCCTTCTAGGGTTGGTGTGGGTGGCTTCATGTAAGATGAGTTTCCATAACTCCTTTTGTTGTTGGGGTTGCTGCTGTTGAAGTTGCCTCTTTGTCCTGAGAAGTTTCTGTTTCCTTGGTTTTCAGATCTCTGAAATCCAGTTCCATTGATCCAGTTGACTTCTGTTTCTACGTAGTCATCTTCTTCATCAGCTTCTGCATCCTCCACTGAGCAGATTTGCTTGTTTAGCAGCTTCTGAATATTGTCAAGTGTAGCCTGCACCTCATTCATCTGTTCCTTTCCAAGGAACGCTGCAGATCTTGCTTTTACAATGTTCTTCGTGCTGTTGCTGGATGCTAAGTTGTCTATTAGCTTCACAGCATTTTCAGGATTCCTTGTGGTGAAGTTGCCTTCACTCGCAGTATCCAGAGCCATCTGATATTTCAGCGCGATGCCTCTGAAGAAAGTGCAGAGCAGTTGCACCTTGTTGAATCGATGGTGTGGACAATCTCGCTGGTAAGACTTGAATCTGATCCAGGTATCCTTGAATGACTCTCCAGGCTCCTGGTTGAATGTGGTAATTTTCCTCCTTAAGTCTTCAGCGCGCGCATCATCAAAGAAGCCACGGGAACTCCATTGGCTTTGATAGCAGATATGAGATCCTCGAACCTCTCCAGATGGTCCATGGGATGCTCATTGGACAGCCCACAGTAGGGTGTCTGTCCCACAAGGGTGTGGTACTGCGGCTTGAGCTCGAAATCACCTCTCTGAATAGTAGGGGGACGAATGGCTGATCTGTTGGTGTATAACTGATCTGGACGGTTGTAGTCAGCTAGTGTTCGAGCAGCCTCTCCTACAGGTTGAACAGCTCCTGTAGGTGCAGTTTCTGGCTCAGGGATTACTTCATTCTGAGCATTGAGCTTCTGACGTGCTTCATTACGAAGGTGACCTTCTTGGTCACGCAAGTCTCTATTCTCATCTTGTGTGAGAATAATCGGCGCAACCATGACTCGCGGAAAAGTGTCGATCGATATACGGTTAGGGGTATTGATCGATGTAGGATGAAGCGTGTCGGTCGACGGTGAAGTAGTGTCGGTCGATAGGAAGGTGCGAGTATCGGTCGACGAAGACGGTGTCTCGGTCGACAGTGGTGCATTGGTATCGGTCGACGGACAGTTGTTGATGTCGGTCGATGCGGAACGGATTTCCTTGCGGATTGAACGTTCCAAGCTAGCAGGGTCTTCTGAGAACAAAAGTTGAGATGCCTTGTTGCTTCTAGTACTGCTCGGCATGTACCTGAAAAAACAAGGAAAAAAAAATTGTGTCAGAAAACAGTTTAAAGTAAAAATAACCTAGACCTAATCAGATTAAATCTAATTGTATCAAAGCTCCCCGGCAACGGTGCCAAATTTGATATCACTCAAATATTTATCCCTAAGAAGTGACTTTACTCTCTCAAATAAGAGGTTCAGTTGTAGCACTTAGGGGTCGAATCCACAGAGAGCTAGTGTACAAATAAGATGCAATCTTAGTGACTATGATAGGTTGAAAATGGTTTAAAGTAAAGTGCAGGTTTTTAAGTAATGGTAAGATTACTCAGTTGAAAGGTTTTGGTTTAAGACAATAAAGAAAAGTAGTTAGATTCAGGGTAGGTATTCAGGAATTCAGGATTATAAATACTATAAATGCTAACAAGTTGCTTGCATGATATGTCAGAGCTCAACACTATTAAATGAATCCATCAGCTCTCGCAATATTTAGACCATCTATTACTTAGATGCTAAATGGTGTTTGCGGTCAGCTATATCACTGACAGTATCGATCGATTATTCGATAGGAATATCGACCGATACACCTCTAGCTACGTCGATCGATTACTCTATAGGAGTATCGACCGATACTGCTCTAAGCAGAACTTATGCGCGAGTTGATACAGTGCTCACCATGATCTTAGATCAGCTTCCGCTTGTCTCAAGAGGGTCATAGCATGTATAGGATGTTATCAGGAATTATATTAAATAAATAATGCAATCCAAGTTCATGTTCTAGTTAGCTAATCTAGAAAAAGCATCAGTGAACAATCCTAACAATAAGTATCACAACTATAGCATATATTGGTTGGGGCTAATCCCTCATATCCTATTTAAACCCTAAATCTAACAAGTGAATCTACTCAAACATGGCTAAGTGATTCATAGCAACAAGGTAATAATAGGAGTTCATAGATATATTAGAGGAATGAACACTTAAGTTCCAATCACAAATCTCTTTGGATCGTTCCTCTAAATCTAGAATCCTATAACCTTTGTTAATAAAAACAAGTAAAGAATTAAGAACTAAATAGAACTTTATTGAGAACTTGCAAAGTAATGAAACTATGGTAAAAGAAATGTGTAAAAAGGTGGTGGTGAAAAAGCTTCTTTTGTGCCAAAACACTTAGGCACATATAAATATGAGTTCATTAGGTTAAAATCTCGTCAGGGGCAATCTTGTAAAAATGTGATGTCGTGGGCTTCAAGTTCGGCCAAGTCCAACTTGTATTCTTTCGCCGCTCGATATCGATCGATAGTACTGGATGTACATCGATCGATTATGATCTCGATGTATCGTCCTTCGGCAAATGTGTGTCGACCTCTGGTCTGATCTCGGGTGAACTCTTCTTTAAGCTCCAAAAAGACACCTAAAACATCACTTTTCTCCAAAATGCTCCTGAGCCTGAAAACATACCTAATAGACTCCAAAACATAGATAATAGTAATAAAAACACTTATATACCATGGGTAAAAACGGGTAAAATCCATGGTATATCAGCAACAAATGCGGTTTTCTCATGCTAGATTCTTATAGCTTCGTCACTCAACTACTTCTGAGAACACTCTCTTTGGAAACGTTTTTAACGTCAAGTGGTCTGCAAGCATTAAGCACTGAAACTGTGCGGATTGAGCAGAAGCTGACGAGCATATATGAAGTATGTCGTACATCATACTTACTTTTCATAACCCATAAAGATTCCATAATCCAAAAAATTACATCATATTCTAGCTAAATTTCTCAGATGTATTTCTTTGGTGATGAAAATGTGAATTTGGAAGTAAGGAGAGAAACTGTACCAATCAAAAGATAGAGATTTATATATCAACTATGGTCAATATCCTGCCTTAGTTACTTTGTAACTAACTAGATGCACAAATAAGAAAACGAAACATGGATTGATGATTTTACAAACCCTTAATGTTTAACCAAGAGATATTAAAAAACCTCGATCTAATCTAATTAACTTTATGAAGTTTTAAATGTTAGACTTGCTCTTAAGTAATCCGAAACTGAAAAGAACTGCGAGGGAAGATGAGGAGGCCAACCTTTTACATCAATCAAGAGCATGTCACACCTTTATCAGGGTGGAGAAGCCTCCTCTGGTAAATCTGAGACTTGTTTCCATGCCTCCGTCATCTGATTTATCACCTCTCTCCAGCCTAGGAAGAAGCATCCGCCTTAACCGAATCTTCTGCCACATCAATGGCCGCCACGATACACAACGCTGCTATTGTCTCACATTAACCTCATGCTCTGTAAAAAGGGTGTTCGCGAACGGCTTAATGAATGCTCAAGCAAAAGGAGGTTTCATCGTCCGAGAATAGAACGGATAGAAGAGTCAGGAATAATGTAGACTTATCTATTTATGACTGCTTTAAAATCAGCAAGGAGGAGAGAAGGAATCTTCACCGTTCTACTTTGCCAAAGTTTATATGACTGCAAGAACTGAAATGATGAGTTTTATAGATCGAAGACTATTCTATTTATAGTTTTATTTCACCGACTGGAAAAAGAGGAATGCATTGAATCTTTATATATATAAAACAGTTTAGTCTCTCCTGGGACCCTCCACGTCAGATGCCAGCACATAAATTCGAGAGCCACCATGCCGACACTTGTATCGTACCACAGAACGCAGCGCTTCTTCATTTTTGTATCGTCTGGGCCTTTCTTCATTATGTGTTCGTACGATCTTATCGGGTTTAAGTTCAGGCTGTGATTCGGCCCAACCAAACGTATACACGATCTTAGGCGGAAATGAATTTACATTATAATACGACTGAACAAATTTAGAAACTACCATTTTCTATTTTAACAGCCAAATCACTTTGTGATTGGGACATTAACGGTGAGATTAGATATCAATCATAGTTTTGCTCCACCTACTCTCTAGAAGTCTCTAAAAGTTGAAAAACGTTTCCGGTGACCGGTAGTTTAATCACCGCAGATTACTAACCTCTTTTGTTTTTTAGATGTAAATATTTGTTCGATTGATAGATCGATTTCTTTTGCGTCGGCGAGTTTTTTTTGTGGTGTTAATCTCAATCGCATCGGAACTGAATATCATTCTTATTCCTTTTCCGACTTGGGTTGAGATCTTTATATAAAATCGTGTCCCTGTTCTTCTCCTTCTGCTATATTGACTTATCCCAGTTGATCGAGAGATTTTATCCTCCTTTTCGTTAGATATGCTTAGTCCTTGATTCGGAGGTGGTATCAAGCTTTGCCTTTGAGATCATGCGAAGTCTCCACGAAGATCAAGTCCTAAGAATTGGATCATGCTTAGGAGATTTCAAGTTAGAATCCAGAAGATTCGGAACTACCATAAGGGTTAGTGTTCCGACAAGATTCTACTCTTGGATATTTAAGATTTTATCGGTGTTTAATTCTAGCAAACAGAGAAGAAGATTTTGAGATCAATGACGATCGAAGGTTTGAAGAACCTGCAAACAGTCTCAAGCATCTTGAAGATGGAGACAGATGGTTTTCTGGCGAGATGGTTTTGGAACCGATCTTTTCTCCATGGCAAGGAAAACGAAGCCACGTGTCTTTCATATATTATGCTTATCTAAGATAGTGGTTTCGATATGGGCTTAATATTGTAATGAGTCTGTTTGTAATTACATGCCCATTGCGCTTTCGTTTAATAAACGAAAAGTTGCCAGAAAAAAGATTTCAATCATATAATGTCCACGTCTTAGCTAACTTGACATGCACGCGAAACACCACACTGGACGTCCTCTATTCCAATAAAGGCGTTTAAAATGTTAAAAAAATATATTCTACATCACATGATCTCTTAAAAATACAGGGTTGTCAAAGGGTGAGATCCTAAGTTCGAGGTACACCAGCAATATAGTTATAGAGTTAGTGAAAACTCATAAAGGAGATATTGGGATCGATGCTCTGCAGGGCTGTGAGCCAGGGGTCCGACGGACAGGACGAGTTGTCACATAAAAATCGATTTTTATGTGACAACCCGTCCCGTGGAAACTATCCGCCCCATGGACTCCAGGCTGGTCCTGTAGAGTATCGACCCTAACCCCTCACTGTGGGAGGAAACGCCTCCATATCCACCAGTAGGTTATTGGTGCATTTGGCGTTCCTCGATCCCAAGGTCTTACCATTTAACAACCCTCCTACGGGACAAATTGTCACCAACTGGACAAACTGCATTAATTGGTGACAGCTTGTCTAGTGGGAGGGTTGTTAAAGGGTGAGATCTTGGATTCAAGGAACGCCAAGCGCACCAATAACTTACGAATAGATGTGGAGGCGTTTCTTCCCACGGTGAGAAGTTATGATCGATGCTCTGCAGGGCCAGTTTGGAGTCCACGGAGCGGATAGTTTCTACGGGATGGATTGTCACATATAACAGAATATTATTACAATATTCATTATGTATAATAGAACGTTTACTGCAGTTATTTATTTTTCGTTATCATGGTAATACATTCACTAAACAAGTAGACAATAAGCTTTTTCTAAAAGATCCATTAAAGAAAAATAATCACAGTAAACGATTTAGTGAGAAGTCTGGATATTATAGCTGTTTCAGAGCATAATTTATTTTGTAGATATAAATAATTTCTTGACAAAACAAAATGACGGCCAGATAATTAAACAGTCAATTTCAGAGATGGAGCTAACGCACCCAAAATTATTGATACTTCAAAGAATAGTCAATTTCAGTTTTAAAAGGGGGTACTCTCCTTTAAAAAAATATCAGGTACTAAAAAAAATATTTGCTTGGAACAAAATTCGGCAACCTTTATACGGAAACTCTGTCTCATAAAAGCTTTATGTATGAGTAGCTACGAAGTCACTGAATAGCCACAGACAATCACTCGATCCATGTTATAGTAGACGTTAAAACTTTAATTATTTACAATTAACACAAATGTCATAATTGCAACATTATGGTTTCAAAAGCGTTACTTTGCATTCGCATAGTGGAAAAAACAAATAGTCCCCACCATGTTCTCTCCTATATAAGACACCTGCAATACAACGTCATCTATAACTACGATCAAATACACAAAACACTCAGATTCAGCTTACTCGCCATTCCATGGATCCAAGAAAAGCAAATATGATGAGTATTTGTACCAGAGCTCAGATACTTTATAGCTGAGGTATAAAATTGTATTATTGTATTTTTATTGTGTGTGTTTTGTAGGGATGGGCACTTTACCCGATATCCGAAGTGGCACCCGAACCGAAATTCGAACCGAAATATGAACCGAAATCCGAACCGAAGTAGTAAAATATCCAAATGGGTATTGAGTTAGAATATCCGAACCCGAACGGGTAATATCCGAACCCGAATGGATATCCGAAGTTAACCGAACATATGTATATTTAACCTTATATTTCTAGTTTACTCCTCTCATTTTATTCAAAATATTCTTATTAATGCTACACATAGTTTAAGATCAGATAATATACATATAATCACGGATTTCTACTTACTTAAAAAACATGTCAAGCTTTTTGTTTCGTGCATTAACGAAAATTGTATCCAAAATTCCAAAACAATAACCAAATTAGTGTCTTTTTATTTTAAATTTTTTCTTCAAATCTATTAATCATTTAATCTATTGAAAGTTAAAAAACCAGTTAAGTTAAAGGTATATTTTTAAATACAAGAAACTTGAGCAATGAACTTTTTTAAAAAAAATCTAAATATCCGAAACCCGACCCGAAATAACCGAACCCGAACTAAAAATACCCTAACCCGACCCAAAGTATAGAAATACCCGAATGGAAAAATCCGAAATACCCGATCCGAACCCGAACGGGTACCCGAACGCCCAACGCTAGTGTTTTGTGTTAGCATTTACAAGAGAATTGTATAATAACGTTTATGATTTTAAGAATATTTGTGTATGAAGGAATTATATATGTTAAGACTTATTATGTTTGATTTTGATAATTGTGTCTATATTAAGAGGTTGCGGTTTAAAACATAGTATATAGGTTGGATGAGGTTTATTTAGTCTTCGGGTTGTATGTCCTTTATCTATACTATTATTTATGAAGTGATTTTGCTTATTTGTCATCTTTTCCATAATTTTAGGTGATTTTGATTATTTGTCATATTTTCCATAATTTTAAGTAATTTGTTTATTTATCATATTCTCTATAATTTAGTTTATTTATATATTTTTCATAATATTAATACCTAATTTTAATTGATAATTTTATTTATTTGACATATTTTAAAATAGTTTTGATTACATGTCATGTTCTCTATGATTTTAGGTTATTTTATTTATTTATCATATATTTTATTATTTTTAGAACCTTATTTATCATATTCTATGATTTAGATTGAGTCATTAATTTTAATAAATAACTTTTGAATTGTTATTTTAAAATATTTTTAGTGATTATTTAGTAACTATTTTCCATTATATTAAGGAATAATTATTACTAAAGAGTATTATCAAATTTTAACAATAATTTTATAGATGTTCATCTCATGTTTACTTTAGTAATATTAAATTATATAATATTTTTTATTTATTAATTTTTAAAAAAAGATTTCTTCACTTTTATGTTACCAAATCATTATTCCCAATAAAAGGTACAAGCCCAAAGAATACAATTTTTTTGCTATTATAATTAAAAATCCATCTTTTTAGATATATATAATTTATTACTTTTAGTTTAGAAAATTCTAATTAAATAGAAATATGTTTAATTATTATAAATTTTGTTAATATGAGTCACTATAAAATCTGATGAATAGAAAATTCAAATAAAATGCAATTAAGAATGAAAAGAGATTTGATTTCATAGGTTTCACTGATAATTGGTAATTATGGTTTAATTTGTAAATTTATATTTTATGTTATTTTAAAATATTAATACAGTTTTATTAGGTTATTATGACGATGATATTTTTACATGTGTAGTTTGATGATAGAATAAATAAAAGATTTTGCCTATGTTGCGGTATAATAAAAAAGTAGATTATATATTCTGATTCATTAATATTCGAAACTTATTAAATAATTTAGATTAAGATTAAAAAATGATGTTAAAATTTGAATTAGTTAAATATGTATTAATCTACACAAGGTGCGGACCATCGTCTAGTAATTATTAATCCACGATTGTTTGGATAAATGTGGTATAGATTTTGGGTTTTAAAAAATGGGTAAATGAATGTAAGAACATATAAACAATAGCGTTTGGCTAAAAAGGTTTTCAATCAATTCCACTTATGTATGATTTATTAAAATATATTTCACATGAAGTACCTCAAGCCACCTTCTTTTGATTTTCAGTACAACATTAAACTAACATTTAAACTTTTAGTTAATAAAAATTCATATTAAATATTTATTCTAACTATTTCAATTATTTTCAAAATAATATTTTGTTCGTAGGGTGGATCGACCCTAGTGAGAGATAAAGCATTGAAGGTGTCCTAGAAACGGTTCGCTATAATCTTGAAGATGACGTCTGGAGTTGTTGGGCTCATCATGTGTATTAGCAGCCCATTTGACCAAGCTTCCTAAACCAAAAACAATTGTCGCAATGAATATTGAAGCCTACTAATTGATATCCGGTAATTGAATTTGACAGAACTTAAAATCCATTCCAAACATATTGGCCCATTCAAAACGTGAACAAACGAAAGAAATCAGGATATATAGGGATACGTGTGAAGACCAAAGCCCATTATGGTAGAGTCAAATGAAACGCCGTGTTTGACACGTGTCAGTTCCATAGAATCGACTTTGTGACGTGATGAGAAGAATGACATAAGTTGAGCAGATGGAGAATATGGATCAAGTTAAGGTTAAGTAATTATAGATGATGTTGATTCCACTCCGATAAAGTCATTCGGTTTTCGGTTTGGTTTGGTTTGGTTCGGTTTGGTTCAGTTTTTTTGGGTTCTAAAGATAAATGATCCATTCAATTATTTATGAAATTTGGTTCGGTTGTTTTAGTTTGGATAACAAGGTTGTAATCTATTATATCTGAGAAAATATCAGGTTCAATTCGGTTTCGGTTTGGTTTCAATTTTTCGGATAATTTGGTTTAGTTTCAGTAAATTTTATGGATAAATTGGGTTCTTTTGAAGAAAATGTTGAGTAATTAGGTTAAACATCGGGTAATTAGGGTAGCTTAGACTAGGGTTGGTCTTAACCAAGGAAGCAAGTGGGAGTTAAGGCTCGATTGGGCGGTTATAGATGAAAGGGCATGAGTGCAAGGCGAATTAGCAAGATTGCAAGGGTGACTTATCTCATGTTTGAAGCCGACCTTTGAAAAAGAGAAGTTTATCAAAGTAGTTCGAACTAAAGATCTTAAAAACAGATTGGGTTTCTGCTTTCATAGTATAAATGACTAAATATATGAACTATTAGAATGTGACACCTGCATATGCAAACTCAGTGAACCTAGGTCATGATCATTTTTATAAAGCGGATTCCTCTCGGAGGTCAGGTGGAAGCCGAACCTGGACACGAGGCTAATAGCAAGAACATGCTCTTATTGGTTCGAACTCCTAGGGAAGGTTCAACACCAACAAAGATATACACTAGAGATGCAAATCGTTTACGTCAAGAAACTCCTACTACACAACACAAACACAGACTCTTTGCTTCACGTTACTATCAACACACTTATCCTAGATACCGAATTTTGTTCGGGCATTTGAATTATAGTGTCCTCTTTGGTGGGTTCTTGATATTCATCTCCAATAATTGCATGCTTTGTTAAGTTAGATGGGCTTCCAACCCAAAATCAGTTAGTGGTAAGTGGATTGATTTATCTATCTTATATGCTATTTAGTGTCCCTTCAAACTTCCGATATGAGATTTTTGTCCCTAATGCCTCTTCGGGATGATGATTCTTTGAGTCATCAATCTTGGAATGATTGGGAAATGATCATGAGCCTACTTTGGGTTGGATCGATGTGTATCGGACTCTGACACCAGCTTAAGTTACATGAGCTTCCAACCTAAAACAAATTGGTGATAAGTGGATTAGTCCATCTATCTTATGTACTACTTAATGTTCCTTCTAACTTTCGATGTGGGATCTTTTTCCCTAGTATACTTGACTTGCTAAAATATATTTAAATATTGAAAGCGAAAAAAGTCAAACCATAAATCAAAGAAGAATAGAAACTTAAGAAAGTGAAATGATGATCATCTTTTTATATATAATTTAGTTTTCAATCCGTTATAAGCATATAGCCTAACATAAAAGCAAGGAGTTTCACATTGTTCACCATAAGAGCCAATATCAATATCCAATATTTATTTTTTTCAGTTTTTATTTTGTTCTACAAATATGGCAGCTGGGCGATGTGGTAAGGTAGCTCGACCAGCTAGGTGAAGTTTGGTGCGGCTCAGTGTAGCTCATGAAAGAGTGGGTCAGCTCCAGTATCTGGACTACTAGCTCACCCTGCTGGATCAGTTAGAAATCAACTCATCTCAGCTTGGTAGAGTGTTCGGGTGTTGGACGGTTGGGTCAGGTCTGGGCGGTTACCATGCCGGACTGGTGGTCTATGAGGAGTGATGGGTCTGTGGGTCTTGGCAAGTGGGCCAGGGACATAGGCAAGCATGTTGGGCTTGTGATTGATCATCCCAAGTGCTGAGAAGGGCGGTTGGAGGCAGTTTATGGCGAAAGGGTGGGAATGGTACAAATTATACCCATTTGCCCATCCGGTCGTGCCTGTTCGCCCAGGGCAGGTGGCGCACCTTTCTCTATATATATGAGGTCTTGGGTGTCGATTTAGGCATGAATTTTCTTAGATAAAACTCTGGCAAAATCGTGAGAGAGAGAAGAAGAAAGAAATAAGAGTGTGGCGGCCAAAGCAAGGCCGTGTGTGGTGTTTATTCTTTTCCAGTGACAAGACTAACCATGGGAAGGAGGAGATCGATTGATGATGGGTGCCAGAGGAAAGGAGAACAACTTGGAGAAGGACTTGAGCACACCATATCGCACGCCCAAGGTGAGTGGTGTGAACTGCGCACCATAGGCTATGACCGGCGGTTGATCAGTGTGGGTTTCGGTCCAATTGGATGATCGGTTTACATCCATCTTCTCTACTTACTTGATCGCATTCTTTCTTCTACGTTGCGATCTTGTATGTTCTATGGGATCAGGTATTACTGGACCAAGGCCTTGGCCGGTCCAGAAAGAAGGTCCTTGACCCTTGGCTGTATCTAGTCATGGGTGGTTTATGTTAGATTATAATCGATGGGTTAGATCATATTAGACCCGACTGTCCATGGGGTTGTATATGTTCTAGCAGTTAACTTAGATATCATTCTAAGTATGGCCATGTATTAAAGGAATTGATTGGATAGTTTTATGGAACTTAGATAAGGGAACCGAACCATGCATGTATAGAACTGTTTGCTAGGATATTGGATTCATATATGTATGTGTGATGTGATTTGGTTGGTTTCAGGATCAGACAAGGATCATGGTAAGACCAAGGAACCGTGAAGACCTTGGTCGTGGATGAATGTGTGGGATATGTGGGAACCGAAATTCACACCGTCAATTTTAATAAGTAAGATTGCGGAGGAAAGCCAAGTAAACACGACTTTCCTTGAAGGTCCGGATTCTCTGTGACAGCCAACGACAAGTGACCGAATAAATGCGGAAAAGGTTTTGTTTAGATTTGGGATTGGACCTTAAGAAAGGCTGCCTACGTACCTCTTTCGAGGATCAAGTCGGACGTAGTTCAGTTAAAAAGAGTTGAACAAGAGATCGAACCGTCTGGGCGGGTTCGTCTAGTATGAGCGTTTGTCATAGAAACAGGCATGTCGAAGATAACGCCTAGGGTTTCTATGTGCGGAGCTCTTAGATAAAAGAATTGTCCGATCCTTCCGAGAGGAGGGGAGATTTGCGAGCAGGAGGCGGCCAGACATTCTAGGGCCTGGTTCGTCTAGTATGAGCGTTGGTCATAGAAACGGGCATGTCGAAGATAATGCCTAGGGTTTCTATGTGCGGAGCTCTGAGTAAAAGAATTGTTAGATCCTTCCAAGAGGAACAAGGATCTGCGGAGAAGATAAAACTAGAACAAGAGGCGGTCAGACGTTCTAAGTCCTGCCTCGCTGGCCTAACCGCCTAAGTTCTAAGTTCTCTAAGCTAGCAGGAGTTCTCTAAGTCTAGATTCTAGGATTTTCGGATCCTCCTCTCCTCTGCTCTTGCTCTCCTTATATACTCACTCCTAGGTCGGTTTGCCTTAAGATGATGGACCTCGCCTTTGGGCCCAAGCTTATCTCTTCAGGAAGTATTCCATTTTCGTCGATCTTCGTAATTATCCTCGAGTTTTCAGTGACTTGATGTTTATCCGATGTTCAGGAAATCGGATAAACCGTCATAGCCTGATTAGGCCTGAATACTTAAAATCGAAAGTAAGTCCGTGGACTTGTCTTAAGTCGTTGAACGTTTTATACGATTTCTCGGAAGGACTATTTTTCTCGTAAATTAAACCGTATAGCCTAAAGGATCGATGTTCAAGTTAATCGACCTTGTTTTATACGATATCTTCTACAAGAAATCCAATCCTTCTAGTTTTTGTCGTAAAACATCGAGGACGATTCCAATCGAGTAGAACGATGTTTATTCCGTAGCCATGATCGTCCCAAGCTCACGATGATTGATCCAAACAAGCCAAGATGGGATCAGACCAAACACGATGGGACCGAGACCAGGACGAGGGCCGTCGACCGACGCCAGGCCGGGGTGCCGCCGGCGCCAGGCCGACCCGCGTGACGGGTGCCGCCGGTGCCAGGCCGGGGTGCCGCCGGCGCCAGGCCGGCCCCCGTGACGGGTGCCGCCGGCGCCAGGCCGGCCCGCATGAAGGGTGCCGCCGGCGCCAGGCCGGGGTGCCGCCGGCGCCAGGCCGGCCCGCGTGACGGGTGCCGCCGGCGCCAGGCCGGGGTGCCGCCGGCACCAGGCCGGGGTGCCGCCGGCGCCAGGCTGAAGATCTCGGCGAAGGCTTCGATTTGATATTTTGATCGTTTTCTGGTTCCTCACGGTTTGAGAGAACGACCTCTTCGAAGTTTCGAGGCAGATTCTTTTGTGTTTAGGGTTTTTGTGGTGATTGAATCTTGATGTCCTTGGGCGAGCGGACCGATCTTTCCGGGGATTCTCGTCCGCGCACGCCCGTAGTCTTCCGATCTCACAGAGAGTGGATATTCTAATTAGAGAAAATCTCGTATAACTTCTTTTCAAATTATCCGAGACTTTTTGTTTCTAGAAATACTTTCTAGAGACTTTCAGTCATTGATTCCGTCGTGACCGATTTTGACACCAACAGTTAGCCCCCCAGCTCGTTAGAACCTTCGTGATGTTCTTGCGAGCGATAAGACATGTCAGGTAAGATAAGCGGAATTAATGGTTGAAAGGCTCCGTTGAAAGTGGTAAGATTGGGGCTGCGCCTTTCGAAGGCTGCCTACGTACCCTTGTTGTAGGGATCAAGCCTTCCGTAGTTCGTTTTGGAGTTTAAGACCCTTGTGATCTGTTTTCCAGCGAGACTTATATGGTCTGGTTATGTGTCATGAGAGACTTTCGAGCATGATGCTGTTGATGTATTTGTTTTTCGATTATTTATGAACTTCAGTTTTTTCGAAGTATGAGAAAGAGGGTGTGAGTTGTCGTCTCATTCCTAGTTCCCTGATGATCACCGTACCTATTGTTTGCATAAAGCGAGATTTTCCGCGGTTTACCGATTTACGCGAAAAGTTCGTGAAACAAATAGGCTTAAGTGAAGAGACAGATTTTTGGATCTCGTATACCATACTATGTCTGTGAGATGTCAAGATCCAGCGTGGCTGGGTTTAGGGCAAGACCTAGGTTTACTCTCGGAATGAGGCTTTGCGATGACAAATCGGCTTTCGTTTTGCCTGTTTGCGATTTTAACCTGACTCGTACCGTTTAAAATCCGCGAATTGTTGTCGGCTTATATGATTTGTCTGGGCGTGAGTCGAGCTACTTCCTTTACGAAGAGCTAAACCAAAATTTGGATTTCTTGTATAGCGCGCTATGTTTATCCTTGTCGGATGCAAGAGAGCCTACCCCTTGAAGGGCGGCTATTTGTCTGTTTAGGACGTTAGAGTTCGTTTGTTGTGATCAGCAACAACGAAATGATGCCAGTTTAGAGGCATGTTACCGTTTAGAGGTGTGTTTGTATGTTTTGGGTTCTAGAGACGAGGATTTCGTCTGGAACGTTTTGAGGAAAAGAATGTCCTTCGAGCGTTAGCGACGTCTCGCAGTGCCGAAGGTCGAGTTTTCCTTGTGCCGCATTTCGTGGTTGAAATGTTCGCGGGCTTTGGAGATGTTTTGCGAATGTTCGCAGCCAGAAACTGTTGTTTCGGTTTGGACGCAGGACCAAGGGGTCGCGTAAGTTTGACCCAGGGAGAAGCGTCTACATTCACAGTGCTTCGTGAAGTGTTGGCCTTCCGGAATTTGATTGTATATATTAAGGATGACTTATATAACTCTTGGAGCCTTGTCACAAGTGTTTCTTTTCATGCCGTGTTTACGGGGCGTATAGAACTTAATCGATTGACGATAAGTTTAAATCTTCCGTTAACATATGGTTGTTAGGACTGAGTTTTGGTATGAAGAGTTTATCGTATGATTTCCGATTCTGGGTTATACGACACCGTCCCCCCCCCCCTCCTTCTAGCGCCAAACTGTGGGAACCGAAATTCACACCGTCAATTTTAATAAGTAAGATTGCGGAGGAAAGCCAAGTAAACCCGACTTTCCTTGAAGGTCCGGATTCTCTGCGACAGCCAACGACAAGTGACCGAATAAATGCGGAAAAGGTTTTGTTTAGATTTGGGACTGGACCTTAAGAAAGGCTGCCTACGTACCTCTTTCGAAGATCAACTCGGACGTAGTTCAGTTAAAAAGAGTTGAACAAGAGATCGAACCGTCTGGGCGGGTTCGTCTAGTATGAGCGTTTGTCATAGAAACAGGCATGTCGAAGATAACGCCTAGGGTTTCTATGTGCGGAGCTCTTAGATAAAAGAATTGTCCGATCCTTCCGAGAGGAGCGGAGATTTGCGAGCAGGAGGCGGCCAGACGTTCTAGGGCCTGGTTCGTCTAGTATGAGCGTTGGTCATAGAAACGGGCGTGTCGAAGATAATGCCTAGGGTTTCTATGTGCGGAGCTCTGAGTAAAAGAATTGTTAGATCCTTCCGAGAGGAACAAGGATCTGCGGAGAAGATAAAACTAGAACAAGAGACGGTCAGACGTTCTAAGTCCTGCCTCGCTGGCCTAACCGCCTAAGTTCTAAGTTCTCTAAGCTAGCAGGAGTTCTCTAAGTCTAGATTCTAGGATTTTCGGATCCTCCTCTCCTCTGCTCTTGCTCTCCTTATATACTCACTCCTAGGTCGGTTTGCCTTAAGATGATGGACCTCGCCTTTGGGTCCAAGCTTATCTCTTCAGAAAGTATTCCATTTTCGTCGATCTTCGTAATTATCCTCGAGTTTTCGGTGACTTGATGTTTATCCGATGTTCGGGAAATCGGATAAACCGTCATAGCCTGATTAGGCCTGAATTCTTAAAATCGAAAGTAAGTCCGTGGACTTGTCTTAAGTCGTTGAACGTTTTATACGATTTCTCGGAAGGACTATTTTTCTCGTAAAATAAACCGTATAGCCTAAAGGATCGATGTTCAAGTTAATCGACCTTGTTTTATACGATATCTTCTACGAGAAATCCAATCCTTCTAGTTTTTTTCGTAAAACATCGAGGACGATTCCAATCGAGTAGAACGATGTTTATTCCGTAGCCGTGATCGTCCCAAGCTCACGATGATTGATCCAAACAAGCCAAGATGGGATCAGACCGAACATGATGGGACCGAGACCAGGACGACGGCCGTCGACCGGCGCCAGGCCGGGGTGCCGCCGGCGCCAGGCCGGGGTGCCGCCGGCGCCAGGGCCGGCCCGCGTGACGGGTGCCGCCTAGCGCCAGGCCGGGGGTGCCGCCGGAGCAAGCCGGGGTGCCGCCGGCGGCAAGGCCGGGGGGCCGCCGGCGCCAGGCAGGGGTGCCCGCCGGCGCAGGGCTCGGGGTTGCCAGCCCGGCGCCAGGCCGGGGTGCCGACGGCCGCACGGCCGGGGTGCCGCCGGCGCAAGGCATGGGTGCCGCCGGCGCCAGGCCGGGGTGCCGCCGGCGCCAGGCGCGGGGTGCCGCCGGCGGCCCCAGGCCGGCCCGCGTGAAAGGGTGCCGGCGCCAGGCCGGCCCGCGTGAAGGGTGCCGCCGGCGCCAGGCCGGCCCGCGTGAAGGGTGCCGCCGGCGCCAGGCCGGCCCGCGTGAAGGGTGCCGCCGGCGCCAGGCCGGCCCGCGTGAAGGGTGCCGCCGGCGCCCGGGTGCCACCGGCGCCAGGCCGGCCCGCGTGGCGCGTGCCGCCGGCGCCAGGCTGAAGATCTCGGCGAGGGCTTCGATTTGATATCTTGATCGTTTTCTGGTTCCTCACGGTTTGAGAGAACGACCTCTTCGAAGTTTCGAGGCAGATTCTTTTGTGTTTAGGGTTTTTGTGGTGATTGAATCTTGATGTCCTTGGGCGAGCGGACCGATCTTTCCGGGGATTCTCGTCCGCGCACGCCCATAGTCTTCCGATCTCACAGAGAGTGGATATTCTAATTTGAGAAAATCTCGTATAACTTCTTTTCAAATTATCCGAGACTTTTTGTTTCAAGAAATACTTTCTAGAGACTTTCAGTCATTGATTCCGTCGTGACCGATTTTGACACCAACAGGATACTGGGTAGTTTGGATAATATGAACTTATTATAGCCTATTGTGCAACTTAAAACCTATGTATGAATCTTTGATGATATTAATACAATGTCGATTTGCCATTATGTGTTTGTGCTTGTATTGATCGAAAATGATGAACCTCATATACATGAAAATGACTTAAAAAAATATTGGACTTATTGAACAAACTTAGAAAGAAATAATTAAGGTAAGACCGCGGGTCCTAGTTGGGCCTAAGGGTCAGGATCGGGTCTTACAATCATCATCTTCTTCCCTTTCATATGAAATTTCATTAACATTCTCATCTGCTTGGTTTCCATCAATGTTGGTATCACTAACAATCTTCATCCTGCCTCGGCTTGATACACATTGCATGCGATTTACTACTTGATCAAGTTCTGAACTTGTCTATCACTGGTAACATGAATATGAAGAGTATCTGGAGCCATTTATTGCATCATTGTGTCTGGTAACGAGTAAATTAAATTTACAACCTCTGTGTTCATGTCCATGTTATAATTTTCTTGAACCATTTCAAAAAGTTCGACATGTGTAGAACTATCACTTAAAACAAACATTTTCGTTCCTTTGGCATTACCAACCACAAAATCCCAAGAATTATCTTTGACCAACCATTCTCCATAGACTACAGGTAACAGACGAATCATCTGCAAAAAAACAGATTCAAACACATTAGCAAGCATAGAACATCAACTTAAGAAAATAATTGGAGAAAACTTCATAAGAAGGCTTCAGTAAGTCTTCTCACGGAAAAATTCTTAAGAAGTCTTCTCTGTTTAGCTAGACTTGTTGATAAACACGAATGTTTGTAACCTCATAATTATCACCAATTATGTTACGAATTCCACTCAAGAGTCCTAAAATTAACTAATACACATGAATTAACAAGAAAATATTAAAAACTCATTTTAAGTTTTGAGAAATTTAAAGATTGACGAGAAGACTTACTAGGAAATCATTCATTTAGGTCATTTTTGCAATTGCAAATTTACGAAGAAAGACTTCTTAAGAAGTCTACTTTACATCAGACATTTTGAGAAGTCTTCCTTTGTAAATATTGGTTTACTTTTAAATTTGAAATTTTTTCGAAAATCACAGAGAAAACTTCTCTAACCGTCTTCTATAATAAACATGTTAATTTTGCAATTGGCCAAAGTTTTGCAGATATTTGACTTCATCGTAGAAGACTTCTCCAGAAGTTTTCTAACGTTCACATGAAGTCTTCTCAATGTCGCAAGAAGTCTGTCTCGGTTACTTTTGCAATTGATTATATTTGACTTTTTCAGAGAAAACTTCTCTAGAAGTCTTTGTCAATTACAAAAATAATCTACGCAGACTTCTTGCGATAGGGAGAAGATTTCTTGAGTCAGTTCTAAAACTAACTCGTGAAATTTTTTTCCGAGAAGTCTTCTATTAAAAGAAAAAGTCAATTGCAAAATTGACTTATACATTGAAGAGAAGACTTCTCTAGACAAGTTACATCCATGGTTTCTTCTGAATGTATTTATTATGTTGTGAGGTTTGCCAGGAAAAAGTATACGCTGATGACTGGTTTTACAAATGTGATGAGTACTATTGTGTCACCCTATACTCTGACTGTCTGCTTGGGAATGACAGAGGTTCATCCTTCTTTCACCTCGACCGAAAGGTAGATGTTCTGCCCAATAATTATCACATGTCTACCAATCTATTGCTTCACTTGTAGGAAGCGTTGTCCACAAATGATAGTTTTCCAGATGTATGGATTAATAATTTGTTCCACATTTTGTTTGCGTAGTACTCATCCTAGAGAGGTGACTACTTAGCTTGATGATCATTGAATGTTCTTCTTGTAAGATATACTGCATTATGTTCTATTGATTATTCAAACTTATGTCCAATATTCTTAGGAAATTTACTTAAAAAGTAGCGTCTGGTTTTGTATATCAGTTGTGATTCTTGAAACATTTGAGGGTGATTGGTTGAGCTTTATCTCTCTACTTTAGCTTTATTTATTTGTAAAGCACTAAACTTTACCAATCATGTTGTAATTTTATTTTTGTTAGTCAAAGCCTACAACAAAATTCTATTTTTGTACCAATAATGTTTTAGCTTTATTTTTAAAGCTACAGCAAAAAAACTAAAGTAAAGTTTATTCTTATGTATTTTAGGCAAAACACCTACATCTTTGTTTTATAGGATGTAGAAACTGTAAATGAAAAAAAATATCTATAATATCAAATTAATTAGATAATCATAATTAAATATATATATTTTTTTAATTTAGTTCTGGGTGTTTTCAAAATTATTCAAATATTTTAAATAACATAAAATATTATTTACATATCACACTTTAAATAACAATAAACTTTGATAATTTATAAAAATCATTAATATAAATTATTTTAGTTGATAAAAAAATAATTATTTTATATATACATCACATATATTATTTTGAAATATCTACATTATATAGCTTACATCTACAACAAATTTAACTACAGCAAAAGTCTCTACAATAAAATTTACAGTAACAACTTTACAGCTACAACCAACTTACCTACAACTAAACTCTTACAGCTAAATTTTTACAATCACAGTCGAACCAGTCATCACGAAAGCCGTTTTCTTTTCTTAGTGATCCCAAGTCGCATATATATTTTTTGTTTCTTTTTTTCTTCTACTAACTTCCTGAGATTCTCTAAAAATGTTTACCATTTTGAACATCAATGTCTTGAAACCAGTGACAAAGATGCATCCATTAAGGCTACAGCGATGGCAACATTAAGTTGTTTACGAGAACCCATTGGTCGAAAACAAAAAATCTGTGCAAAGATAAAGTGAAGTATGACCCTAAAAATGTAAGAATGAATCTCTTTCCAATGTTATCTTGTCTTGAATTCGCTGTCATCTTCTCATAAAGTAATATGACTAATATCTTGTCTATCTGCTTGTGCTATTGTAGTTTTATCTTTCGAATCAAAGTGGATGGACACTCCTTTTTATTGTAACCAAAGAGTTTAGTTTGAATGAAATTAAGTTGTGTTTCAAAAAAAAATCTCTTACAATTTAAATTCTTCTTTTAAGTACAATTTGTCTAAAGCCTCTAGCAGGGGTTCGGACTTCGGAGGCAGTTAGTTGGCAATCATGTCTGCCTATTAAAATAAGGCACGTGCACCTGCAGAGTCAGTGAATCCAAATCGTGATCATTTTTTTAAAGCGGATTCCTCTCAGAGGTAAGGTGGAGGCCGAGCTTGGACACGAGGCTAATAGAGCGAGAACATGCTCTTATTGTGGCGAACTCCCAGTAGAACGTCCAACACAAACAAAGATTAAACACTGATGCAGAGCGTTTAAGTCAAGAAACTACTACTACAGAAACACAAACACACAGACTCTTTGCTTCACATTTGGACCGGCACACTAAAACCCTAGATGCCGAAATATCTTACCGCATTTGAATTGTATGGTCCTCTTTGGTTCTTGATATTCATCACTAACAACGCTCTGCAACAGTAACAAGTGCAAGCCTGAAACGCTAAGTTTACACCGTGGAAAGTGGAAACGGGAGAAAGAGTTAAACCATCGATGAAGAAAGAACGGAAACTTAACAAAGGAAAGTGATGATCATCTTTGAGTCACATTTATTTTATAGTTTCAGTGAAACTAGAGTTTCACAATGTACATCATCGGAGCCCATTTTTCATACCAAATCCAGACTATAAAGAAAAAGTAGACCCTTGAAAACGAAAAGAAAACTGGTGAAATCATCTTTACACATTCAATTACACTTTTTTAGCAATTCTTTAACAAAAGCAAAGAAAAAAACACATACCAAGAACGATCTGTAAAGCAGTTGTCGTCGAAAATAGAAAACAGAAACCATAAAAGAAGCAATGGATTGAAACTTTAAGAATAAAGAAAGTTTATAAACAACTAAAAAGACAAAAGAAGCAAAACCCACTTAAAGAATACAATACCTTTCCTTTGTAGCCTTCACAAAGCTTAGCATCTAAAACCAACTCCTCTCCTTAGCCACCAAGTAACCCATAATTCTACATAAAACCATAACAAACTTCTCCATTCTCAAACTTTAACCCCACATCTTACTTCATCTGCAAGAACAAAAGCCTATTTCACAATAAACACATATCATAGTAGAGAGAAGATTACTTGAGACATGAGTGCAGACTGGGGACCTGTGATTGTAGCAGTGGCTCTGTTCATCCTACTCTCACCAGGATTGCTCTTTCAACTACCGGCGAGGACAAGAGTAATGGAGTTTGGTAACATGAGCACAAGTGGCATTTCGATTTTGGTCCACGCCATTATTTACTTCTGTATACTCACTATCTTGGTCATAGCCATACAAATTCACATCCATTTCTGATCTTGTAGCATAACAAAGGCGAGCTTCTTTGGATTCAGTTTGCCCCTTTTCTACTTTTTTTCTTTATCATGGTAATCTATTACTCTTGGCTCATGGTGTTGGTTGTAGACAAATAAAGAATCTGTAATTTTGTATTTTCCCAATTCAATGCCTAACCTTTTAAGTTTCCAATTACATATACACATTCATCATGTAATAATCCAACATAAAGCATCTTCATTTTGATTGTTTTCCACAATTATTTTTTCATTAATCTAATACATTTTCAGTAAAACACAGCAAGGGTTCTGTTTGTTTCGAAACAAGTATCAGACTATAACACAGATTTAAGTAAAAGTAGAAAATGGAAAACAAGAGATCCAAAATCTAAGAAGATTCCTGAAGCCTCCCCCTAGATTCAGAGAAAGGGTTACCCTAGATTAGCCGGTAGTGATGTGGAGATTGACAGCAAGGATCAAAATTGTGTAAGCAGCGAAGAAGATGAGTGTGTGAACGGCGATTGCTTTTCCGTTGGTTTTCATGCCGCCGAAATCTAAAGTGCGGTGATGTCCAGGCAACGAGAAGAGGAGACCTGGAGATAGCAATACGAACAGTACAACTCCGACGAGAACTGGAGCCCAATCCGCCATTTCCGGATGAGAGTAGAAAAAACGTAAAGGTGACGCCTTTTTTTCGATAAAGCGGTGGTGAGAGTCGGAGAGAAAAGAGTCAAACAGACAGACAGACAGACAGAGTTGAAGTAAAGTGTAAGTGCTCTGATTATTTCTCCTTTTCTTTTTAGCTTTTATTTTAATTTTGCGAAAATTCAGAATAATCTCGAATATGTGTGATAAAAACGTAGAATCTCGTATTATACTTTGGAGGGAGAAGGCTTTTTTTTTTTTTTGCTCAAAGAAATTTCAAAAATTTGTAAAAAAATTATGTTTTCCTAATTTTTTTACCTGAAAATTAAAAGGTTGTGTAAAGAAAGGTGAAGAAATAGAAATTTGTAAGAAGAAAAGAGTAGATGTAAAAAACAGAGTTGTTAATACGTTTTTAGATTAAAAAGCTGACCCATAACTAGGGGTGGGCACAAAACCCGAACCGAACCGAACCGATCCAACCGAAGTTAAACCGAACCAAACCAAACCGTGTTCTTTACATAACCCAATTGGTTCATGTTTTACTCAACCCGAATGGTTCGGTTTGGTTTGGTTTTAAACCGAACCAAACCGAACCAAATCGAAAACCCAATATATATATATATATTAATATATTGTAAATTTTAGTTAAAGTTTCATTTTCCACATTTTCTTAACTTCCATATATTCTTAAAAAATTCAAATATGATTCAAATAAATGAATAATACTATTATATATATTCTCTAATTCTAATATCTAAAGATTGTATTGAAAACAAAATCTAAAAACTATAAGCATCTATACCGTAGTCGTCTTGTCTCGTTCATCTTCTCCAATTTTCATTATCTAAAAGTAAAATTATGTAATAGAGTTATAACAGGATCAATAAAAACAAAAAGGTAGATGCAAATAGTGTTTTAGTTTACAGATTTTGGAATGCTTACAAGTCTTTTTACGTTAATTTGATTAGCCATCATATTTTATAACCAACCCGAACTACACCGAACCAAACTACACCATAATAAAGTAAACCGAACTAAATCAAAACCAAACCGAACTAAATCTAAACCAAACCGAACTAAACCCGAACCAAACTCAAACCAAAGCTACTTTGGTTTTAATTGGGTTGAATTTCATAAAACCCAAACTAACCAAACCAAACCGAACCCAAACCAAACCCGAAACTAAACCGATATGCCCACCCCTACCCATAACATAGATTATAACTGAATTTATTAAAAAAAATGTGGCAAGATTCTTATAAATATAAATAAGATTGCGACTTGGTGTGTTGTGCTGTGCAGTGCAGGAGGCTGTAGTGACATCTCCAAGTGTAAACGCGTATTCAATGCACTGAGAAAAAAAGATATATTTTGTTCGATATATTGAAAGATTATTACCGATTTGGTATTTGCTTTTTCGGAGAACGTTATACTGATTTTGTATTTGCTAACCTAAGTTATAGGTTAATTTGATATACGCACAGAAGATTAAGATGGGAGTAGATATAATAATTTTACACGTTTTGTGTTTTGCCGATATAAGGAATCATTTTAAATGAGATGCACCAATCAATTTAATTATTAAAAAATTTCAGAGAATATATATATATATATATATATGTCAAATTGAAAAAGAAGAAAAAAATTACTAGCAAGTGGTAGACCCATTACAACTCATCCGCTACTAGTTTTTGTCTTTCAAATAAATTTCATAAA
Source organism: Brassica juncea (assembly GCA_018703725.1). Taxonomy (NCBI): domain Eukaryota; kingdom Viridiplantae; phylum Streptophyta; class Magnoliopsida; order Brassicales; family Brassicaceae; genus Brassica; species Brassica juncea. The sequence continues at coordinate 41,276,406 of CM031935.1, read as the reverse complement.
GCAAGATTACATGACATGTCACATATGTATAACGAAACTCCTCCAAATTGAATTTCAAAAATTGACGTGTAACATTTATTGATCACCACAAGAGTCAAGAGGGTCCCGGTTCATGTGACTATCAAAAAACTTGAATGTGAGAAAATGATAGAACCGTTTCTCTACGATTTAAATCATCTTTCATGTGAGTTTGTCTTGTCTTTTGTGCGTTGCTAAGTCATACAACTCGTGAAAATCAACAAGTTTAACGAACTTATCTCATTATATTGCTTTGCTCTTTCTATAGACAAGCATGTTAAGATAACTCCACTAAAAGCAAAATTCTACAAACTCTCTCTCTTCCTTTAAATGAAAAAGAAATAGACTTTATTGGAATCTCATTCTCTTCACGTTGAAACCTTCCATTCTCTCAATTATTCCACAACCAAGTTACAACTTTCTGAGGCTCTCTCTTCTTACTCTCTTGCTTTTGTTACTTGCTCTTGTCGTTGTAAGAAGATATGCATGACTGGGCAGCACCGTTGATAGCTTCTGCGCTATTTGCGTTTCTCTCGCCGGGACTGATCCTCCAGTTTCCGGGGAAAGAATCTCCGGTGGGTTTCATGAACATGAAGACAACGGTAGCTTCTATTTTCGTCCACACCGTTCTTTACGGTCTCTTTCTCATCCTCTTCTTAGTCGTTCTCAACATCCATGTTTATGCTTAGATGGGTTTAGTAGTAAAGCTATGTTTTATGACTTGTCTTACTCCTTTCTTTGTTCGTTTTTTTTTAATTACTGATCTAAAGATATAAAAGTTATAACCAATTTTGCTTTAGTGTTATTCAATATATGTAGCCATATCTTGTGCATTTGTGAGAAAATTCTGAGCAAATTGAGCTTAAGCTGGGGAAAGATGGCTTAAAGTTGGATATAAAGATGGATATAAGATAAATAAAGTTGATCGAACAACTTGAAGTAAAAATGCTACACTTAATAGTTAATATACCTTTTTTTTGGGTTTGAATAAATGTTGCTTTCAATTCAAAAATAAAATGATCGAACAACAATTTAATTTTTACTAACTCCTATCGAATAGTAGTTGAAAAATCTAATGAGCAAAATTTATGATCTTAACTGTAAAACAATTAAAAACTGTTTTTTTTTTTTTTTGTAAAATCACTGAAACCCAACTGAATTCATATTAATATTAAGTAAAAAATGCCAAATCTTTGGGCTTAAAAAAGCCTTTCATTTTGGTCTAAGAATGCCTTCTTGATATATATGTAGAAGGTGTATTGTTGCAGTTCCATGTTGGATAACCATTTACACCCTCATTGAATCCAAAGTGGCATTAGCTATTGGAACCAGAGGTCAAGAACTCGATGATATTGAATGATTTCGATCATCTTTCCCTTTTTTCTCTTTATGCTTCATTTCAAGATCTCTAAATAGCCGTGCGGATAGAGGCCGATCACGAGTCTCAAACTTTCTGCTTGTAGACGTTAAGGTTCCTCAACAGCTAGCTCTCAAAGCTTGTATGTCAAGACCAGTTTGATCTTTGAATGAAGTTTCTCTCTGCTTGTAAACGTTAAGGTTCCTCAACAGCTAGGTCTCAAGGCTAGTATGTCAGGATCAGTTTGATCTTTTGAATGAAGTTTTTGGTGACAACAAAAGTGGCATTAGCTAAAATGTTACTAACTATTTGGGTTTAAAACTCCCCATCAGTCATGGGCTTTGGGAATGCTGTAGATTAAAAATTTATCAACTCATTTTGGTACGGTTTGGTTTTGGAACATTAAATCACTGAAGACCTACCTTTCGCCTTTTCTAAGTTTTTCTTATCAATGGCTGGCTCAGCATCATTTACTTAAGAATATAACTTTGCTAAAATTAAAACCTGGCTTTGTTTGGTTTGGCTAATGAAATAAGATTACTCGTGGTGGCTGGGGTTGGATAAAATCCGAAGGCTTGGAACTCAATTTGACAAAAGTGAGGTTTGAGTTGGACACATACGACAACTCTTGGACCTTTGAAACAAAGCCTCTTTGTAAATTAGCAAAAGGGAAAATGATCATAAACAAAGACTAAACATAAAGAGAGGATAAAAAAAGCTTCACATATGATTTTCAGCAATCGGGATTGATTTCCTCCTCATCGATCGCAGCAGATGCAAGAACAAGCTCAGGGGTAGGAAGTGTGTAAGTGTAGTTCTCGCGTCTGGCTTTCTTCTTCTCCCTTTGCACTCTAAAAGCTTCCCTCTTTCTTGCTCTGTAACTGTTGGGATTCTCTGGCACGACTTCCCTTGGGTACACACTAATCTGCAAACAGAAAAAAAAATCACATTTTCGAAACCAAAGAAGATGCTAATGAAAGACTGAAACTCTTATAATCATGATCATAGATTACTTTACCTTCTTCCTGTCAGGACCAAACTTCTCGAACTTGACTAATCCATCGATTAAAGAGAAGATGGTATGATCTTTACCAATCCCAACGTTCTTTCCAGCATGGAACTGCATTACAAAACCTCATTCCAATGAATCATTATTGCTCTTCAAACACAAACACAAGCAGTTTCGTGTTCTAGAACATCATTCCAATGAATCAATCTACTCAAAATAAAATAGTAGATTTCTAAACACAAACCAAAACCCATGAATAATCTGCAATAAGAGCTTATAAAGTTGTACACTTTCGTGTTCTCAGAGTTACCTTAGTGCCACGTTGGCGAACGATGATGGCGCCGGGTTTAGCCACTTGGTCACCGTAAATCTTGACGCCGAGTCTTTGCCCCGGAGAATCACGACCATTCTTAGTACTTCCAGCTCCTTTCTTGTGCGCAGATTCAATCGTCAATGGAACCGGAGCTTGGAGTTTTTCCAAAGGGAGAGTCACAGTGAAGGAGGTTTTAGGGCACAGATTCAAATCGCCTCTGAGGAAAGACGAGGTTGATGACAGGGATAAGCCTTTAAATGCCCCAATTAGATTCAAACTCATCGATGTTGCAATCGCCATTGCTACGAGAAGTTAGGGTTTTTTTGTGAGGATGAAGAAGAAGACTGACTGACTGACCCTCTTTGCCTCGCCTCCTCACCTTATCGTCTCCCTCGATTCGATTAGTGACCGCTAAAATTCCACGTCATCGAATAATGCGGGTCCCATGGTGCTAACACTGTAGATGATAAGGTGAGTACACGTCAGCATGTAAAAAACGAAAAAAATAAAATAAAAAAAGATTGTTGACAGTGGGTTTGAACCCACGCCCTTTCGGACCAGAACCTTAATCTGGCGCCTTAGACCAACTCGGCCATATCAACTTGTTGCCATACAAAACCAACCTATTTAATATCTCATGTGAAATTCAACTAGTGTTGGAAGTGCAGTACATATGCAAAGATAGACATTAGGGAAGCGAAGATTAGAAAAATGGAAAGAAACTACAAACTAACTTTTACGAAAACCAAGGTCAGCATCGTTGACAAATTTCTCAAAAAGAGTTTCTAAAGATTATATCATACATAAAATGGGCCCGAAAGTAAAAGCCCAGTAACTCGCCCACATCTTTCCCGCCCTTTACAGGATAGACTTCTATAGACTGTAACTTCCCTGCAACGGCTTTTCTCTGCAACAATCATTTTCTTTAACAAGCGAGGGAGAGAGAGAGAGATCGAGCTCAAAGAACGGAATCAATGGCGTCCAAGCTTCTTACTTCCTTCTTCCTCCTATTTCTCTATCTCGCTTCACTTTCCGTTGCTTCTCTGACATCCATCTCCGCCGCCGTCGAAGTCCTCTGCGATTCCGGCTACTTCTCCATGGGACTCACTCTAAAGCTCGCCAACAAAGATCTACGACTTGATGATTGGCAAGAACTCACCATCTTCGCTCCTTCCGATCAAGCTTTCTCCGAATCTGGACAGCCTTCGCTTCTCTCTATCAAGTACCACCTCTCTCCGACGCGACTCCCCGGAGAAACCCTAACGAACCTCCCTCACGGCGCGAGAATCCCTACCATCAGATCCAACTCCTCTCTAACCGTCACGAACTCATCCCAATCCGGTGGAGTGAATCTTTCGATAAACGGCGTCGTAGTGCAAGATTCACCTCTCTTCGACGACGGATACGTCGTGATTTACAGTTCCGACGAGTTTTTCACACCGCCGATCGTTACTCCACCATCGCCTCCTCCGATCGCGAACACTATCTCGTCTCCAGCTGCATCAATCGATTCGATTTCGATTCCTATCCCTAGCTCCGCCCCGGTTAGATCTAAACCGGTGAACTGCTTCAACATCTTCGAGTCGGCTTCGAGTTTGTTACTATCCAGAGGTTTCGTGATCATGGCGACGTTTCTCGCTCTGCAGCTCGAGATCTCTCCTGGGAACGACACGAAGCTCACAGTCTTCGCTCCGATCGACGAAGCGATCTCCGTCACCAAGTTCTCAGATTACGCTACTATCTTCAGGGGACATGTGATCAAGCGGCTTCTCTCGTGGAAAGATCTTGAGAAACTTGCGTGGGAAGGATCGATTCTGCAGACTGCTCTCAAAGGGTATGAGATTGAGCTTTCTTGGTCTGGTGATTTTCTTCTTCTCAATGGAGTCCCACTCATCTATCCGGATCTGTATGCCAACGAGTGGATTGTTGTTCATGGAGTTAACCAAATGATTGCACCGCAAGCAAGCCAGGCTAAAGTGGGAGAGTCAATCTCAGAGCTTAACGGTGGTGAAGATGAAGAAGAAGAGGATGATATTCACGGTGAGTACTCTGCTGAGTTAGGTGACTCTGGTCTTCACTGATTCGTCTAATGCATTTTCAGATGATCTTGAAACTGTTCTTAGAGTTGTTATACTGTGAGATACTCTCTCTAGTTCGAAAATGAATAATAAATACAAAGTTTCTGATCTTAAAAAGACTCTTTGGGTGTGAATGTTACATCATAGTTGAGATAACTGTTCTTCTTTTTCTTCAGTCTGGGGAAAACACAAAGGATTAGTTAATTTCATCAAAGCCAATTTGGTGTTTTTTGAGTAAAAGTTAAGGCAGTGGATGATGGTCCAGCAGCACCGCCTAACGCTTGTGACTTGTGAGTCTACACCACGCGGGTGGTGAACCTCTCTATATAGTCTTGGAGCCTTCAATTTAGCATAGAGAGAAGCAGCGTGTTGGTGTTGGTCTAAAGAACAAATACTAAAGTTTCAGTATTATACCATTGCTTCACTATACGATGTTATTCTATGCACTACAAACTGATAAGAGAAAGAATAGTATATCTCACTTATCAAGGAATTACAATCTAGAATCAATCCAGAAAAGTACTGAATCTATCTAGCTTTCGATGATCAAGAAGAATAGACTTTTGATGATCGCCTCACACAACAATTATTTCCCTCAATATCCGAATGATTCGTAATGAAAAGTAATACAACTCTCAATATACTTCTATTATTCAAAAGATATTTTTAGCTTCAACTTCTCTTCACCTTGGGCTTGTAATATGCTTTCAAACGCTTATCACAAACTTCATCTATAGGCCCAAAAAACTGTTGATTCGGATGCACACTATGGAGAGTCTGAACTGGTAGAATTATTATAGAATATGCATCTCAATTACTATTGATTGAAGGGAAAATTGTTTTTTAGACTAAAAAAACACTAACATTGTCTCATTAAGCTAATTTCAATTTTGTACCATTTTTGTCTTTAATACTCTTTAGTATTTTTGAAAATAAATTAAATAAATAGTTTTACAAACAAAAAAAATTGAAAAAATAGTAAGTACTGATGAAATACCTATATCAATTTAATGGTATTTTTTCCAGTTCTAAAAATGTTTAAATCATTATTTCAAATTCTCTTCTACTGAAAGTAGAATTGACATTCTATAACGTAGAAATTGAAATCCACTTATTTCATTGAATCTACTAAGTTTAGAATACATGATCTACATAAATAGTAGTGTTCTAAAAATATTTAGAATACACATTCTAAGCTTAACCTATCGCTTTAAAATCTGTAGAAATCGGAGTCGACACTTTACTTTAAATCTAAAACATGTATAAATCAAAATCTACACATTACTCTAAATCTTAAAAACTGTAGAAATCTACACATTGCTCTAAATCTTAAAATCTGTAGAAACCAAACTCTACTTATTTACTGTATTCTACGAATAAGAATAACCAATTCCAAAAAAAATATGGGAAGAAAATATTTGAAAATATTCAGTTCCTATATATTTAAAAAAATCGATTTTTCAAAAAAACAAATTGTGATCTTCTTCTCACGCCATCTTCTTTGTTTGGCGCAACTTTGTTTCATGTTTTTCAGACTACAATGATGATTTATATTAACTTTGTTTCATGTTTTTCGAAACTTTGTTTAAGTTTCATGTTGATCTTGTTTGTTGCAAAGGATATCTTGTGGTTTTACGATATATGTTATTATTTGTGGTTTAAAAATTTGTCAAACAACCACTTATAAAAATCATGTCTAAACATAACGATTGTCACTCATTAAAATCCTGTCTAAAATCATCGCAAAATCATAGCTAAAAATCATGTTAGCTACTGATCAGTGGTGGTCATCAGGACTGCAACTCCTGCTCTGCCCCAGTCCTCGCCTGCGTCTACGAAGGCATGCATCACGCCCTGAAAATTAAACACAATCACTAACCAATATCACAGCTCAGTAAAATAATGTCTCTTAATACTCTATCAATCTTAATAAACAATTGAGAGCACCAAATATTGGGAACAAGTCACTCGGCAATCAAAAAGGATATAAAGGACAAAATTTCCCAGTATAAATGATCAGGCATAAACAGAAATCGAAACACATGCATGATACATAAAACGTCAGCATATCATTTTTTAAAGCAACGTGTAAGTCTCAAAACTTTTGTGTACACTAGAAACAAAAAAGGGTGAGGTTCTTGATGCGCTTTCTAGACTAGATATTTATCATCAACAAGAAATCTATGTTCATTTCAATTTGAACTGATTAAGGCCCATGTATATTTTATACCTTAGGCTATCAAACAAAGTATCTAAAAGCAGAGTTAGAAAAGCAAAACAAAATCTTTATATCCTGATACCCAATCAGTTTCTTAATGCCTTGCAGAAGATCTTTTGCTTGTGTTAAAAACAGCAACCATTTTGTAGAGGAAGCAAGAGTAAAAAGAAAATAAAAATTCGAGAAAGCAAGAGCAAAAAGAAAAAAAAAATCGAGGGAGCAGAGTCAAACATACGGTGGACATAGAAGACACAACAAAACAAAAATACAAACAAACATAATAATCAAGAAACAAGACACAACATAACAAACAAAGACTCCAAGAAATCTCAGTGTATACTAATGGATAATTATATTTTCAGTGTATTTTGGATTCAGAGATTATACACTTTTTAAATCTCAGTGTATATTAATGGATACACAAGACACCATAAGATAGTATCCATAGGATATTAAAACACCATATGCAAGGTTATACTTAAGTACATTCAGAGATTATATGCTTTTTAAATCTGAGTGTATACAAATGGATACACAAGTCGCAAGAAAAGAACACAAACACCCATAGACATGAAATCTCACAAACTAACTGAGACAAAACACAATAAAACACAGTAGCTATCGATAATCAATTTCACAGCTCAGTAAAATAATGTCTCTTAATAATCTATCAATCTCAATAAACAATTGAGAGCACCTGAAATGAAACAGAAAAATAACATCAGAAATAACCAAAGTATCTACGGATACCAAACGCTAAGCAAACCCGGAATGAGACAAAGAAATAACAAGGTAATAAAAGCTATGACATTAAACAATAAGGTCTCAAAATCTCTAAAGACTTGCAATTACAAAGCACTCATATGCTAAGCAAATCAATACAATGAAGCGTTCAAGTTCAGAACCAAACAAGCAAAACACAAAACATGGACCCCCATATCAAAAATGTAAGTGATTCTGAACATGAAGGAGATCAACAATAGAACATAAAGTATACTTGATTAGTCTAATGAGACAATGTTAGTGTTTTTTTGGCCTAAAAAAACAATTTTCTCTTTATAGAATCAGGAGCAAAAGATGAACCAGGTTTGTTGTTTTCTATACTGTACAAAGTCGGTGACTTACTTTCCAAATCATTTCCAATGATCTCAGGTAGACGCTGTTCTCGGGTTGCTGCATGCAGTTAAAGATAATGTACATCTCACATTACAGAACACTACACACACACCAAATATGAAAATAATCACATGGACATGGTCTGGAGAATAAAAGAGATATTACCTTGTTCACATTGATGGATCTAAAAATCCACTCAGACATTAGAATTATGGTCGATACTAACGTGTCGAATAACTAACTGAATATGAAGCAATGTATTGATAACTTAGATATAGAAAAGTATGTATCATTGATCGTTTGAGCTGATACAACTGTGTGAACAAGGGGTATAAATAAATATACAAGTAATCTTAAGAAAAATCTAGGTATAGTATCGATGTGAAAAATTTGGGTTTGGATTAAGATAAAACTCATAACTCAAAATATCAAAACTCATAACTCAAAATATCATAAAACAAACCCTCATTCGATATGTATATTAGATTCAGTTTGGTCCGGATTCATTTTTATTGGTTTTCAGATTCTGTTTATTTGCTCGCTCTTAATAATAAACATTTTTAAACAATACATTTAGGTAGAAATGTTCATTACGGTAGATACTTTTATCCGCTATTACCGGACTTTAACGCAACTGAACAAGCTCAATCTACACATAAAAGGGAATTTTGTCAAAAAAGAAAAAGAACAATTCACATACTATCCGCTTAGAATCATTTTAGGGATTTTTGTCCACCTAGAATAAATACTAATGTATGCTCTATACTAACCCTCTAAAACATGCCTGCTAAACTTATCTAAAACCTAAAAGGCTACAACACAAACACTCTAGGAACATATATATATATAGAGATGAGAGAACTAGTTGTCAACTTCGCGGTATAATTTTGTATTTGATCACGGGGACAAGTTTCTAGGTAATAATTTTCTTCCTTTTGCTTTTCCCTTCACGGCTTGTGTAACTTGAACCCAAACACTCTTGGAACATAGCTTTGCGACGACACCTTTTTAGGCCTCCTAGTTGGGTAATACATCAGAAACAGATGTGGAAACGCTGTCCCAAAGTAAGCTCCATCTATATCTGTTTTGGTATGTTTAAAGAAGGCCCAAAAAACCACAGATTAGGAAAAATATGGAATGCGAACCAACAAAAAGGATACTACTTCCTTGGTATTTTGATGGAGGGTGATAAACGTCTTCACATTTGGGACAATATATCTTGACGGTACTTGCTCCAGGGACATCGGATAGACCAATAGGTAAACAAGATTGGCCACTACAATAAACTCTGGGGCATCTTCCAAACTCAGACTTATTGTATTTGTTTAACATACAAAGGAATCCTTGGTCTGTCAATATGTAACGAGCATGAATCAATCCGTATAGCATCTCGGCCGATGACTCGATCAATTCGTTCTGTTCATCAGTAATCATCTTGCCACCATGAGAAGAAGAATCATCATCGAGAATCAAATCGAGAGCGTGGTCGTAGTAAGGAACTTGATGTCTGAGTCCACACAAGTTGAAGTTATCTAGGATGAAATAATCATCGACTTCACACAAGAATTGGTTCCCAGGTAGTTTACAGAACCAGGTAGTCCATGCCAAGTCTTCTTCGTCGGAACCCTTGACCTCTGAGTCTTCTGATGTATCTACAGCTACAAAACCCATTATAAATCTTCCAAGTCTGATTTTAAGCAAAATAAGATCGATTTTCTCAATATCATCAGCTAATAAAGGACACAAAGAATATACATCATTGATTCTATAACCACTGATCGAAACCCTAAATAATTGCTAGATAAAGTTGCAAATATGAGTTATGGGTTCAATAACACACTGATCGAAACCCTTAATACCAATTCGAATCGAATCAAACAATCTGCAATTACAATAGCGATAATCGAATCTCACCTTGGAAAATGTCAGCCCGGGAGAAGGCAGCAGAACGAGAATCATGCATCTGCTTCCCCATCAACACGGAGTTTTCTCCGGTTGTTTCTTTGCCCTCGGTCCGATTAACATTGTAAGCTTCGCTAATCCCTTCCCGGTCCACCACCTCGGCTTTCGGTCCAACCGTCCCTCCTCCCGTAAACATGTTATAGTCTACTATTCCTCTACTCCCAAATGCCGAACCTCAAATACAAAGAAAGAAAAAAAAAAAAAGGTCCAGTACAGTGACAGTCATCGGAGATACAATGGGATGAGTTTTTAGGGTTTTAAAACGGACCGTATCAGAGAGCTCAAGCATAAAGTTATTATCAAGCCCATTAAAGCACGTCTTTTGATAAGCTTTAGTAGGCGTGGCCATTTTAACCTGGACCAGAAAACCCAAACCGAAACGGACCCGAAACCGGATCAGAAAATTTACAAGTACCTATTGGGCCCAAAAAATTTCTACCTGAATAGACCCAGACACAAAAAGAAACGAACCCGAATAGACCCGACCCGATAAGAACCGATTAACCCGACTTAAAAACTTTAAATATATTTTTATTAACAATCTTTGTTATTATTTTTGTTATATTTTTAAGTAACAAAAAGTGTTAAATATAAAATATAAAGTTAAAAATGTTTCATCTTAATTATTAATAGTTTACTTTAAGTTATTTTGTAAAATTTTAGATATATATGACAAATTTTGACTAAATTTGATAGAATTTGAGTATTTCATTTCCTTTTTAGATCCTAAATACCCAAACCCGACCCGGACCCGACCTGAATCCGAAAATTATGGGTATTTTGATTATAGATCCGAACCGACCCGGAACCGGCCTGAAAAATTATAGGTACCTATATGGGTCTAAATTTTCAGGACTCGAAAGACCCGGATCCGACAAGATCCGACCCGAACCCGACCCGAGGACCCGGATGCCCAGGCCTAAGTTAAATAAAATAACAGAAAATAAAGTTTATATTTTTTTTCCACAAATTGAAATATATTATTACCACAAACCATAAATCATACAAACTGCTGCGGCAACCAAACGAGTTGACTCCAGAAACGAAAACCCATAGGAAAGGCAGCTAAAACCCACGCAGGGGCGCATATAAAAACAACAACAAAGCCCATAAGAAGCGGCTACTCAAACCCACACCGGGGTGACTTAAAGAAACAATAACCACATAAAAGGAAAATCAACAGCAAAATATAAACCGAATACCAACTAGAAAAGAACAACAAAAAAGACTTAGCAGACTTAAGAAAGGAGAAACGCCAATGATTGGGAGGAACTGCTGCTGCTATCTACGGCCAGACACCCGGAACCTTCCACTAATACAACCACACTAATCTTATCGAAGCTGCCTCGCCCGCCAAACGATAAGACCAAAAGTCAGAGATAACCAACCACAAGTAGGGGAACACGCAAGTCGGTCCACACTCTACAAACTAAGAAGGAATCTCGCCCACACATTTAAAACCGACAACTTCAAACCTTGAGTAGGGGAACACGCAACTCGGTCCGGACACTACAACCAAAGCAAGAGTCTCGCCCAAACACTAAGAAGATAAAGCCTTGCCATCCGGCAAGCAACCAAAGGACCGAAACCCCTAGACTAAAGACTGCTAAGCCACAACCAACGAAAACCATACAGAAACACAACCAATGCTCGACCCGAGCCCACAAAAAAAAAAAAGTAAGGAACCAACAGAGACAACAGTACCTGCAGCACCACACACTAAAATGCCGACCCACCTCCCACGACCACCCTCACCGCCGTGTATAGACACCAGAAGCAAGACACAACCACCGGGACTAGATCCACACCGGGGTGACTTAAAGAAACAATAACCACATAAAAGGAAAATCAACAACAAAAGATAAACCGAATACCAACTAGAAAAGAACAACAAAAAAAACTTAGCAGACTTAAGAAAGGAGAAATGCCAATGATTGGGAGGAACCGCTGCTGCTATCTACGGCCAGACACCCGGAACCTTCCACTAATACAACCACACTAAACTTATCGGAGCTGCCTCGCCCGCCAAACGATAAGACCAAAAGTCAGAGATAACCACCCACAAGTAGGGGAACACGCAAGTCGGTCCGCACTCTACAAACTAAGAAGGAATCTCGCCCACACATTAAAAACCGACAACTTCAAACCTTGAGTAGGGTAACACGCAACTCGGTCCGCACACTACAACCAAAGCAAGAGTCTCGCCCAAACACTAAGAAGATAAAGCCTTGCCATCCGGCAAGCAACCAAAGGACCGAAACCCCTAGACTAAAGACTGCTAAGCCACAATCAACGAAAACCATACAGAAACACAACCAATGCTCAACCTGAGCCCACAAAAAAAAAAAAAAAAAAAAGTAAGGAACCAACAGAGACAACAGTACCTGCAGCACCACACACTAAAATGCCGACCCACCTTCCACGACCACCCTCACCGCCGTGTATAGACACCAGAAGCAAGACACAACCACCGGGACTAGATCTGGAAATCCGGACATCGAAAATCACCACCAGGGACCCAAACAAGACGACGGCTATGGAGAGGAGGGGAAGCTGAGCAAAAGAAGATGAGCTAGGGGATGGAGGAGGTGCGTCCGGCGACGCACGGAGACTCACGCGCCGGAGCTATGGCGGAAGGGAAGAAGTCGTCTTCAAGGAGAGAGAAGAGCGTAAGTGAGAGAGAAGCCAAAATAAAGTTTATATTACTTTAATAATAAATTTAATTTAATTTAATTTAATTAATTTTCTAAAGGCTTACCCTAAATAGCACTGTGACAAAGAAAATGGCATTCGTTAAATAGTAAACAAAATTAAACTGCTTTTAGTGAATAATATTTTATATAAATAAATATTTTTGTAATATGTATCTAAAATAACATAAATAATATTACTCTAAATTTTATATCATTAACCTTGAATTGTAAACTCTAACTAAAATATTAAATATGATGGTATCTGTAAACTAGAAAATTTACCACTCAATGCAGTCAGTGGTCATGTAAAATTAGGATCGGGTAAAAAAATTCTGTTTCGGTTTGATTCATCCAAAAAATTAGTATCAACTCCGAACCAAAACTAGTTAAATATCTGCACAAATTCAAAACTTTAGTATCTAGAGAACCGAAACTGTCTGATCCGAAACCGAAATATTTCGGATTTCCGAATCAGATTTATATACTTGAATAAATTATATATTTTAAATTTAAAATCCTGAAAAGAATATTCAAAATGTATAAAATAATTTGTAGTTCTCCAAAATATTTGAAAATATATATAGGTATTCAAAAGTAAATATCTAAAACAGATAAACAATTCTCATAACCCCAAAAATACTTAAAACATCTATTGATTCTCCCTCCAAATACTCAAAGTCAAACCAATTTTTAAGTTAAGTTTACGTATTTTTACATACATTATTCAAATATATACGTTAAATTTATGTATTTCGACATACATTATTCAAATCTAAACTTCTATGCAAATTACTTATGTTTTATATCGACAAAGTGTTATCTAATTTTACAAAAATATTTTTTAAATATATAATATTGCTTTTAATAATTGTATCATGCATTTAAAATAATATCATATATATTATTTACCAATTGACTGTTTAAGTGTATAATCACTATAAGAAGAAAACGATGACATAAATTATTTAAAAGTGTCATATATATATATATATAGAGAGAGAGAGATTGATCATTATAATAGAAAAAGATGTATAAAAATTATTATTTCAGAAAAATAATATAAATTTTATTTATTTAAACTAAATGCTATTGTAGATTAAAAATTTAATAAACTAAATAGAATCTCTATAAAAATGATCAATTTATATAATTTAAAATTGAATAAAATTATTAAGTAAAAACTAATGTAAATAAAATAAATTTTAAAGTTATTATGTCTACACATGGTGCAGAAAACATCTCGTTATAGAAAATTTGGAGAAATACACTCGAATAAAATTATAATTTTAAAACTACGGCATTGTTTATGTTTTGGGAAAAATACACTTATGTATATATAAACTTACCAAATTGTCCAATCTTAATATTTATAAATTCCTAATTTATTTTATACTTAAAGTAATGGTTTTACAAAAAAATTATTGTTTTTAAAAAAAATCTTTAGAGTATCTACACAATATCTTTTTACTACCTTAATTTTTTTTTTTTTGGAAAAAATAGAAAAACTCAAGACGACATCTCGTCTCCTTCTCTATATCCTCCATTTCTGATTTTTTTTCTTTCTCTAGTTTCACATATTCTTTCTCTCATTTTGTTAAGTGGTTTGTTGATTCATGAATCAGATTTCAATTTCTAATTCTGCTTCTATTTTTTCTGACAATAGTTTTTTTTTTCTTATGAAAATCATGTTGCATATGACAGGAGTTTTAGGTGAGTGGAAGATGAATAAAAAAATCATGGAAATTCATTGTGAATACTTAATTATTTACCATTAAAGAAAGTTTGAAGTTTGACGATATGGTTCGGATGGTTCACGAAGATTTCGGTATATATAGTTTGGGTAGTGAGTTAGAACTTAACTATGCACTGCTGGAATCAATGCTGCGAGATATGACTAAGGATAAGCTTAAGCTTCCTATTTTCTCATCTTTTGTTAACTTTAGAAATTTTGTCAAGATTTTTTAACTTAGCTTTTAGGCTAGAAATTCCAAAACTAAGTTTTGTGAATCCTCTGTTAAGGCTTTCTTCCAACTCTTTCATATACACATGAAACTAATCTTTCAATAAGACTTCGATGCAAGAAACACCATTTGTTTTCTGTAATTTTAAACTGTATTTATGTGTTTCTTTTTTCTCTGTCTTTTTTCCATTACTTTCTTTTCGAACCATGTACTATATCTCTATCTAAAAACATAAATAAAATAAATTTATAAAATATAAGAATCAAACCATTGGTCAAACAAATTTATAGTGTCTTCATGTCACGTAGAAAAAGAAGAGCAAGCCGATGAATGATCAGTGTTGTGTTGTTGGACCACATCATATTCAAAGTCAAACAAAATAAACACATATGTGAATAGACTTTTAGACTTGCTTTGTAGATAATGACTTCTAAGAAAAATGAAAATTTTGTAGAGAATGCAAACAATCATGACTTAGCTTGTTTATATAAGGTTTTAAAAAATAAAATAAAAATATATATAAACTTCATGATAAAGTCAAAACAAATCATAATTTATTTATTTTATAATATTATTTTTATCGTAAAATTTTAAATGGTAAAATAACATATTTATCTTAAACATAAGTAATTATAATATATTATTCTTATTAGTATCGAATTTATATCCTAGTCATTGAAATATCTACTATGGATAAATAGTCAATTAAAGAAAAAATTTCAGAAAATAAAATAGAAAGTGTAATTTTCAAATTTCAAACTGTTAGTAGATTAATTTACAAATTATCCCATAAGTCTTGGTATTTTAATTATAGAATTTTTTTTTGATCATTCATGCTTGTAATTGTCTAAAATTGGCTCAATGTTCGTCTTATATAGATAGACATACATATGTCATCCTTCTTATATAGATAGACATATCGATGTCATCTTTCAATAAAGTTTTGGATGATAATGAATGTTGTCTTTACCATTTCTTTATTATTTTTTTTTATTTTTTATTTTTTTGATAAAATGTTAAGATTTATACCATTTTTGAGTTTTTTCAATGTTGATTACAACTTATTGAGAGCAGAAAAGAGAAACAGACAACCAGACTCAAGCGGAACCTCAAGGAGGTCGGATACAAGAAAAATAAAACTCAAGCATAGAGGGTGAAGAATCAGGCGAAGGAAAGGAGAGCAGTCTGTCGCGGATCAGTCTGTCTAATGCGACACGGAGGCCAGGAGTGGTGGTGGAGACTGAGTTGAAAACCCGAGAGTTTCTCTCACGCCATAGAGCATAGATGGTTGATTGGAAGATGAGCTTGATGACTGCAGCATGGCGAGGAGGGAGTGAGCTTCGGTTGATCTGAGCAGCAGCAGAGTGGAGATCAGGGGGAGGACCCGAGAGAATGCTTTGAGTGAAGTGGCTCCAGAGTGAAGAGGAGTACTCGCATTCAAAGAAAAGATGGTGGTGGGTCTCTATACCATTGGAGCACAAGACACATGATGCTGGAACATTCATACCCCACCGTATGAGTCTGTCACGAGTTGGTAAACGCCTTAGCAAAGCTAACCAAGCAACAAAAGCATTGCGAGGAATAGTTTCTTTAAACCACACTGTTTTTGACCAGAAGATAGTGGGAGAGTGTTGTCTTATGTGCTCCCAAGTTGTCTTAGAAGAGAAGTGGGGCCCAAAGCTACCATTAGGTTTGCGCCACAGAAATTTGTCGTGTCCCAAATTCGGAGATGGAGGAGGTATCGTCGTGATAACAATCTGTAGAGTTTCAGCGGCAGGAGACCTAGCAGGAGGTAGAATCCATGATCCATTTACTGCTGCCTTGGCGACTGTATTGCCTTATGGATTCGAAGGTCTCGTGGTCCATTCTCCCCAATGACAGAGATCATCTGTCCCAACTCCGTCCATGTATCAAACCAGAACGATGCAGTTGTGCCATCTCTGATCAAGCAGCGCATATAATCCTTTAGCATTGGCCTAAGCTGCAGCATATTCCTTATTGTAGAAGAGAGTCTTGGGGATTCCTGCATCAACCAGAAATTAGTCCTGTGAAAGATGTTGCTGCTCAACCACGATACCCATAACGAATCCGGTTTAGAGAAATAATGCCAGGCCCTTTTGAGACTAAAGACAAGCTGGAAGTCTTCAAGTAAGCGGATACCTAGACCCCCTTCGGACTTAGGAAGACATACTTCCTTCCAAGCAACTCTGGAACCAGCAGCCGAACTAGTCGAATTCTTCCATAGGAAAACCACACAAAGAGCATCGACTTTTGCATAAAAAGCTTTTGGGAGAACAAACGCTGCATTCCAAAAATTAACCAAACCGTAAATCACCGAAGCCACCATTCTTAATTTTCCAGCAAATGACAAATATTTAACGGTTCAAGAATGCAGTTTCCCAGTTATCTTGTCGATAAATGGCTGCAGGGTGGCCATCGTATGTCCCTTGGTGTTCAGTGGCAGGCCAAGGTAACGCGTGGGAAATGTTCCGAGCTTAAACCCAGCTATATCTGACAGTACCGAAGCTGAGATATCATCATAGCCGCCAAAGAAAATCTCTGATTTATCAGGATTCATTGCTAGCCCACTCTTGCGTTTAAAGCTTTCCATCACTGAGCATATTCCTGTAAGTGAATGTCTAGACCCATCTGAAAACATAAGAAGATCGTCGGCAAATAGGAGATGCGTGAGTTTGGGATCCGAGCAATTAGGATGAAGCCTTATCTGACCACTTTCCGCAGATTGCGATATCATACCGCTAAGTGCCTCCATAAAAAATAAGAAGAGATACGGTGATAACGGATCACCTTGATGCAACCCTTTCTTACCGGGAAAGAATCCCGCCAGTTCTCCATTGATTTCCACAGAAAACCGCGGAGACGAGATAAATTCTCTGATCCAGACCCTGGAGAGAGGAGGGAAGTTTTGAGCTTCAAGCACCTTCAGCACAAAATCCCAAGATACTGTGTCGAAAACCTTCCTGATATCCACTTTGAGCATAGAACTCTTCTCACAATCTGACTTATCATAATGCCTAATTAGCTCAGAAGAAAGTAGAACATTCTCACCAAGGCTTCTCCCTTTCAAAAATGCAGATTGGTTAGGGCTAATACTCTCAGATAGTACCTCCTTTAGACGGTTAGAGATAATCTTTGAGATTATCTTGTAGACCAAGTTGCAGCAACTGATAGGTCTAAAATCACCAAGTTTGCAGGCATGTGGTTGCTTTGGAATGAGAGAAATTGCAGAAGTATTGATGTCCTTTAACAGTCTCCCATTGCAGAAGAACTCACTGACCGCAGCAGTTACATCTTTTCCAACTATGCTCCAACTTGATCTATAGAATTCCACCGAGTATCCATCTGGTCCCGGACTCTTGCTTAGAGTCATAGCAAAGACAGTTTTGGTTATTTCATCAGCTGAGACTGGCCGAGTTAAGACCTGACAGTGTGCATCTGTGCAACGGAAGGACAAAAGATCTTGTAACTCGGCGACTGTGCACGGTGATTCCTGCAAATCTGTCTGTCCAAGAATTCCTTTGAAATAATCAGCAGCATGGGTCTTTATTTCCTCCGCGCTACTAATGAGCATGTCGTCAGTGTCACGGAGAAAATAGATATGGTTATTTGCAGCTAGCTGGACTACACACTTGTGAAAGAATGGGGTATCCTGGTCGCCTAGGTGATGCCATCGCACTCGTGACTTCTGTCTATAGAATTTTTCCTCAGCTCTTTTCAGTGTATTCCATTTCGCCCTCTCTTCATGCTCTAGGCGAGCAGTAGCTGGGTCTGGAGTAGATAGCAGGCGATGCTGAAGTTCAGAGACCTTAGCTGACTGGTCTTTCACTCACTGAGAAATACCACTATAATGCGTCTTGTTCAGCCTACGGAGTACACCTTTCATGAGTTTCTGAGATCTGAAGATTTTAAATTGCAGTGACCCTTGTATGTTCTCGCAGTTCCAGGCCTCCCTAACTGAGTTCAGGTAGTCCGGGTGATATATTATGTGGTGGAAAAACTTGAAAGGCTTTACCACACGTTGGCGAATAGAAGGCATCGTCACTAGACAGACTGCATGATCAGACTGCTCGGGTTCCAGGAACTCTCCATACGCATCCTGAAAGGTTTGAGCCCATTGCTGATTTACAAGATGATCTATTCTTTTCGAGATGGGTGCTGCATCATTGTTGTTGTACCATGTGAATGGTAAACCTTTTGTCTGAGAGTCAAACAAGTCTGCCTCCTGAATTGCTAAGGTAAAATCATCAATTCCTGAAGAATCAACATTGTCCTCTTGGTGGTTAGAATGATGTTCTGCCCGCAGGATCTGGTTGAAGTCTACTACAACAGCCCAAGGACACTGCGATACATGCGTTGTTGCATTTAGTGTAGACAGCTCCTCCCACAATGGGCGCTTTTCCTCCACCTGATTGTATGCGTAGAAAAATGTAACGGTGAGGTTTACATTCTCTGCAGCAATAAAGAACCCACAAGTAACTGCCTGAGCTGAAGCTTGGTACAAAGTCATCACGACAGAAGGGTCCCAAACGACGATGATTCTAGCAGTACCGTGGTAAGATTAGTTTTCAAAATACTTCCAACTAACTGGAAGAGCAGAAGATACCCAGCTTGAGTTTATTGGTTGTATATGCGTCTCAAGACAAGCTCCAAAAAGAGGTCAGTGGCTATTTATCCACTCCTTTACCATATTGTGGCGTCGATCACTGTTAATTCCTCTTACGTTCCACACAGAAAACATATTTTACATATTGATTAGTGTTTTGAAGCCTTGCGGCCGCTCTTCCTGTTGGAGACCAGGTATAAGGGTTCCTCGGTGTTACCCGAAGACGGAGTTCCATGAGCCGGTGAAGACTCGGTTGCTTCATAAAACACTGAGACTGAAGAGTATCCCATCTGCCTATCTAGAGAGATTACTGGCTTGGGTTCTGGTTCCTCGTCCTATGCAGTGACTTCAACGACCCTCGTTGTCTGTTGAGCACACTGCTCCGTAGTCCGCTGAACAGCTTGTTCAATGGAAGGTAGTCCCCCTTCAGTAGCCCTACCCGAAGACTTAGTACCCGCATCATGAGAGACATTTCCTGTAGCAGGGCTGGTTCCCTCAGAATGTGTATTCGCCACTATGTTCACCTCTCCACTTGTGTCCCCACTTGTGTTTTGATGATTGCTTTTAACAGAGAGAAAGCGAGCACTCCTGGATCGTCGGTTTCCTTTAGACTGTCTACCTCTCGAGCGTCTCTCGTTTTCTGTAGGCCGACCGCTATGCTCTCTTTGATCATTAGAATGTCGAGAATCATCATGGTTTTAGATGGCCGTTGAGCGTGGGCATCGAGCTGAGTCGTGACCATACCAATCGCAGTGAGTACACTTTTTTGGTAGCCATGGGTATGAAACAAAAACCTCTACCTCACGTCCATTGGAAAATCCAGTGATAATCTTGTTCGGCAGATCAGCCAGTAAACTAACACAGACCCATATCCTTGCCACCTCGAAGTTTTCTTTCCGTTCTGTTTCCAGAGCAAGAGACACTGGTCTTCCAATAGCAGTTGTAAGCCTACTCAGACTCTGCTTGTTGAAGAGCAAGTAAGGTACTATGCGTAGCTCTACTGGAATAACCGCAGTGGTCAGCTGAGGCTCTTCTTTAGCAAAGTCCGAAGACCATGGAGCAACAAACATCGGAGATTCTGCTACCATCCACGCCGGACGACTGAGAAGTACGCTTCTTTTTTTCTCATTTGTAACCTTAAGAAGAAAGCATCCATGTTCCACTTGATGGACGAAGATCCTTGGGCCATTTCGAGTCCAGACTGCATTGACGACGCCGATGACGCGTCCCTTCGAGGGGACATCACCTTGAAATCGTGCAAAGATAAACTCTTTGAACTCCACTTTTTCCTCCTCTATATTCTCATCCAGAATTAATACAAAAGGAGCACCAGAGATGTGTGTCGACGGAGTACCGAGCTCTTCTAGCTGAGCAGATTGTTGTATCAGGTTTGCTAGTTTCGGAGGAGCAGATTTTGGAGAGCTATCTTCCGCAACCGGAGAAGGTGAAGTGGGATGATTCGTCTGTTCAGTGGGATGATTCGTCTGTTCAAGTGGAGATTCTGCAATCTTAACCGAGGGAAGATCTAGAGACGATTTCAGAACCGAAGTCTGAGCAGGAGACACACCGCCATCAGAGTCAGCAAAGGAGCTTGAGGCGTTCAGTGAAACCTGAGGAACCTTAGCTTTATAGATCTTCGACGCCGGAGTACCGGAGGCCAGACGCTGGAATCGAGATGAACCTGAGAAGAAAACCGGAACTTGCTTTTTCTTTTTCTTAACTTTCGCCATAGCCGAGAGGACAGATTTAGAGGCGAAGAGGGAGGTTGAGAGTTCTCAGCGGTGGTGTGAGGCCGAGACCGCCGGTGCGACCAGGAGGATCAAACCCTAATCACCTTTTCTCCGCCTGAAAAACTGTAAAGGTTGAACTTTTTATAGTGACTGGGCTCACCTTGAATGGCTACTTCACCAGAAATTCCCAAGGCGTGCCCGAGAAATCCAAAGGGCCATCTGCGAGCACAGGATTTTTTGATTAACCCAGTACCACCCCGCTGACAGAGAGTCAAACCCACGACATCTGGCAGTCGTGTGTGAGAAACTATCGCTGGAACCACTAGGCCACCAACGCTTCTCAAACCTTTTCTTTATTTTTCCTTTGTGTACCTGCTCAAACGAAAAACATATAATTTTTGTTTTGTGTTTGGATTTTGAAGGATCAGATATATTATGAGTATTTGCCATACATAGAATTGTGCCTGATGTGCTTCCAAAAAGGCATTCGTCATAGGCTCCTAGATCCCCAAAATGTAGTATATAGCATAGTGATTTGATGTTAAAGTGTTTCTTTTTTTTGTCAAAGTGTTTCTACTACCGATTGTATTTAACAAGTTCGAATCTCTTATGTGCATTTTTTTTTTGTAAATTCTTTGAACAAAAGCTATATAAAAAAACGAAATGTTTCAGTAAGTAAACGTAACGCTGTTGGCTGTTTTTTCAAAAAAAAAAAAAAAACGCTGTTGGCTGTCTTCGTTTCTGTGCATTGGACCCACCAACTTTTTTTGTACACATTGGTATTTTTCTCTTTTGTTAACGTTGGATGTGTTTATTAATGTTTTGTATATAAATTATATATATACTAATATTATATGTTTTTTTAATCTATACTAAAAGGGCTCCATTTTAGACTCTGCCTTAAGGGCTTAAGTTTCTACATTCCTGCGCACAGCACTGGCCATACAACAGCTGCTTCCTAGGTTAGGATGAAATCAAACTCTTAAAATTGTAATGTCCTCACCCAAAGATTTTTGGGAAAATTACCAAAACAGAATTCAGCATGATTGTCCATATAGTATAAAATCATCATTTCGTTGTCCCTTTAGAATAAATTTTTTCATATTCCCAAAAGTAACCCTTGATTAATCTAATTAAACACACTAAACTAATAGAATTTTTTAAAAATTATATAAAAACATTTTAAAAGGGAAAATAAAAATAAAACTTTTTGAAAAGTTTTTAATAAAAATAAAAATTGTAAAATTTATAAAATAAAAATAATTTACAAAATATTTTTAATAAAAAACGTTAAATATAATTTCTAAAAAACGTTTTACAAATTTTTATTTTTATAAAAAGTTTATAACGTTTTTGATAAAACTTTAATAAATAAAATTTGTAAAATTTATAAAAATAAAAATAAAACTTTATAAAAAGTTTTTAATAAAAAAATTAAACAAACTTTATGCAAAATATTGTACAAAGTTTTATTTTTATAAAAAGTTTAAAATGTTTGTAAACTTTTTAATTTTATCAAACTTTTAAATAGAAATAAAATTTTTAAATTTTTTTTAATACAAGTAAACTTTGTAAAAATAAAAATAAAACTTTACAAAAATTTTTTAGTAAAAAACTTTAAATAAACTTTATAAAAACGTTTAAAAGGTCTTTTTTATACAAAGATTAAGACGTTTGTAAATTTTTTAATTTTATTAAACTTAAAAAAAAAATAGAACAAGAGTTCGTGAAAATCACAAGACAAACTATGGAGATATCATAGATTGATGAAGAAAAAAATGCAAAATCATTTTTCCCAAGTAAAATCGACCATAACACGTTTTAGGAAGTTAGAATATTTTTAGGAGATTTTTAAAATATTTCCGTAACTGAAATTTCATTAATTTTCACAAAAAATCAGGCATTCTTATCCGTAGAAGGCGCCTTCAAAAAGTTTAGAAGAATGATAAAAATCCTGAATACACTTTCTACTTCGAGTAGACGTAAGAGTACATTGTAGAAAACACATTCCCCGAAATTTAGAATACTTTATAAAAGTAAAAGATGCATTTGGAAGGAAAGTGGATACCTTTACGATTAGTAGAATACGCATTCCTCTTATTTAGAAATTTAGTAAATAGTAGAATGGACGTTCTAAAAGAAGTAGATAAACGTGTTTATTTTAGAAATCGTTTTCTACTATATCATTTTTTGTAGAAAACGAATTCTACTTTTAGTAGAACGTATTTTAAAATTTTCATTGATCAAGTTTTTAAACAAAAAAAAATTTACCAACTTGTGTATATGGGTGTTTTATTAATTTTTTATATTTTTAATAATTTTTTTGATTCACAAAATTATTTATTTCATTAGTTTTCAGAAATACAAAGGGTAAAAAGGAAAAAATGGCCAAAATGATTTTATACCAAAGGGACAATCAACTTGTTTTTTTGTTCTTTTTTGGCAATTTTCCCATTTTTTGTTTAAATTAGGGTATAAAATAATAATTTTGATTTTTTTACATTTAAAAGTAATCTTTTATATGAGTCATATAAATGATAGTTATGAATCTACTATAAAGTTTTTGCAACATATAATTCAATTGATTACTAAGTTTACCATATGTTACGCTAAATTAAATTTAGAATATCTTATTACGAAACTGTTTGTAATTTTTATTATTTACTAGGTCTTTTCCACACTACACGCAGATCATGTATTTTGAAACATTATTATTTTACTTGTATATAAATTATTGCATTTGCATTATATTTAATCTATATTTTATATAGTCAGTTTTAAATTATTTTATTATTTATGTATACGACTTGAATCAAAAAGATTGAGATTTATCATAAACAAATGAATAAAAAGAAAAAAACTATTCTAATTTTACGACATCAATTTGAAATCAATTCTTGAATGTTAGCTTCAAAACTGAAATCATTTTTTTAATATTTTTGATGGTGCAATATTAAATTTAGTGAAAATTAATAATGTATAACATAACATGAGTAAAAATTATGAAAATATATTATTATATTTTATTAACATAATTTTTAGTAGCAAACCCACAACTACCTCATTATCTTTTGGGATTTTGAAGATCATTTCTTTGCATAATACATATTTTCTACCATATTTTACTTCTACGATTATGGTATGAAATGAATGGTTAGATGTAATAAAGCTGACACTAAAATTATATTAGAATTATTATCTGAAAGATGCTTATACTGACCGGCGAAATGTAGCAATTGACTGTATGTTTGTATCCAGAACTTGTATGGCATGATAGTGTGTGGACATTTGCCTTAAGTGGTAGTATTGTTGATGTATGAGTAAGATGAATACTATATGAATGAGGTGTTAGCATGGATTTGTGGTTGTTTGGAACCAAAATAAAATGTAAGACCTCATATTCTCCTAAATTTTCTTCCAAGGTTGATTGTTTGTAGTTTTTAGATTAGTTTTTGTTTTTTGTTTTTCCAAAAACTATTTTTCTTCCAATCAAGCTTTTTGTAAAATAGTTTTCCAAAAATTTAGGGAAACTAGTTTTTTTTAAAAAACTGTCTATTTCTAAACAAAAACCAAAAACCAACTTTTTCCAGTTTTTTTCTTAAAAGCGAATTTGTACATTTAATACAAATAAATAAAATCATGATCCAACCTACGAAAGTTTTTCACCTAATTAACACACATATTAATTGCAGATAATAAAGACCATATGAGCAGTTGAGCACATATAACCAAGCCTTTTACATATAACCAATCTACGTATGTTTTTTACATAAAAAAAATGCTAATCATCACAAAGATTATTATGATATTAGAATGTTCTTTTATCTAATAATAAAATAATGTAAGTCATATAAAAATTTACTTATAAATAAAATAAATTAATAATTTGAAGTTAGTCATTACAAAAATTATATATATATACTCTGTAAACATTATATATATATATGTATCATGTAAAAATTATATATATATATATATAATTATATTATATTCTTTGTTTTATATAGGATTCAAGATAGTTTTATTTTATATTTACAGTTTATTTTAAAATAATTTTATTAAATAAATTCATATGTGATATATTTTATTTTTTCAGAATAAACATTTTCGTATTAATAATTATTCATTCTATTAATTTTAGAATCAAAAAACAAAAACTAGAATCTAAGACAAACCATTCATATTTTTCAAAAAATTAAAAACTACTACAAAATCAAAAACCAAAAACTAAAAACCAAAATCTAAAACTCAAAAACTAGAAACCAAAAACCAAAAACCAAAATCTAAAAACTAACAAAACAATCATCACCTTCGTCGTCTACGAGACCTAACTACGAAACTCTCTTTATATTATTAGTTAACCTGTCTCAAAATGTGAATAGTTAGTTCGGATGGTGGAAGAGAAAAATGATGGGGTTGTCATTTTTTTGACCTTCTTGTCTATAAGAATTGAGACTAAAAACCAATTATTTTGTTTTTGTTGGTGTAATTTTGATTACCAAAATACGACTTATACAAACCGTTGGTCGTAATCTTTTGTAAACCTCATGTATCCTAGAAGAAGTTTTGTGGAGTGTTAGACTTCGCTTATAAGCTGGTCTTTTACATTTGTATTTAAATATATATATATATATACATAGAATATATAGTGAATAATTTATAAACATATATTAGTAGACCAAATTTATAATATTTTTTTTGTTTCTTTTTGGGCTAACGAATTTATTATTAAAAATCATTGTATTTTATTACTGAAAATTTTATTAAGACAGGTAAGTATGATGAATAAAAAGTTAACTGAGCTATAGGTACGATTAAAATTCTTTTTATTTTGCCAATTTAGTTTTTTTTGTTAGAGATTTATTAATTTACAACTGATTTAAACTTTTTTGACTTTAAAATTATATAATTACCAGTTTCTGTTCATTTTTTTAAAAATAACGTAAAAGCAGTTTAATCTAACTAATTTTACAATTATGCAAACTTGGTTTGATATACAAAAAAAAGTTTTTTTTTTGTCAGAAACCAAAATTTTATTGAAAGAGAAGAAACCGTTTACATAGAAATTATTGGTTATTCAGTTATTGGGCCTATGTTGTATAATTTGGATCTTGGTTCATAGATTCCAGATGACAAAAAAAAAGGAACAGTTTTCCCCTGGTTTAGTTTATACAAAATCTTGATCAGGGAACAAACACACAAGTTGACAAAAAAAAAAGATGAGGGAACAAAGTCAAGAAACACAAAACCAACATAAGCCATCCAGGCTGATTCACTGATACGATAAATGGGCTTTTCGGCGAGATAAGCGGACCCATTTCCCTTGAGGAAAATATTAATCCGTGCGAGCAAACAGAGAATGATTCAGCTAGGGTGTTCTGTTTACTGTTTCTCTTGTTATCTCTCGTGAACTCAAATCGATCTCACTTTCCCGACGAAATGGAATCGGAACTCGAAGATGAGATGTCGGGGCAAGCGTATCTGGATAAGATCCGAGAGAATTATATAAGCTTCATGGAGGATAACAGTCGGGAGAAGACGGATCTGGTCATCAACAGAAACGATGGAGGCGCGAAGAAGAGGGAGGAGGAGGCGGAGATGAATATGCTTCGAAGGCGGAGAGAGAGGTTAATAATGAGGCGGAGGAGGAGGCAGACAGCGAAGAAGAAGAAGAAGAAAGAGGAGGAATCATTTAGCAGTAGTGACTCAGACGAGGAGACCCTGGAGGAAGTGAGACGACTCATGGAGAATATGAATTCGACTTTGAAGTCTAGAGAGGAGTTCATCAACACTAACAGTAGTGGGGACGCCGTGAAGATAGAGGATTCCAAGGCGGAGGAGGAGATGAATATCCCCGACGACAACGAGAACATGTTCCCAAGGACTAGAGGGAGACTCTTGAGGTATTTAAGGCGGCTGAGGTCCAAACCACAAGACTCCTCCTTCCAGATCGAGTTCCATCATCTCCAGCTGCCATCCGACAACGAGTAGATGAATATGAATTCGACTTTGACATAGCAATTGCTTCTCTTCCTCAGCATATCTGTACGCGACAAAGTGTACTTAATTATTCTTGTCTTGAATCTCTTAAAGCGGCTTATGCTGAAACATGGGGTATTGGTCAGTTATGTATGTAGACTTTTTGCCCCTAGAGTACTAAAAATTGGAAACAAAATTTTCAAATGATTTTTTTTTTTGTCCATTTATTCAGCAATATGATATCATTCACATTTGCTTCTCGACTTATCTGTCGATTTATCTGAACTCAACCCTCTTTGAAAATAACATGAAAATTATCAGCAAAAAAGTTTCTTATTATTTTAGACTTTTCATTTCTAATTAATTTCCCGCTCACAATTTGTTCAATTATTTACTTCTTACTAGGGCTGGACATTTTATTCGTTAAATTTGATTCGATTTGTTATTCGTTTCGATTTGATCCGAAAATTTCGAATATCCATAAACTTTCGAAACAAAGCAAATACTAAAACTCAATATCCGTTAAAATCAAAGCAAATCACAAATACTAAAATTTTGGAAAGCGGATATCCGTTCCGATCCGGAAATATATAAATACATATATATCTTGATTATATTTAAAATTTTAAATGTATAAAATTTTATAATTGTTATTCTAACATATGATTTGACAAATTCTATTTACATTATTACTTATATAAAATTATTACATAAAAGGAAGAGAAAAAAAAATTATGACAATTATAATTTTTTTCTTAAGTTTTGTGTTATTATAATTGTTAACTAAGTTTAAAAAATTTACAAAATATGTAAATTCGCTATTTCTTTTAATTTTTATGTTTTATATCAAGCAAAACTAATATTTTACAAAACAAATTTGTATCAAATTTTTAAGATTATTTGTATTAATTCAAATAGATAATATATTCGTAAGTACTCGTAAATATCCGCAAATATCTAATTATTCTCCGGATATCCGTTTTTCCGAATATCCGTATTTTACCGAAGTAAAGCAAATCGAAAAATTAGATATCCGTGACATGCGAAACAAATCACAAATACCTTCAAAAACCCGGATATCCGATCCGTGTCCAGGCCTACTTCTTACCATTATTACGTGTCCTCATCATACTTTTTTTTTACGGAAAAGTTAAGAGAAAATGCACAATAAATATAAAAAACAGAAACATCTATAAATATAAAAATGCATAATTAAACAGGTATATTTAGTTAAAACATAGATTAGGATTTAGGAGCACGATACATGAGACAATAAAACATAAGAATGAGGAAAAAAAAAAAGAAAAGACAAACACATAAGCGTACTTGCAAACATAAAACTAATACTTGATCATAGGACGAAGAAGAAAAGAAAACAATCGAACACACGTACTGATACTTCAAACCATGATTATGAAATCCTCACAATTACTCTTCTCCGCTGCTGCTGTTGTGTCCGGCGGTCGATGCTGCTTCGTTCGTGTAGCGATCATTGGCATCCTCCTCTTCTCCACTGCGTCCACTCGATGATGTAGCACCCGTCTCCTGCATCATTGCATTACGTACCTCGCTCTCATAGTTAATACCGGCATCCTCCCCTTCAAGCAATTTCAAAAACATTTTGAAGCCATCCATGATAATTTCGTCCGGAACATAAACTTCCGGGACCCGTCGTTTCATGAATGCCACCGTCTCATGAGTTGTGAGGAAATTTCCCAGAGCCTCCAAATAAGCATCGTACAAGTTTTGAGACATTCTGACACCTCCGACCCGAGGTGTAGTTTTAGCAACTTCGAGGAGTGCAAGAACAGAGGTTTTGGTATCCCCACTCACACGGTCGGATCTTGGTTTAAGAACAGGAGGATTTTGTTTCTTGCTTACTGCTTTCCCTTTCCCTTTGTCAGTCATGGTTGAGAAAAAAAGAGAGATATGATGTAACTTTTGTTTTTGTTTGGCTTATACTTCAGAGGATGTCCATGCATGGTATATATATTGTTTCAAAAGTTCAAGGAAGAGTTTACGGAGAAGAAATACATCATGTGAGGAAAATAAATATTTTAATATAAAAATACATTACGTCAATTAATTGATTCTTACACGCCACACGGAAGAGAACCTTTCTTTTCAACTTACATTTACTAAGTTATATATACACCAACGAACGTTTTATTATGCAGCCGGTTATTTCAATTCTCTTAGCCACATTGATCTTAGACATATACTTTGTATCAATATTATATTGTAACTTTTCTTCAATCCTCCCCTACTAATAATTACTGTTCTTCATATTTGTTTGTAGTTATGCATGAGCATGACACAATCCTATTATAATAATTAGTACATGATAAGAATTATCAGAGAAGTACATGATACAAATTGTCCTCTCTTTTTTTGTGTGTGTGTTTATGTAGGTAGTATATATCATCTATATCAGTGAGGACTAAATTATATATATGAAGTTTTTGGTACAAGAAATAAAGTAAAGAGTTAGTGCAAACCTAAGTTTCTACGAAAAGTTGTCACTATCTAGTTTCCTCACCCAGTAAGCATAGGTTTTCAGTTAGCCCTTCCCATTTCATGTAAGTATTTCACGCCCATCCCTCTTTACTTAGATAGCTATCGTGTAAGTATTTCATGTGACATTTATGTGTTCTTGCAAGTTGATACTTTTTATTTTTTTGTTGCAGGTTAGACTTAGACTTCCCAACTTTATAAACCATCGATACGATTGTTTTTTATTTATATATACACCAACGCACGTTTTATTATGGAGCCGGTTGTGTCAATTCTATTAGCCACATTGTTCCTACACATATACTTTGTATCAATATTATATTGTTACTTTTCTTCAATCTTCCCCTATTAATAAATACTGTTCTTCATATTTGGTCGTACGTATGCATGAGCATGCCACATATAAGTACATGATAAAAATTATCCTCCTTTTTGTGTGATTTATGTAGGTAACATATATCATCTATATCAGTGAGGACTAAATTATATATATGAAGTTTTTGGTACAAGAAATAATGTAAAGAGTTACTGCAAGCCTAAGTTTTTTTTTGTTAACTGGCATGTGCAAGCTTAAGTTTCTACGAAAAGTTGTCACTATCTAATTTTCTCACCAAGTAAGAGCATAGGTTTTAAGTTAGCCCTTCCCATTTCATGTAAGTATTCCACGCCCATCACTCTTACTTAGCTATCGTGTAAGTATTTCATGTGACATTTATGTGTTCTTGCAAGTTGATACATTTATTTTTTGTTGCAGGGGAGACTTAGGGGGTGGTATTGAATCCAGGAATATAATTGAATTTGAAAGAATTCAGGAAGGAGAACTTTTGCAGTATTTTAAAAGATTTGATGAGATTTTACTGCATTTATTCAATTCTTTTTATGATGGATTTTAGAGGAATAACCCTATACATAAATTCGACTCGACTGTTGTTTTAGTCATGGAGTCATTTGCATCACGCCATCCCCGCCTGATACCATCAGCTAGGAGACGCATCAACAATTGATTCTCTTGAGATGTCCATGGAAAATATCCAGCTCTAGCTTTTTTTGTTTTGCGAGGGCTCTCCTGTTTCCATCCCATCCTAATACAGTAATATACTTTTATTAGTCATCTTTCACATACATATATGTAGATATTTATTTTAAAAGAGCAGATTATATGATATGTACACACGTAAATGATTCAACATATAGAATACGTACAGAAATAAAAACTCATGATATACAAAAATAAAGATTTATGAAATTACAAAATGAGACTATTGGAAAAAACACCATGAACTAATGATAACGGAAACAAAAACTAGTAACTTTTGGGAAAACTATACTTTTTCTAGATGGATTTCTTTTGCTTTGAGACTATTGGAAAGATGGAATATACATAAATACTAAATCCAATACCCCACCTTAGACTACACAACTTTATAAAACATCGATACGATTGTTTATTTTTCTTTTTATTTTTGGGAGTTTTGAATTAATTGAGTCTTACATGCCAAATGGAAGAGAATCTTTTCTTTTCAACTTACATATCATATATACACCAACTTACGTATATCATGCAGCCGGTTGTGTCAGTTCTCTTAGCCACACTGTTCTACACATGTTCTTTGTATCAATATTATAGTGGTAGTCTTCTTCGATATATCCCTACTAATAAATATTGTTTTTCGAATTCATATTTGTTTGAAGGTATGCTTGAGTATGATACAAATCCTATTTTAATTATTACATGATAAGAATTATTAATTATTTTGTCAACAAATAATTTTATTTTGGGTAAAAATTGATAGAAATGATTAAAAATTAAATATAACGTGTAACACAAAAACACACTTAAGAATAAAAATTTGATAAATTTAATAAAATCAAATATCCAATCTCACAAAAAGTAATTATAAAGGCTAACCGTTAACTATAGACTAATTAACTTATTAATTCAAAAGAAAAACGTTTAGTTTATTGCTTTTCCTAAACTTCACATCAACGTGGCTCTTTTTGAAGCTTGTTTATTACATCAACATTGTGTTCAAGCAAATCAGTTTGTTTTGGTCTCCTGGCAGGCCCGGCCCATGGAGGAAGCAAAGGAACCGACCGATTAGGGCCCAAATAATTTGGGCTAGACTTCTAATTTTATTTTTAGGTTAAATTTAAAATATCTGGGTTAGTTTTTACTTTTAGCTTAAATTCTTAAATGTTTTGGGCTATGATTCATTTCAGTTTTTTTATTTTTCTGTATTTCGTTTCAGTTTTTTTTTTAAACCTCAATAGTTTTTTTTGTTAACACATTGATTCTCTATTGAAATTGTATTTTTTTAAACATATTCTGTTTTTCTTATTTATGTTTTTGCTGAAAGATAATTCTGTGTTTTCATTTAGAATATCCTTCTATATATTAAATGTTCAATTATTTTAACTAGATGTAAAATATACTTTGTTTTTTAAACATACTATGTTTTTCATTGCTTATGTGTCAATCATATAGAGAGTTCAAGAAAATTGTTATAATTTGATTAGTTGAGAAATTTTTAATTTTTAATTATTTTAACTATATGTAAAATAAAAGGTCAGTTTATAACTAATTAATATCATTTAACAAATAATCTAAATGATATTTAAAATAATGTAACTAATTGTAGAAATGATAGAAAGTGTAATAATGTTTGATTAATCTTTTTTATATTTATATACTAAAATAATTAATAGAACACAATTTATAGAAATCGATATAATGTCATAACCCTAAAACTAAACCCATATTCTTATATAAAACACTAATTTCATATATAAAGTATTATAATAATTATTAATGTCTTATAATGTTCATATATGTCTTGTAAGTCATTAATAGAAAAATTTAAAACATTTATAAAATTATCTATCATGGGTTAAAAATTATTTTATCATAATATTAAATTATTTATAAGAGTGTATAAAACATTTATAAAAACTAGAATTCCTTATATATATTAAACTAGAAGTCACTAAAGTGACTTTTGCTTACATGTTGATCATTTTTGAAATTTTAACAAAATTGTTACAATTTCCTTGGTCAAAATTTTTTATTTTTGTTGATTTAAAAAATGTTTTGTATTTAAGTCAGATAATATAGTGAATAATGTAATGTTATGATTGAAAAAAAAATTCAAAGATGGATATTTGATTTGTCTTATTATTTAGAGGGAAAATAAATATTTTGCAAAAATATGTAAAAAATTAGGAAAACATTAGCAAAAATTAAGTAAAAAGAACGAAATGATAACAAGAAAAATAAGATGAGATCGAAGAAGATGCATAATATGTGTTGGAGAAATGTGGTAGTTACATATATAATTCCGCAAGTATTTCTTCTAACTAAATATTCATCAATTACTTTTACACCAAATTTATGGAATATTTTATATATAATATATATTTTCATACAATATTTTACCCGCGAATTCATGGGCGGTTAACTAGTAATCATAAAAAAGGTTGACATATGGTTAAGAATAATAACTAATAACTAAGGGGTATATTTTAACATCTCGGTTAGGGTCTCCAATAGGCACGGACCGGCCCTGTCTACGGGGGCCAATGTCTGAGTTCTAGATCATTCAAGTTTAGCTTTAGTCTTGTTCACCTGAATTAGACTAAACCTAATTATGCTTCTAAGTGTCTTTTTTAGCTTTTGGGGGGATTCTTAGACAGAAGTTTGCTTCTTAGTAGCTTGAGATTCAAGTTTACTTGTATCACCTTGCCATTTTTTGAAATGAATTCACATTCTTGACAAAAAGAAAACATTGGGTTACAAAAAAAAAAGAAAAAAAAAACATTGTGGCGTTAGCACTGTTCAAAAGTAATCGAAACCCCTTTTTACACCTCGAATATGTAAATAATCTCATAAATTTCTACTACTCTTGTACCCAAAGAAAAACAGAATTAATAGAATGTTATATATGTATATATATATATCTTATATATAAATGTTGTATATACACCAACGTATATAATGCAGCCTATCGATTGTGTCAATTGTCTTGGCGACATCGTTCTACGTATAGTTATTAGTACTACTTTTTCAGTCTTCCCCTACTAATAATACGGTTCATATTTGTTTTAGTCCTCGTGAGACATATATTGTGAACAAATATTACTTCACTGGTTTTTATACTATTATGTATATTTGTACAGATGCATGAGCATGATAGTATTTAATTAAGACAAATTATTGGGTTCACCCTCTAGGTGAACCTATAGGTTCACCAACCAATGAGAATTGGTTATTTCATATGCAGATTTTTTTAGAAAAATAAATAGAATATTTAGAATTTATTTTTTTAAATAAAAAGATAATAAATAAATAAAAAATAGTAGTAGCTGTCAAAAAGAAAAAAAATTAACATTATTAAAACTGTTCATCTTAAACCCTAAACGCTAAACCCTAAATACTAAACCCTAAACCCTTGGATAAATCTTAAACCCTTGGATAAACCCTAAACCTTTGGGTAAACCCTAAACCATTGGGTAAACTCTAAACCCTTGTGTAAACTCTAAACCCTTGGAATATCTCTTTACCCAAGGGTTTAAGATTTACCCAAGGATTTAGGATTTACCCAAGAGTTTAGGATTTACCCAAGAGTTTAGGATTTACCCAAGAGTTTAAGGTTTAGTGTTTAGGGTTTAGAGTTTAGTTTAAACGGTTTTAACAATATTAAAAAAAAAATCTTTTTTTCCAGTAATACTATTTTTATTTATTTTTTATCTTGTTGTTTAAAAAACAAATTTTAAGTATTCTGTTTCTTTTTTTGAAGAAATCTACATATGAAATAATCAATTCTCATTGGTTAGTGAACTTCTAGGTTCATCTAGAGATAGAGAGTGAACCCAAATTTTTTTTTTAATTAATGAATTTAAGTTCGCATTGCTTATGCATATTTAACATTATCCGTGAACAACAAAGACTTTTCCTACATAAACTATTCTACGATTACTCAATTGATTATAATTAGCTAATCATTATCAAGCCAAACGACAAAGACCTTTCCTACATAATCCATTGGTTCCGAAAACAATCACTAGGGAAAATAACCTTATACAATTGGGTATGTGACATCCAGTTCTGAAAACGAAAATCTGGGAATGCAGATTAATGTTGGTTAATTGGGTTGGTAACTGGTGTGAACTATAAATTTTTCTTAAAGAATATTTGGCTTCTATTCAAGTTTTGGATTACAATAAATCTCTTTATAGAATAAGACAGTCAACGTTTCATTTTTGTTCTAGCTAAAGATATAAGAATAATAAATAGAGTTTTACTATTTATATGTATTTCTTCAAAGATTTTTTATGATCTTTGAACAATGAATTTTTCTTTTTTCTAATAATTAGTTTCTGATATTTCACTATTGTTCAAGTTATGATTCCAATGCTACTACTCCTAAAATAGTAAAAGTTGCAATGGTTAGCACTAATAGTTGTAATAGTTAACGAAGAGTTATGACTGTTAACAACAACAATTGTAATGGTTGACCAAAAGTCACAATGGCTACTTACCAAATGCTTTAATTATCAACGGTTGCAATGGTAATTACCAAAGATTACAACGATTTATATCATTAATAGTTACAATAAAAAATTGTTGCAATTGTTCATGATCACTTAGGATTCCTCATGG
Source organism: Brassica juncea (assembly GCA_018703725.1). Lineage (NCBI taxonomy): Eukaryota > Viridiplantae > Streptophyta > Magnoliopsida > Brassicales > Brassicaceae > Brassica > Brassica juncea. Next base: position 41,241,178 of record CM031935.1, on the reverse strand, counting down.
CGGTAAACAATTAGCTGATGGATGGAATTGCGAAAGAGATGCACGACTTTCCTACTTTTTAGTGCCTTTCTATATATGTTCCTCAGTTTCATGTTCCATATTTTTATATGAACTGCCCGATGTATTTTTTTATGAATTGCCCGATGTATTTTTTATGAATTGCCCTAAATTATCCAAAATCGAAATCAAACTAGATCTGAATTTATCGGGTTTTAGCTGGTATCCAATTTTAACTCGGGACAAACTAAATTTTATTAATACTCACATGATTCATGTATTTCTGCTAGGAATTCCCAGTTGGTATTTTATTTGGTTTTTGGTATTTCAATTTATAAAAGGGGAAATTGTAATTATACCACATTTCACGTATCACTATTCAATTATACCTTTACATGTTGCTCAGTTTTAACTTTACCTCTCCGTGTCTAATCAAAAAGACGTAAATAACCTTAATGCCTATTTTGATTAAAGAACACGACAAACAATGGCGAAGACAAGGACGAAGATGGTGGCTGAGAAAACGTTGGCCCATCACAGAAATCTCGAGATGAAACTTGATCTTGTCTTGAAGAAGCTAGAGATTCGAGTTAATTGCTCAATTTTGATTTAACGATCGGTAAATTTTGAACTTTTCTCGATGACGATGATCCTCCTCGGCTGTAAAATTGATTTCTGGTGGGGCTTGTTTAATGGCTATAATTTGAAGCAATAGAGTCTCTTCTTCTGAGATCAGATCATCTTTGATCACTTCACAGGTTTGAGGAGATTGTAGAATCTGGGTTTTTGGTATTGGAATCTCTTTTGGTTTAGGGATTACGATTTTTGCAGCATTGAGATTTAGAGTGTGCATCAATCTAAAGAGGGTATATGATTAATTAGAGTTTATAGATGAATATTCAATGTGATTTTGTGTTTTGAGATTTTAGGGATTGAGTTTACGAGTTAATTAATGATTCTGGGTATTGACTAGACATGAGTATACATCGATCTTGATGTCCAGATTGATGATTAGTGATTGCTTTATGTGGTGCTGTAGAATGATATTTTTTTTACAGGATCGAACAATCACTATGTCAAAACAGAAGAATTTATAAGATCTTCTATTACATAATTGAGTCATTTTTATAGTTATCACTCTTGTTTTGTGTCATTTTCATGTTTAGGCCACTGGAGAGTGGAGTGAGCTTGTGGGTGGTTAATCATCACAGTGCTGAACTATGTTTTGAGAGACCAATGTACCAACTTAATATTCCCGATATAATTATGAAGTCGATGAAAGCAGTAATTTGAGAAGTTTAAGATGTGACAGCAAAATAAGATTAGATTGGCCTCCAATACTGGCACTAAGATTAAAAACAGGTATAAAAATGAAAGAAACAATGAGGGAGGAGACTGCACCATGCTAAACATTCAGAGATATTGTCGTCATCTGGTCCATAGCGGTGATGCATACATAAACCAAGTTATGGAAATAAACCTCAATCACAAATAGTTTTAAAATATTTTATAAGGTTCATACTAATATAAATTCATGCTAACCAAGCATTTAATAGTTTTATAAGATACTTTTAAAGTTTTTTTAACATTTATAAACCTTTGTAAAATTCCAAAACAGAACAAAATAAATTTATCTATGTATCTTCGATAGATTATTTTTGTTTGCAAGAGGGAACAATCTATAATGATTAATAAACATATTCGTGTGTGTTTATAAAGGTTTATGAAAAAAATTATATGGATATATAAAACAATTTTGTATAGAAACCATTTATAAGATCTTATAATACCTTTTACGAACCATTTATAAATTTTGATAAAGTCAATTATAAAGTTTATAAAACACTTAGAAATATTTATAAAACTATTTGTAAGGGTTTATAAAAAAAATTATGAGAACTTTAAAATCATTTATAAGGGTTTATAAATCTATTTATAAGGGTTGATAAACATACTATAAGAGTCTAATAATCTTCATAACACAATTTATAAGAGTTAATAAATCGTTTTCAATAGTTTATAAATCTTTTATAAGAGTTTATAAATATTTACAAAAATTTAGAAGTAAATCTTTATAAAGCTATTATAAGTGTCTATAATTCTCTTAATAAATGATTATAAATGTTTGTAAATTATTTATAAGAAATAACAGATTATTTATAATGGTTTATAAAGCAATTAATAAGACTTTATAAAATCATTTGTAAGAGTTTATAATTTTTATCAAATTATTTATAAGAGTTTATAAATCTATTTACAAAGGTTTATAAATCTATTTCTAAAGTTCTATAAATAATTTATAGGGGTTTATAAAAACCAATTGTAAGGATTTATAAAATTATTTATTGAGATTTACAAAATCATTTTATTACCAAAAGAATCATGAATGTATGTGTTATTATAAAATTTATAAATCATTTCTTAAAAATTTAAATCATCTTATAAGGGTTTATATGAGCTTTTTCGTTTCTATTGATGGGTTTATGATGAGTTTATTGGAGTTGATAAATCAGATATAGAAGTTTAAAAATCATTTTATAAAGTTTTATAAATCAATTATAAAATGTGTATAAATCTCTTTTAATTTATAATGTTTTATAAATCATTTATAAAAATTTAAACTGATTTATAAGAGTTTATAAGTTGATTTTTAAGTGTTTTTTTTTCAACTGATTGTTAAGTATTTATGAACAGCTTTATAAATGTTTATAAACTGATCTACAATGGTTTATGACAATCAGCACAAAAAAAGCTCTGCAAAACATTTACTTTTGGATCATCTGATGACGAGGCAAACTCTGCGAAAATCTCAATGTATATTTTGATGCAATCAAACACAATCCTTTGTACGACCATGAGGTGAATTAAAGGACTAACACATATGCACTTTCTATTTTCTCTAACTTGAGTGCAAGTCAGTCTGAGCACGCGACAATGTCCATTTAATGCTTTTAAAGAAAGTTAATTTTTTTTTGAAAGCTTCAACGAGCATAACCGTCGCAGTGAAATTCCATTTACAATCCTGGATGTAGATAAAAACTTTTCAAGAGCATCTAAAAGAGCATATACACTCTAAAAGAGCATATACACTGCAATCACAAAACAGAATTCTAGTTCATAAAACCCCTCAATAGAATAGTTCAAGTACAGAAGAAAAAAAACAGATTCTGAATCATATAGTATACACTATCAAAAGTTTATTTGGACTGTCAACATAGCTTTGATGGATTTTCCTCAATACACTTCTAGTGTTCTTCGACTTATATACGTTTCTAAATCATCCTATTCACGCACTACTTAATATCAAAAAGCATGCTCTTTGGCATATCATCAAAGGTCCTAAGATCATGTTATATGTAACTGCAAGAGCAAATATACACAGATCAAGTTGCAATTTGACCTTAAACCACAATATATTCACCAAATTAACCAACTTTCTTCATTTCTTTTCTTATTAAGGAAGTTAAATGGATAAATTGAAGCAAAAGACACATACTAAACTAAGAATCCATAAGCAACCAAGAGATAAAAGCATCTCACAGTAAGACAGCTACCAAACAACGTATATGTCTCATTTAGACTTACATGTAGATTAGGAGGGGTCTTTAGACCAAATAAGCATCAAATTTTGAACCACCTCGTGACCCAAGAGAGAGTCTTCTCTGCTGATTACTCTAAGCAATAATAATGGTGTTGTAGGCGTACGCTTCATGTTTTATGATTCCTTTACAAGAGAATTTATTTAACAGTTTCCTACTCTTCGCAAATTCCCCTCTTCTGCATAATCCTTCGACAGCAATCTTCAACGAATAAACAGTTATTCTCTAACCATCTGCATAAAATGTCTAAACAGAGATCAAATATATGGCGTTTCTTCATCAGCACCAGAAACACGATGCATGAGCTCTCTTTGATATTCAATTCATTCCTCACCACTTAATCGGAAAACTCTTAGATCCTCTTTGAACATTCTGGTATGACAAAAGCAATCACACATGTTGCGCAAAAAAAAAATTAGAACTTTAAAGCATAAACACTATGTTCTTCATGGATAAATATTTATAAGGTCTTATAAATTTGAAAATGCAAAATTTCATCATAAAACTTCCCCCCCCCCCTTCCCAGAATCAGATTGATTATGAAAAATCGAGTTGAAATTCGAGAAACATAACAAAACCTAGTATCAAACGTAACGTTCTTACGCGTTCGTGAGAGATCTCGTTCGGTTCGTTGAAACTCCTTGAGTTTTTTAGGTTCTTCGGGAGCTCGTTGGAGAGTTCGTCGGACTGCACATCAGGTTCATTGGAGAGCTCCTCCGTCGGAGCGTCTAATTTGAAATTGGAGAAATCGTGGGAGAGAATAGATTAGGTATAGATCTAATTAGTTATGGGTACAGTGGTACTTTACCTATTAAATTTTTAATAGTAAAGTTGGTTAAAGTATAAATGAAATGTGGTACAAGAAAAGTGGTATTTTTGACAAATTCCCTTTATAAAAATTAATTATCATCTTGAAACCTGCACATTTTCTTTGAATATATTTGGTTTTCTATTTTTTTTTGGTTTCAAAAACCATAACTATATTTATATTTATAAAATTTTACAAAATTAGTTTATGTGATTGGACACCTTATTTACTGAAACGTAAAATATATTTTCCATGTTAAATATAATATTTTATCAATTTAACATTAATATGAAAATAAGTACTAAAACAGGAAGATTTCTTTGAAATATTAAATAAAAAAATATTATAAGAAAATATTGTTAATAATCTAATATTTTAAAACATAAAATATTTAGAAAAAATAAATCTGTCAATAAAGAAATAGCAGAAAATATATTCATTTATTTTATGAAACTAAAAGAAAAACAAAGTTACTTTTATCTTTAGACAAAGTAACAAATAAATAAAATTAAAAATTTAGCCAATTTAAAATCATATAAATAAAAATAACTCATATATTATCAATTATATTTTATACTTTATATTTCTATTTTACTATATTTTAATTAATTTTATTTGAGCAGTTTATAACCGAACCATACTTATATGCTATGGTTTCTAAAAACAACGTTTTATAAAGTCTAGAAGTATTACCAAACCAAAAAAAATTTCTATTTTGATTTGGTTCGGAGCAATTAGGTTTTATCAGATTGGCCATCCTTAACTTGTTGAAAAACTGAATCAAACGTTCACTGAGCCAGACCGAACGTCCATTGGTAGCAGGACAGCTTGCGTACATTCCACGGATAATTCTTTAACGGAATGGGGCCACTTATGAGTAAAAGCCCACCCGCAAACGATGCAATGCATCGGATGCATTCGTGATTGGTTGCATGTGTTAGTGTTTTACAATAAGCACAAGTTTTTTAATAAATTGCTTCATAGTGTTTCATGTTGGTACGAACCTCTAAAATCAAAAGTTGATTTCAACTAATATTTATGGTTGCGAATGGACAAAAAAAAATTATCTTTTTATAAGAAACTTTAATTAAATATTAAAAATTAAATTAAAATTTTTTTAGGCATATATATATAATACATTTATATTGTAAAAACTTTAAAACACAAAAGAATTTTTTAACAGTTGGTCTCTCCTTATGACAGAATGGCGATTGAGAATACGATTGTCTTTCTCTCAATTGTCCAAACTCTAATTTGGACTCCGTTTTGATGCGTATGTGTCGTTTGTTCTTCTTTCTAATTGAGAAGAAATTTATTAATAAAGACTAAAGAGTACTTTGTATTTGTTTTAATTTGTTTTAGCAACCTCAGTTATGGAATTTGTGGCCATGATCGATGACAAGATAGTCATTCTAATTGTGTTGAATTTAGAATTAAGTGGTCAAAAACTCATCTTAACTATTAATCCAGTCAAACTCAGGCCCATCACACTATCTCAAGACACGTAAAGCCCAAGTCTGAAACAGAGAAATGACAAAGTGATGCAACGGTAAAGAGCTTAGACAAGAGCAAAAGAAAAGGAGATAAGAGTACGGTCATACCAGCTCACCTGCAGCTCACCAATAGGTTTGGAGTGCTTTGGGATGAAACCGAGTGAGCTGTCAGGAAGGATCTAAATTGTTCCAACACCCTTTGTATAAATAAGAGAACAAACAAGATTGTAATCTTTAAGTTATGAAAACATAATTTCAGAGAAAATACCAAACTTTCCAAGTTTCTATCTTTACCTTTATGGTATCAGAGCTTCAGGGATTAGAACCTGAGGCTTAACAATAGATGGAAACCAAGATCAAGTTTCTGTTACCACTCTCACCATCTCACAAGTCGTCACCTTGAAGCTCAAAGAAGGAAACTACCTTCTATGAAAGTTTCAGTTTGAACAGTTCTTGTCAAGTCAGATGCTTTTGGGCTACGTCACCGGCGCACAACCTCGAACTCCTGAAACCACGACCGTGCGTCATGGTGATCTCGTCACAGAAGCAGCAAACCCTGAGTTCACAAAGTGGCTGCAGAAAGACCAGCTGATTCTTGCTTGGATCTACGGCACTCTAACAGAAGATGCGCTGAAACCGGGTTATGGTCTTCGATCTTGACAAGAGGTATGGCTCGCTCTAGCTAAGAAGTGCAATAGAGTATCTGCAACACGAAGGTTAGATCAGCAGAGAAGAGTTCATACCACTGTGAAAGGTAACAAGAGCATGACTACATATCTTTCGGAAATCAAGTCTCTGTGTGACCAGCTGGATTCTATTGGGACTCCTACCATTGAGCATGAAAAGATCTATGGTGTTCTCAACGGCTTAGGCAAAGAGTACGAGTCTGTATGTGCGGTGATATATCATGCCATGGATAACTATCCAGCTCCGTGCTTTGAAGATATAGTCTATAAGCTCACTGGGTTTGAAGACAAGTTGCAGTCCTATCAGCCAGCTGCTGATGTCTCTCCTCACCAAGCTTTTTACACAAACCGTGGAGGCTACTTAGGTCGTGGAAGAGGAGGATACAGAGGAAGATATCATGGCCGTGGTTCCTACACAGCTCAAAGCCGTGGTTTTCCGCAGCAGTTTGGTCAGAGCGCTCAATGTCCTCAGAACAATGCAGATAACCGTCCCATTTGTCAGATCTGTGGATAGTATGGTCATCTTCCAAACAAGTGTTACAGACGCTTTGACCCTTACTTTTCTGTTGAAGATCAACACCCACAGGTAAAAACTCTCACAACAACACATCAAGCTGGTGTTGAATGGTATCCAGACAGTGACTCATCTCATCACGTTACCAACTCAGCTCAGCATCTCGACTCATCTCAAGAGTATACTGGCACTGATCACGTTATTGTTGGCAACAGAGAGTTCTTGCCCACCACACATGTCGGATCTGCATCCATTCCATCTCAGACAAGTAACATACCTCTTCTTGATGTGCTTGTGTGCCCTGAGATTACTAAATCCCTATTATCAGTTTCAAAGTTCACAGATGATTATCCTTGTTCTGTTACTTTTGACTCAACAACTGTTTGTGTTCTTGATAAGGCAACCAGCAAGGTTCTTAGTCAAGGGAACAAAACTAAGGTCTCTATCGCTTGGATAACCCTCAGTTCATGTCGTTCTACTCATCAAGGCAACAAAGCTCGAGTAATGCAGTATGGCACAGAAGGCTGGGGCATCCTAATGATCAAGTTCTGCAACATCTATCTTCAATAAAGGCCATTCAAATAAACAAGACTCTCAAGTCTATGTGTGAATCATGTCAACTTGGCAAGACATGTAAACTTTCTTTTTCTAGTTCAGATTTTCATTCCAGTAGAGTACTTGAAAGGATACATTCAGATGTTTGGGGTCCTGCACCTGTTGTTTCAGTTCAGGGTTTCAGATACTATGTTGTATTCATATATAATTATTCAAGATTCTGCTGATTTTATCCTATGAAATAAAAGTCAGATGTGTTTTCTATCTTCAAAGTCTTCCAACTACAAGTAGAAACACAGTATGGACAGAAAATCAAAGTTTTTCAGTCTGATGGTGGAGGTGAGTTTGTAAACTAACAGCTTGCACAACACTTTGCAGACTGTGGGATAAAGCATATCATGTCCTGTCCTCACACTTCGGAGCAGAATGGACTTGCAGAAAGACGGCACAAACATATAACAGAACTGGGTATGTCCATGCTTTTTCAGAGTCACTTGCCTGCTGCATTATGGGTCGAAGCTTTATTCACAGCAGCGTTTCTCAGCAATCTTCTTCCTACTTCGGTTCATGATAAGATGTTGAGTCCTTACGAACTGCTAAATGGAAGCACCAGTTTGAACAGCTCTGAGAGTGTTTGGCTGCGCCTGTTATCCCTATCTCAGACCGTACTCACAGAACAAATTCGATCCAAAGTCTCTTATGTGTGTATTCCTTGGATATAATGAGAAATACAAGGGATATCGATGCTATCATCTTCTAACAGGAAGGGTCTATATCAACTGTCATGTTCTGTTTGATGAAGACAGATTGCCTTACAAAGATACCTATCAACACTTGGTTCCTGCAGCAACAACACCTTTGAGCTCAGCATGGCGTCTGCAGAGCAAACCTATTACTTCAAGTACACATGTTAGCACTGATGGATCAGTCTCTGACAAAGAAAATGAAGAGTGCCAGCTTATATCATGAGACACTCTGTCATCCCTCCCCCAGGAATACCAGAAGCCTTACACGACGCTGCGCCTCATAATCCACAGCTTGCAGAATCAAGTACCTCAGCGTCAAGTTAGGATTCTCAACACTCTGATCCTGATACACCACCAGGATCTCCACCTGTGCAAGTTTAGCAACCTGCAAAACCAAGATAATGCTCACAGAATGATGACAAGAGCAAAGGCAGGAATCATGAAATCCAATCCTAGATATGTTTGCTTGTTGTCAAAGTATACCTGAGATTCCGAAAACGGTCAAGGAGGCTTTACACCATCTATGTTGGAATGGCGCAATGAAAGAAGAGATGGATAGCTGTGAAGAAACAAACACATGGTCGTTGGTTCCACCTCCACCTGATGTCAATCTTGTTGCAGATGGATTCACCGAGTTAAGCTAAACGCAGATGGAACTTTTTCGAAGTTTAGATCAAGAGTTGTTGCCAAAGGAAACGAGCAGGAGGAAGGAGTGGACTTTCTCGAGACCTACAGTCCAGTTGTGCGCACAGCTATTGTTCATATGATACTGCATATTTCTTTCATTGAAAGATGGGATATCAAACAACTCGATGTTAAGAATGCATTTCTACATGGAGATCTCACTGAGAAAGTATATATGCGTCAGCCTCCGGATTTCGAAGATAAGGAACACCCTGAGTATGTTTGCAAGCTTCACATGGGCTTAAGCAAGCTCCCAATGCTTGGTTTTGACAAGTTCAGTTCTTTTCTGATTGAGTTCGGCTTCATCTGCAACAATAGTGATGCGTCTCTGTTTGTCTTCCAAAAGAGCAGAAGCATCATCTTCTTTCTTCTATACGTTGACGAGATGTTGATCACATGCAATGATCAATCTCTCTTTCAACAATTACTAAAGAGTCTCAGCAAATAATTCAAGATGAAAGACATGGGTTCTCTAAGCTACTTTCTCAGTATACACGCTCAGTTTACTCCTACTGGTCTATTCTTGAATCAACAGAAGTATGCAACCGATCTTCTCCAAGCTGCAGGGATGTTAGACTGTGCTCCGATGCCAACTCCACTCCCTCTGCAATTGGACAGAGTGCCTCATCAAGATGAAGACTTCTCCAATCCCACTTACTTCCGTAGCCTTGCTGGAAAGCTGCAATATCTCACTCTAACGAGACCGGACACTCACTTTGCAGTGAATCTAGTCTGTCAGAAAATGCACAAACCAACTGCAGCAGACTTTCACTTATTGAAGAAAGTACTGGGATATGTAAAAGGTACCTTGAAGATGGGGTTAACGCTCGAATCTAATACAAATTCTCAAGTCAGAGCATACTGTGACAGCGACTGGGTAGAATGTCATGATACAAGGAGATCAACTGGTGGGTTATGTACATTCATGGGTTCAAATCTGATATCTTGGTCTGCAAAAAGACAGGATTCGGTTTCAAGATCATCCACTGAGACAGAGTATAGAACTATATCTGATACTTCTGCTGAACTAGAATGGATTAGTCTGGTGATGAAGAGCATCAATCTTCCTCCGTCTGAACCTGCAGAAATTTACTGTGACAATCTCTCTGCGGTGCATCTGACTACAAACTCGGTTCTTCATCGCAAATCAAAACATTTTGCCACACACTATCATTTTGCTAGAGAGAAGGTGGCCAATGGAACTCTGATTGTCTAGCATATACCGGCAGTTCAGCAATTAGCAGATATTTTTATGAAGTCTCTGTCTCAAGACAGCTTCTACAATCAGCGTTTCCTCCTATCTCGAGATTGCGTGGGGGTATTAAGCCCAGTCAAGCTCAGGCCCATCACACTATCTCAAGACACGTAAAGCCCAAGTCTGAAACAGAGAAACGACAAAGTGATGCAACGGTAAAGAGCTTAGACAAGAGCAAAAGAAAAGGAGATAAGAGTACGGTCATACCAGCTCACATGCAGCTCACCAATAGGTTTGGAGTGCTTGGGGATCAAACCGATGAGTTGTCAACAAGGATCTAGATTGTTCCTACCCCTTTTGTATAAATAAGAGAACAAACAAGATTGTAATCTTTAAGTTATGAAAACATAATTTCAGAGAAAATACCAAACTTTCCAAGTTTCTATCTTTATCTTTACCTTTATTAACCGCTTTCATTTAGAAAAAAAATTGATATGAAAATGATTATGGTTTTAGTCAAAAAAATGATTATGGTATTTAAAGTTTATAGAGATTACACTTCAATATGTTTATTTTTTTGTAGATGTAATTTTTTTTTGTATGACGATATTGTTAGAATTGTCAAAATTAGCATTTCACTTGATATTTCTTTTGATGGAATTTTTAAACCGGATTTTTATCAGAATATATATATATATATATATAGATCCAAATTTAAATCTAGCCAATATTATACAACAAAAAACATCGAAAAAGAGTTCCAAGTTTCATCACAAAGATGATAGCCAAATGTAAATATCATATTATGAGAAACATAATTGATATTATGTTAGCGAAAAGTTTCAGAAGAAAGTTTCTTCTTTTTTTTTGTTCAAACAGACTTTCTTCAGATCTTAATATTTGAGATGTAATGTTCTCTAATTCTAATTTTGCATTTGGTTGTTTTTCCAATATTTCTATGCTTTTGTTGTAATTTGACGTTTTATTTAAATAAAATAGTTGAAAAGAAACTTTAAACCAAATATTTGCTATAATTTACTAGACATTAAATATATACATATATAAACTAAACAAAAATATTTTTTAAAATATATTTTAATCTTCATACAAGAAATAATTTTTAATAAATTATGATTTTTATATTTAATTATAATACTATGATTTTTAATATTTTTATTATTATATAATACGTTAACATTGTTAATTTATTATAAAAAATGATGCATATGATAGTACATCAGTGAAAAATATCCGTACACTAATTTATGATCGTTGAACCAAACACATATCACTCAATAACACTTACAATCGCAAGACTCGTTTCTTCAAACACTAGAAACGCTCGTGTTACACCCAATCAGATCCTAAAACGTATTTGGCTAGAAAAGCCAGAAAATTTTGGTCATGATTTCTTTGATTTTGAATTTTTGTCTGGTTCAGCAAATCCCTGTTTCTGATCGCTATCATTTTTCAAGTCGGAAAATTGGTAATTAAAAAAAAAAAATTAGAAATCAATGTGTTTCAAGAATAGCTTGAAGTAAGCAATAAAAGCTTCATAAATCACAGGAGGAGGAAATATAATGCAGAAGAATTAAGAACCAAGAAGCTCTGTGAAGGGACATGCAACTAAAACTACTGTCTAAGCTATTTCGACACTAACGCGTCCTTTATGGCTCCATCCCGTCACAGTGTTTTAGTGGTGGCTCATGATTTCACTCATCAGTGCCGAAGTAACGATCACCAAACTCGCCTAAACCTGGTATAACTCGGAACTCTTGGTTCAGACACTGGTCTATTTCAGATGTCACTATCTTCAATGCCGGAAACCGTTTGCAGACACAATGAATTCCTTCTGGCGCCTGTCACAAAACAATGTTATAATAATTAGTAGAGAGAGAGAGAGAAGCAGAGAGACAGAGAGAGAAAGAGTTTTAGCTTCAACACTCACCGAGATAAGGTTGAGGAATATAATGTGAGATTCAGGAACTCCTTTCTGAATGAGTAATTCAATGGCTTGATTAGCAGAGTTACCTTCAACAGGAAGCAACAACCATGAAGGAGAAACAAAAATCCATCAAAAAGGACTAAAACCGAATATGCAACGGAAAAGAGATCAAGCACCTGTAGCTAAGACAGGGTCTAGAAGCAAGACATGGCGTTCAGAGATGTCGTGAGGAAGCTTCTCATATATAAGCTGATTCATATATGAGTGGATAAACTTTAAAATTCGTTTTAACAAAAAAAAAAAGATTATACTTTCAAACAAGAAATATATATATATGAGCAGACCTGTTTTCCATCGTCTCCATCACGGTGGATAAGTATCTTCCCTATCTTAATCCCTTTGCAGCAAGCGCGTAATGCATTTTCCATGCTTTCACCACTAACAACACAAGATAACTTTTAGGCAACATCATTCAATCATATATGGCTTCCAAGATATTAACCAAGGCTCACCTTCGAATAATAGAGACCCCACAGAGTTTCTTACAGAAATCAACTCCAGTGTACACAGCTCCTGATGTGGAAAAAAAAAAATATAACCAAATGAATAAGATCTCCGTGGTATTTATATAGGCAGCACTAACTGTCTAAGCCAGTGTATAAAGCAGCCAGTGTATAAAGCTCACGCCTCTACCCACATACCTGTTGGAGTAACTACTTGTTTCTCAGTGAAGGGCAAATGACCAAGACCATGCTCCACCACCTGCAATAAAATTGTTAAAAGTAAGAAACCTGAGTGATGTTGAAAGAGAAGACATGAAACAGAGAAATACCAGACGAATGAGTCGGTCTGAATAGAACACAAAATCATGCTTTGATATGTCCTTCTCCCTGATAAGTGTATGCATGCCTCTTATCTGCAATCATGATCTTCTGATGAGACCATTGATAAGCATCAAAGACAGAAAGAGAGAGAGGGAGAGGGAGAAGAGATAACCTGAAATGTTGATTGGATGACATAAACATTTGGGTAGATTTTGCAGAGATCATGCTGCCCAAGTTTTGTGTGGATGTGTTGGGTAATCAAATCGATAGCAACGTGATTATCACCTCCTCGAGGAATGATGACGTCAGCATACTTCTTAGAGGGAAGAACAAAGTCATCAAACGCCGGCTTCACGAACTTTGCATACTGCAAATGAACATAACATCCTCAGACATGTTGACGAGAGAGCATAATTGCCATGGACATTATCAAGCGAGCCACCTAACTAGGAACCCGTTCAATTCTAGACAATAAATTGAAAGAAAAGAGTAACCTGCCCGAGAACAGAATCGACATCCCTGCCCCTCTCGACTAGGTCACGCCTGAGTCTGCGAGCAAGCCTCACATCAGCATCTGACAGCGTAAGATGAGGATTAGAGGGAGATATGTGCTATTTACATGTGTGAAAAAGACACTGCAGATGACAAATACTGAAGGTAGGATTTGTGTGTCATTATTACCTGTGTCAACGAAGATCTTCATGTTCATCAGATTCCGAACTCGTGAGTCATGGAAAACTAGAATCCCTTCCAAAATTATAACATCAGAAGCATTCACCTGATACAGGGTCCCAAATGATATTAAGATCAAAACTTTATACATGAAATTCAAAGGGATCGAAGATATGCACGTCTAAATCCAAGGAGTAAGTAGGGAGGGACCTGGCGGAAAGCATCAGTTCTACGCTGATGGGTCTTAAAGTCGTAGATTGGAACTTGATAAGGTTGACCGCTCTTGAGAGTCTCAGCACAATGCAAGAGCTGCTCGGTGTCAAAGGCATCTGCAGAAGAAGAAGATAGATTATTAACATAATGCTGCCATGAGCTAAACCTCACTGAACTTGAAAGATAGTGTTACCTACCAGGATGATCAAAGTTGTACTCTTGCACACGCTGCAGCTCTTCAGTTGTCAAACCACGGTAAAACGAATCCTATACAAGACAAGAACATCAATTCCAAATGCATATATGATGATGTGAATCTCATACAAATCAGAGAAGAATCAAAAACCTGGTTAATTAGAACAACACGCTGGTCATGAAGTTTCTGGATTATCAAGTCGCACACTGTCGTCTTACCAGAAGCCGTACCACCAGAAACCCCTACACAAATCCAAAACTAATGGAATGATATTCATGCAGAAACAAACAACTAATGTTGTCAGAACCAGATTAGTTATGTAATAGCTTCTACCACCAAAACCCTAATCACAGATGAGATGAAACCTAATTATTTAAATTTGATTAAAACCCAAACCATAAAAATAAACGGAAAAGGGTTATTAGAGAGTGTATCAATTACCGATAACGAAGGGCTGTTTGGGAGCTTCAGGAGAAGAAGAGGAGGAAACAGCAGATCGGAGGTGGGACGGAGAAGAGACGGAGGAATTGGGTGGAGAAGAAGAGAGAAGGCCGTCGAAGCGGAGGCCCGAGAAGTGGGGGCCCGATGCCTTCTCCATGGCGTAGTCTATAGATGAAGAATTCTCCGGCATTGACTTCCGATGAATCGGTGGTTTACAGGTTTTGGGTTTTGAGCCGCCGAAGAATCAAATCAAAAAGCGTTGTGAGGACTGGAACGAGTGACGACGATTCTGTTCAACGCAAGAGTCTCTTTGGTTCTGTTTTATTTGTTTTAATTTGATTTCCTCAATCTGCCAAATTTTAAATTGATTATTTTATTTAATTAAAGAAATGGTTATCATATTTACAAATGAGAGACACCGGTGCATGGTCACATGTCTAAACAAAAATAATATTTTTTTTGGTTAAATTACAACTATCAATAGTATTAAAACTGAAACACTTGTTTTGAGGAATCCTTATAGTTTTAAAATACTAGTTGCATAGCCCCCGCGCAGGCGCGGGGCCGGTAACGTTGTTGATGTATCGGATGATTTTGTGTATGTGATTTTATCTATTGATTATGCCCTTGAATATTTATCAAATGTTGTTTGATGATTTTACCAAGAATAGTAAGGAATGAGACAATGAATTTTGAGTTTGAAACATGAAATTGTTTTTTATTATTAGCTTATTTTGGCTCATAAATTACTTTCCCGACACATTGGGTAACTTATATTTGTACGTAGCCAATAATTTATGCAAAGACAATGAAATTTATGGCCGCAGGTGAGTGTCGAAATATTGGTTACATTGGTGTAATTTTCAAAGCAGATGGTGCATATATGGTTTTCCTCTTCGGTTGTCGGGTTACTTCTAGGTTTGTGATTAGATCAACGTCAAGTCTTGCGGTTGCATTTAGATTGTAGTCTCTAATGGCGAGATTAACTTGAAGATGTTGGGATATAATATAATGGTTTTCCCTCATTAAATTCATCACATATTGGTTAGTCTCCTCAATAAGGAATGTAGAGTCGGGATGATGAATGTCATGATATGATAACATGAAATCTAATGATTCAGCGACTGAGTCATTGTAATTACCTTGATTGTCAAAAATTGATGGTACCTGGAAATCGATGACCGATTGTTGTGTGTTTGGTCTTTGTATATAGATCTGGAGTAATTGTCTAGCATTTGCTCATATTGATGTTGCTTGGTGTGAGAGTCGATGGGTAAGAAGTGAATTGTTATTCATGTTTGTGTTTGGTTGTGAAAGCTTATCACATTGTAGATATGTTTATAGGTTGTTAGGAATTGATGTTATTTTTGCCTATTTATTTTTACGTTTGTTTATATAGTGTATTTATTATGATGTTGAATATTGAAATTAATGTTTTAGTATTTAATTACGGTGATTTATTGAATTCTTCTTGTTATGAAGACTAATTTTCTCTTTGTTTGTTATGATATTTAAAATGGTCAAATAAGAAGAATTGTAAATTCTTCTCGTAATATTTTTTATTTGCATAAAATGTTGACATTCACAATTTCTTAATGTATAACTTTACTTTCAAATTTATCGAAGAAATATCTTGAATACAAAATGAGGATTCTATTCATATTGTTATATAAATATTTATTTTAGTGGTTTATTTGAGCTGTGGAGTTTTTTTTGTTGTCTTTCTAATTATTTGAATTGTTGATCATAAAATTGAAACTTTTTCCCTAATGTTTTATTGTAAAGTTTAGTAATCGTGGGTTTAAAATGTTGGGCTCAGATTACAAGGGGCCTTTTCTAAACTATTGTATTGGAAAAAATAAAAGTATGGTCTTTATTGTTTCTTCCATCTTCGGGTGAGCTTCACATCTGCGATTATTTTCCTGATATGCATAAGTGTGTGAGTTTGGAGGGCGCAAGCGCGGGGTTATGAACAGAGTTTCATCTCAATATTTGCTAGAGTTATTGTAGTGTGAGTTTTGCGTTTCCGGTCGATCATTGTTTTTCAAGTTTTTTTATTGTTATAGGGTTAGAGTTATGATGATGAACTGTATAGGCATTTTTCTCCCTTTATGAAGGACTAAACTGTGTTAGTAATGTGATATATATAGTTTGTAGTGTTGCTTGCTGTGTCACTGAGAATTCTTGTTTGTTTCTCTTTTTTATTTGTTTCTTGTACTGTTGAGAATACAAAAACTAAATTAAGTTGTTGAAAGTACCTTTGTTTCTGGATTTTTTTTTCTCCAAATTAATTGTATACGTTGTATGTATTAAGTAATAATTTTTATTATCTTTATTATGTTTATTATATTTTTTTATTTTATTTTTAAACTTGTTGCTTTTACAGAACCTTTAAAACAAATACATGAAGACTTGTAAAAATAACTATAAAATGAGTGATAATTCTGAGTGTTTGGACCTTAATGGATTTTCAACAAATTTATATATTTCTCATAAGAATACAATAACATTGGTATGTTGACATTGAACATGTAAGCTATTTTCACAAGACAAGAGGAGTGAGCAGGTGGAGATGTTGTTGTCGCATTTGTGTCTGTCTGGATTTTCTCTTGTATCTCTTGGTGTGCATGTGTTTGTTTCTCTTTAATTTGATGGGTAATATGTAAACAAAAATCGTTGTTTGTTATATTTATCAGAGTTCATAATTTACTCAGCTTTTTTCGTTTAGGTGATTTCACTGATCTTGGTTGTCTTCTTCGTCTTCTTCATAAGCATCTGCGAAAGTATATTTAGAAATTGTTAAATAACTGATTGTGTAGTTTGTATTTGTTTACCTGACTCGATTATATGTCGTTGAGTTTTAGTTAAGGTGCTTGGTTTGATATATTTGGTTTGAAGTTTATTTGTAAAATTAGACAAAAAGGTGATCATTAATGATTCGTCTTTTTTTTTTTGGACTCTAGTTTTTTTTATTCTAGTTTTTGATGTTTTGATTATTTGGGTTGTTGTGGTTTCTTTTAAGTTGTAAAATAAAGGTTTGTGTGAAATTAGTTTGATAAGTAAGGGAGATAAATAGACAACCACAGATCTTGGGTAGGAAATATTTTTGATCATTAACGTTAGTACAATATAGACAGTAATTGTGTGTTGATTTTTTCTGACTGGTCATAGAGGATATGGATAATGACTCGAGTTGTTTATTTTATGAGGTTCGAGTCCTGGACAGAACAGATTTGCCCAACCAAATGTGAGTTTAAATATCATTTATAATATCGAAACATAATATAAACACATATGTAATATTATAATATACATAGAAGTTTGAGGTTTGTGGTTGCAATCATTTGGAGATTGTCGAACAGCCTAATCATGACTGGAGATTGATCTCAAGAGCACTCGTGATGACTTCATCAATAATGGTTGATGGAATGAGGAATTGATGATCAGTTATCTTGTACATGTTTGAGCACCTAGCAATCTCAAAACGATCGATTTTCACGAACCGACTTTGAAAGATGGCATGTAATAATTAGCACCTCTAGCGGGAATAAATCCATGAATCGCAAAATCTGCAAATAATATTATTCAACAAAGAATCAGGAAATCAATTAAAAAAAATTATATTAAATAAATGTGATAGATCAAATGTTAACTTACCATAAATTCACTGCGTTTCTTGAATTTCAAGGAATCCCAAAAGCGGAGGAGGCAGCGACAATGCTCTGACTACTACGACCAATAAGGAGAAACTCGAAGGTTTAGTGACAGACGCCGGTGACGCTGGTTTGAGAAACTGGAGAGGCGGAGAGAGATATTTTCTAGAAGATGGTTAAAGCTAAGAGGAATCAATGATTTATGTGGAGATGCAGATTGGGTTCATCAAAGATGAGAATCATATATATATATATATGGTTTAAAGCGGGGCTACAAATCAGAAATATTTATGATCAAGCGATTTAAGATGGGGAGATAAATAGTTCACCTGTAAAAAAAAATTACGAACAGACAAACGACGCAACTCTATAACTCAGTCCGATACAATGATGAAAAGAATTCTAACTCATGTTAAACAACGACGATTTACAATATGAGAAAACTATAATTGTTGCAAACTTAAGCTATTTCTTAATATAACGTGATGAAGCTCATTTAAAAATGAATCCCATAATACATTTGCAGGCCCGTTCTCAGAGAAAGCCCAAGAAGTAATGGCTTCCAACCTTTATAAATATATATTAGTTTCAACCGTTAATGTACAAATTATCCATTAGTTCAGTGGTATAAATGATTGATGTTGTATCTTAATAACCTGGGTTCAAACCACGATTTTGACATTTTTTAATACTTTTTTAAAGTGGACCCCACAAAAACGCTGATGTGTCGCATCAGGAATGATGCAAGTGCCTCATTATAGTATAGATTTACCATCTCATGCCAGTGCATTTATTTTAGACTATGTTTTTGATTAAATGTTTTTAAAATTTTCCAAAAACATATATATTATCCAACGTATTATTCTGTAGAATCTTTCCACTCCTTTAGTTTATTTACCTACAGCAGTTATCCTTTAAATCTCCTATCGTCACTATATGTATTAATATATAGCTTAAACAATATGTACAGGAAAAAAAACCTAACAGTTAAATTCAGATCGTCAGTTTCCATCAATGATGACATTTTATTTGTTTAACATAATTCCATTCTGTGCAACCTTTAATACTAAACAATATATATATGGTGGAAGTTTTTAATTGTTAAAATATACGTGTTTGTATATTTGTATGGTTACATTTTTAGATGTATATATTCAGATATACAAACGAACCCCTATACCCCCCTCCCCCAAATTATTTTTAATTCATTATTTTATTTATTAATAAAATGATAAATTTGTTAACAATATAATATATCTCAAACCCCTTCAGCCTCTAATCCTTTGAAACTAATAAAAGTCTCCATTAACAGTCACGATTCAACAATAACAAATCCATAATAGTACCTGCATAAAGACATGTATTTAGTAACTTTATATATTATCTTCATATATACAAAACATAAATTTTTATTTAATTTCTATTAGCCGCTTTAAAACAATCTGTCCACGTGTTATAGAATCCATTTGCAAGCTAATTATTGGTAGAGCATTAGTATTAGCATTATGCTCTACATTATCCAATCAACATTTGTAAAAAAAGCATTTAAAAGAACATTTACTAAATGCTAATGCTCTCCAAATGCTCTCTGGCAAATGCTCTCATATGAAGCTTTTGGAAGAGCATTTGCATTTATAATTTATAAATTTAAGAATAATATATAATTAATTCATTTATTTGATTTTTAATAATATCATAAAATTATTTTTATACCCAGAAAATGAAATTTTGATTTCTAAAATAAATTTACCATATAAATATTTTTTAAATATTATTTCACATTAAAAATATAATTTTATTATATTAAATTAATTTTATAAATTATATTTTAAATTAGTTATATAAATTAAATTATATAAATTTATTAAATAAATTATATAAATTAATTATATAAATTAATTATATAAATTAAATTTTAAATTAATTATATAAATTAAATTTTAAAATATAATATAATTAAATTAATCACATATATTATATTATATTTTAAATGCGAAATATTATTTTTAACATAGATATTTTAATTATAAAATTTATTTTTTAAAATAACATTTTCAATATAAACATAATTTTTAAAATTAGTAAATAAAATAAAATAATTATATATCTTTTATATATTAATATAAAATATATATATTAATATAAAAAAATAAAATAAATATATATATATTAGAAATATATTCATTATAAATAAATATATTATATATTATATACTAATTTTAATAATAATTTTAAATAGCATTTTCATACTGCTCTACCAATCAATCTATTAAACAGTTTAGCAAAAGCATACAGCTTCTGCAGCATACTGCTTTTATAGCATACAGCTACTGCTTTCTCATCTGCTTTGCCAATCAGGCGTGAATCATCCAAGAAATGATATGTGCCTTTTAAACTAAAGATTTAATAGCTTCTTATCTCCATTTTCCAACTGCAAATTTTTAAATCAAACAAACTCAACGATTTGATTTTGAAATATATTGTATTTAGTTTCAAATCCAATATTTTCCTAACTAACATTGCCCAAATTCTCAATGTCCATCACTTAATATATTACAGATTAGTTGATATGTGAAGAACCTTAATAATACTACCTAATGAAACCCTAAACCCTATTTTTATTTTGTGTTTTCTTTGAATAATAAACAAATAGTATTTTCTTACAACCAATTAATAGATCCAAAATCTTAAAACCGTTATTTAATTATATGAGATTTTCTTAACTGAAAGAAAAAGTTCACACGCAAAATATTTCAATTTTCAAACTCAAAATATAAAGCCACCAAATCCGAAATTTTGTTAAACTCTAATAAAAAATATTATGTTTTGAAAATATTTTGTTAACCAATAAACCAAGTAATATTCTTTATTCATTACCAATTAGTAACAAACTCTTAAACCTCCTACGGAAATATCCGCCATCCGAACAAATTTACTGCCAAATAATGATATTCATATAGTTTATTAACAGATTACACCTTATTATCATTCAACCGAAATATCCTCCCTCCTAACTCAAATATTCTAAAGCGAGTTACGTGGTTGAAAACTAAACTAGAAATAATTCGAATATTCTTTCAATTGTAAGCTATATATACTACCGGAGTCAAACAATCCCCACAAACAAAATTTATTCTTGCTCTTCAAAAACGCAAAGAATGAAGAAAACTTCGTACCTTTCAAAACTGAAACCTTACAGAACTGATTGGTACATCCAAGTGAAAGTAATCCACACCTGGGAGAAAATAAACCCGAAATCTGGTGAAACGTTTGAAACCATTTTTCGTGACAAGAAGGTAAACTGAACAAATACATAGTCTACTCAATTATATTGTTTCAGGTACCTCTTGATTTTCCTATATGTACTGTATGAATTTGGTTGGACTTTTCCGCATGACTCTCATCATCATACAACATGATAACTTTGACTGTAAAGTTAAGAGAAAACATTAGTTAACAGTTTAGATTTTACAAATATTAAACATATTATAGTCATTGTAGGCGTTGAAACTTTTATGTCATTATACAAAAACTTATCTTTCCTCAGTTTTGTTGTTTTTGTGATATTGGTTAGACTCACATGAATAAAGCTCTGCCTCTCCAAATGTCACTGCACAGCCAGCACATGAGTAAATATATTAAATGTTCAAACCAAAATGAGTAAGATCAGACAAAGATCAGATACCACCATTTCAATATGAACGGAAATATATTAAAACAATTTGTTTGGCAAGATGTGAGAAAAGTGGAAGACTTATAATCTCTTTATAAAAAGCAGTTTCAGGTGATGATTAGTCCTGTTTCTCCTAATCTTCGTTTACTTCTGCAGAGAGAAACAAAATTATTTTTCTTTGATCCAGATTATTTAAACGGCATAACTCATTGCTTGACATGAAACAAATTCCGAAAATAGTTTTAAAAAAAACTTTAGATATTTATTTTTTAGTGTTTAACTACACTTGATCAACCAACTATATAACGAGTAAGAAATATATGAAAGTCTATTGACCTGAAAAGAGTTGATCCTTTAACTCCAGTTCTTCGTTTTGTCTTGAGGGATACTTTTCAGATCTTCTTCGGACATATTCAAAAAGAAAAGAATTAACCTCGGATTAAACAGATCATTCATTGGATTCGACATGCAAACCATATCAGAAAAATTTGATTTTTAGATCGTAAGTAATGGTTTCGATGAGCCTATAATATATTGATCAAATAAAAATAAGTTATTGGAGATAGACCTTCAACGATCTGTGTTGATGGATCATGTTTCATCATATCTTCGTTATCAAAACATTTAGAGAGAGACTGAGAGCACCTCCATCAGTTTGAACCCTTGAAAGGTTCTAAAAAAAAATATTACTATTATAACTATTTTAATGACGTTGAGGTTTGGAAACATTAGTGGAGTGATATGTGTTATTTTTTATCCTCAACCGATCCTTTAAAACCTTCATTTAGAGCCTTTCTTTATTCTCTCTCCTAATTTAATTACTTTTTCATTTATTTTTGAACTTTAGAAATTCTCTTAACACCTCTCGATGGAGGTGGTCTGAGAGTTTTTTTTTTTTTTTTTTTTAAATAAAAATAAATTATATATTAAAATTCAACCGAGAAATCGGGATTCAGATTCGGTTACAAGCTCGTTTTGAACAAACATCAAGGTCTAACTATTATAAGTCTAGCTTCGCCCACCCACTAAACCCGGCACAATCCGCTAGTTTATTTTTCGAATTTCCTTGATATCGGTAGCCGTTCTCAACCATTGACCTGATTCTCGGGAAAGTGAGGTTCTCCGAGTTGCCTCGGATGCCGGGAATTCCTTTGACGTCTCCGGAGTAGCTAGTTCCCGATGAACTCCACGAAGCTTATACCTTTACTGTCTATGAAGCTCAAGACGACCATAGGAGATGTTTTCAGATACTTACCACAGCCTTGCGACACCAAAGCTGGCTTGTATGAACGCCACCGACGCTTGAAACCCATCCCAAATCGAGCAAGCGCCCGCTACCGTCGCCTACGAAACCTGCACAAAAGCGGACTGGAACCAACGCCACTCACATCCTAGCTTGTCTCAGCACCTATAAGGAAAGCCTATCTCACCACCACTAAGCACGAGGAGCTAAGCGGTCCTGGGAAGTGATTAAAACCAAATGGAGACACCGAGGCGGGAATGACAACCCGAGCACCGCCTCGCCATTTGTAACCTTTGAGAACCAAAGATCATTTCCAAAATGTTGAGACCCTTTTCCGGTGTCAATGGAGCAAGGCCGAGCAATCTAACACGAGACAAAGCTGCTGATAAGCTAACGCAAAACCAACAAACAGCTAGAACAGAGCCGTGAGGAAGGAATCCGAAATGAAGTGTCCGAACAAGCTACCAACAAGCAGCCATAGACGACAGCTTGCTACAGACAACAAGCTCTTTCACGCAAGCCGAAACTGAGCAGTGCACCATCTCCAACAGCGTACAACTACCCAAGACTCGCCTCCAATCTGACGAAGCACCGGAGCTCACTTGACTACAGGAAAAGGGAGTCGGACCGCACCGACGCCGGAGAGACCCAAGTCACCAACCCCAAAGCCGAAGGAATCACCCGTCGAAACCCCATATGGAGCCTCTAGAAGCAAGACCAACCTTAGCCTTCAACAACCACGAAGAGATCCGGAAAGATCGAAAAGGAAAATTGATCTACCACAAAGCCCTAAAAACCGACCACCCGACGCAAAACCCGCTTCTGAACCTCGTCATGGAACCACCCGTAGCAGAGACGTCGCCGGAATCAGAAACCTCGCGCGCGGCTTCACAAGAGAGAAACTGTACTGCAGATCCACGAGCATATCGGAAAAGAAGGCTGGGAACCGACGAGCAGCAAAGAGACAACGAGGATTTAGGGAGGAGGGGGTCCTCCGGCGCCGGACGCACGCTCACGCGCCGCCGGACGCCGGAGACTTTCTTTAAACTGCCTTTGGACGCGAGAGAGAGAGAGTAGAGAGGAGAGAGAGAAAATTTCTAGGGACACTGCAACTTCTTACAACTTCTTCAGGTGGTCTGAGAGTTTGAGAGAGACAAACGTTTTTTTTCGAGGAATCTTATTCTGAAAAGTCAAAAAGACAGGATTTTCTTTCGTCGGTTGGTAGTGAGTGACGAACCATGAGCCGGACTGATAATGATCAACAAATATCAACATGAATTATAAACCCAACAACTTACACTAATATTTTGTTATTTTATCATTTTGTATTTTACTTTTGAAAGTCCAGTTGTATTCGATTAGTTTTTAAACATAAAAATGGAACTTCTTTGTTTGTATTAATAAGGCCCAAATTTTTTTTAAACAATTTCATCAGAATGGTCAATGTTCTAGAATGTTTTTCCTTTATATTAATTTTAATTAAGAGCATTTTTTAAAAATGCAAAGTATTGTTTTAAAATAAATACGACCATCGTTTGTTTACTAAAATTATATGTAATAAGTATAAGCTTTTAATTATAAAAATACAACTAGATACATTTAACTTAGTTAGATTTTATTATAAAAAAATTAAATTTCGTTTATAAATTTATCATTAACAATTATTAAAAATCAGTTATTTATCAAATGCAAGACAGATTTAAGAAAAAAAATTTAACCTCAACATATAAATAAAGAACTAAATGTTATACAAATATCCAAAGCTAACCAAACCGAATATAAACCTAAATTCATAAATAATCAAAAGGATTTTATATTATTCGAACAGAACAACCATAAACCACAACCGAACGGGAATCAAACTAAAAACCAAAAAAAAAATCAAACTGGAATCGAAGCTAAACCCAATGCACCAAGCCTAAATATATATGTCAAACAAACAAACGGGTTACTAAATGTGAAACAAAAATAATACCGTGCTTTCAAATTCCAGTTTGATTTTTTTTTATAAAATTTCAAAGGAATATAAATTATAATTTACCTTGACTTTGTAGTTAACAACTTAAAAATCATATATACTATTAAAAATATATCGATATATTACCACAATGTCAAAAACATAGACAATTTTCTCGATATTGGTGTTCGATTTAACATTATACATATAAAAATATAAACTCCTATAAATACGACCGAAACATACATATATTTTCGGATAACATTATACTTTCATATACAATACCCGCGCTTCCGAAGCGCGGGTCAAAATCTAGTATATATTAAAACTATACAAAATTACAAACCATATATATACTATTACGTAATAACCCGTGCTTTTTATAAAATAATTGTTAAATAAAGAATAATTGTCATAGTTCATAAGTTGTAATGTTTTTCAAATGATATATAAACAATTATAATATTTATAGACTAATAAATATTATCATTAACATCCACTAGAATTTGACAATATTAATAATATTTGATATATTTTCACATTTTTTGGCTATATAACATTGCACTAAAAGTGTTTTATGGTCTGCTTGTCAAATCTAAGTCAATAATTTTTTAAGCTTTTTTTGCAACTAAATTTTCGAGGTTATTGGATTTTAAGTTCAACATACTTTTTCACCTATTAAATTTGTGTTAATGATGTTGAAAACACACATTTACCCGTATTTACATGTTACCATAGAATTTACATAGTTTTTAATATATTATTTTGTGTGTTTACTTTTGTGTTTATAGACTAAAATCAAATTTGTTGGCAATTTGATAGGCACTCTAGGAAAATTTTATAGTGGTAATCAAATTAATTAATCACGTAAAAGATGAAGAAGGAGCCTAACATTTAGATCTTTAGTCCCAGAACTTTTAGTGAATCGGAAAAGAAAAATCAAACTAATGCCAAAATTTCAATTGAATAAAATAATAAATGGCGTATGAAATAGAAGAATAGGGGATATTCCAATTTGTACCAATCAAGTAAGCCCCACTTGCTATCACTTGCCTAAAACTTTTTTGATTGTTTGTAGTGTTTTGTCATTACCCTCAAAAAGTCATTTTGTTTTTCCTTTTTGGATTTGATCTATGTTTTTGATAGTAAAACTTTTACTAGTAATACAAAAAGGGGACACTAATTATAGTATGTAATTTTCACAGAAACTATGAAATTTGATTAGATTTGACAGATGAAATTAATCTGAGCAAAAAATAATATATTACAAATTTCACCAGCAAATGACCCAAAAACTTCTCTTCCTAAAATGATTCTGTCTTGTATTTTTGTATCATAGCAAATCAGCAAACATATAACCAGTAACAATTATTCAGAGCTGAAGTTTCACATTCTGATAATTAAACAAAAAAACGTTCAATGCTATTTCAAATGAATTTTCTTCTTCTTTTTCTTCTCCTTTAAACTTCCTTTTAAAGCAGATAATCTAGGAAGACACCGATGATGATTATTCAAAGATTTATCCTTTTCAGAATCTTTGATGACATTGAGCTCACCAGAGTTATCACCAGATGATTTTTTACTTTCTTCACTTTGACTTTCTAATGATTCTTCAAAAATTACTTCTCGTTGTTCTCTTACACTCTCTCTAAAAAGCTCGGCTAGTTTCTTCCTTCGTGGTGCTGGAGCATACGAAAACGATACTGCTCGAGGCTTCTCTTCTTCGAACAAAGGATTGTGAAAACGAGGATGTTTATCTGAAAAACTACACTTTGGAGTGTTTCCACGTGAAGGAGTGAACTCTGCACAGTCAAGAACTCGAATCTTAAGTTTACATAAACTTATTAACGAAAGTTATTTAGCTTAGCATTACACAAATCTAATATGTTGTTCTACCATTTTTACGTAATTTTTTTTTAAACAATTAACTATGTATTGATAAGGGAAAACTGGGATTTGGAAATCTAATAGAGACAAATGTGATAGTCGACGTACCTCCATTGACGCTGAAGAAATCATCTTCAGAATCGGATTGTAACCATTGATTTGTATCAAAGAAGGTTTCATCTTTACTATTTCCTGTTACATTAGAACAATTTACAAACTATCAAGATTTCTTAAGAAGAAAAACACGTTTCAAGTGTAAGAAATCACGCTTTAAAACTCTCACCTTGGGGCACAAATCTTACATCACTATTAACATTCCATGTTCTCGAAAAAAAGAAATGGAATAGACCAGAAGACCAGGAACCCATCAAATTACAACTAGAAATTAACAATGACACCCAAATTCTATATATATAAAGTGTGAAATTAAAGAAATTTCTTTTTATTGTTTTTGAAGTTTTTGGATCATTATTTAAGCAGCCATTAGTGGAATAAATCTCTCTATTTTAACGGGAACATAAGTCAATGATTGAACAAAACCATAAGATCATGACTTGATTTTGGACAAATTCATGGAAACAAAATCAATGAGAAACTGGTTTTAAAAAATTACTTGTATATTGCCTTAACTAGAAACATGGTATTTTCAAACTATTTACCGTATCAATTAAAAGAGATAGAAAGGTTGGTCTGAATCAATCACATCGAACAAGGTCAAGTAATAAGGAAATGTTATCATGAAAATAAGTACCGAAGCTTCTCTTAGAAGAGGAAAACGACCAACGATATTTCACTTGAGTTACACTTGGCGAGATTTCACTTGGGGCTGTCGTTGGTGTAGCCGATGGAGTCGAATTCTCCTTTATTGGCGATTCTGCACATTTAAAATCAACGCATTCGTCAAACCAAGTTTTGGTCAGTAAAGTAAAAAGATCATTCGAGAAACCATTCTGTCCGATAATGCCTGGTTCATTTTTATTTTATTTTGGTTCATTTTAGCCTGGGTATTTTACCCGGACCCCGAAGACCTGGACCGAAACCGACCCGAAAATACTCGACCCGGAACCAATCCGAAAAATCATAGGTACCTATATAAGTCTTTTTTATTGGGATCTGTGGGTCTTGGATAAGACCCGGACCCGAACCGTGACACGATAGGGTACCCAAAGTACCTGATAATTATTTTATATATTAGATATATTTGGGTGATTAGGTATATTTTTGGTATTTCATATTTTTTTAAGTTTCAGGTTCGGGTTTTTTTGGTATAATTTCAGGTTTCGGATAAAATTTAGATTTTCAGAAAATATAATTTGGGTATTTGGGTACCTATTGGGTTCTCGGATCTGATTTTGGGTAAAATTTTAGGTATTTTTTGCGGTTCTTCGAATATTTTTAGGATTTTTGGGTATTTTTCAAGTTTTTGGATTCACTTTGGATATTTCAGGTTTTTTTTGGTCCTAAATACCCAAACCGACCCGAACCCGAAATATACCCGAAAATTATGGGTATTTTTAGGTATTAAAATTATGGACCCAAACCGACCCGGACCCGATAAGATCCGACCCGGAACCAACCCGAAAAATTATGAGTATCTATATAGGTCTAAATTTTGAGGACCCGACAAACCCGGACCTGATAAGACCCGACCCGAATCCGACCCGAGGACCCGGATGCCCAGGCGTAGTTCATTTTCTAAAGAACGTGAACAAGCATTTCGTTTTCTCGTAAGAAATGGTGTATATACACATGTAAAATATACGTAGCTGAACAAATAAATTTATACGGTTTGTAAATCACATGGACGAATGATAAACACTCTAAATCAAACCTAACAATTTTCTGAATAAAGGCATCACGTAGAGATTTAATTATCAGACAAGAGAAAAGTGATACCAGAAATGTTCTTGGTAGAGGAAGACGTAAAACTAGGATTATCCTGAACACAACCGTTCTCCTTCGCCTTCTCCGGCGAATTATCCACCGGAATAGAGTAATTATCTTCCGTGGGAGATTCGGGGATTGCCATAGTTAATGTTTTCATGAGATTCTTCTTCGATGGACAATTCTGAGTTCTTATAACTCATAGAACTGACGCACGTTTTTCATTCGATTAAAAACACAATCTTTTAGAAGATTTGATTTGAGGATTGACGTTTGATATGTATTGCTTCGCACGCAGTCGAAGAATTTGGCCGGCTTATTGCGGAGAGAGTGCGAGCTGTAATTATAATACTATATTGATGGGGAATGTCAGAATGATGTGGCTGTTAGATATTAACTTCGACTATGTTGGTATAGAGAAAAGAGTTTTTCCTAATTATCTTAGCTTATTAAAACAAAATCATAATTTTTTTTCCTTGCATGTTCTTATGGGAGGGAGAAGGATTGTTGGAATCTCCTTTTTTGGGTTTTATCTGATCGGTTTTTTTGGGTTCCGGGAGGTGGAGGCTAATATAGATCCGTCGTCGTCGGCGAATGACTCCGGAGGTGGAGGCTTTCTACGCTCTGCACTGCCGGCTCTTGATCACAGCTATATCGTCTTTTATCCTTTGAAGACGAAGCTGTTTGGGCTTTTGACACTCGGGGTTATTCTCGATTGTGGAATTTTTTTTGTTTGGTCGTGATGTTTGGGTGTAGCGGATGAGATCTTGTCAAGAGATGATTGAAGTTCTCCGATTAATGGTGATTCGGTTCGATGTGTGGCTTCTCTTTTGTGTTTGTGGCGTAAGCTTTCGGATGAGATCTCGAACAGTTCGATTGATGCTCTCCGAGATTGGAACACAAGAGAGGAAGGGCAAGCTTTGAAGAAGGTCTTTCGATGAAAATAGTCCTGTTCCCGGCATGTATTCTGGTGTCTGATCCGCTGTTGACGCCTCTCTCCGCATAAAGTTTGGATCGGTGGAGAAATGGAGGCGGTGCTCATTGTGTTCGACGCGTGTCCTCGTTGTGTTCGACGTGTGTCCTCGTTTTATCCTCCTTTGTACACGTGGTTTTTGCGTGTATTGCTTTCATGGGGGTTACGTTTGGGCTTTTGTTGGGCCTCGTTGTAAGGTTTATGTATTCCCGTTTAGGGCTTGTGTTTAGTTTTTACTTTAGGCTGGTTATGGGCCTACTTGTAACATGTTCTATGTTTAATAATATATCAGATGGCATAAAAAAAATCATAATTTTGGATCTAACCTTTCTTTTGTAAATTTTTAAATTAAATATACTTTTTACTTTATAGTTAAACTTACCTTAAATCATGAATACACATTTCTTTATTCTACTATCTATGTTTCAAAACAACACTATAATTAATCTTGTGTCCAAACAATATAAAACAATCATCTCATCTTTTTTATAATTTCTTAACAATTTTATTTCAAACTATGTAGATAAATTAAATAATTAAAGAATTAAATAATTTATAAAAACCACAAAATTAAAAAGAACTTATTTTGCAAGTTTAGTTACTACAAAAACATTTCAATCAATAACAAATTAATTAAATTAACAGATTATTTTATTTATATTTCCTAAATAATGATTATATCATTTATTTAAGTAACATAATAATTAAATAATAACCATTACATAAAATATATTTGTATAAACACTATACATTGAAAATAACTACATTTTACAATAAATAAAAATAATAATTATGGTTTTTTCAAAATATATATTATCTGAAGAAAAAGGCTTAACAGTAATTGTAAATAAAAAATTCAATCCGATTATAATATGAACCAAAATATTAACAAGATAAATTACACAAAATAATTATTTTATACCTATCATTTTCTCTATCAAAATTTTGTAAAAACTTCATAATTTCATAAAAATTGCAAAACAGTTAACTTTAAAATTTGGATTAAAAGGTGATAAATTATGAAACTGAAACAATTTGAACGAAAATTAGATTAAATATCAGTCATCCATCGGTTCAATCGGTTACTCTCGGGTTTCAGTAATTTCTACAGGTTTTAAATATGTATATATTTTTAAAACCTAAATTGAATTATCGGATCACATGATCAACAGGATTGACCGCAGGTCCGGATCGAAGTTAAAAGTACTGATTTAAATGTTAAAAAAATTAGAAAACATAAAATTATTACAAAATATTTGTTAAGTTATTAGTGAAATTTTCCATTATAAACTATTCCGCGCTTGCATAGTGCAGAAATTGATTTGAAAAAATCAAATCTAAAATAAAGGATTTTAAATTAATTTAGTTTTTATTTGGAAATTAATCAATCATAATTCTATTCAAAAGATCGCAAAAATGGTAAGACTGAATTTTTTGCTTTTCTTTTCCTTTGTACTTATATTAGCTTTTTGTCCTATGATAATACTATAAACATTGCAGTAAAATTGAATACCACTAAAATTTAAAGTAACTATAAATACTGATTACGAATCTATAATATAATAGGACAGTTGAGACATTCCTGAGAGTACACGTCACCAGGTATGTTGGTCCCATATTTTTTTTTTTCTTTCTATCGAATGGGCTTTGAAATCATTTGATTTAATTTGTACGTCATCGCTTCTTTTTCTGAAAGGTGGGCCTATCAAATATGACCTGCAAAATATCGACACAAAAACCAGCCCAACAATCTGATTATTAACCCAAATAAACAATATTAATTGAATTAACAGATGTACGGTTGCCATTACTCAGTCTTTCCCCTTCGCATTTCAGAGAGAAAAACGACTCCAGAAACCCTTGCCGCTTCGAACCACCAAGGTTAGCAAGTAACCGCATGCTTCTCATCATTCGATCCAGTCAAGAGAGAAGTCACGTCGAGCAGGAAGCACCACCAGGAGAACCGCCATCTCCGAAGCTAGCTCTGCCGTCAACAAATCTCCCCCAACAATCGAACAATCCAATAGAATCCGATGACTCACTTGGAGATGCTGACACGACTCCGCCGTCCTCTAATGGAGTGTATGCGCCGTCAATCTCACGAGCCATCAGAAACCATGGAACTAACTTAGGGGTCCGCCGCACAGAGACCCATCCGACACGGAGAAGAGGGAGAAACATCACCGGACACCAACTGACAAATGTTCCGTCATTAAGATCAGATCCCGAACAGAAAGGGGCAGAAGAACACTACACTGTCCGACGAGGCACACTGGAGACCGGAGAAGCCTCCACCCAAAGCAGAAATCGTCGAAGATTGAGAGAAAAAGGTGTGCGCGTGAGATGCACGGCCTCTGAAAGGTTTTTGTCAATTCTGCGCTCTTGATCAGATCTCCAATACAGCCGTTTCTCATTTTTACAGAGCGGTCGTATAGATACATGTAAAGATTAGGAGTCACCGGAGCGTTCGCGACTCTTGATTCGGTAGCAAAGATTGAAGAGGTTGGTAGATGTACTTGCATCGCATCACCTGAGTTGGCGTCCAAAGATAGCTATGGGTTTGTCTTTCTACTCTAACCCTTATTTCTGATCCATTTTCATTTGAAAACTTTACATATGCATCTTTGAATTAGTATGTTTGTAACTTTTTCCTCGGTTCATTATATTTCAGTCAAATGTCCTTCACTATAACTGATTAGAGTGCATTTGAAAGACATGGTGAAGCATGGAAAGAATCTGAGAGGGTACATAACTTTTTCTTCAATGAATGTTTTACAGAATTTTGCATTTGTCTCTTTGAAATTTCGACTTGATTGGATTTGAGGAAGTACAGTGACACATATCTTTTTAATTTCACAGAACTTTAATTGATGCGCTTGCTATCAATTTGAGGTTTTCTGAAAGTTAAATGTGAAGGTTGTAGCTGTTGACGCAACCAAATGAGCTAAGATAATTTTTCAGCACAATGAACAGGTAATAATGCAATAGCTAAAGTTTAGGTCTTACGCGTCGTTCGGGTTAAGATTATGTTCGTTGCAAGTCATTAAGGACATGTGCCATTATTCTATGTCGTTAAATAGCAGTTATGTTTGATTAAATATTCTTTAAAAAATCAACCACAATCATTCATGTTTCTTTGTTTGTGCAGAGAGGCAGAGCTTCCAAAGAGGAATATCGAGCAGTACGGTTTTGTTGATTTCATGCCAAAGCAAGAGACTTCAAATGCAAAAATGCATGGTCGAGCACCCATCCCTAAGGACGCCATGTGGTAAGCATTATGTTGCATTCTCTTCTCTGTCTCCCTCTCCTTCTCTCTGTCAAACCTGTTCATTTGAATGCATTATCGACTCTTTATTTACCATCGCAGGTGATCGAGTGGGCCAAAAAATATAACAATAGCATGGAAGTGAAGAGTCGATGTTTTACTGGTAAGTACAAAGAAAATGATCTTCCAAAGATCAGAAGAATAAAAGAATAACCACACCCCTTTGTTACAAAGTTGTGTTGAGCATAGTCTTATAAGTCACCCACTGTGATCTGATAATTCTGCATGATGGAACTTTTGCTCTGTACTGCTTAATTTACTGGATTATTAGTCTGTGCTTTTTGTTTGTTAACTAAATGACAAAAGAATGTTTATATACATATATAACATATTTGTACAGAATTTTTGTTGTTGTTTGCAAATGGCTGAGCTTTAACGCACAAGTGCACAACATAGTGATTTTAACACAAACTCTTGACAAAGAAGATTATCTAGACTAATAAAAAGCAGAAAGATGACAGTAGGAAAGCACTCTATAATGCTTGATGAAAATCAACGTACAAAACATAAATATCTTAGGGGAGAAAATAACTAACGGACCTGAATAAAGAACAGAAAAACAATAACACTATAGCCTATAGATATGAATACATCTGTCGTTCCTCAGAATGTACACAAATCCTCAGAATGTACACAAATTAACCAGTAATTTACACGTTAACTTCCAATTGCAATCATAACGACAGTAACACACCAAACACAAACCCCCCGCGCAAGCGCGGGGGTTGACGATCCCTAGTATCTATAATATAATAGTTGAGTGGGGCTCACCAGGGTCTGCCACGTCAGCACCCCCGGCCACGTCACCTTATAAAATAATTAAAACAAAAACTTAAGGAAACCTTAATTGAATGTCAAATAATTTCATCATTCTTCTCCTGTACCTAGAAACTTAAATACTCTTCTTCTCCCTAAGCGACTTAAGATAATATCATCATTATAAAGGGACTACTACAATTGATCAAACGTGAAAAATTATTATAATCTCCTCTGTTTTCGTCTTACTTACCTGAGACATCTCCCTCTTAGAGGCGGAAGAGTTCTTGGCCGGTGGAATTTAGGGTTTGTGTGCGTTTTCCATAGACACATTGTGACGGCGGAGCAACATTGGAGCTTGGCGGAGGAAGTTTGAGAGTCGTGTCTCATGTAGCTTTCGGCGTTCGGGGTCGCGGGACCATCCGATGATGGCTCTTTCGGAGAAAATAATCGTAGATGGATATATGGTCAGTTTCGAACACGCCAAATGTCGTGACGTTTGTGGTGACGTCGGATCCGTTAACCATCCATGTTCGTCGGAGTTGGGGCTCCTTGCTCAGTCTTCTCACCCTCGCTTGAGTATCTTTTCTCTTTAGATTTTTAGGTTGTAGATCTTGCTGTGTTTTTCTGTTTCGATGTCTTGTCTAATCCTCGTCCTGTTGGTCTTGCCTACGTTTCTCCTGTGCCGGAGTGTAAGATTCTGATACCCTTTTGGGTTAAAATTTTAATATAATTTCGTTTAAAAAAAGAGATGGAAAAAAAAAAATAAATATGTGTTAATCGATCCAGAGAAGAAACACAGTAACAAAGGAAGAAGAAGCATGAGATGAGATAAAGAAGGCGATAAAGCAAGAGTCTGAGGTAAAGAAGGAGATGCAATAAAAGAGACAGCTTTACCCAGAGAACAAAATGAAAAGAGAATTTAGGTTTGGTTTAGACACTTTGGCCTTCATTGGTATAGCATTAGCATTAGCATTAGCATTATGCTCAACATTATCTAATCAACATTTGTGAGAAAAACATTTAGAAAAGCATTTACTAAATGCTAATGTTCTCCAAATGCTCTCTGGCAAATGCTCTAATATGAAGCTTTTGGAAGAGCATTTGCATTTATAATTTATAAATTTAAGAATAATATATAATTAGTTCATTTATTTTATTTTTAATAAAATCATAAAATTATTTTTATATCCAGAAAATAAAATTTTGATTTCTAAAATAAATTTACCATATAAATATATTTTTTTAATATTATTTCACATTTAAAATATAATTTAATTTTATCTAACTAAATTAATTACATAAATTATATTTTAAATTAATTATATAAAATTAAATTAGATAAATTAGATAAATTGATTATATAAATTATATAAAATAATTATATAAATTACATTATATATAAATTATAATTTAAATTAATTATATAAATTATATTATATTTTACCTCTCCTGTCCTTCCTTCCTCCTCTCCCTTCCTTCTCTTTTCCTTCCCCCTTCTTTTTCCCCGCGCTCTTTTCCTTGTCCCTTTCTTTTTGCTCCCTCCCCTTTTTGCTCTCCCCTCCTTTTTGCCCTTCGTCCCTCCCCTCCCCTTCCTTCTCTCCTTTTCTCCTCTCTTCCTCCTCTCCCCTCTCTCTATCTCTCTCTCCTCTTCCTTCCTCCCTCCCTCTCTTCTATCTCTTCTCTCCTCCTTTTCCTCCTCCTTTTCCCTCCTGTCCATCCTGCTCTCCCCTCAATCTATTAAACAGTTTAGCAAAAGCATATAGCTTCTGCAGCATACTGCTTTTATAGCATACTGCTACTACTTTCTCATCTGCTTTACCAATCAGGACCTTTGACCAAATTTTTCTTTTTCTTTTGGTTTTTTTTCTTTAATTCGGTTAACTGTTCGGTTTTTATTAACCGAATCGATCCTTACTATTTTGAAAAACGAAAAGAAATGGTACTCTAAAATAATAACCGAAAACTGAATTCAATTTTATATGTTGCCGATCGGTTTTGTGTACTTAGCCGAGTAATGAACCGAATTATCCAAAATCCGGTTCGGTTCACAATAGTCAGTTATAAGGTCAATTTTATTACAACTAAAATTATAAAAATGATTAAACAAGAAACTATACTATAGAAAATGAAAAGTGAGAAGAAAGAGTAAGAAAATAGTTGGTATATAGCTATTTTTTCTATCCTTTGTGTTTGTTTGTTAAGATCTTAAATCTTTTTACTAAAATCATAATCATAAAATAAATTCAAAGTTGACAATTCAAATGAGTGTTATTATGATTTATGGGGAGACTATGAGAGCTTTGACCACTTTATACGGTGAAGAATGAGGATAAAGAGATAACAACACAAAAAAAATTTATACAAAAATCAGTCTATACAGGTGTTTGACAAAATAAAAAATAAAAAAACTACAATTGTATTATTAAAAACGTACTGAAAATGCAAACAAAAATTGCAAACAAAGGTGACTAACAAAGGATCTTAATCCAAATTTGGTGTAATACACAAATTCGAGATGAGTTATATTGATTGACGTTTATTGATGATTAAGACGTAATTACAAAAAGAATTGAATGAATTTTGTAGTAGGGCTGGACACAAATATCCATTACGTCTTAAACTCGTTATCCGCCCGTATTTACTTCGTAAACACAAGTACACGTCTTAATCAAAGCAAGTAAAAAGTTAGGATATTTAATTACTTGCAAGTTCAAATCAAGTAACAAGTCGTAAATTTATTTTAGCTACTTGACTCGTTTTGACCCGTTACTTGACTTTCAAAATATATAACATAATAATTCAGTGGGATCTCACCAGGGTCTGACACATCATCACCCCTCTATTCCTCTGTTGCGAGTGATGGGACGAGCGAGGAGGAAGAAGAAGAGGAAGGAGCTCGGAGAGTAGAGAAGTCTGGAGAAGAAGAAGATGGTGGAGAAGAGAATGATAAAAAGGCAAGATTAAAGTGGAGCAGTCATAAGAAGAAAAGATCTAGGTACTCTTTTACCTCTAACTCTACAGCTCAAAGTTCTGATGGAAGTAGAAGAAATTGATAACGTGCCATTTGAGTTAGACTTTGTCTCTTCTTCTACCTGTCTGAGTGTGTGTTTTAGAAAGTGTTTAGATGATCTTTTTGCCAATGTAACTTATGTCATTCTGTTATGTAATATCTTAGCGTTTGAATTTAAGATTAAACGGATCCCATATATCTGTTAGTACATTACAAACTAATAAAAGTAAAATACATTCACAAATACATTACATATGAATTGGTAATGAATACTGAAAAGCACTTAATGTAAATTGATAATTTAGGATGCATAGACCTCCAAACTACTTTTTTGTATGTTTACCAGATACGTTTTTAAACTTTTAACATATGTTTTGTTTATGTTACATTTTTATAAGGCATCACCAATTATTTATATTTAACATAATTCTACCTGTCTAAATCTTAAGAAATGTTAACTATCAAGTTGTAAACAACATTTGAAATATGTATACGATGGTTCTTCAATGGATTATTTAGGAGGCTTAAATCACAATGGTCATTCAAAAACGGTTTGGTCTGTTTACCAAAAAAATAGGCGATTTGGGTTTTAATAGCTATGTTTTGTTTTTATCAAGTAATTTTGGGTTTTCAACAAACTTTTTAACTAATTACATCGTAAGTGTTAACCGTTAATGGTTCACCAAAAATTCTAATTTTCATTAGTTTTATTTCTAGAATAAAACCCATTTTGTAATTTTGATAACTCCCACATCAATTAGTAAAAAAAATATGGAAGACATATTATTATCACACTTGTGAATCGCTAATCGACTTTTAATATCTATATACTTACATTAATAGCTTTTTGGTCAAATCATCTACACAAATTTTAAAAGGAAGAACATAAATAAATTAAAAACAATAGGAACATAAACAGAATTAAAAAAAAAAATATTGATTAATAGAAGAGAAATGTGAAGGCCAAAGACTTAGATTATTTTAAAACAATGAATATATTCTTTTATGAAAAATACAAATTAGTAGAATTAAAACTTTTAAATTAAAACACATACCAAAACATAAGCCCGCGTGTACATGCGAGGGTTCACCTAGTTTTATCAAATAACATATGAATTAAAAAGGCATGAACATATCATTTTTTAAAGAGTTGATTACCTAATATGCCACTTTTTGAGTTTTCTTTACACCTTTAGCTACTTCCAGCTGGAAGCATACATTCACGGAAATCAAAGCGAATTTTTTACTGTTCTACCCTTAGTAAATCAAACAAGAAGATGGCTTTGTTTGAATTGTCGGTTCCATTGCAACCAATTATTAGATTTATTATTATTATTATTATTATTATATTTTATCTTTTAGTATTTCTTTTTTTGTTTATTTTCAAATTGAAGATATATATAACAAATTTGTTGATATAATAAATTAAGTTTTTTTTATTCTTTACAATTTGATATCCATTTCGATATGTTTCTTTTGTGATATTCAAAAATCTATACATATATATACATATCTAATGATATCCAAAGATGGTAACATGTGGATGTGGATGCCAATGTGAACACTGGATGTGGAAACCAATGTGAACACTGGATGTGGATACCAATCCGAACACATATAACGTGTGGATGTGGATGCCAATGTGAACACTGAATGTGGATACCAATGCGAACACATATCCAAGGAATGCTAATTCAGATTTATGGATATATAAACTAAAATTGTGTCCACATAGAAACTACATAACATCTCAGTTAATATATTACATAAAGATCATCCTGCAGGTTGAGTGGATGAGCAGTACAACAAAGCATGGTTAAAGAGATACAGTCGCAGTATGATTGTCCACAAAAGAAGTGTGGACAACGTCTGTGTGGACAAGTATTCCGTGGACAGCAATCTATTTTCAGGATCCAAAGAAACAAATCATTTATGATGAAAATGTGAACCCTCGTGATTAGAGTTTGATTTTTCGTCGTATGGGCAAGAAGCGAGATGGAGGAAGAGGAGACGAAAATCAAGGATTTGATCCAGAGACCATGAACCGTCTAGATCTAAGTCATCCACGTCCATTACAAGCTCCCTTGACCTTAACCATGGATTTGTGGATACAGACTAGAGATGGTGCATAGAATTTGGACAGTGATTGGGTAAAGGGTGTTTCTCTATAATCAATTAGAAGCAACGAGAAAGCCGGTTCCTTTAGGAGAGACCACAATTCTTATTTTTCAACTAGCTCAACCAAGAACATAAAGAAGAACCCAAATGCAAATCCAGAAGCTTTTGTGAGAATCGATGATAAACAAACACAAAAAATAGTAAATCTTTTTCTTTTACAGATCAAAATTAAATCACTAAATAAGGTTGTATAGAAGAAAACTAATGCCTGCAGCACATCACTGAGCAATACCTTCGCTGTATCAGAGAGAGAGAGATGCTTCTTTGTTCGACTAGAAGGTAGATGATTCTGAATTTGGTAAAGTAGGAATATTGGAGTAGAACACGTGTTGAGTTGGAACACTATTTGGTTATGATGTGTTGTTTCTTTATATTTTTTTAGTTTCTCTTTAATTAAGGGTATCAAAGTCTTTCTCTCACAAAAGTGACTAACAAGCAAGATGTGCCTTATGGTGAAATTAGAAAGTCAAAATGTGGTCTGTGGTGTAAATTTTTCTTTTTAAAACAATATAATTTAATAGAAAGTTTAATTCCATCAAAGTCAATTAAACTATTTTATTAAATACAGAAATTAATTTGATTTTTTTTTATTTTTTATTTTCACTAGATAAAGTTCATGACAAATACATAAACAAATGTGTGATCAGTAGAATCTCTTGTGATCGAGAAAACATGAGAGTCAAAGTTTGGACTATTTTGTTGATCCCTACTTCGGGTGATAATGTATTTTATTGTTGTTTTTATATAATGTAAATATCATTTCAGAAAATAAAAGATGAAAATAATAATAAATAATGGTTAGCCAAATGAAAAACCTTTGGAATTGGTTTTATGATAAAAGAGTTAAAAATATGGAAGCAAAAGACAACTGACACTTTATCTGCTCATATTGGTAATGAACAAGAGAAGAACTGATACAAACTCGAAGCAAACAAATTAGAGATCAACCCGATACTGGTTTTGTTTGTTTTAACTTAAGTAACGATATGATGAAACTGATACCATCTGTTCTATTTCTTGTATCATTCCCTAAAATTCTTAAAAAGGAAAAAAATAACAGCATTCCATTCATCTCTCTGTCAATTGTTTTTCTCATTGTAACTAACCATTTATTCATCCTATAATTAGTGTATAAAATTTCAGAAAAGATATATATAACTCTCCAAGATCTCAAATCAAAAACACACTTCAGTTTTTTCATTCACTTATAGCTTTTTTCTTCTTCTTCACATTTTCTTGTCATAAGCAATACAACCATGGCAAGGATCTCTCTGTTGTTATCTTTAGCCTCCGTTCTCTCCCTTGGTTCATTGTTCCTTTCTGTTTCTAGTCTCGCACCTCGTGTACCATTATGTCCAAAAACTGTATCCGAACTTCAGACCTTACCCTTTGCCAAAAAAATCGATAACTCTATGAAAATATATTGTATAAATTTAAGGAATATTAAATATTTTCAAATTCAAAGATTTGATTCTATATTCACAAAATAAAATAATTCTGTATATATGAATATACGTTAAAAAAGTTTGAATCGTAACTTATCACGGAAGCTTAATTAACCTTAACAAAGTTCTTGATATAAATAATGAAGCACTTGTGGAAGCACCGTGGCCTAGTGTTTAAGGTTTAAAGGCTTCTATACCTAGTTTTGGGGTTCGAATCCCAGGCGAGGCAATTTCTACAGGAAGAGGTCTGGGTTTCAATTTCCGGAGAAGGAAGATTATGCAGAAAATTAGAGAAAATGCTTACGAGAGATCTTCAGCATGGCGCAATAAGTACCGTCAGGAATTGATCTCATAGGGAGACTCAGGGTGATGCAGTCAGGGGTGAATCCTCATAAGACAGGTAGTATTGTCGGCTGTAATATCGTCTATGTAATGTTTCTCATAATTTGTAATTGCATAATTAACCAGACAAAAAAAAAGAATGAAGCACCCTTCCTAGTTTGTCATAGCTTAAATTTCAACACGTTTATTTGTATTTTGCTCTTCAATTCCTTATTCTTTTGTTTACATTGCCATTGATTATTTTTTATTTACCACTAATAAATATAGTTTTTTTATTTATTTGCATAATATTCTGGGTCTAAAATATTTATTATTTTGTCTCTGCAAATAAATATTAACAAACTAAAGGGTCAAATCAGTGAGAAGGAAATAAACTAAGATTTGAATATTCTTACTGATTGAATATTACTAGTAGAAAATATGTGGTCAGCGATTTTATCGGAAATCTGACATCTTTTCTTGTAGGGTGTGATTGGTAAGTATTAGAGTAATTGAGAATAAATTAAAATAGATAAATTGAGTGGAAAATAAAATGTTAGAATTAGATTAAATGGAAGTAAAAGAAAAGAGAATATAATTAGTACTAGATTAGAGTAAACGAGAGTAAATTGAAATAAATGAGAATAAAATAAAGTAAATGAATAATAATAAAAATATAATATTCATTAACTTATAAACAATATAACAAAACATATATTATATTAAAATATAATAAATATAATAATTTTAAGCATATTGCAATACATATATAAATGAAGTTATCTTCACAATAAATAAATATATTATTAGTACAATAGATTTAGTGACGACGTCGAGGTCGACGCTGATTTGTAGCCCATATTTGTTCAGCAATCTGATTACGAACTATTTGCATATACGTCCCAGCTTTTGATTCTTCTTAGTCTCTCAAAGTATTATTTTCATCATGCTCATCATTCTCAATATCTTGTGCTTTTTCACCACCATTCTCGATATCAATGTTGTCAAAATCAGAATCTTCAAAATTATGCTGACAAATAAAATTATGCAAGCCCATCGTAGCGAATATTACACTTCTTAATGTGGAAATATCATACCTAAGAAATTCGTTAAGAACCCTCCATTTTTTTTCCAAATTCCAAATGTCCGTTTGGTGACAGAATGTAACGATGCATGACAACTATTATACATTTCTTTGCTGGTTCTAGGTGGTTGACCATTATTGAATTCTTGGAGTTGATATCTTGTGCTCTCTCCAAATTCTTCTTGAAATGGAGCTAAATATTCGCGTCTGTTAGCGTATCCAGAGTCAACAAGATAATATTTATTTTCTGGAGGTACAGGAAACATCAAATTGTCTCGTATTGCGGTCGCCAACACCCGGACATCATGTGCAGATCCCGCCATTCCAACTTAACAATATTTGAAAAGCATGTCATAATCACATATGGCCAAAACATTAAGGCAATCAATTCCTTTTCAATTTATAAATCAGAGACCTTCTCAACTTGGTGAGACCATAACTGGTATATGCATTCCATCAAGAGCGCCAACAAATCCATGAAAATATGTTCCATATTTTGCATCCCTCTGAAAACGGTTGGATATGGCTATAAGTTCTTGGGCTGTTCGTGGCCGTACATAATCTACGGCCATTCGCTCCATTGCTTGAAGAACTTCATAAAACTTTCGCCAAATTGTCTCTTGCGAACGTCCAAACCTTAGTGCAATATCACGTTGAGTATCGTTTTGTGCACAAAGGATTAAAAATATCGCAACACTCTCTTCAAGACCTCTGCGGCTCGAGGCTTCTAACACGTAATTCTCATGCAGTATTCCACACAACCATGTGAAAGCCTCCAGACTCATCCTAACAAGTGTTTGACATGAAATATCATTATTGTAAACTTGACCTCGGATAATAAGCCATCATTTTCCTTGATCCAAACTCGTAGGTCGCTTACAATAATATCTTGAATAGTATTGCAACATAAGAGGTATGCATGTGTTCATAGCCTCTTCTTCTTCTAGTAAGATCAACTCGGAAGTCTCTTCATCATTAAG
Source organism: Brassica juncea (assembly GCA_018703725.1). NCBI lineage: Eukaryota > Viridiplantae > Streptophyta > Magnoliopsida > Brassicales > Brassicaceae > Brassica > Brassica juncea. Next base: position 41,198,238 of record CM031935.1, on the reverse strand, counting down.
ATTTTCGATTCCGTTTGAATGTAACTCAGCAATTCGAAATTCCTGATAATTCATGTAGAAAGTAGAGTTAGAAATTGAAGAAAAACATCTATTACCAATAAATATACATAAAAAGATAGATTTTATTGATTCACCAACAACACTAATTTTGTCCATCATTGCATATACTCTTATTAAAAAAGTTAAACATATCTGGAACATTCCATGAACTTGATCCTGGAAATCCATGAGGGTTCATGTCAAGTGACCCTGAGTCGAAGCTTCCAAAGTCATGAGAAGTTGAGTTTGTGTTCCACCGAACGTTAATTTATTTATGTTGACGTGCTTTGTTGCTCAAAGAAAAGAGGATAAGATTTAAAATTGTGGTGTTGTGAAGAAAAGAATCAGACAGCACTTTCTTATATAGATTAAAATACAATTTTAAAAGAATATAAAAGATAATGTAAGTGGTCCACACCAGATTTCTCTTAGATAAGGAGGATGACAAATTAACGCCATATGGAACGATAAGAGGAGTAAACTTGCTTATTATTTTTTTCTTATTTTTCCACCTGATTGGCTGTCAAAAGGTTGGAACCAGCGATAATTTTTTTTTCACCCAATGACTTTTACTCCAAAACTACTTTACAGACAGACACGTAGTGTTTAATATTTACTAACTTGTATCTTTATAAAAATTGTTAAATTTTGGTTTTATTTGTATATAATCAAGTTATGGCATCTACTATCTTTGTGACATCCTGACCCAACTTAGCTGAAATGGTCGGCGATATCAGGACATTTGTCTCCAGATACAAAGGTCAAAACAATGTGTCTTTAGGATCTCAGGACGTCTTTGACAAAAACCCACCAACATAAACCGAACCTGAAATGAAAAGGAAAGAAGGAGGATGAACATTTCGACAAAAACTAAGTGAGGGAAGCTACAGGAATCTCTAAATCATCACCCAACATTCACCACACAACATAACAAGAGCTCTACCTAGAAAATCCAATAAAGCCAGAGCAATCAACAAGAAACGAGGATAAACCCCGACGGTGCCAACATGAGACCACGCCACCTGGTTCGGTCCCCGCGTTCCTCATGTTTTCGTGTGAGAACTCTCATATCATGTTGTCTCCACGACATCACGCTGTCCCCACGCCTTCACGCAATTAAGTTACCGACACCGATTCACGCTTGATCTGCCATCATGTTCATACATTTCATGTTGTCTCCACGACATCACGCTACTACGTTCTTACTTCACACACAGGCATACCGCATGCCTGCTCCGACGATGAATCATCCCAAATCACGCGATTGCCACATGATCCAACAAGAAACAATGCAACGCCCGAGATATACATACTTCAACCACGTTGCACCGACACACATAGGCCTTAAAGAACTTTCCTATATCATATACACTACCAACATATGCTTATTCCCCACAAAATGCAAACACCCACATACAAGTCTCAATCATCATACAACCATATTTGATTTAGCAACTTAAGAATAGATCTAGGTGTTTACACATTATAATACAATATATAGGGGGATATATATATAATATAGTTCAATTATCAAACAACTACGCGTATGCTTACAGATAACACGTAGGTATGAATGGTTTAGTTAGAAACTCCTACTATGAAACGATAATAAAAAAGAAAGAAGAGATCACATCAGCCCTCATCTTGGCCTTAGATCTGCGAATGCAAAAGAGAGAAGAGAAGAGAGAAGAGAGAGAGGAGATAGATAGAGAGAGAAGAGAGAGATTAGAAGATAGAGAGAGCTACGAAGATATGAGAGAGCTAGAGATCCTCGAGCTCTCGCGCGATCAGCTCTCTCTCCCGTATCGCGAGATCTCTCTATAGAGAGAGAATCTCTATCGATAGCAGTTTACTCCCTAGACAAACCCTAAAAGAAGAGAAAATGAGAAACCTTGACGACTAGGGTTTTCAGATCTCTCTAGAACTCTGTATGGATTCACTAAGGTTTCTAAATGGGAGAGAAGAGAAAGAGAAGGAGAAGGCTCATTTTTTTGAGAAATGAGAGGTGAAAACCTTTGGGTTTACTACATGGGCCAGAAAAGAAAGACAAAAGTTAATGGGCTTTGTGCCACATCAAATTAATTAATAAGAAAACAAAACCATCCCGGTTCTCTCCTGAACCGGATGTGACAATCTTGAATCTTCGTTTTATATTTTGTTGGACACTAAAAAAAAGTGAAGCAACCAAATTTGACCATATTATAATGGGAATCGACAACTCCGGTACAAGCGCCTTCTCAGTAAGCATCCAGATTGATCAGATCGGTCATGGAAGGAATTTCTTTTTCACTGTTTCTGAGTTAGCGGAATATATAAGCGCGTACGATTCGTGATTATTTACAAAGGGAATGGCATTAGAGTATGAAAACTACACAATGCTGAGAGGGGCCTTGGTCTTTGCTGCAGCTGGCTCGGTGGCCTTATTATGAGCAGCCTCTCAGTCTCCCTCACAGCAAGAGACTATCTGTATTTGCAAAATAGTTTCAAAATTCCTTACTTGTGACTATTTTACCACTGTTCGTGCAGTTACAAAAATTGTATTTTCTTTTAGTGTTAGTGATCAGCGCATGACCATTTGGGTCATCTTGATTCGCAGGCCCTTCAACTTGGGGATCCGTATCGGAAGCCGCAATCGACAATTCCTTCTCTACATCGACACGAGGAGCTTTGGAGGCCGATTTTTTCTTCTTCTTGGACGACTTTCCTTTCTACCGTTCCTAGAAGGAGGTGCTGTAGGATACGGTTTGGGGAGCCCTTTCATCTCTAGTCATCCCTATGTTGTCCTGAATCTGCAGTGAATTCTGGGAAACTCCCACATAGGCTGTACCGAAAGAGTCAGAATAATAAAAGATCTTTCTCCTTACATTTCTTATTACGGCTTTGGAAGTTTTCGGTTATTTTCCATGGTCTCATGAACAAGGAATGGCACTATCCCAGTCAACTGAAAAGGAAAGAAGGAATATAGGCAGTATGTAATCCAAAAGTTTGTTTTTTCTAAATCCGTGTTTGAAGAGTTATTCTTACCTTATTTGATCTGTTCGAACTAACGATAAACTCTTCCTTCATTGAATCCATGCCAACTCTTATAGCTTAGAGCTCTAACTAAAGCCACATTCTAAAAAAATCTCCAGATAAGCAATGAATCGAGGGTGTCGATCTGCAAAAAGGATGTTGCAGACAATAGCTGATTCGAAGTACAAATAATAACTAACTACCACTGTTATTATTCCAGAAACTTAAATAATAAAATTTTAAAGTTACATAATGTATAACACTAAAATTTAAATTATATATTTAATATATTTTAAATAATATCAATTATAACGATATCAAAGTTATATATTTATAAAATGAAACAAATAGCTATATGTGCAGATCAAGGTGCAATGCTTTTGGTCATCCAATGATCGATTCGACTCAATACCAAAAGAGACAAGTACGTGACATTTAAAGCTGGAATAACAACAATATCCGTCAAGTGGTTGTCAACGTGCTAATATAAACATCACCAAAAGACCAATAAACAGCAACGAATATGAAGTTAAACTTGGCTCTATTTGAAGCTAGTTTATTACATCAAAACATTGGCGTTGGCACTTGTCCCAAAATAATCAAAACTAACACTTCACATTTCACGTGGACAGAAGAAAAGTATATCAGCCTTCCTTTGGCATCATACATCTCTCGACCTTCTTCAAGCTTCACCGTAATGTCTGTGGAAGCCACTGTACCCATAACATAAGAAGCTAATAATCTAACGGGTCTCTACAAGGCAAGATGATTCCTTAGTGCAGTGTGGCCATAAAGGAGATAGCTCGACGACTTTGCCTATGATGATGAGCGTTGGTGATATCAATCCAGCTGACTGAATCTCGGTCGCAAAGTCTTTAAGCTCAGCAAAAACCTGCATCATCCCAAATATAACCGTTTTAAGAACTTGAGAGTAACGTCCCATAGAAGAAGAAAAAAGAGTGTATGGTTGGTTGGTTGCTTACATTACGCTGTAGAGGAGTGGTTCCACGTTCAACTGCAACAGCTGGTGTGTCACAAGGTAGACCGTGGTCCATCAGTTTCTGCGCAAGTGAAGGTAAAGTTCCCAAACCCATGTAAACAACGAGTGTTGTGTCCGGATCAGCAGCATTCTCGGCAACGAAGAGAGGGTCGGTCCCTCCTTTCCTAGAATGACCAGTGAGGAACCTCACACTAGTTGCAACACCTCGATGTGTTAATGGAATCCCAAGCTCTGCTGCTATCCCTGACGCAGCAGTAATCCCTGCAATCAATCAGAAACATCACAACAATCATATGAGTTCCAAACGAATGCAATATCAGAAACAGCTAAGTGCCAGAGAACCCAGTTGCTTGGAGGATAAGGGTGAGCATATGAAAGAACATTACCTGGGATAACTTGAACTCGGATCCCTTGCTGCTGCAGAAAGTCCATCTCTTCCCCGCCTCGTCCAAAAACCTGAAACATCAAATCAAAGTTACAAAGGAGGCCAAAGGAGAAAGGAAGAGAGAGTATATAAAGAAATAGAAAACAAAGGCTTACCAGAGGATCTCCACCTTTAAGCCTCACAACAGTGGCACCAGCTTCAGCAAAACTTAGGAGTAGTTCATGTATCTCTTCCTGTAACAACATCAAAAGAACTAATTATTGTTCCAATTCCATCAATTCCAATTCAGACTTCAAAATCATAAGCAATCAAATGTGGTGTACCTGAGTTCTGCTATGATAACCAGCAGTTTTGCCGACATAGAGAAGCCTAGCATCAGGAGCAACCAACTCCAAGACATCATTAGAGACAAGCCTGTCGTAAAGCAAAAGATCAGCGCTCTGAATGACTCTGACAGCTTTTAGAGTCAAAAGCTCAGGATCTCCTGGTCCTGTCCCGACTAAAAACACATCTCCTGGTCCGCAATCACCGCCTCTGCATCCACTCTCTCTCTTCTCTCTCAGAACCTCCAAGAGCTTCTTCAGCTCCGGAAGCTGCGACGCGATGTCGTTTTCCCTGACAAAGACATCATCTTGCTGATTCGACGGTGGCGATGGAGACGGAGAGGATGCTTTGTACAGCCATTGATCCCTCTGGTATCTCTCAACAGAGTGCTTCTCCGTGAAGGGAGAAGACGAAGCAGTGATCTGGGTTTTGTAATGGAGAGAGGAAACGGGCTTATGCTTTGTCGAATTGGTGCTCTTCCAATCCCGAATGTTGGATGAGAAATTGGGAATCCGGTGGACAAGAGCCATTTTCTAAACGAGAACACACGCCTGCCTGACTGCACAAGATTCACAGATTCAAGACAGAATGTTGTTGTAAAGAAGGAAAAGTCGTTGACACCAACTAGGGGAGGCTTTTTGCACATATGCGTGAAAGGAGACATTTTTATAATCGAAATTGATTTGTACTTTTCCTGATGACGAAAGGGCACCACCCCCAGCTTATGAGATGACTAACCCTTTGATGTGTTCAAGGGGACTGTGACTCTGTTTACTCTCTAGGAGCTCAAGCTGAGGGTAGTTTCGTAATTTCGATTAGTCGCCACCCATATACAGTACTATTTTTGACAAATATTATAAAACGTGAGAATATAATAGCACCTAGCTTTCGATTTTGCTTTTGCCTTCCAACGAGTCAATCAAACATTTTCACAGACCACAACTCTTGTAGACGAAAAAGGAGGGAAATTAAACTAAGGGTTTCAAGAACAATACCTGCGACTGCGAGTCGGATAAATCAGTATAACGTGAAATCAACAAGGCGGAGGGAAATCTCGGGCACGGAGTGGAGACGGAGGAATTGATTCGATCCCGCAAGGAGAGTACACATTTACAGATTTGGGCTTAAGAGAGCTTTGAACTTTTTATTGGGCATTTATTAACGGCCCACCTTGAAAGTCCATGCAATGCCACGTTGGATAAATGGTCGCTATCAACTAAGTGCCACATAGACTCTTAACTGAACACGTGCTGTACAAAATGACCTAGCGGTAGAAAACCATTTTTTACCACCGCTTTATGGTGTCTGATGAAAAAGCTAGTGAATACATAAAACGGAAATATATCTATAAATATGAAATGTGTTATTAAAGAAAGTTGGCTTTTATGTCACCACCTAATTCAAAATAAAAATTAATGTACCATTTTGTCTTCCATAAAATAATTTTGTCAATATAAAGTTTTATCAATTTTTAAGTTGCATACATAGCCAATCGAAAAAAAAAACAGATTAAGCGTGACTTAACAAGAAGATAAGGAGAAAACAAATTAATTAATAAAAAAAAAGATTTGATCTGTTTTCAAGAAGCTTGTTTCGTACACCGCGTGACCGTTTCATTACCATTTCTTCTCCACTTCTCTTTTATTTATTTTTGTAATTCAATTGCTTTCTCTCCCTCCTCACTTCACCCTAGTTTCAGTATCTCCGAAGCTTTTAGTCTTCTGCTCTTTAAAAGAAAAAAAGGGTGAAATCCCAGAAAAAGGGATCAAGAAAGTCAAATGTTTTACTCGCAGCAATGCCTCGTGTCGAGGAAAGGACCTTTAGGAGCGGTTTGGGTGGCTGCGTATTTCTACAAGAAGCTTAAGAAAGCTCAAGTCAAAGACACTCATATTCCTTCCTCCGTTGGTCTGTCTCTCTTTCCTCCTCCTTCACATTGTTCCCTTCTCTCTTAGTTCTGTAAAAGTTTTTGTCTTGTTCGGCGATTTTAAAGGTTTAGACTTGATTGAATGGGTCTAGACTAGACCTCTAGTGTAAACATACCCGAAATAGAAACTTAGGGTTTCCTTTTCATTTGTATTCGCAGGCAAATGGGTACAAGAAGAAGCAAATCAGCTACAAAGTTTGCTTCTTTTGCTCATTAGCTGGCAGATTAAACCCGAGTCCTCTATTCTTGATATTTTCTATGTTGGCTGTTTTTAGCTCATTAGTTGTTTGAAAAAATGCCTGAATGAACCTCTAAGCTTTTATTTAGCGATAAAGTTTCAATCTTTCTATAGCAATCTGATAGATAAGAACAGAATCTGTTCCAAAAAAAACACTCTTTTTCTCATATAGACTCATCAGCTGAGCTTTAAGTCCAAACACTTCGTCTTACTAAGAAAGCTTCTGAATTTATTGTTTGCTTCATCTCTGCAGTGTTTGTGAACTATTTGTACTTAACTGCAGTTTATGATATGTTGTTTTGGATCTTACAGACCAGATCTTGCAAAAGGAGTTGGACCTTTTGACATACAGAGTTTTAGCGTATCTTCTTCTGGGTGTTGTTAGAATATATTCCAAGAAGGTGGACTTTCTGTTCCATGATTGCAACAGAGCGTTGGTCGGTGTTAAAGAGTTTGTGGCTAAGGAGAAGAACAGAGATAACGACACTAATGTGCCTTTGCCTGCTGCATCTACTGGTTTTTTCTCAATTGCTTTGCCTGAGAGTTTCGAACTAGATGCTTTTGATCTTGGGGTTTTGGATGATTTTCACGGGTATTATGCTTCTTCATCCTGTACAGTAATGTAGCTCGTAGAGATCCTTATTATAGTCTCACTTTTTTTGTTCCTTCTTCTCAGGGGTAATGTTAGGCCTCAGGAAGATATTACGCTTAAAGAAGGTAATTACTACTGACAAGTAGCAACTCTTTTCAAGTTAATCATGTGTTTAACCACTGTATTGTGATGGAACAGATGGAGGTTCTGGTCGGGATACTGAGAGCATGGACCAGTACTATATGGAAAGGGTATGGCCTTCTCACCTGATAGAATACTGAGTATAATAGATGTTGACATTGTTGCTTGAACACATTCCTCTTTGATCACTTGTATACAAGTGGAATATATGTAATGAAGATACTATTTTGTTGAGTTGCAGTTCGACATGGAAGAGGACCTCCTGTCTACGTTTCATGAGACTTTTGCTGCCGATCATACTGCTACTAGACAGTGAGTATATATATTTTGTCGCTATTTACATGTAATCAACAGACACAGGCTCAATTTTCTTTCATATTGCAGTGAGAGCTCTGCCCATGATATGGACATAGATGCAGAAAATGACAGATATGCTAGTGGGGAAACATCAGTCAGAGTTGTTGAAGCAGAGCCATTGAATTCTAACAAATCATCCAGAGATCACCAAACTGCATCTAGGCATGGGGAGGATCCAGAATCAGATGACATGCTTGTGGAACCGCAATTATCTGAAGATATCATAAGAGCACAAGAGGAAGCAACAGCTAGAGAAACCATATATAACATTGTGCAGAGACTAGAGGATCCAGAATCAGATGACATTCTTGGGGAACTGCAAGCATCTGAAGATATCAAAAGAGCTCAAGAGGAAGAAACAATTCGAGAAACCGTTGTGCAGAGACTAGATGATCCTCATGAATCTCCAGGAGATAATCTACATAGAGACGTGCACAAGGAGAATGCAGAAACAAGTTGGGAAAAGACGCCTCATGAGGGTACCCTACCATCTGAATGCAAAAGTCCTGAAGAGTTTCACGGTAGTGAGAATCAACCTTCTGGCGCCTCAAGAATTGATGGGGAGAAAGAGATCCCGGAGATGAGTACTCGAGAAGAACCAGAACCAGGATCTGTGAGTGAACATAGAGACTTGCCTGAAGGCATAGAGAAACATCGAGGCCGAGGCCATAGTGATGGGGAAATGACAGATACTGATTTGTTCCATGGGTCTCAGTCTCACAAAGAGCCATCTGAGACTCCTGAAGTGAATCAAGTTAGACACAGTGTTACCGAGAAAGGTTTTCTCTCAGGCATGACTTTTTCAGAAGAGTGTAGTAAAAGATCTATTGCTAAAGATACGCCAGTTGCTGCTACTCCCAAACCAGCTTCGTGGCTGAACATCTCTGAAGGTTGAGTGGAGCCTTTTTAAAAATAAGAACTCTAGGATATTTTATTTAGTTGTGTTTTTAATATGTTATCCTATATACTTTGAAAATTGAAATGCAGGGGAAACAAGCCATCAGTTTTCGATCATTCCTACGCCGGCTGGAAAGGAGCCTTCTCGGGTATCACGGAAGAGAAAATGTCTGATAGATGATGAAGTGATGATTCCGAGCAAGTAAGAGATCTTTTTGTAACCTTGGATTATAATCATATGCAGAGTTCCATACATGTGTTTAATATTTCTTCTCTTTTATTGTAGAGTTATGAAGAAAATGATAGAAGACCCAAGTACATTGGTTGCAAAACGGAGAAGAGTTCCATATACTGACTATCCTGAGAAAAGAATCAAACGTTTTACCGATCCCTCAAGAAGTTCCTGGGACCCTTTGATTCCATGTAAGTGAAACTTCAGAATTCACTGTACCTTTATTTCAGATTGTATTGTTGTATGTGCTGATTGTTATAAGGCTATCACAGATGGTTCTTTGGATCTCCAGTTACTTTTTTGTCAATCCATCAAGCTTAAAGAACAGAACACCACAGAAACTCCTAAAGCTGCTAAAACCACTGGGGGAATGAAAAGGTCTTCTCTTAGAACAGTTGGAAGTCGTGGAGATGTTTCTTCTTCAGAGCAGACTGAGAATGTTCGAGAAATTATGGAAACTCCTCAGGCTGCTGCTCTTGCTGAGCTGAAAATTACTGTCCCAGAGACGGGAGCTAGTTACGTAGCTGCTGGAAGTTCTCATCCAACGAATGTTCCTCCAGAGACTCCAGCGAAGGCTGCGGAGCCAGCACAGCTTGCTCCCGAAACCCCAGCAAGGACATCGGAGCAAACAGGGATTGCTCCAGAAACACCAGTAGTCTCTGAGCAAGTAGAGATTGCTCCTGAAACGCCGGTGAGGGAATCAATGTCGAAAAGGTATTTCAACGACCATGAGACCTGTGAACAAGAAACAAGAAGTGCAAAATCCTTCATCTCCTTTGAAGAGCGCCCGTCAGAAATTTGCCAGGATAGAAGGGACCTTGATGCAATTTTGATGAAAGACGAGGTACTGCTCCGTTGCATTATCTGAAAGTAGCAAGAGAAGGCTTTATAATAGTTTTAGTATTTAGTTACAGAGCTGATCATTTGTTTTTGCTTCTGCCTCAGCAGGTGAATGCACATGAAACAGAGGACCTGCAACAAGGTAAACTGCCTTCTGCTCGTATGGGAAAGCGCAATATCTTGAAACGATAATTTAGAATGATCTCATGCCAGTGCCTCAGATTTTAGTTGACTAGTTCACATAACTCTGAAGAAATGGATTTTGATGCTTTCTGAAAATATATGTAGTTTTTGTGAAAAGTTTCGACCATAAAAAAAGACAACTATAGGATCAAAATCTGATGAATTATGTTGTATTGCATGTTGACGTGTTTCATCTTACTGCGTTCTTACGTGTATGTTTTTGATTTACAGAGATATGGTCAGCAAGAACAAGGTTGATTGACTCACACAGCTTTGATCTCAGTTTCTACCCTTTCCATATATTTTCGGATAAATATTTCCAGGTTTTATGACTATGGATTGTACAGGAATGTTGCGAAATTCCTGGAGAAGACGTTTCTGGAGCAGAGGGAGAAAGGAGAAGAAGAAAAGGCGAGTTTGTTACAGCTGTGCAGAGGAAGAACTCAGAAGGAAAGCGCAAGACTCTTCTACGAGACTTTGGTATTCTCACACCTAGTTTCTTGGTCCGGTTTATCTTTTGTGGGGTTTATGTTTTTCAAGTTTCGGAAACTAACTGATTTGATATGGGCAAATTACAGGTGTTAAAAACGAAAGGTTACTTGGAAGTGAAGCAAGATCATCCATTTAGTGATATCCTTCTCTCTCGGTTCACCAGACAACAAGAAGCTTGTTGAAAAGCGCTCTAGCTAGGTGTCTTCTCTCCAGTTTAGGTTTTCTAAGAAGCATCTGTGAGTCAAGTTGTTAGGTTTTTTGGAATTTTGGCCTTTTCTGCTTTACAATCTGTAGACTTTTGTAATGATCAGTGACCTGAATCGACCTAGCTAATGTTGAGCTTAAAAAAAAAAGACTACACTCTTTAAAAATCTGTTATCCCCGCTCGAATGGAAATTTAATCAGTTTTTCATGCTTTTGTCAGTGAGTTTTACATGGGTACACCAAGCATACAAATTCTTTGAACTTTATGGATCATAGCAATACCTCAGAGTAGTCTGAATACTCTTCGGAAAGCCAAGACGATTCGGCAAGAGGCGCTGCAGACAACTGTAAAGTGTGCTTAGGAGGGACTTCAATTGCATCCAAGCTTCCTTCCATCATCTCAACAACTTTATTCATCGGTGGACGGTTCGATGGACATGACTGAATACACCAAAGACCCACCAAGATCATCTTCTTTGCAACCTCTTTTTCCTCTTCAGTGGCATCGCCAGTTACCCATGTATGCTCTCCCTTTACAAGATCCTTATATATCCAATCTGGAAAGTAAGTCGAACTAGCGTCAGAAGCAGCGGCAGATTCTTCTGTTTCTTTGTTCCTAGCTCCAATCATCTCGAGGACCAACATTCCATAGCTATAAACATCTGATTTGTAGGAGACTCTGCCATAAATTCTTGAGAACACCTCTGGGGCAATATATCCTATAGTTCCTCTTGTGTCTAGCAAAGACAAGATGCTTTCTCTTTTCTCACACAGCTTAGCAAGGCCAAAGTCTGAGACTTTAGGACATAGACTGTCATCTAATAGTATATTTTGTGGCTTAATGTCAAAATGCACAATCCTTGTTTTACAGCCATGGTGCAAGTACTCAAGTCCCCGAGCAACACCTAACGCGATACCATATAGTGTGCTCATATCTAGATTCAGCGACGACTTCTTTGAGATGAACTGATCCAGAGACCCATTCTCTAGAAACTCATACACAATCGCTCTTTTGGACCCTTCGTAGCAGAAACCAAGCAACGAAACTTTTTTTTTTTTTTGAGCAACTAAACTATGTTAACATGAGATGTTTGGCTCATGCTCGCGACTTCGCTGATGAAGCCTTCACCATTGCTCTTCAAATTCTTTAGAACCTTCACTGCAACCTTATGACCATTGCAGAGGTTTCCTCCATAGACTGTTCCAAACCCTCCGGTGCCAATCGTGTGTGAAAATGATTTTGTAATTTTCTTTACTTGCGCATAACTGTATTGTTTTAGTTGTAGCAGTGCCTTTAGTTTGTGGTTCCTCTGATGGTGTGAAGTTTCACTCTTTTGAAATCCTAATCAGAATAGCATGAATATTAGAAAGCAGAAAAAAAATATATGGAGTTCGAAAGCTATTAGTTAGAATCTAACTAACCCAGGAATCCACAAGCAACTCCGGTTCCTAGAGACAAACAAAAAGACAAAAAAAGAATTGTAAGATTATATGCTGTTACGTAGTAGGTTTGACTAAGTTTATTTTCCTAGAAAGGAAAAGAATAGACCCCCTACCCATTTCTATTGTTGGATAAATTGAAGATGTTGTAAGCTGCTTGCTTGTGTATTGAGCTGCCAACTTCTTTCTTCTTCTGTAGATGAAACAGAGCATTGATCCTGCTAAAAGAATCGAACCCAAGAACCCACATCCGAATCCGATTCCTAGAGACGAACAAAAAAAAAGACAAGGGCTTTGTTAGGTTATGCTGCTTCCTAGGTATGCTTTACGGAAATTAGATTCCTCGAAAGGAAAAGAATCGACACGACACCTACCTAGTTTCTTTGCTGAGCTGCGTTCTGCATCAACAAATAGCATGGGAAATATGTTAGTTGAAACTCAAGACAGAACTTAAATCATATTTAAAACGAGGCTTGAAACTCAAGGGAGATTCTCTAAGTGGTCACGAGAGACGGAGTGTAATAAAATCATATTCATGTTGGTTAAACTAGTCCACGTGAAAAGCCAATCTAACCTAGATTCAGATTTTATGTGCTTTGGTGAGTTCTGCATCAACAAATACCATGAGAAACATGTTAGTTCGAACTCAAGACATAACTTAAGATCATATTTAAAAAAAGGTTTCAAACTCAAAGGAGTTTCTGTCAATGGTTAATAATAAATCAGATTCATCTAAGCTAAACTAGTTCACGTGAAAAGGTAAGTTTGGTACGTGGGGTAGTATGCAGTGGTTAAGGAAGGGAGTAGATCTTGATCTTGTGGAAGAAGATTAGCACAATAGTGTCAGAGCGACCAAAGTTTCAGATTAACTGAAATAGTGAATATAGATCCCTTGGATGGAAAATAATAGACACCTATCTGATTTGGCAGTTTTGTAGATATTTGCATAAACAAATAATATAAGAAAAGGCCAGTTTAAACTCAAGACAAAAGAGGAAGGGAAGAGATTAGTAAATCATATTTGGACAAGAATATAGATTCAGATTTATTTGGATTAGCTTAAGTATTTCAGTGAAACAGAGTAGGATAGATTATTACTCGTCTTTGCTGTCTGAAAACCGCAAGTATGCTCGCTAGGCCCGTCCACACAATAGCAAACGAATGCTCTCGAGGTATGATTATAACCACAAGAACCCCGTGATTCTTTGCATCCCCAACATTCACCGGTAAACATAACCGCGAACCCCTCATTAAGAGCCTTCTGTATAGCCTCCAGAGTCGGATTTCCATCTTCTATCCTCAAGGCAGATCGGGAGACAGGAATACTGACATTTCTTTCACACGATGCGCTTGACTTTTCCAAGGTTAGGATATCTCTATCCCAGGAATGTGAAGCGGACGAGACAAAGTAACTATGCCTACCAATATCATCCTTACAGTCTAGCTCTCTAATGTGAAAACGGGGAGGAACATCTACCATTGGATCAGAGCAGTTGTAATAAAATATTGACGTCATAGTGTCTGGAGAAAATGGAAGGATTTCCTGATTGATTTCTACATTTTCAAGGTGTCGGGGACAAAGATTGCTTTGATAGTCCTTTCTGGCAAGTGTTATGCTGTAAAACTTGTTCTCAAGGATTTGGAACTTAACGGAGGATATACTAAACTCTGGGAAATCTCCGCTGCAGTTGACCTTGAAAGCCGGGTGGCCGCACTCTTTTCTCCCAGGTATCCAAAAGGGATAACTGAGTTTTCTCTGATTGGCGCATCCAAACCATGGAGCGCATTTTTTGTGATGCTCATCAACTGAAAAAACAAAAGAGGGAATCACAAAGAGCATCCATATGGTTGCATAGGACCAAGATTTTGTCAGAGACTGATATAGATTTATCATGGTGAATATGAATAAGAGGTTGAAGAAAAAAGAAGTAGAAGAAGAGGTAAATGTTTTTTGTTTGTCTAATAAGTTTTGGTTTTGTATGAATCGGAAGAAAGAAAAGATATTTGTTTCCTAACGGAAATTTCTGTAATTTGTACTAAATAGTTTTAAAAATATCGGTTTTTATTACCACATAAACGTTAAGTGTCGGTACTAGCCTACTAGGAAAAGCCAGGCAACGTAGAATTGGGGCTAGATGTAGACTAGTTGATTGGCCTTTTCAGTACTCTCCACTTTATCTTTCAGTTTCAGACAATTAACGAAGAGTTCCACCATACCTTTTTCTATAAGAACTTCCAATATACGTTGAAAATGACTTGATGGAAATCGTCTATGCCAAGTTGCTGGAGACTGATCAAGATTGTTAGAGTGTTAGACCATTCAAAATTTTTATTTAATTTGTAATGTTTCTTTTTAATTATTTTTTGAAATAGCTACGAATTAGGCACGGTTTATTTCGTAGTTAGAATTAGCAAATGAAATTTTGTGGCAAAACGTAAATTTTTGCCACGAAAGCAAAATCATAGCTTTTTTAATTTTTATTTTGACATCGTACAAATTTGAACGTTTTTTATGGCGTCTTGTGGCAATAGCTTTTTTCTAGTGAGACTTCATATATCTTATCAACCAATATGCCCAACTCCCTTCGGACCTCATAGTGTAGGTAGTCAAACTTTTAATCAAGATTTTTGGATTTCCAAACTTCTTCCATTGTTTACTTTGCCATTGATGATTCTGACATTTGCAAGGCTCACCATAGCAGCATCCTGCGAGTCAAGCTTTTCACGTTCATCCATAAAACCCAATTTTATTTTCCTTTTGTAGTCCTAGTACATATCTATCATTGTGTGTATATCATTTGTTTTCATTTGCACCTTTTCTTCAATGAATTATCGAATTTCATACACAAATCAGCTTGAAACTGTGTTAAAAAAAACAAAAAAAAAATCAGCTTGTTACTTGTCCAGAGTATCTGTGATAATCACAAAAACACAAAAACGAAAAAAAACTATAAGAGATGTAAAAAGTTTTACATTTCGGACATGACTTTGTGAAACAGTGCCTACGTACGGCGTACCAATTACGGTTATCAAGCTGAACATGGTTTGTTTACATAGTTGTTGTATACAAGAAATCGAACTGATTTCGCAAAAATCAAAATAAGTAGGATACAAGAAATAGAGCAACAAATCTTGGAATTTTAGCCTTTTTGCTTTAAAACCTGTAAAATTCACTTGTGGAGTGATCAGTGACTTGAATTCTGAAAAAATACATGAATCGACCTAGCTGCTGATCTAATCAAAGTTCTTGGAGACAGTGCAATAATGCGGCTTAAAATATATATATTTGACATGCAAAAACTCTATGTCACGTTAACAAATACATCTTTCTCAGGGAAATAAGTGCTCAAGAGATCCAATCAAACTAAATATTGAACAGATTCTCAGTAGGTTGCTGTGGTATGTTATCTAAGAAGATAAGAAGATACTATGAGTAAGTTAAGAGTAGGGAAGGCAAAATTTATTTAACACTTGCACAAAATTCGGATTCACTTTGATTATACATAATTAAATTTCGCTAACATAGTCTTCCAAACCACAAAATGACCAGTCTCTAAATTGTTTTTCTCGTTGAAATAATAAAAGACCAAAAGAATGATAAACAAAAGGCTTTGCAAAGTCCATATTTCTCTAAAAGACACAATCTCTGAGTATTACGCTTAATTAGCAAGAGAGAGAAAAGCTGCTCTAGGGGCTTATCAGTTGACGACGTCAAGAACCAGCTTCCGAGATTTGAGAACTGACCATTTCAGTCTCCTGTAATATGCAGCTTGAAGCAAAGCCAATGATAGTAAGAAGATCCACTTGAAACCCATCTGCACACACACATAGCCATGGTAATACCTTTTTTCAGTTTTTCTATTACCAAAAACCAAAAAGAAGCCGTATCAAACCACAATCAATTAATACTTTGACACCACTCTTGCAATCTTCTAGATATGGAAACTGACAGATTAGAAGTTGGAATCATATCAAACAGAGAAACTTACCAACTTCCTCTCTTCCATTTCTGGTTCAGCTGCCCAGGACAAGAACGATACAACCTCTTTTACCCATCTGCTACAAAATTTGTTTTTTTTTTAAAAAAGAAGTATAAAGTTAATAAGACTAATAACTCCATGAAAGCTCTAGGGTTTGTAATTCTTTTCTCTAGCAAAAGAAAACTAACCTGAGCTTCCGTTGCAGGAGTTCCATCTCCATATTCAACAGCTTCATCATTGAGCATCTTTGGCATAGCGATTGCTCCACCAGGGAAATAAGGATTGTAGTGTAACCCTTCTCTGATCTGTACCATTGTCACAGGACCATTCTTTTAAACACTTAAACAATTTGAAGTTATGCGAACAAAGGAGACAGAATTTTACCGAAATTCCAGCAGGAGGATCACGATAACCAGTCAAAAGAGCAAAGACGTAGTTTTGGCCATTGTGACGTGCCTGGCAGATAAATAACAAAGGTGGTTTAGAGCATAGAAGATGACTTCTCTTACAAGTATACACATTGCGATGAAACTACAGCACCATAAACCTTAGTTATAAGACTTAGGTCAGGTGGATATGCTCCTCCGTTGGCGAACCTCGCAGCTGACTCATTGGAGTATGGTTGAGGAAGGCGGTCACTGAGTTTACCAGGTCGGGTGAACATCTCACCTTCATCATTTGGTCCATCAACAACCTCGATCTCAGCAGCCATTACCTTTGCCTCTTCCTCTGTGTAGGCAACACCCACCAAATCACGGTATGAGATGAGAGAAATGGAGTGGCAAGATGCACAGACTTGCTGATAAACCTGGTGACCACGACGGATCCTGCTCATAATTATTAAACCAACCACCGAAAGTTACAATAAGCCAGTCTTGAACTTCCTCATCTGTCTCCTATACTAGTGTTAACGAGAAGAAACTCAAGAAAACTATCTGTGAGAGAGAGTGTAGGTAGGTTGAAAACTGACGAAGCATGGTCAAAAAAGCTGAGAATGCCATCATGAGGCCAAGGGTAGCTTGGACACTCCAAGCCATGTTCAGCTTCATCAGCGGATGCAACTGTGAAGAAACTCAAAAGTCCTGTAACACCAGCACCCATAAGGGCAAATGCTCTGAAACCAGCATCCTCATTAGCTTTCTTGGAGTTGCCTATGGTGTGATAACACAGATCAACAGTAAGAAAACAAAAATGGCAAGAAACAAGTAGTTGTCCACTTAACAAAAGGTTGCCATGAATCAGAAGTCTTCTAAAAATTATTTATTTTCACCAAATCGTATATTCCAAGATGTCATACGCAGAGAAACATCCCAAGAGTGAAAGAAAACAAACTCACGAGTGATTGGGAATGAAGCTTCCTCATGAGAAGCTGCGGGAGAAATCCTCTTCCTCCTCCAACCATTTGATCAAACCCTTCTTTGTACCCAATCAACTCCCTGAAATAAAGACTAAAGCTTTATAAATTCGACTCTGCATACAGATACAACGAATATATCAAGCAAAAGTGAAAGAAGACGTGCATCCACCGATTAAGAAGAAGGACAGCTCACTCCCAAGTGACGACAGATGCGAACAACAAACAAGGAAGATGAAGTAAAACAGAGACCAGAGAAATATGGATGTGACAAACGAACTCCCTTTTCTGGCTTTTCAAGCCCATGAGACTATAATGGGCCTGATATCATATAATTTAGCACATTACAGGCTTGTACGAAATGCTTGTCATCATAATGTAAAGAAATAGTTTGTCATTTTTGTGCACACAAAAAAAAAATTGTCATTCCAATAAAACTGTCATTTGAAGATTTTGGTATAATGATGTCATTTAGTGGTATTAATTAATTTTTAAACGTAAACCAAACCAAAATTATTTTAGTTAGAGGTAAAATTTTACCCAAACCAACTGAAACGAATCAAACAAACCCTCAAAAGAAAATCAAACCACTCCCGGAATGATATTGTATGGGTTGAATTTATTTATCAAGGTTACATATTTTTGCTCAACTTTGATTTTACAAATTGTAAATGGTTTTCGTAATTCCAATATTTTTTTTTGGTAGGCTTCGTAATTCCAATATTGATATATGTTCTCACACACTGATTGTTCTTAAAGTTGAAAAGTTCAACGAATGCAATTATTGTTAGAAGCTCACAAGTTCTTTCATATGTACAATACATCTACATCTAATATCAAAGTAGTAAAGAAGGGCATTCCCTTCTACCATCATCAACTTATAATATCCACAAAACTTCAAACTTCTACATTTTTAAGATTTTAAAATCTAATTCTATAAACACCAACATTATTGGAACATATATTATCAAAACTTAACCAATGAACAATCATAATTTACTATTAATATTCATTCATCCATGTGAAAACAATACAATCTATTAAATTAAAACTACATGAGTTAGAATTGTTTATATTTATATGATTTCAATTTATTTCCTATCAAAGTATTTTTAATTTTATAAATTAATTAAAAGATTAAATACTAAGAAAACCTATCAAGCTTAAACTCGTAAAAATATTTAAACTTTTCAGTTTGATCTTAAGATATAGTTATAATTTCATTAGCTTTTAAATTAATTTTGCATTTGATTGAATCTGAAGTAAATATGTGTATTCAAAATCTCATTTTAGACAAATTGCCTAACATGATATGTAACATAACTCAATAATCTAAAGAGTATGCAGATTAAAATAAAATTTTGGTGTTTTTGGAGGCACAGTATGAAACTATAGACATAAAATAAATATAAGTTTGGATAGTTAAATAGTATTATTCTTGAATAGTTGCTAATTCTTAGTAATAATATCATACTCTTAACTCATAAACTCAAATTTCCAAAAAAAACATTATTATATAGGTATATATAATAAAAATTGTATAAGTATATATAATAAAAAAATTGTAAAAGTATTAGAAACACCCATGTTTACATTTAAATAAAAATATCATTTTACAAACATAAATTTAAACGAATAAAAATTTCAAACCAAAAAATATATATACTATAATACATCACTATTATGCATATAAAAATTCGGTAATAAAACTTATTAAAATCAATTAATTACTTCACTATGGTGCTTGTCCAATTCTAGTTACTTAATAATAGTAACCAGAGCTTTATTTTTTATAAATAAATATTTATTTTGTATAAATATCAGTATATATTTATTTCTTTACCCATATTAAATAATTTTTAATACACATAAACATAATAATTTTATAATTTATATTGAGTAATTTTATTTTATTTTTGAACCGTCAAGTGTATCACCTACATTCTTATAATATGACTTGTTCGTCTTTACGAGTGTATTTTTATTTTTTATGGGTCAAAATTTAATATATGATATTGTTATTATATATCTTATTTAAAATTTTGTGGTATATATTTGGTACCATTTACTTATTTTACATTTTATCATATTAGTTAATTATTTATTTATTAAATAATGACAAACATTCGTCTGCTTAAGAGCATCCGCAACGCGGGATGTTAGCAAATCCTTAGCATTAATTCCTAAGCTAAATGGATTAAAAAATATTAAAACAATTCCTGTAGCTAAGAAAGAATCCTTAGTTAAGGAAATTAAGGATTTGATCCTTAACGAATCAACCAAAGAAGAAAATGATGATCCTTTATTCTTCTGCTCATCCATCTTCGTCTCCTTCCTCACTTCCCATCTCTCTCTCTCTCTCCTTAAAAACCCCAATTTTCTCTCCTCATTCACCGGCCCGGCAAGAACCTCCGCCGCTACAGCTCCTGGGCCATCATTACACTTCGTTGAGCTAAGCCCAGCCACAACAGCCACCGATTAGTCTTTCCTGCTGATTGGCCGATCGTTTCAGGTGCCTTCTTCTTCTACTTCTTCTCTTCACCTGTAAGAGTTGTTATATTACTTTATTATTAATCTCAATGCATTTCTTAAGTGATTTTCGTGGCGATTCATGTATAACTAGTTTGCTAAAAGAGTTTAGATTAGGATCATAACGAGAATTTAACTAGAAAGTTAAGAGCTTTCTTCTGATTGATTTTCGTGGCGATTCTCCAACACTAAGTTCAGCTTCGATGGATCCAAGTTTCTGGCGGTGAAATCAGATGGGATTATCAATATCTATGATTCCAGTAGCTTGAGAGAAGTGTGTTGTATGTACTGATTGGAGATTGGATTTTTATACTGTTAGGACAGCTAGAGTTTTTGCAATTGATATGTTCTTGAACTGCTGTTGTGTTTTTGTTGTTGTCTGAAGATAATGGATGCAAAAGGAGAGAACTCGTTAGCATTATTTCCAGCCAAGTTTCGTGAGAGCATGTGGATCAGACGAGGTATACATTACATACAATACAAATGTTGTGGATGGAGGAGTTCTGGATCAGATTCTGACTCATAAGTAACATTCGTTACATGTTTGAACCAACACATTGAGTTGAACCGATAGTTGGAATCATGGTCTACTGGACTCCTAGTGGTTGTACAATCAGATGTTGACAAGACCAACCAAAGTTATTATGGGGAAACAGAGCTTGGAGGAAACCCAGCAGGGTAAGTTTCAAAGCCTTTCAGTTTTTGTTGTTGTTGTTACAGCAATCTCTTAAGGTTAAAGTTTATGTTTTGGTTGAAGGGGTGACTTAAAAAGAGAAGGAGCTGGCCGTGGAAACTGGGGAAAACCTGGAGAAGAAGTTCTTGTTGTGTAAGCATTTCTAATGTTTTATTGTGATAGTAGTGATTGTGAATTTGGAGTAAAAAGAAGCTCTTTGTCTCTTGAACTTGAACTTGAAGCAACTTGAACTAAATGTTTTACAAATTTATTTCTAAGGATTCTATAATTGATAACACCATTGGAACAACATTTATGATTAGAGTTCTTAACTATTCAACAAAAAAAAAATTAATTATCTATTATTAAGGACTCCAATGGTGGGTAACACCATTGGAGTTGC
Source organism: Brassica juncea (assembly GCA_018703725.1). Lineage (NCBI taxonomy): Eukaryota > Viridiplantae > Streptophyta > Magnoliopsida > Brassicales > Brassicaceae > Brassica > Brassica juncea. The sequence goes on along the minus strand of CM031935.1, from coordinate 41,176,999 downwards.
TCTAATTAGCTATTTTACTTTTAACATGATAAAAACAAACATCCGTCAGTATTAATTGTTTTCATGTTTATTAATTAGTTATTTTAAGTTTATTTTTAAATTTTAATTAGTTTGAATCGATTTAGGTATTCTATCTGTTCCATAATATAAGATGTTTTGCTTGAATGCACAAGAATTAAGAAACTTATTTTTTAGAAGACAATATTATTAAATGATATAAATTAAATATAGATTAACCAATCACAAACAATATAACAAACTGCTATTGGTTAACCAATTTTCAGTAAAGTTAAAGTACTTTAAAAGTATCAAAACATCTTATATTTTAAAATATTAAAATTTCTCTAAAACATCTTATATTGTGGAACGGAGGAGTATGTTCTATGAATGTTTTAACTAATAAATGGATGATAATCAATTTGCATGGATTTTATGGTATATTTGGAAATGAAGGAATAATAAGTTGTTTAGTAATCTAGATATTGATTCCAGGGAGACGCTTAAACTTGCGGAAACAGAATCAACACTTTGTGCTGAAGCTCAGGTGTTGACCACACAGAGGGACTCTCAACATGTAGAGATTTTAGATTTACTGGCAATCCCAGGACGATGGTGTTTTCCAGATGGTTCCTGGAAAGATAATGAGTTTTACTTAGGCCAAGGTTGGTTTAGTGCTTTAGCAGGTTTTCATGGTTTTATGGGGGCAAGGAATGTCCGGACAAGCCTCTCACCTCTTCATTCGGAGGTAGAAGCGCCACTTTGGGCTATGGAGTATATGAAGAATTTGCAGCAGTTTCAGATCACATTTGCAACGGATTATTCTCAACTGATAAAGATGGTTTCGGAATCAGAAGAATGACCAGATTTTGCAAGTTATTTGGAAGATATTAAGACACTGCGAGAAATTTTCATCAGCTCATAGATCATTCATGTACCACGAGCACAAAATCAGAGGGCGGATAGTCTAGCACGATGTGCGAGGAATCAACCGTCTTTCATCGTTCACATGGATGCAGAGCTACCGGTGTGGTTTACAGAGTCAATATGAATCTGCTATATGTTGATGGCAAAAAATAAAAATAAAAATAATAAATGATAAAAAAATAGGATTATTTAATTTTTCTTATTTATTAATTGATTAATTTAAGTTTAGGTTTATGTTGAATTTGTTGTAGTTTGATTTAGGAATTATTTAATAAAATAGGAAAAGGAAGTGATTGCTTTAGGGTTATTTAATATTTCAATGACATGAACTTGTAAGTAATTTTAGTTATAAGAGTGAATCTATATTTTTACTTCTCTTTCGAGAAAGTATAAATAAACTAAAATTTTATTTTATAATCAAATCATATTAATTTAAATATTATTATTTCTACACATGGCGTATAAAACTCATTGTAAAATAGTTTATGCAGTGAAAAACTAATTGACAATAAATGTAATACGTTCTTATTATTTTGATTTAAGATATTATTTTGTTCGCATAAACTATGTTTTTGAATTATATGTTTCTCTACGAAGCTTTTCACCGATTGAAACTAAGATTAAAAAAATAGTAAAATACATTAAACCGAACTTTTAAACATATGCCAAACTCAATTATTTTACATCTTTTTATTTTTATAGTTGGCACAAAGTTAATGTTGATTAACTAATAAATAAAAATCAACACAACTATTATGGTAGTATAATTAATGAAGTTGTTCGATTGAGTGAAAAAATGAAATGATAATTAATGTAATCATTTGTTAAAATAAGGGTTAATTCTTTTTTGTATTTCAGTTTTAATAATCAAACTAATACTAAAAGCAGGATATAGAGAGCAGAGAACCCTGCCACGTCCCCAAAAAAATTAGTCCAATCAGGAATCTCCATTTTGACATGTCACCCAGCCTTTATATTTCTGGGCTTCGAAATCAAACTAACTGCGTATGGGCTTGGTCAATTTTAACTTTGGCCCAAAAGAATCCAAGCCTCAGACGAACTCCCTTCACCCCTTCCTTTTTTTTTTTGTCAAACCACCCCTTCCACTTCGTCTTCCCCAAACGAAGAACAAAGAAACGGAGAAGTAATCTAGCCATTCCTCCACAATCAATAAATGTTTTCGTTTAAAACAATCAATACGCTGTTAATGATTTCGTTCCATCTCCCTCTTTTCCTCCTTCTTTATATAGTTTGATTCTAACCCACCTTCAAACCACAACCCTAGAATCACTCAAACCTTAAGCAATGGCGATGAAACGAAATGGAAAGTCCACTATCTCCTCCGACTCCGATGAGAAAGTCATGTTATTCAAGGATGTCTCTTTAGGTCCCCATACATCTCAGTTGCGATTCCGACTCATCCACTTCTGGGAGGCTCGGAATCCGGTTCAGAAGATACTTATTGGCCTGGAAATGCTCCTAATCGACGAACAGGTATCTTCATTTGTGCTTTGTTTTTCTTCACATCGATTTTTATTTGATTTTATTTTGGGATCCATAGTCAAATTCTTATTTTATTTGTGCTTTGTTTTTCTTCACATCGATTATTATTCGATTTTATTTCGGGATCCATAGTCAAATTCTTATTTTATCTTATTCCTTTATTGTGACAACAGGGAACTGTGATTCAAGGATTCATCCCTCCAGGACGAATTGAAAAATACTTGCCTGATATGAAGAGAGGATCAGTTTACAAACTGAACAACTTCTATGGATCGAAAAACAAACCGGTGTATCGTGTTGCTGATCATATCGCAACCGTGTCTTTCTCATGGAACTCTGAAATGACGGTTCTTCACGACCTTCCCATCCATTTTGATGACGACCGTTTCAGGTTTCATTCCTATGAAGAGTTCGAAGCAAATTGTGATCTCAAAGGGGACCTTTTTGGTAAGCTCTCTAATATCAGAAGTCATGTCTTTGGTAAATTGCTATATTTGTGGCTATAGGTTGCTTCCCTGTTAGATAAAGTAATCTAGACCTTTTTTGGTGAAGTAGTAAGTTATAGTTTTTAGAGCTTATGGTTTGTCTTGATCATTTTTTTAAGATACAATTTGATTTCTGGACGAACATGTTGATAGTTCAAGTTTTAAGAGTTTTGGTTTGTGTTTCTTATTATCGAAGTTATTATTAAAAGAGGCACATGTTGATGAATTGTTTTCGTTTATTTGGTATGTAAATATAGATACCGACAATTTTTATTAACCCTCTAACTTATGAACAATGTAATAGATGTCATTGGGCACATGAAGGTGGTTAATGGACAGACTCTTATTGATCGTCCCATCCTTGAGGAAGTGGAGATAGCTAACAGTCGGCACGTTTTGGTTCATGTGCAATCGTATGAGTAAGTTTTTTTTTCCAAATCACCATCTCTCGGCAATTCCTATGTTCATAAGAGTTTTTTTGGCAGCGGACCTGTGATCAAGCTATACCTTTGGGACCAGGCTGCAACAGACTTCTGCAATAAGTTCAAGGCCTCTGAAAACACTCCAACAGTGCTTTTGGTCACGACTGTTAACACCAAGCGTATCGGAGGTTAATGTTTCTCTCTTTAGTCTCAAGTTTTCACTACTAACTGTGACATGTTTTCCAAAAAAATGTATCATAATCCGCTTCTGCCATTAGTCATGTATCGAATGCAGAATTTGTCAATTGAAACAGTGCACTTATACAACTTCTATATCGCCACACAGTCATTTTTAATAGCAGAAACTCACTTTTTAATTTTTAATGTTACTTCCTTTATTTAACAGGTACCCTTACCCTCTCCTCAATGTCCTCCACACGTGTCTTCATGGACAATGATGTCCAACCTACCATAGATTACTTCAGCTGGTATTTACCCTGTCTTGAGCATCTATTCTTTCACAATTTAATGTGTAGCGTCTACTTACACCTACTGCAGTGAGTGACTGAAGCAATGTTTGGTATTTTGTATCAGGCTGGGCTCTAACCCAGAGATTGCTAAGCAGGTTAGTGCAGAGGTGGTCACTAAGCGTGAGACAGTGACTATAGCAGATATATTCAACTACATCAAGCAGGAGTCTGCAAAGGTAAATCAGAAGTCTTCTACACATTAAGAAAATGAGAGATGTTTATAACAGATGCTTATACACTGTCGCAGGCTGCCTTTTTTGAGTGCACGACTACTATTGATGATGTTGTTCATGGCTCTGCTTGGTACTACATAGGATGCAGTGGGTGCCATACTAAGGCTACCAAAGGTCCAACATCGTTGGTCTGTACAAACAAGAAATGTGACAAGGTTAACACAGCTGGTGTTGCACAGTATGTACTCTCTCCTGAATATTCACTTAGTCTTTCACTGGAATTTGCTTCTACTTATTAAATTAGAAATGTTTGCTTCTGACTCTTTCTTAATAGGTACCGTGCAAAGATATCTGTTTATGACAACAGTGAGCAAGCTGTTTTTGTCCTGCTTGGTGATGCTGGTCATGCGTTGACGGGGAAACACGCATCGAAGTTAGTCAGCAGCTACTTTGAGGTAAATAAACATCAGTTTGTGCTCTCTTATGATTACAACTCACACGGTTGTTCTTGGATGTAAGGCTAATGAAGACGAAGGAGCTGAACATGAAGTGCCTGTCCCGGAAGCTTTGCTTAGCATCATCGGACAAACACATAAGTTTTGTGTGAAAATTACAGAGCACAACTTCTCAGGCAATACCAGAGCAATAACTGTCACCAAGATCCTCTCTCAAGACACTCCACCCGACACTGAAGCCTCTGTTGGAAATAATGTTGCTGCAACGTCCGAAGGAACAACACAGAGTGGAAACGAAGTGTGTGAATCCTCCAAAAGCCGTGGAGCTTCTGCAGATGAAGAGAGTAAGAGGATGTGTGACTTTGCTGAGCCAGAGAAAGTTAAACGTTCAAGACGTGAGAATTAGAGGTTTCGTTGCTCTTTTCAGAAGTTGCATGCTTCAGTGAGATTTAAGTCTTTTATTCCAGTTTAAGAATGACTTCTGCATTACTTTTGGTTTCTACTTTTCAGAGTTTTTCCCCTTGCAAACATTCCATCTATCTTGCATGATTACTACCTAATAATCATGTTCTTTGTTTTACTACTCTGCTTTTTAAAATGACTCTTCTCAGTTCATTATTTACAAGTTTTTTCACTTTATTTTATTTTGGTCCCAATGTTATGATTATTATTATTTACAAGTCTTCCTAAACAGGTTCTGAGGCTTACATTTTACAAGTTATTTGGAGTTTGTATAGTCTAACATTTCTCTTAGTTCTAGGTCCATCCTCTACTTTTACACATGTCTACGTAGGTTTAGCCATCTTCCATGTAGGTTTAGCCATCTTTCATTTGCACTCTTGACCCAATGTGGTATAGTCATTAGAAGATATATTTAGAAATCAAACTTAATAAAGAAAAAGTGATTGAGAGGAAACGTGAATTAGGAAAATGTCAATTTAAAAGCTAGGATTTTAATTGTCTAGACACTGAGACACAAGTAAGGACTAAGATAGGATTTGGTTACTATTATTGACCAACATAAATTTAGGATCATAAAAAATAAAAATGTGATTGTGACAAACTTGATTGTGGCCATAATTTTAGCACCTAGACATTAAGACAAATCCAAGTAATTAAATACTATATTCTTTCCACAGTGTAAGGAAACAATATATATAATGTTCTTAACCCCTTAGGAATAAACTCAATCTATAAAAAAAAAACAATTAACCACTTAAGATCCTTTTCCACATTTCTTTTATCATATTGTTTCCTCTCTCACATGTTCCACATCTGTCTACAAATCACCATTGGAACCGTCAACTAATCTCATATCAAGTCAATCCTCTAAAAGCAGGGTAAGTGTAAGAAAAATATAATAAGCCAAAGAAAATGCAATACCTATTCTAAAATACTAATTTCTAATGTGATTGAATCTGTAGATCGCCATATCAACGGAATGGAGCACCACCTCCCACACCCCCCCCCCCCCCCCCCCCCCCCCCCCCCCCCCCCCCCCCCAAGTCCAAATTGCAGGTCACACAAATCTATAAGCCACTATTTCTCCTAAGCTTATTTTTTTATAATTTTAAAAAATATTTTATATTTATATTTATGCAATTCATTTTAGAGAAGTTAGTTTTGTTAGAAAAAGATAGTATTAATTTTAATTATACAAAATTATTATACCTATATACAAAAAAATTTACTCTTATTTTTTATATTTTAAAAATATATTTTATATTTATGCAATTTATTTTAGAGAAGTTAGTTTTGTTAGAAAAAGATAGTATTAATTTTAATTTTACAAAATTATTATACCTATATACAAAACAATTTACTGCATCCCATGTTCTAATATTATTTCCCACGTATTTTTTTATGATTATATTTATATTCAATTATTTAAATATATATATTTATTCCAACTACATACAAAAAACAGTTATATAAGTTGAGAAAATAACATATATTACTCATAACATATTTTAATATTATACTTTCAAAATTATAGATTTGAGTGATATTATGAATTTAATTACTCACATGCATACACTTTTTCCAACCATACCAAAACTCAACTAATATACTAAAAAATTATTACAATGCGTATTTAAACATTATTAATCCACACATCTTATTTATTATTGTAATATTTTTATTTAGTTACTTAAACACATATATTTGTTCCAACTATATAGAAGATTTTACTCACAACATATTTTTTAATTTTTCTTTTAAATTTATAGATTTTAACAGTATTTTGAATTCAATTACTTAGACGCTTATATTTGTTCAAACCATATAAAAACTCCACTATAAAGATTGTAAACATGATATTTATGATTTTGTTATTTTCAAAATTCTGAAAATTATCTACGGAAAAACACAATACTGAATTTGTATTAAATAAATAACTGTTAGTAGTTTTAATTATTTATTACCTGTGAAATCAAATATAATTCATGTGATTAGAAAAACCAAGTTATTCGAAACAAAAAGATATATTTGAAAATAACTACCTATCGATATACTAACATTTGACCAAATGTAAATGCTAATAGTAAATTAACACGTATGGTCTATTTTAGTTAATGAAAACATTATTTGATGCTATTAAAATAAGAACATATCTATTGCCATGTAAATATGATGAAATTTAAAGGCAGACTTCCTAATATTTAAAATAAAAACATGCTGAAATAGTATAGCAATGCTTTCTATAAATTTTAGTAAATTTTCCTCTATTAAGCCAATTGAAAAATAATATCCGTAACCAAAATTCTCCGCGCGTAGCGCGGACGAAGACTCTAGTATAGATTAAACACAAACAATGAAACTCTAATAAAAATGAATTAACCCTTATTCAAACTAAGATGAAACTAAAAATGACTGCCAAACAACAAAAATAAAGCTAATGTTGAAGAACCAAACCAAGTCAAATCTGGAAAAGAAAAAAAAAACACTCCAGAAATAAATTATTGATATGGTGATTTAGGTATTCTATACATATCATTTCCATGAAACATAACATATACAGTAAAAACTCTATAAATTAATAATATCAAGACTATAAAAATTTATTAATTTATAGAGTTATTAGTTTAAAGAAAATTTCCTCGGTAAAATTTATAGATTTAAATTCTAACTAATTTTATTATACTATTGATGTCTTTTATGTATGATAAATTCATAAAACAAATTATAAATTAAATTTTATGTGTAGTTTGATAAAATTAGAGATATAAATTATTTCGAAGAAAGATAAACAATAAAAAAAATTATGTATCTTAATATACAATCTATATATATGATAATTGTTAATTTATGATTTTAATGGGACCATATATTTACTTAAGAGTTTTCAAAATATTATTATTTTATAATTTTATCGAATTATGCCGTATTTTACACCATCCTAACTTAGAACCAGAAAATGTTATTTATTTATCAAATATTAATTTATTGAATTTTTACTGTACATTCGTTTGTTGCTTTACATTTTTATAAGAAAACATCAATTACATAATTTTCCCAAATTTCGATCTGGGAAGGCAAAATTGTTTGAACCAAAAATGGTGTGTGTTTGTTGGATTCATACAATAAAGAATTCAAGAATTAGATTCTTTAATTCTTGAGACTTAGGAGAAATCAACATTGAAATCAAATAGAAAAGGAACATCAAAGAGACTTTATTGATTAAAAATTCATTAAAAAGATGATTTGAAATGTAAAGTAAATCTAAGAATCTATAAATCTCTATAAGAAGTATTCTAGATCTAAGAAATGAAGAGAATCCTCTCTAAAAAGGAGGTAGCTCTTTATTTATAGAAGGAATATGTCTAGAGTTTCCTAGTGAAGTGGGCCTAATTCATTGTCTAATGGGCCTTGATGAAAGATGTAAATCTATCCCAAACAAAAATTCAAACTATATTACAGAAAAACGAAGATTTGAGCATTTTCACCACTAGCCTGCAAGGCATGTTTTTGTTTCTTAAACGTTTTGAACAAAAAAAAATAACCTCTTTTTTCTTTTCAATAAATATTGTATCGAGGCGACTTTCAGATCCGAGCGTTGCCTGGTCACGGCGTGAGATTTAGCGTTCTCCGGTGGTAAGGAGAGAGGGAGACTATCGGACACTCCTCTCTACCTAACCTTCCTGCCCCTTGCAGTGTATTAGGTTTCACGAAACAAAGACGTGCACATCACGACAACAAACTTCGGCGATTTGTGATACGGATTTATGTTACGGACAATTCTATTCCCCTGTTTAAGGGTGCATCGGTGATCTCTCTGTATGGTGGGCACGGGCATGATGCACCGTGCTAGGTATGATAGAAGGACGGAGAGTCATCGTCCTGATCAAAGACGTCGAAGGGAGGAAGAAGAGATTATCAAGGTACCAGAGTTTGATTTTACCGATCTGATCGAAAAGTATAAACTCTCCCTAGTGGGACGTATGTCTCATCAAGATGGAAGAAGTGTCGATGCCCTGATCACTCATATGCCACGACAAAGGATTTGGGACGTTGAAGGCAGAGTTCGAGGTACAAACCTGGTGAATAATAAATTCCAATTCGACTTCGATAACGAGGAGGATCTACAAAAGGTGTTACTTAGACGCCCATGCAATTTTAACAAATGGAGCTTCTCCCTTGAGAGATGGACTCCAACTATTAAGGAAGACTTCCCAAACTCGATGCTTTTATGGGTCACAGTAATTGGAGTACCCACCCATTACAAAAAAGATGAATCTTAGAGAAGCATTGGAAGAGCGCTGGGAGAAGTTGATAAAGTGGACGTCGATAACGGAAGATTTAGGGTCATGATTAACGTGGATGAACCCCTGCAATTCGAGCGCAAAGCGGGGTATGCAAATGGAGATATCATCAAGGTGTCCCTAAAATACGAAGAACTTCATAGGTACTGCTATACATGCAAGAGAATCTCACACAAGGAGGGTACTTGCCCGGAACTAACACCGGAACAGAGAGAAGCAAATCGTATAGCGAGGCTTTAAATTAAGGAGAAAGAGGAACAAGCAGCAAGAGAGGCCTTCTCAGCCTGTCAAGAGGCTTGGTTCCAAACTTTAGACCTGAGACCCGTTTGAGGAACCGTGGCGAAGCAGCTGGACATAGGAAACTTCTAGAACCGTCGGTAAGGAGAACGGATGAGGATAGAATTGAACTTAAACAGAGTGCATAGTATGGGGACTTACGTAACAGAATTATGGATAAGAGAGATTCTCAAGAAAAAAACTTCTGGAACCGATTGGATCACGTATCAGGGGGGAACAAAGCTAGAGAGTACGAGAGGCATCACCCCTACCGTGGACCTTCTCGGGACGTGGCGATAAACTCCCTGAGAGGCTCTGAAAGCTTTAACAATAAGAATCGTTACGGGGATTCAGATTCTTCCTCCAACTGGAGAATAAAGGGGTACAGCCCAAACCGGGACCGATATAGAGAACACATCGTTGAGAAAAGACCTGGCCATGCTTCTAACTCAAACCGATCTTCCCCTGATTCTCAACGCACAATCTCGGAATCCAACCGGTACCTTCGTAATGCTTATCAAGCGCGGGGGAACGATCATCATGAAAGGAATGGGTCTAGATATCAGGCCAGATATGAGCCACGTCTTGATTGGCAACCGGTCAGAACAATAGAGAAGAGAAACGAAGACGTAAGATCTACATCTAACGAAGATAATGAGAGCAGAGAAACGGAGCGGGAAACAGAAGAGAGACGCGTCGGATCAAGGGTAAGGCAGTTTCAGTGGATAAAAGCGGAGAGGCAGCAGTTTTGGAACCTCCAAGAGGCGCTAATGGAACGGTTCGTATCATTGAGACAACTTTGAATACTATCCCTGAGAATCAGGAGCTCTTAGGAAACAACCAAAATACTATAATTCCGCCAAGGGAGTCACTTACCTTGAACAAGAATAAAGAGATCATCCCTCTAAACACAGTACAAGAGAGGATCGCAGGAACTTCACTTACGGAGGTGGAGAGGATCCAAACAGGAGTCAGCAGGAAGGAAGGAACATGAGAGGATATACAATTGTTAACTGATGAAGAAATGAATCAGATTGCGGAGAAATATCCAAGCCTAAATTTCGAGATGGATGAAGAGATGATGGATGATGATGACCTGCTTGATGAGATACCGGAGGAAGAAGAGGGGGTGCCAGAGACACAAGAGGTTGAAGCTCAAAATAAAGAATCCTCTAAGGTGAGAGTTATAGGAGAAGGAAGAAACACAGCAGACAAAGGGAGCGGAGCTTTAACTGGGTTGCATCAAGGAACTGAGAAGAAAGCTAAGCTCCTTAATGAGAAGTCGCAACAGACAGCACAGAGCAGACGCCGGGGAACTAGAAGTCCAGATACGAAAGGAATAGCAGCATCAAAGAAACTTGCCAATAGAGGTCGAGCCTCAACTAAAGGCAAGCTCGTCAAGTACGGGCATCTTAATCCGCTGAGAGCCTCGCACACGACAACGATCCCTCGTACTGAGGTGTATCCATCGACTATCAAAAGCCGCAAAGTTACTTCTGCATCAGGTTCGGTGGGGTTCCAGAAACCACCCAGTACTCATATATGAGTGCAATCGCTTGGAACTGCCAGGGGGCAAGGGCCTACCTGACTAAGCAACACATTAGGGAGTTGCATCGCTGCTTTCACCCTAACTTTCTTTTTCTTTCAGAAACAAAAAACAATTTTACTTTTATGCAAGACTTTAAATTTTAGTTTGGTTATGATAATTTGCACCTTGGATCATGTTGGTAGGAGCGGTGGACTTCCTTTGTTTTATATGAATGATTCTGAGGTTGAGATTGGTTTTTCCAATAAACGTATGATTGATATCGATGCTCAGATGGAAGGACATAAGGTGCATATCACCTTCTTGTATGGAGATCCGGTGGTGGAATACCGCGAAAACGTCTAGGAACGTCTAATGAGGATGAGTATGACAAGATCTGGAGCATGGCTAATCATGGGAGACTTCAATGAGATTACTAATGATGGGGAAAAGAAAGGAGGAAGAAAGAGATCAGAGGCGTCCTTCTTGCCCCTGAAAATGTTGTTATCCTGATGCGGTATGATTGACTTCCCCTTTATTGGCAACTCATTCTCTTGGGCAGGTAGGACGAGAGCAGGAAGAGTACAGTGCCGACTGGATCGGGAAGTGGGTAATGAAGATTGGCACCAAAAAATTTCCCACACTTATGTGGAGTACTTATTGAGATGGGGATCTGATCATAGACCCATCCTAGCGAGATTTCAAGCCAGAGAGAAGCAAATCGGGAAGAACTTCAAGTTTGATAAACGATAGCTTGGAGGAGAGGGATTCAGCGCCGCCGTAAATGGTGCCTGGGATAATGCAAATCTGGACAGGGATGCTACCTTGGGAGATAAAATCAGAGAGAGCAGGAAAGTGATATCTAGATAGAAGAAAGGTAATGTCTCTAATAATGCAAAGCTGATAGAGAGACTCAAGAAGGAACTTGACCGGGTTCAGGCGGACGAAAGTGTCTCTGCAGAAGAGGAACTGGAACTTAAGTGGAAACTATGTGCAGCCTATAGAGACGAAGAGATTACTGGAAACAAAAGAGCCGAGCTCTATGGTTACGAGACGGAGACAGAAACACAAGGTACTTCCACGCGAAAACTAAACAACTGCGAGCTCGTAACAGAATCACAAGAATTAAAAACTCGATGGGACAATGGGTGGATACTGAAGAAGGCATTGAGGTGGTAGTCATGGAATACTTCCAGGAATTATTTACATCCTCCTACCCAACGAACATGGATGATTCACTCCGGTATGTTACCGCGACAGTTACAAATGAAATGAACCAGCTACTGATGTGTATCCCTCTTGATGAGGAGATTAAGGAGGCCACTTTGCTATTAATCCAGAGAAAGCACCAGGGCCAGATGGGATGACGAGCCTCTTCTATCAACGCTTCTAGAACAAGGTTGGTCCAGATGTGTGCAGCATGGTACGAAATTTCTTCGAGACAGGCGAGCTGAAAGACTGCCTAAACCAAAAAAATATTTGTCTAATCCCAAAGACAGATAGACCGACATCCATGACAGAGTTTAGACCGATCAGCTTATGTAATGTCGGATATAAAATCATCTCTAAGATCATTACTGCGAGATTAAAGTGAATCCTTCCGGAACTGATTTCTGAGACGCAATCGGCCTTTGTTGCCAAACGGTTGTTCACAGATAACATACTGGTGGCACAGGAGATGTTCCACGCACTTCGCACCAATCCGAGCTGCCAAGGGAATCATGTAGCGATCAAGACAGATATGAGCAAGGCTTACGATCGGGTAGAATGGAGTTTTATGGAAGCATTACTCTTGAAAATGGGCTTCGAGCAACAATGGGTGCACAGAATCATGAAGTGTATCTCATCGGTCTCTTACCAGGTGTTGATAAATGGCGAGGCAAAAGGTCATATCGAGTCTAAGAGAGGTCTACGCCAAGGCGACCCACTATCGCCTTTCCTCTTCATATTATGCTTGGAAGTCTTGATCTCTCATATTAAACATGCGGAAACCACAGCAGCGCTCACCGGCATTAAGATTGCAAGAGCATGCCCTCCGATCTCACATCTCTTATTTGCGGACGATAGTTTGTTCTTCTGCCGAGCAGACCAACCTCAATGCGAGGAACTGATGCAAATAATCGACGTCTACGGTAACGCCTCAGGACAACAACTGAATAAATCAAAATCTTCAGTTATGTTCGGTTCTAAGGTCGTAACGTCTTCAAAAAATGATCTGAAAATATCACTTGGGATAGCGAGAGAAGGGGGTATGGGAATGTATCTGGGAATGGTGGAGAAGATTTGTGGCTCCAAGAATCAAGTTTTTGCCTATGTCCAGGAACGAATGGATGGAAGAATCAATAACTGGTCAGAAAAACTTCTATCTCGAAGTGGGAAAGAGGTGCAGATCAAATCGGTGGCACAAGCCATTCCTTCTTATGTAATGTCCTGCTACTTGTTACCACAAGGAGTTTGTAAGAAATTATCCGCCGCAGTGGTGCGTTACTGGTGGAGCACAAAGGAAAACTATCGTGGAATTCACTGGATCGTATGGGATAAGATTTGTATACCCCTGGAAGAAGGGGGGTTGGGTTTTCGTGACTTTTGAGATTTTAATTTGGCGCTTCTAGCTAAACAACTTTGGCGGTTACTCGTTTTTCCTGATTCCTTGCTTGCACGAGTTCTTAAGGGCCGTTACTATCGTCATTCCAATCCTCTCTGCACCGGGAAAGCATCATCACCTTCTTATGGGTGGAGAATCTTGATGGCCGCAAAACAAATATTGAAAGGTAACATTTGCAGGACGATTGGGACAGGAGCTGAAACCAAAGTCTGGGAGGATGTCTGGATCCCCTCTGAAATTGCAAGACCAGCACGTCAGGCCCAGACTGAGTTTGACGCAGACATGAAGGTTCATCACCTTATAGACTTCGACACGAAAGAATGTAACGTGGACCTCATCTCAGAGGTGTTACACCCAGATGACATTCGTAGGATCCTATCGTTAAAACTCAGTAGAACAGGGAGAAGAGATGGTTACAGCTGGAAGCACACCAAGTCAGGCAACTACTCGGTTAGATCGGGTTATGATATTGCAGTGGACCAACGGAAAAAATCAAGATTCGACCCGATATTAGAACCAAGCATAACCCCTTTGAAGCAAAAAGTGTGGAAACTCAAAACCGTACGCAAGATCCAACACTTTCTCTGGCAAGCTCTATCTGGTTGCATTTCTTCTGCGAGCAAACTTGTAGAGATACATTGTGGCACTGATAAATCGTGCCAACGTTGCGGTCAGGAGTACGAAGACATAAACCACATACTTTTCCTATGTCCTCCAGCCTTCCAATGTTGGATCATGTCACCAGTTCCATTGCCTCCGGGGATTTTCCAGTGTATGTCGCTCTACGCAAACTTTGACTACCTCCTTCAATAAGTCCAAGCGGGTAATATTCATAGTGATAAATGCGAGATGTTTCCTTGGCTGTTGTGGTTCGTGTGGAAGGCCAGAGACGAAAAGTGCTTCAATGCTAAGGACATATCCCCCTTAGATACCGTCCGATTGGCGGTTCAAGAAACAGAGACCTGGCGGACCGCTCAACTGGTAGAAACCCCGGCGGAAGAGGATCCTCCAACGGAACAGAGACGAACTATGGAGCAAGCGATGCAGTACTTATGTCAGGTTGATGGCTCCTGGTTGGAAAAAGACGCGTTGATGGGGTTGGGAATTTGTGCTTTCTGAAGGGAACAAAGTAATTCTACCGGGCCAGAGGTGTCTTCCTCGGGCGCAAGCTCTATTAATGGCGGAAGCGGAAGGGTTGGTATGGGCCATGAAGGAAGCTCGGGACAGAGGCTTTGACGGGATCAGGTTCTCATCAGACTGTCAGCAGTTGATAAATCTTATCGATAGGAATGAAGACTGGCCAGCTTTAGCTCCTGAGCTTGATGATATCAAGTTTTTTACTATGTTGTTTCATGAAATTACAGTCTCTTTTATACCTCGCTCTGAGAATTTCCGTGCGGATTCCTTTGCCAAGGGAGGATGATCATGAGCACAATGTTTCATCGGTGTTGACGTTCTGGTTCATCCCCCGCCTGCTCTAGAAGCTGGTCGGATCGAACCGGAGTAAGGTTTAATGGAAGTTAGTTTGATGCCAAAAAAAAAAAAAAAATTGTATCTTCTCGTAATTATATATATGCCAACTATTTGACTATAATGGACAATGGTCATCTTGATTTGGATTCATATCAAGAAACAAAAAAAAAACACGCCTTATTGGCTTATTGCTTTACACTTCGATATATAAGGACAGATGTATATTTGATAGATACGTTGATAAGGATAGTATATGTTATACGTATATATTTCCAAATGTGCTCTGACATGACAGCGTTTTCGACTTTGAAATGGAGGACACTTCATGCATTTTGATTGGCTGGGAGGAGAAGGACCATATGAGTTTTGAAATAAGGTAAAAACAACAGATGCTGTTTTAGCCTGATCGTGGAACCCACATAACCATTTTATCATCTAACTAATCACACAATAATAAAGAGAAATAAAACCAATCAAATCGCACATCCAGTTCCCAGAATTATTGGATACTTTGGATAACCATCCAATTAAATTTAGCATATGGAACTATGTGCATGATTGTATGTGGAATTAAATAATATTAGGCATGCAGTTTTTAACTGAACCGAAATTTTGCTTAATATTTCAGTTAGTTTGGTAATGAGTTCGGTTCAGTTCAGCAAGTTTATAAAAAAAATTGGTTTTTGGTTTAGTTTGGTGTGGTAATCAATAAGTTCAGTTTTTTCAAAAAAAAAAATTTGTTAACCAAAATTTTGACCGAACTAACCAATTACCCAAAATTTCGAATCAAATTAATTGAACAAACTGAACTAACCAAAATCATCTAAATTTAATCGAATTTAACCAAACTTTTAACTCAAATATAATCGAAACCAAAAATTTCAGATAGTTTCAATAAAAAAATTTAAAACTGAACTACCCGAATACCATACCAAACAAAAAAAATTTCCTGTTCAATTCGGTTAAATTTTGGTTGAATCCAACTACCCGAACCCGGAGGCCTATATAATATGCATACTTCTATTGATTATAATTTCATTAATATTCTGTGTGTTTGCTTCCAATTTAATACTAATCGACTTCGACCATACATTGAATATATATTTCTGTATAAAGTACTATGTTCTTAAGACGGAGAGCTTAATTAATGTATCTCGAATCTCAATACGTTTGTATAGGATTCGAGTCCAAGATATTTTACATAAACAATTGCTGCTAAGTAATCTACAATGCCACTTAGAGCTAGCTAGAACTAACATTATGTAAAACCGAACCATTTGGCGTCCGTACTGTTACTATAAATACATAAACCTGAAAATTAAATTAATCCAGAATCAAAACCAAAACTTCAACCGAATAATTAAAATGGAAGTAACATTTTGTACAGTGTTGTCTAGAAATGTCAGACTATAAGAATATGTGTATTCAATATCGAATACCACATGAATATTGAGAACTAATAATGTTACACCTTTTATAAGATAGTTTTTTTTTTTGGTAAAACCTTTTATAAGATAGTTAACAATGAGAAACTGTATTTATTTACTAACAACAGAGCTTCTCTTGTATTTCTGTTTGATTATAAAGATATCTCCAACTGTGTTATACTTTAATTAATTAAAATGCACATATATAATATATATTATATCTTAGTCTTATACAATTATATTCGTTTTATGATTCAAGTTTCTTTTTTTTTTATTCAAGTTTCTTTTATGACTAGCTATTCCCTATATTTGATTTAAAGTGTCCCGCAGCAGCTAAATACCTTATTTCAAGCCTTTCTGGCTTCTTTCTTGGATTTGACCACTCTCACGCATATATGAACTCGAGCAAACCACATACTTACGAGTTCCAACTAATTAAACTAATACAAATTGTTAAAGTACTCGCCAAAAACTCGTAGCTTTGCAAAATATTAGCCCTAGCCAAACGACTCTAATATATTATACAGTTTAGACGGGATTAAAATTAGAGTAAATAGTACTCTTACATATGTATTTACTCTTAATAGGCTATTTATATTGAGTTTCCCGTCAGTCTATATGAAATTAAAATTACACATAAATAAATCAAAATATTATACAATGGATTTTATGATAGTACAAAGTTTATAATTTTTACACATGCGCAGCAGTCCAGATATAGCCCACAAATATTATTATTTGTCAAGCTTTTGAACCAGCATGACCTGTAATTGTTAGCTAATCCGTTTGTAGAATGTCCCTTTTAGTATTAAGGACATTCCGCAAACAAATTTAAAGTTAATCTCAGCCAATAAATCACACGAGTTACAGTGACCCCTAGATCTAGCCAGTATCGACACCTACTCTGATTGACATTATTTTACTAGTTAAATGCCGACAAACGTATGCTGATTAGTAGTATAAAAGAACCTGTTACAAGTTATTGGTTAGAATCGAACTATTTTCCTCTAAATGGTTACAAAAAAATTTGAAGACAAATTTTATAGTTTATTTTTCCGTCTATCTGAAAATAAAAGTTCAAAAAGACGTAAAATAGTGTAAATGCATATAACCATCCACTGATTCAAGTGTATTCATATGTTTGCCCTAGCCACGTGGCGTTCTTCTATTCCCGAATGTTAATCTCTTCGCCCACCGGAGAGACACAGAAAGAATATAGAGAAAAATAGAGAGAGCGAGAGAGAGAGAGAGAGATAGATAAGTACCTAAGGAGGTGAGAGAAAGAGGAGGGAAAGAGAGAGAAATGGATCAAGATCATGAGTTATGGCGGACGCTAAGATGCGCCGGTAAAGCGCAAGACAAGGCTTCTGTTGATACTCTCATGCTTAAGTATCGTCCCATCGCACCAAAGCCGACGACCACTGGTCAACCATTTGTCGGAAGCACGAGCACGACAACAAGAACGAAGAGAAAGTACGTTAGGGTTTCTAAAAACAATAAAGCCACGTGTCGATCAAAGAACGACGTTAGATCTACCTCCACAGATCCAGAGAATGGTCGGGAAGATCTCGTGACGCTACAGCTCATGCCTGAGAGATCTACGCCGTTGAGGTTGGATCTTAATAACCTTGATCCGACGGTAAAAACAATAATCGGAGATGAAACCTGTGAAAGCGGCACGTGGCTCAAGTTCAGCGGCGGAGATGACGCGGTTCATCAGGTTCCGGTGGAGACGTGGGTGACGGTGGAGTCCGTAAACGGTGGCTCCGCTTCCCATGCGGTAGGGTGTACGGACGAGGAGATTGCGGATGCTATAGATAAAGACACGTGTCCTGCTTTTATATCCGACGGTTCGAACCGTGTGGTGATGGTGAACGAGGTTTACCGGAGGACTGTAACTGGAGACGGTGGGTTTGAGGGAGAGCCGTCGTCGTTGTTGCCGGAAGTTATTGTGTGGTTGGTGGTTGACCAAACGGCGACGTTTCGCGAGTACGGAACTTTCACGTGTAAGGTGAAGCTTGAATACACGTGGCGGGGGACGAAGTATGTCAAAACGGTGCCGTGTGATGTGTGGAAGATGGAGTTTGGTGGATTTGCATGGAGGCTGGACACCACTGCAGCTTTAACTCTTTGGCTTTGAGTTAGAGATGCGAGAAGGTAAAGACTAATTTAAGATCAAGATGTGGTTAAGGTCATAATCTCAGACCTTAATCACTTTCTAGCACTTTGGTTTACTGGGATATAATAAGAATTACAAAAGAGAAACGAAATTATATATAATGCTACTATATATATGGGAAGATGTTGAGAATCAAGTCTTTCGGAATAAATTTGTGTGTGAAAACTTTATATATATAGATTGGAACTTGCCATAATGTCAAATATTGATTGGCAAAGCTTCCAATAAAAAAATATGGCAATGCTTGGCTTTGGCTTTTGTATATTGATTCTTACTTCTTGTTAAATTATCACATATGGAGCAGTATTCCATAAAATATCACCAGTAACTTTACCAATTACTAGAACCATTTTTTAACAAAGCAATACAAGCAGAGTCTTAGCAATGTAAGATGTACCAATTAAACTTAACAAAGATGATATGCGTATACATGTGTAATATATGCTTGATTTTTTTTTTTTTGATCGAAAATATATGCTTGATTATAACATGAATTGTACGTATTGGGACTATCCTATTGTACTTAGTAACATATATATGGATTCATGCACCAGCCTACACATATTCGTATGTACCAATATGGGTAAGTAACAGTTCATATAAAGAGAAGAATCCGATGTGTGTTTTAAGCACAATATTCTCGAGATAGCATGGTCCTTAGTCCTGACACGTGTTTCTGTCTCTAAATTATTGAACAATCTTATCTGATCGTTTCATTTCATTCATGTATTAGGAGAAAATAACTATCAGAGTCACATTTCTTCTTGCAAATATCGGGAAAAGTCACTTACTGCTACTCAGACACTTTTCTTTAACCATTAGTTAGCAAAAGCTCTTTCAGTTATTTCTCAACTATAATCTTCTCTAACTAAACCACTCAGTAGGCGGGAATGTTTATCAGCCATTGATCATAAAAAGATTTCGATGGCGAGGATTGGTCCTCATAGATCTAGATTAGACAGATATCTGTCCTACATCCCAACCTTTGGATCAAAATATAGTACATCTCCTATTGGACGGTCCTGATCTTCCTTCTCTTTTCACCACGCCCAAACCATCTTCACCGTAATCTCCTTCTCTGTTTTCACCTTACCCTCATCTCTTTTCACCGAGCTTTTGCTACATTCCTAACCCGAACATTGTTGATTATTAATCGCTGTTAAGGTTTGTTCAGGCATCAAAACACCAAACTAATTGTAGTTTTCTTACTAATCCCTGTTTTTTTTTTATCGTTTAGATTGGTCACAGCGCTTCTCATGGGGGAGCATTGTATGGTTATCGCCGGCGAATGGAAATCATCGGCCGACAACCTGTGGAACTTCTCGATTGACAAAGAACACATGACCAGGATTATCCCTCTACACTCCGGGATTTCCTTGACTGAATTACTTAGCAACGTCTTCAAGGAGTTCTTTGATAATTCCGACACCATCCGCACTGCTGTACTCAGTTACTGGCCTCCGAATTCTAAAGAGCTGGCAACAGGTCTCACAACACCGCCTGTTATGCTTACTAACGACGGGGCTGTGTCATTCTTCTACCAACACTTTCAGGCAACCAAGGGTATTAACTTGTTCGTTACTTTCAACACCAAATCTCGTTACCAGCATGATCCCCCAGCTGTTGAAAATAATTTGCCCTTCATCACGCCCAACCAGCCTATTAAGACGAACATCAGCACATCATCTTCCTCTGTTTCGCGGCAACCAACAACTGCTGCATCTCAAATACCCGGATTCTCCCTTTTCAACGACGAAGAACTTGATCTGTCTCAGGGTTGTCCGCCTGTACAGCCACCGAGTTATTCACCTGTTCAGCCGCTGAGTAATCCACCTGTACATACACGTAGCTGTCCACTTGTACAGTCTCCGTGTTATTCACCGGCCCCGGCACCGAGCAATCCACCTGTACATACACGTAGCTGTCCGCCTGTACAGCATACAGCTGCCTGTGCAGCTTCTGGCCTGGAGCACCAGGGTTTCTCACGGGGCCAACACGCTGGTTCATCCAAGCCCCAGCGTTTTTCCCTTATTGATGAAACCCTTTTCGCTGACGACGACCTCCTTGAAAAAATGTTCAAAGAAGACCCCGACAACATCCCAGAAAGCTGGGTCACTGACGATGACGACGAAACCGGGTCTGATTCCTCTATTCCTGCTGACATTGCTGACGAAGTTCGCCCTCGTGGTTATGATCAAGACTTCTGGGCTCCCCTCATCAATAACCATCTAGGCGGCTCCGACGCAGCTGAGCTTATGGCGGGTATCTATGTACCTAAAACCAAACCTATCACCATTGAATGTACCACCGGGGACGCCTTCGATCACACTGTCCTTGTCTCTGGCGAATTGCCACCGTACTGCAAACCAGAGGCTGGCACATCTGCAAACTATGTACCCTTACAGAATTGTCCGCCTGTACACACTCGTAGTTGTCCACCTGTACAACGGTCCACGTCGTACACAAGTGCACCGCGTCCAATGTCCAGACCAGCGCAAACTCCTCCTCCTACACCACCTCACCGTGAAACCAGGCCCCTCTCAGAGATCAGCGACGAGGAATTTGACATACCTCCCCTGTTCGACGACACTCTGTACGAAGCAGATGATGTACCCAATCTCGATATCGACGACGATGAACCGTACGTTGGCAAAATGTATGCATCAAAACAAGACTGCCAGATTGGTCTAGCTATCTACGCTATCAAGGAACAATTTCATTTTAGGCAAACAAGAACCAGCAGGGAATCATTTGTCCTCAGTTGCCATGATCCTCGATGTGAATGGCGAATATTTGCAAAGGAGCTCACAACATGTGGCTACTACACCATTAAAAAATGTCACATCCATCATACCTGCGATACGGACACTCGTAGGCTATACAAGAAGCGTGCCACTGCTAAGGTTTTGGCTCACATTTACCGCAGCAAATACGGTGATCCAATTGACGCACCCAAAGCGGTTCAGCTTCAGCAACTCGTCCTGGAAGATTTGCAAGTCTCTGCTTCTTACATGAAATGCCACCGGGCAAAGGGGATTGCTTTAGACCTTACTCACGGTAATGCAGAGGACTCCTTCCTCAACGTCGCAAGCTATTTTGAGAGGCTCAAAGCAACTAATCCTGGCACTGTCACGGCCATCGAAACTGAAGTTGACGATGAGGGGGCTACACGTTTCCTGTACGGTTTCCTGGCATTTGGTGCTTCCATTCAAGGGTTCCGCCGGCTCCGCCCTGTCCTAATTATCGATGGTACTCACCTATCAGGGAAATACAAGGGTGTGCTTCTCACCGCAAGTGGTCAAGATGGTAACTTTCAAGTCTTCCCCCTGGCCTTTGCTGTAGTTGATGGAGAGACCAAAGAGGCATGGACATGGTTTCTAACCAAGGTTGAAAGTATTATTGCTGATTCTAACACCCTTGCCATTATCTCTGACCGCCATGCCTGTATAGAGAAGGCCATAAGTGTGGTCTTCCCCAAGGCAAATCACGGAGCTTGCATTGTTCACCTTATGAGGAACGTTGTGTCATCGTTCAAGAGTAAGGGTCTGGCTAAAATGGTTTGTGAGGCTGCATTCTCCTTCAGGCGTGCTGATTTTGACAAGAACTTTGCCAAAATCAAAATGGCAAGTCCTGCCTGCTTCAAATACTTAGAAGACATCCGCACATCAAAATGGTCTCGCACTTACTTCCCTGGGAATAGGTACAATCTCCTCACCAGCAACGTCGCCGAACAGTTGAACAACGCTATCTCCAAGTCTAGAGCCTCCCCCATTGTTGAGATGTTCATGTTCATCCAACGCATGCTAACGCGTTGGTTCTCTGCTAGGCGAACGAAATCTGCAAAACACCGGGGTTTCTGCACTCCGGAGGTTGACAAGGTCATCCAGACTCATAAGAAACTCACTCAGGGCAGCAAGATATACCCATCCAAGGATTTTAGCTTCTCAGTCAGGGGAATCTATGGCCATGGCAACACGGTACACCTGGACACCAAAGTCTGCTCGTGCCAAGTTTTCCAGAAACTCAAAATCCCCTGCGGTCACGCACTCATGGCAGCTGACACGATTGGTCTACCCTACAACCAACTAGTTGGTGACTGCTACAAGACACAACACTGGATTGACACTTATGCTGGGGTAATCTTACCAGAGGCACCAGAAGGCGACCACAGTATCCCTCCGGACATAGCTGATCTCACCATTTACCCGCCAAGGACTCGTCGACCTTCTGGCAGACCAAGAGAAGATAGAATACCATCTGCTGGAGAAATCCCGGTAATATATTAATAACGCGTTACTACTCTTACAACAGTTTCTTTTACTAACCGCCCAATACTCACTTTCTGTTTTCATCATTTCATGCAGCCAACAAAAAAAGCAAAAACTACTCAGAACAAATGTGGGCGATGTGGAGGCACCGGACATAACCGTGCTCGCTGCGTAAGGCCTATCTGACGTTGGTGAATCTTATATCCAAGTCACCTGTTTTTTGGATAGCGAATTCACCTAGGATCAGCTCACCTTTCTATATTCCAATGTTCTGTTTTTTGGCATGTGATCCTATTGTGTTTGACTAAACGCTTATTTTCCCGGGGTGTTTCGTTTCGCCCTGCCGAGTTTATGTGATTGGATACGTTTAACTTTTAAAAACAAGTCATCAGGGACATATTTACCATACTTTTCCAAAACTGTACGGCTAGATATATGGCGTACACAATCTCACGAGTTTCTAGGATGGTGTACGCCTGTACTCGTCCTTTCCCGTACAAAAATTACCCATACAGCGTCAAAGACCCGGTCTTAACAAGTTTGAAAAATAAACCGGGTCCTCAAATTAAACCGCCTCCTCATAATACCCGGTCTTAAACGCATAATCCGTACCACATTTAACCGGCTCCTCAAATTATACACGACGTCGTCCCACATTCACGGTCCACACCTGCAAACTCCAAGAAAAAAAAAAAGACATCGAGGCTTCAACACCGTTTCCAAATCCAATCATTCCTGCCGGCGCTAGATGACTGACAGAGGTCGAGGGTTCCCGATCTACTGCCGCTGCGGCAACCGTGTATCCCGGAAAACGTCTAAAACCAAAACCAACCCCGGCAGACTCTTCCACAGTTGCCCTTACGGCGATGAGGTATGGCTTACTCAAAACCTAGATCTATTCACAAAAATCATTCATTCCTCATATTCGGAATTACGCCTTCTCTCACATCTGTCTCTGCATCATCTCACAGGCAAATCCAAACCATCTATTCAAATGGACTGATGAATCCATGGTTGAGGAAATTGAAGACATAAAGGTCCAATTCGATGCTTTCGCTAGTGCTACACAGACAAGACTTCTCTCTTCCGAAACGGCTATAGAAGAGCTGACAACCTCATCTCGTAAGTCCACCTCATGTTCCAACACTGCCTCCGAAGCGGTGAATGCTCTCGGCCAGGACATCAACCACCTCAGTACATCACTAGACAGCTTGAAGATAGAACTTAACAGCTTGAGGAACTTGGTTGTCAGTGTTTTAGTTTTATCCCTACTCTACAAACTACTTGTGTAACCTAATCCATCAAGTGTCCATGCAATCAACCTACTTTTGTTGTCCATACCACCAAACTCCCGGAAAATAATTCAGATCCATAAGGATAATTACCATTATGACCTAATGCCAGATCCCACTAAATCAGCTCCCTATGTAATGACCTTGAATAAGTAAAGTTATTTTCAACAACAACATGTGTGCTATACGCTCGCTCACCCCAAACGAACGCCTACCAACCTCTCAGTCAAAATACAACCTCACCACAAAGCCAACTTTGGCCATAGGACGAGTACATGTGTACATAGTCCAATCTGCCGTCCTGCTGTACAGTGTGTACGAGTACATGTGTACATAGCCCTATGGGAAAAAGGTTGTACCGACAACTAGTTTATGTAAGTTAACCATATCCATTCATAACAACCAGCAGGGTGAAACGAAACACCCCGGGAAAATAATCGTTAAACGAAACACAAACATTTGGGTACCTTACAAAACACAAGTTCAGGACATCACAAAAAGTTCTCACATCCCAACAACTCATATACCCAAAAAAAAGTCACCCCACAAATGAACAGTTGTACTAGTTACCACCCAAGTACAGGGGTACGATCCACTCCTTGTACACATCCATCGCATACTGCTTCCTAAAAATCTCGACCAAACTATCGGTAATGTCCTCAACATCTGGCTCCAGTACACCAGTCGCAGCCAACTCCATGTACTTCACCGCCACTGGACCACAGTCCCCACCACGCGTGTTCTGGTACCCATCAGCCATAAACTGAATCCGGAAAGGCTCCAATCCATGACCACCCAGGTGTTGTGCGGGACAGACCTTCCTCAAGAGGTAGGGCAACATCTTCGCAACAGGGTCCATCAGAGACATCATGACCTTAGTAGTCCTCAAGCTCCGGTCAGGATCATACACCAATACAGTCCATTCAGTAATGCTGATACGAAGTCCCACCCAATGATTGGTCCCCCAAAACATGGGCGCATAGACACAGTCTACATCCAAGCCAATCTTCTGCCCCTGATTTGTCAGGAATCCAGCCAACTTCCTATCAGAGAAGACCTTGCCCTTGTACGTAGAAGACTTAAACGTCTTCGCTTTTCCCACCAACTTCTCCATAAACCAGGGCGCAACAAACATAGCTCTGTTCTCCTTTAAAACCGCCGCATGCCGCTTACCCAAAAAATCAACAAGCACCTCCATATGCTGCACACACACACACCTGCTTAGGAACACTAACAGATCAGCAACAAAAGTACAAGGGAAGGTTATTACCTTCGTGCTAACCCACTTCTGGGGAGTGGCAAGATCCAAGAAGAACTCATTGTCCAAGTCATATAGACCCACCCCTAGGTGCATCCTAACATATCACAAACACTCAACTGCTATTCTATATCGAGGAAAAACAACAAAACAAGGAATTAACCAGACTCACGCTTTTGGGTTAGCCAACAAAACTTGCTCAAAGTATCCAAAATCTCCATCTTCAACAGCTGGACAAATCTGAAGGAGGCTGAAAGGTTCTTTCGCCAACAACAACGACGCAAGATGTGCTTCGTCCTCAGCCGGCTGGTGCTTCTCACTCTTAGGACACGGGGAAGTATCGCTCAAACAAGTAACCACCTCAGACACCGTCTCCACATTTACAGCAGCGCCTACCTCCTGCTTGCCAGTGCCAGCCTCTGGTGTGTACACAACGTCAGCACCTAATTCATCTTCTCCTCTCTCTGCCCCGACTCTAGACAACTTCTGAGTCTCACCATCTTCGTCCTTCTCCTATTATAATGGAAAAAACTCAGTCTCAACGCTACTACAAAATAACACGCAACACAAACTTACACTTGCACAGCTTAACGGCTCAGCAACCGACCCACCAGCCACGCTTTCCTCTCCCCCAAAGTTATCATGCACATCAGACACCTGCGCAAAACCCAATACACAACAAACTTCAGCCATACACGTGTACAACCAACTTCAGCCATACACGTGTACAACACAAACCAACCTTTTACTTACCTCTTGCATCTCCCTGCGCTTGGAAACCATCACTCCACCACCGCCGTGTTCCTTGATAATGTCGCCCACCAGCTTATCTATACCAGCCAAGTCCTGCCAAACAACCACAATTTTTACAACCACATAAAAAAAAAAATCCACATCTACTTGGACCATCTCGAACCTCCTTTCTCTGACTTAATTCATCTTGGGCCTTGTCAGCCAGCTCTTTCCGCCCTCCACCATCAATCACCTACAACATAAGATTCCCTTAAATTTTTGTCCGTTCTATCAAAAGTCCATCCCTTAACAAGAGGTCTTCTCCAACCAGTACATACCTCAAGAACCCCTCCATCTTTACCAACTTCGCTTCCGGCAGGCACCTAGGAAAGCACCAATCGTCAGCCACACCACACTCTGAAAACCAAAAAAACTGCAAGACGATAAAAGAAAAAAATAGAATTTAGAAATACCTCATCATCAGCAACGTAGTACGTACTACTTGTCATCGCCCGGTAGACTACCCCTCCACGGTGATCAGTAACCCCTTCCTCAACCCATTGCAGAGGCACCCCATCCCCTTCTTTCAAAGGAACCAGTATGGGCGGTGGGCCATCGGAAGGATTATCATCCCCATCCATTTCCACATCCTCGCCCTCACCTTCCTCGCTTTCCGGTACGACATCGGAACCTACGTGGTCTTCCTCCATATCCTTGGCATCAGTCTCCTTATGAGCACTTCCATAACCACCACTTCCGTCGCCGCCGTGTTCGTCATGGTTTCCACCAGTTGTGTCATCACCCCTGGCCTCCATGCCCCCGTCTCCCCCATTGCCAGAGCCTCCGTCATTTGTTTCACTATCCGAAGGCACATCTGAGGTTTGCTGAGGCTCTTCATCTGAAGATGTTTTGTCAACCCGCTGTTCAGCCTCCTTCCTCCTCTTACCAGGGACTCTAGCACTGTGGAGCAGGCCCTTTCGAGGTGTCAAACTACCTTTCTTACGCCTCACAAAACGTCTCTTCATCTTCTCGACCACCTTCTCCAGCACAGCAACTCGAGCAGCTAAGCCCTCGTACTTTACATCCTCCTCCTGAGTTTGCCTACGGAAATAGGCGCTCACCCTTCTCTGCCGCATGACCGGTCCTGCCGCTACCTTAGCGCGCGTCATCTCCGTCCTACGCCCAACTGCCTGCCGCCCCACAGCCTCTCTCTTTCTTTTCTTAGCCGCCTTCCACTCCTGGTGGTCGTACAGCCCCTCCTGCGCGTCTCCACCCCACCACATGTTTTTCTTAAACCTATGCCCGTCAGCCACCAAACGACACAAGTAGTTGACTCTCCTATCAAAAATCTCTTCATCCCATGTACCCCAGCCTGGGGGCATATCTGAATCAATCTCCATTTGAGGCTGCACTAATAGCTGCACAGGAAAAAAAACGTTAGAAAAAAAATAACGCTTCAGATAAGTTGACAACTACAACATGTACACTTAGCATCTGGGTCCACATGTACCCAAACGACCCACCAATGTACAGCCGTACGCAACATAACCCGTACTCTAAAACCATAACAATTCTCAATTTACCATATCCAACCGCGAACAACACATCAGTAAGCTTCATATACAGAACACTGTACAAAGATATCGACGCTGCACAACTACACAACGCACGTACATCTGTACACCCACTAACCGAGTTAAGACCCCAACGAAGACAACTGATAAACAACAGAATAATACCTTCGGGTCATGCTCCGCCTCAAGTACATCAACCAAAGTAAGCCCTCGGTGTTGAGGTGCCTTGACACAATCTAAAAGCTTCTCATCATCGTTCCCGCTCAGCCTGGCCAGGAGCTGCGGAATCATCTCATACGCCGCCAACTGCAGACCTAATGGAAAACCACCCATCTTTTTGGTTTTCTGCCTAAGCTTGTTGCAGAAATCGCCCTCCGGATCATCAACCTGCCCTTGCAGCATCTTCTCCGGTATCATCGTCCGCACTGTCCAGAAAAAGGACTCCCTGCCCCCACGGAAAGGAGAGGAACTCCCTGAGGTTCTCCAGCAGTTTCACATACTTCATAGTTGGCCTGGCAGGCATTGTTGCGGCTTTAAGGACACCATCAACGATTATTAAAAGGCACAACCTAAACCTACGGCTACGAGATAATGTCAAGTCCTCGGTCAACATTCGCACCACTTCCGGTAGGGTGATGTCACGCCTGCAGTCAAACAACTTGTCCCAGTAGCCATAGTCCTCTTCCTTGTAGTTGGGCTCGAAATCTGGTACATAGCCCTCGGCAAACTCTCCGCAAGGAAGGCCAGTTACGGCCCCGAACTCCACTAACGAGAACCTCCAAGGATTCCCCCCAAAAACCGGCCACAACTCATACCGCTTCTTTGTAACGACTTGCCTCACCAGCATCGCGTGGATCATTACCGACGAATAACTGCAGCGACGGGCGGGTAATAGGAAGAGCTTCCCAAAACACGAGTCCATCAAACGATCGTAGTCCGGCGAGCCGCGGAGAGCATCTCTGACTATCAACAAATACTCCAGCGATGAATAGTTGTTGAGACGGCGGCTTGGGAATCTGTCCGTCGCAAACAGCCGCGGCGGCAGCATCTTGTCGGGTAAATCATCGCCGCAATCACCATCTACAACAAAATACAAAACAATCTCAACAAAACTCACGGAGAAACCCTAACCAAAAGCAAAAGGGGACAAGGGGAATTTCTTAAAGAAACAAAATACCTGGGACATGCTCTTTCCCTGGACGTTTGCCGGCCGTCGTCATCTTCGTCATTCGCAATCCAAATAGACGCTGCAAGGAACTGTGCTAAAAAAACTAACGGCGAAGCTCTATCGCCTGATAATCTCGAGAAATTGCAGATCGAATGGAAAGAGGGATTACACGAAAGACGGTTTACTTCCTCTCTTTCATTACTCCCGAGGCAAATTAAACCAGACACAGCAAAAAAAAAATTAAAAAAATTTGAAATTCGAAAATGGAACCGAAGACAAACTAGAACGTAACTGAATAGATAATAGTTAGCTTTTTTAGGGGTAACTGAGTCTTTAACCACTCATAAAGTGTGCTAGTAGCACAATGTGACCTTTTGTGCTGCACAAAGTCAAAAAGTGACCCATGCTGAAATTCTCTCTATAGCTTTTCGTAGACGTACACGCAGTATGTATATAATATATGTATACACGAAATGTGTATAGTCGCTCACACATACGTAATATATACTCCGTGTATGCATTCAAATCAATATTCTTTAAATGATTACATGGCAAAATAGTACAAGTAAAGAAATGTTTTTAACAATGGAGTGTATATTTTACTACGGTGTGACCAAAGTCATATATCATGTGTGTTTGCAAGATAAAAACCAGTATAATTTTTCATTATGCAATAGGTTTATTACAAAAAAAAAGACAGTGAAGAGAGGTCACACATGTATAATAAATTAACAACATGCCATAAAACTAAATAACATGTATTTATCAGAAACTGCATGCAATCCATAATACCTATTGGGGATAATTATGTCTCTATCACCAAACGATTTGAAACTATTTACCTGAAGAAAATCTCATAGTCCTTCACGTAACTAAATCTTGTCATATGCTATCCACTTAATTAATCCTAAACATAGATGAGATGATGTTACAGACGTATAGACATGCGCATGTTAGATATACCCATTGTGCAGTAGCCAATAATGATGATTAGCATCACATCAAAAAATCTTCGTTGGCTTTTGAATCTCAACATATGGAGAACTCTCATTGGCTGAGCAAAAGTTATACGAAAAAACAAATAATATGTAAACCCAAAAAGATCTATCGAAGAAAGGGAATAAATAAAGTGGTTATGGAACACTCAAACACGCACAGGGAAAGATTAGTACACGTGGCGTTTTGAGAGAAGAAAGACATCAACCAATCAGCTTCTACACATTTTTTTGTTTTTTTGCCCTTTTATTTAATTATTTATTTAAGTATTGACGTCATGCCATACCTGGGGAAATTTTTTTTGTATGGTCCCACTTTATTAATCTGAACCGTTCAAGTGCAGCGAGAGATTAATCTAGCCGTGCGTTGATGTCACGTTCTTGTGACGCTGCTGGTGGATTTTATAATGACAGTGAGAGAATTTTTGGTTGACGAGAAAAACAAATAGGAGCCTATCACGTGTCTTTATTTCTCGAAACAACTAAAGTCTGCAAAAAAAAAAAGAACTAGTCACTAAAAGAATTACGAACAATATCCAAAATATTATTAAATGCTAAATAGTACCCCTGTAGTTTTTTTCCCTAGGGTATTCATTCTGGATTTGTTCATTCAGGCTATTTAGTTTTTCAAAATCATTCTTTCTATTGAAGATAGTAACTGAAACGAAAAACCAATGTAGCATAAATAATTAATTTCGTTTTTTTAATCATATATATATTATACTATTACAAGCTATGAAAAATACTACACACGATTATACAGCCGTCAATTATACCTGCTTTATTAGGATTCACGTTAAACTGAATCACCTGAGTCGCCCTATCGGATACATGTTAGCCGATACTCCTTGCGTCATGCTGCAGATCTCTTATAAGCCGTTTTCCATTAATTCCATAATTCCGTCTTCTCTGGAAATTGAAATCCAAACCTCCTCGTGTAGAAGCATTAATGAACCCTTAATCAAGCCACTAGACCAAGGAAGCTTCCACAATTAATTAATTTCGTTTCATATGATTTTTAGTGATGACTGATGAGACTCTAGCCGGGCAATATTATCTTCTAATCAGAGGTAAGCTAATCGAAAATTAAATTTCCATATGAACTTTTTGTTTTACTATAAAAGTGTATATGTTATATACATTAACAGAAATCTTTGAGTGGTCTGAAACTTGGGAGCCATATTTTGTGTCTTAACCCTAAATTTCGTTCGTCGATCTGGGTGGAGGCTTTCTAGTTCTGGTGACAACGTCATATTGTTTTGAGCTCTCACACCTCTTCTTTTGGCTTCCGATCTTCACAGTTGAAATAGTTTTGACTCTCACTCACTCACTCTCTCTCACTCACTCTCTCTCTCTCTCTCTCACTCACTCACTCTCTCTCTCTCTCTCTCTCTCTCTCTCTCTCTCTCTCACTCTCACTCTCACTCTCACCTCTCTCTCTCTCTCTCTCTCTCTCTCTCTCAACTCTCACTCTCACTCTCACCTCTCACTCTCACTCCTCCCTCTGCTCTCTCTACTCTCACTCTCCTCTCACCGCTCTCACTCTCACTCTCACTCCTCACTCCCATCCACTCTCACTCTCACTCTCACTCTCTCTCTCTCTCTCCCTCTCTCTCTCTCTCTCTCTCTCTCTCTCTCTCTCTCTCTCTCTCTCTCTCTCTCGTCTCTCTCTCTCTCTCGCACTCTCTCTCTCTCTCTTCTATCTCTCTCTCTCTCTTTCGTCTCTCTCTCTCTCTTCTCTCTCTCTCTCTCTCTTCTCTCTCTCTCCTCTCTCTCTCGTACTCTCTCTCTCTCTCTCTCTCTCTCTCTCGTCTCTCTCTCTCTCTCTCTCTCTCTCTCTCTCTCTCTCTCTCTCTCTCTGCTGCTCTCTCTCTCTGCTCGTCTCCTCTCTCTCTCTCTCTCTCTCTCTCTCTCTCTCGTCTTCTCTCTCTCTCTCTGCTCTCTCTCGTCTCTCCTCTCTCTCTCTCTCTCTCTCTCTCTCTCTCTCTCTCTCTCTCTCTCTCTCCCTCTCTCTCTCTCTCTCTCTCTCTTCCTCTCTCTCTCTTCTCTCTCTCTCTCTCTCTCTCTCTCTCTCTCTCTCTCTCTCTCTCTCTCTCTCTCTCTCTCTCTCTCTCTCTCTCTCTCTCCTCTCTCTCTCTCTCCTCTCTCTTCTCTCTCTCTCTCTCTCTCTCTCTCTCTCTCTCTCTCTCTCTCTCTCTCTCTCTCTCTCTCTCTCTCTCTCTCTCTCTCTCTCTCTCTCTCTCTCTCTCGCTCTCTCTCTCTCTCTCTCTCTCTCTCTCTCTCTCTCTCTCTCTCTCTCTCTCTCTCTCTCTCTCTCTCTCTCTCTCTCTCCTTTACCAAATCACGTAGGTCTTAGCGTGGTGACCTCTACAAAAGCTCAATGGTCCTAGTGGCTGGTTGTATTATTAGGCTCAAGTGCTCTGTTTGAGGACGATAGAGAAGATATCAGAATCCGCTTGTTAGTCATCAAAGCCTAAGATTTGTACCAGTTGTAGTGGGGGAAGACACTGACGACATGTTTATCTATGAAGACGACAGTTCCTTAGGATGGGTCCCCTTTCCAGCGTGGATTCTTCTCGCCACCGACGACGGCGCAACAAGGTAAATTTGTTGTGGTTAGGATTAGAGTCAAATTCTTCGAGGACAGTGCTTATGGCCGCGGAACTCCTCCGACGGTGTTCTTATCCATGAAGGTGAGTGTTGAGGACTGAACTAAGAACTGGACACCCGGTGTCCATGGAGTCACAAATACCGGATTGGTGGTCATCCGTGTTCATCAAAATCAGTAGCTTAGCTTCCCATATCTTATTTCCCCCATTGTCTCCTCTCACTACTCTTGTTTGCTTGGTTTTGTCCTTTGCTGAATTTTATGTAACTTAGAGCTATTGTTTATTTCGGTAAACCAAAACTCTGTAGGTATTCTGATCTCTTTTAGGGTGTATTACTATATTTAATGTTAAATAATGTGTGAAAAATTAGAGGTCTCAAATATTATTCAAAGTTTAAAAGGTTTTACTTAGGCATGGGCATTCAGATCTTCGAGTCAGGTTCATGTCGATTCTTTTCGGGTATAGGTTCTTCGGATCCTAGAAATTTGGACCAACTAAGTAATTGGAAATTTTTGGTTCGGGTCGGTCTTTTCGGATCTAGATCGGTTCAGATAGATGATTAAAATACATGTAAAATACCTGTAATTTTAGGGTATGCAGCAGATCTGGTCGGTTTGGGTTTTTAAGACTCGAAAAAGATTCAAAGTATACAAACCTCATCAAAATATAAGTGAAATCTATCATATTTATCTAAAATTTTGCAAATAAGCAAAAATAACTATTAGTAATTGAAATTAAACATTTTTTAACTTTAAATTTGATTTAAAGTTTTATATTACTTGAAAATGTTACAAAATTAGTAATAAAGATTGCAAACAAAAACATTAAAAATAAATCATAAATTTAAATATATATATATGTATATAATAAAACACATGCACACAGTCATATTCTTTGATATTCATGTTCTTAAGTCATGTATAAATCGGTTCTTATCGGATCGGATCTATTTGGGTCAGTTCCTTTCGATTACGGTTCTTTTGGATAGAGAAATTTTGGATCTAATTAGGTATTTGTAAATTTTTTGTTTTAATTACGGTTCAGGTATTTTTGATCGGTTTTGGTTCAAATTTTTGGATTTGGGTAAAATGCCCATGAATAATTTTACTCTAAATTATTTTCTAATGGTGCCAAAAAAGTCATTTAACTCTTCACAGAGGATCATACTAATTTGGAGACTATTTTGGAACCAGATTTTTAATATAGTGGATGTAGAGCTGAAAATTTTAATCAAAACCCTGCAAGTTCCACCCTATCCGTGCGGGTCGACCGATTTGAAAATTTTAAATTCTCGGTGTGGTTTGAGTTCTTTTTTGTAGGATGGATGTGGGTTGGTCGAATATAAATTACGAATATCCACTAACCCACAATTTAAAACAGATATTTAAACAACTTTCTTTAAAAATTAATTAAAATTTTCAAATGTATACAAAATTTGAATTATAAATATATAAGTTACATTATTTAAATAACAAATACAATATATAAATAGTTATTTTATTATTATTTATATTACCCACATGTCATTCGGATCACCCCTAAAATTAAACAGAACGGATGCAAGTGTAGTATTTTCTCCTTACAGGTTAGGCGGATTAGGCCGATCAAATTTTTAATCAGAAAATAATTTAATCTGTTCCCCAGAACTAAGTGGAAGCAAACTTAATGGAAAGATGGATGGGATAAAAAAATTATTAGGCTACAATTTGTGTGTCTGAATCCGGTTGTTTCTCTCGCTCATAAGTAATGCAGTGTTAAGCTGGTAAGAAAATATTTGGCTGAAGCTTTGGTCGACCTTGCTGCAACAGCCAAGAGAGAGTATATTGTCCCTACAACTTGTGAGAGCGTTGATATGGCCATCCAAGCAGGTACAAGATGTCAGTTCTCTTGCTTCTCTCCTTTCAGCAATGTTGTGCATCCAAAAAATCGCCATAATAAATATACTTCAGCTCTCGTCCATTCAATGTACTGCGTAGGTTCATAGAAGGTTAATTAAAGCAAGCACAGACAAAATTTTGGTTCTTATTTTAAACATAAAAGGCTTTTTAAAAAGCGTAATATTTGTTTTGATAAGTATTGATACAGAAAATCGATTGAATAAAATATAAACACACAAACTTTTTATTTTGGTGCAATATAAACACACAAAATTTTCCAACTAAATCATTCATTATATGGATAATTTCAATATCAGATTCGTTAACCAATTCTTCTATGTAGAATATGATAATCAAGGTTTATGTGGTGATTAATGCAAAGATCAAAAGGTTTTTGTACAGAATTCGTTGCCAGCACCAACCTATTGGTGGGCTTGGTAATGTAGTTACATTGACTTTTTTAAGATACATATACTGAACAAAGGCAGGCGTACGAGGCTTACAAAAACAAAGAACCAAAACACATTTCATTAGACTAAATACTATGTCTAATTTGAAAACAATACGTGGCCTTCTTTTTTCTTTATCATTTTGGAGCTTTAAGCAAGTGTCTTTTTTTAATATAGGTGTTGTTCGTTTGCTCATCCATGTGATCTATCGGGGTGAAGATGCAAATTGATGTTCGGTTTGTGCATTAAAATGCTACATCCAGATGGATCACCCAACTACATTTATGAAAACTCACCTCAAATTCTCATCCAAATGAGGGTGAGTCTTCATAGAGCATCTGAGCGAGGGTGAGTCTTCATCCAAAAAAACAAATTTTCTTTCAAAACCACCAAAAACACATTATCCTACTAAAACCGGAAAACACACTTTCCCATCAAAACTGAAAAACTCAATTTTCCGCCAAAATCGTAAAGATCCATTTTCCTGCCAAAATCTTAAAAATGTATTTTTCGCAAAAATCGCAAAAATGCATTTTTTCCGCTGAAATCGTGAAAATGAAATTCTGCGTCAAAATCAGAAAAACAAATTTTCTGACAAAACTGCAAAAACACATTTTCCCGCTAAAACCGTAAAACATAATTTTCCATCAAAACCAGAAAATGCACTATCCATTCAAATCTGAAAAACCCGAAACCGAAAAATCCAAAAAAAAAAAAAAAAATTCCCGCCAAAATCTAATTTCCGCTAAAACCGGAAAAAATAATTTTCTGCTAAAATCAAAAATACACAATTTCACGTCAATGAAAAATGCATTTTTTCTTCAAATTCAAAAAAAAAAACACAATTTCCCGTCAAAATAGTAAAAACACATTTTTCCGCCAAAACCAGAAAAATGCAATTTCCCGCCAAAACCGGAAAAACGCAATTTTCCGCCAAAACTGAAAAAACACAGTTTTCCATCAAAACCGTAAAACGCAATTTTCCGCCAAACCCGGAAAAACAAAATTTTCCGTCAAAACTGGAAATCACACAATTTTCCGTAAAACCGTAAAACGTAATTTCCCGTCAAAACCGGGAAAACGCAGTTTCCCGCCAAAACTGGAAAAACACATTTTCTCGCCAAAACCGGGAAAACACAATTTCCCCGCCAAAATTGAAAAAAATGCAATTTTCCGCCAAAACCGCAAAATATAATTTTCCATAAAAACGCAATTTTCTGGTGCAATTTCCCGCCAAAACCAAAAAACGTAATTTTCCGTCAAAACCCTAAAAACCTCAATTTTCCGTCAAAACCATAGAACCCTGATTTTCCGTCAAAACTAGGAAAATGCACTTTCCGTCAAAATTGTAAAATCTTAATTTTCCGCCAAAACCGTAAAATCCTGATATAATTAAACATAAAATTATAATAGTTAAATCAATTTAGAGGTATATAAGTTATTTGTTTACTAAACTCATCCAAATAGAAACAGAGATGTGTAAACGAACATAAATTCATTTAGATGATCCATCTAGATTTTTTTTTTTGTAACCAAGGCTTTCATTAGAAATACTGAAAAAGAAAAAGATTACGACTTTGCAGCCAAGGTTTAAGGGGCTAAGCCCAAATATTACAACAGAATTAAAAGAACCATAGTTGAAACCCGAGAAAGTGAAAGTTAGATGCCCAATTGAAAAGGAAAAAGTCCCAATAGATAAAGAAATCGGAGAGTCGAAAACCTTCAGAAACGATCATGGTGAAATTATCACCTACGATCCTGGAGATATCAAGAGGATTGAGAGAACCATATCTGGATCATCTTAGACGAGAGGGATGGATTGGATTATCTGAAGCTTTGAATCTGGTTTCTAATCTGGAGGTCGACGAGATGATCCATCTAGATGAAACAAACAAAGTCAGAGTACATCTAGATGAATCATTTGGATGGATCACCTAGATGGATTATCTGGATGGAGTTAAGAGATGCACAAATGAACGGTACATGAAAAACGAAACCCGCATCAATCTTTTTTTCTTATCGGCACCCGCCATCAGTCACTTGGTATATTTTAGGATTCGGGTTATGAGCTAAGACAAAAATTTGAATCTTTTTTAAATAAAAAATAGCTAACCGTAACTTTTGTTTGCTTTTAGAACTTTGTCTAACTATAACATACTTGAATCACAATATAATACGTGGTATTCAAATGCAAAACCAACGGATTAGTCTCCTCTCGACTTAAGCTTAACCACTTTTGTTATTGTTATGCTGCTTATGCATATTTTCAACTATATAATATATACGAATCAGAGAATAAAACCCAAATCATTTCTCTTTATATGGACCTATCAGAAATGGTCCTAAAATTTATATTTTATATATAGACATTATGTGGTGGGGAAAAATGAAGAGTGACGCTATTGGTGAGGAGAAAGTCCACGTGGACTTTAGCTTTTCCATAGTGGTAGAATAGATGGTTGCTGCTGATTGGTCCAGCGCTCTGTTTGGACCAAAATCTCAAAGTTCACATCACGATAGATACGCTTATATCTATATCTTGTCGTGCTTTTTAAATTCAAAACTCAACAGTCCTCTTACTATTGGTTCCCTTTTTTATTATATTATCTGTACTTGTTTGGCTCGATATAATCCTGAACACGTGTGTATATGTATGTATGTATGTATACGTACGCCACATAGTCCCATATGATGCATGTATATGATGAACACAATATATACACGTACATTAGTTTACGTTAATGCGACTGTTTGAACTTAATATATTAGCTATATTTATTTTGAACGAGTACAAAGTAGCTAAACAAGTCCTCCCATATTTATTCAAATTAAATTTTGAAGTCCAAAGAGCATCCACAATCAGAATTTCTTGATGAGTCTTTCACTACAAATAGCAAAATAATAATTGAAAAGAGAGAAAAAAAAAGAGAGAATGGTAAATCTATTCCTGTTTTTAATATAAGAAGGTTTGAAACCGAAGTCGTCTGTATATCTCTTGTATCCGAAATTACATCATGTAATATTAATTTTATCATATCAATCACTCGAACCATGAATCTCAAACACATTGATCAGAATCATTTCGAGTTGAAATAACAACATTTGGTTTCGTAGTTGAAATTAAACATATATCATCTAGCACCACTCTTACACTATTAGTGTAAACATTTTTATAATTTAAATCTTTAATTATATAATGAAATTTTATTGACAAAAAAATTTTAAGTAATAAAATTCCTAATAAAAAATTTCTGAGGTAGAAAATGAACCATTAGTTTTGTAGAAAGGCGAGTATTATACATGAGTTTTTGTGGAACTGTATCAAATAATTATTTAGCATTATTAGAATTCAAAATAACATATCTACAGTAACATTTATAGATAAATAATCCATTTAACTTTATATGTATAAAATTAATACTATAAGCACGATTGGTGTTAGCTAGTTTCCGTTTTTATAAACTCTTCCAGGAACAGGTTAGTTACATTATGGACTAATTACTAACTATTTTCATACAAATTAGCGTCATATATATTGAATTTATGTATAACTATGGACATTTTGATCGGGTTTTAGTAAAACCTACGGTTAATCATTCACATTGTGTAGATTACCTTGTACTTTATTATTTTTTTTTTTTGAACAAAGACCTAGTACTTTATATATATCGAATATATACACGTGCGATGAATACTTCATTTTATAGTAATTCGAATACGTATATAGTATATAACTCTATATGATTGATAGCCCTTTTTCAAAAAAAAAAAAAAACTCTATAGGATTGATGGCTGTTCATTTAATTATATCCTTTTGTTTTGTTGTTGTGCCAACGATTCGTGTATGAAAATTTGGTTTCAACATATTTATAAATATGTTGAAATGCATCGCTAACGAGGGACACATAACACATTACACATATACGGAACCAATCATAAAATAATTTATTCTCATACGCTAAACACTTGCCCTAGCCACGTGTTAAAATCCTTACTTTCCTCTTCTATCTCTCATACTTTCAAACTCTCAACATATAACTGTTTTTGCCCATCTTTTATACCTCAAAACACAATAAAAGAACAGCTAAACTATTAAACCTACCGGAGAGAGAGTGATATGAAGGCAGACTACGGAAAGCAGCGGGAAGCTTCTGTTTGCGATGATGTTGCAGATCAAGACAAGACCGTTGTAAGCAAGATTATGCAACGGTTCCGTCCAATCGCACCAAGACCAGCTGTCGGCGAATCTTCTGACGACACAAAGAGCTGCAGATTCCTTGGAAGAAACCGAAGACCTAAAAGAAAGTATGTTAGGGTTCGGAATAATAACATTAATAGTGGTAGCAGTAATAATAATAAAGATATGATATGTAGTAATAAGAAAGCTTGCGGCGATGGAGAGAACATAAAGACGGATCTTGATGAAGAGATAGGCGGTGAGGATAGGAGTGATATCGTCACACTTCAGTTGCTTCCGGATAAGGATACAGATCATCAAGCTGGTAATAAACATACGGATCCAAGTGATATGGATCCAAGAACGTGTTTAGCGAGATCATCATCTTTAGATCGGACGGTGGTGGAGTCGTGGTTGACGGTAGAGTGTGTGAATGATACGTGTACTGAATTAGGAGGGTATCACAAGCTACAGCTAAGCCGTATGAATGAGGAAGAGGAGATAGTGATGAGGATGCTAGATGCTGACACGTGTCCTTGGTTAGTTTCTGATGGATCAAACCGGGTGTATTGGATCAACCGGGCGTACCGGAATATGTTGGGAGATCCGGATGCAGAGGTAACTATCAAAGTGTGGCTGGTGGTGGCGACGGACCTTATGGAGGAGATGTCGTGCATGGTGGAGTTATACGGTGCGGTGACATGCAAGGTTAGGGTTCGGTATGATCCGTCGACGTGTAGGAATGAGAAGAGTCACTCGGAGTCGGAAGCGAAGATGACGGTGCTGTGTGATGTATGGAGGATGGGATCAAGTGGGTTTGCTTGGAGATTAGATGTTGAATCAGCTCTAACGCTTGGCAGGTAACTGAAAACAGAACTAATGATAAGCAACATTACACTGCGAAAGCAACTTAATATATATGCATGCATGTATATACACTAACTTAGACTTGTGAGTAATTTGCATCAGAGTTTTATCTGGCTCCGGCTTTTAGTATTATTGTATGAGAATTGAGAAGATTTGAATATTTACAAAATACCACCATGGATTTATCCTATTTCGTGTTCCAAATATTCTGGATGGTGTTGCTTTGATGTAAATGTCTTTTCATATCTATAGCGTGTGATGTGTAGGCAAGTAATCTGACAAGAGATTTGCATTTGAAATGATCATTAATAATGGAGTAACAGATATTCGAGATCCGATTACAGTCATAATCTAATTGTAGTAGATTCATGATATTATATATTAAGTCATAGATTATAGCAGAATGTTTTCTAAAAATATAAAATATGAATGTTCGAAATAGAATGAAAAATCACGTACGTAAAAAAAATTGGTATATCATTTATCACTTTAGATGAATTTGCTATAAACTAAGGCTGTGATTATATAGTTGTTTTGGAGTACATATTTACTCAACTTTACGTTACTCTAAATTTCACTACAAACTTACTAATCAAGTGAAATATTATTTTCACCAATTTTTTCGTTACTATTTAAAAAAAAAAATACACAATTTTTACTTTGATTTTTGTTAAAATAAAACATTCTTTTTTGTTAAAATAAAACATTTTACTCTTCTTTTTTTCATTCTTTCTTCTTTCATTTCATTTTATTTTCATCGTTTTCACTTCTTTTTTTTAACTCTAATTGTTACACCCGAAACTACCCATGAGACTCTACAATTGACCCGTGGAGTTTCTGAAATAGGGGGTTCTAAAGTCTAGACTCAACAATATACTTTGTTGTACTTTAGTTATTTAATTAAATTTTGATGTTCATATAAATTTGGACTACTCATATATAATGTCTTAAGAGAGTTTTAGGTTTTTCAAAAACGTCCCATTTGAAATATTTATTTAATAAAATCTTTTTACTTTTTTTTTCTGCATTGCTAAAAAGCCATATATTATCTACCAATGGAAATGCTACTCATTGTGGTATGTAATTTCTGAGTCAATTATGTTTCCGGTTTTATTTAGGATATGCAATTTATTTAAATTTGTTTTTTTTTTGTTCTTGTTAACATTGTTTTTCTTTTCTTTCTTAACGAACTTAGAAAATTATTACATAAGCGCGGCTCCAATGTTTGTATATTGATAGCTTGAATTTGGTTATCTACATACTACACATCAATGTTTCCTACAACAATTCAATCGTAAATTATCGTTTATGAATCATATTTTCTGAAAGGTCCAAATTTCAAATTTTTTTTCTTTCCTCGCTTTTAATATTTCTTGATTCTTTATGTGAATATGAGTACAGGTAGTACTTCATATACATAAAAATATAGGAGAGTGAAGAAATCATAAGTGAACAGATGGCAGTTTTGGTTGGTAGAAGTCATAGAAAGGGCTGTCTTGGTTGGTCTTTGTCTATATGTAAGGTTCTTTCTTTCTCTTCTTTTAACGACAGACCCCATGATTTATGGACTAACCTTACAGCTCACACATGCATAT
The DNA here is from genome assembly GCA_018703725.1 of Brassica juncea. NCBI lineage: Eukaryota > Viridiplantae > Streptophyta > Magnoliopsida > Brassicales > Brassicaceae > Brassica > Brassica juncea. The sequence goes on along the minus strand of CM031935.1, from coordinate 41,135,398 downwards.
AGCATAAATTTCACTGGATCTAGCTAGTACTTAACTATATTATACTTTCTACACTATAATATTGATCTGCGTTGTGTGGGGTTATATATAAATAAATTTTACTATTTTTATTTATTATTTACAGCGCAGAAAATTTCTTATAGTAAATAAAATAAAAATTTGCGTATGTATATTTTTAATTTTATGAAAGCATTATCTTTGTTGAAAAAATTGTCACGTGTACATTTTTAATTTCCAAATATTATGTTGGAGATATTTTTCAGCCATTCTGAATGGATAAATGCGACAAACAATATTCAAATCCACTGAATGTTTTACCAAAAAAAAAAAAATTCAGTGAATGAATATTTGAAGGAATGTTTGATGAAAAAAATTATCACTTTCGTATTAAAACAGTCACAAATATTGATCCATCAAGAAAGTTACACATCTAAGCAGCATTACAAACCAAATTATATTGTACATAGATATAAATGACCATAAGACATGATAAAACGGACAAGAGTACGCCAACAATATATTTATCAGAAATAAAAATATTTTCGTAATAAATAAAGTTATAATAAATCTGTCAAAAATTTCTTAACGATTTAATGAAAACAAGCATATAAATGTTGCGAAAGAGAAGAATCGGTTATTCTTATTCTTATCAACTAGATGATAGCCCACGCACTTGTGCGGACTAATATATATCCAACTAATTCAAATTTTAACTTAATTTTTAATTTTAATCTAATTTATTTAATTAGTTTCAAATATTAAATTAATCAGAACATATAATTTATCTTTTTATTACAACACAATATAGATAATGGTATGGTACTTGTAAAATCTTTCATTTATTCTATCATCAAACAACACATGTAAAAAGTATCATCATCATAATAACTTAATAAAATTTTAGAAATACTTTAAAATAACATAAACGATACATTTACAAAACCTATGAAATCAATTTCCTCTTATTAAAATCTTAGTTACATTTTATATAAATTTTCTCTTCAATGGAATTTATAGTGATGCCTAATAACAAATTCTACAATAATTAAAAACATACTTGTACTTAACTAAAATTTTATAAACTAAAAGTAATAAATGATATAAGTCTAATCAAAGCTGGATTTTTTTTTTAATTTTAATGGCGAGAAATTGTATTTTTTAGGCTCATATTTTTTGATTGATAAGATAATTCAGTGATATAAAAGAGACTCAAGCTTTCTTTTAACAATAATTAATTAAAATATTAAACGCTTTAATATTACTAAAATAAACATAATATGAAGAAAACTATAAAATTATTGCTAAAATTTAATAATACTCGTATAATAGTTATCCCTGAATATGATGAAAATATTTATTAAATAATCACTAAAAATCTTTAAAAACTAACAATTCAAAAAGTTATCTATTAAAACTAATAACTCAACCTAAATCATGGAATATAAAAAATAAATTTCTAAAAAATAACAAAATATAATAAATAAATAAAATAATCTAAAATCATGGAGAGCATGATAAGTAAGCAAAACTAAAATTAGCACCTAAAATTATTTAATATGAAAAATAAATAAAATTACCCATTATATTAAGAACATGACAAATAAATATATAACTTAAATTATGGAGAATATGACAGATAAGAAAAATTAAATTATTTAAAATATAATAAATAAGAAAATTACCTAAAATTAAAGAAAATATGACAAATAAACAATAAACAATGACAAATAAGCAAAATCACCTATTGTTTATTGTGATAATGTTTGTGATTTTCAAGATAAAAATAAATATTTAATGTCCGTCATGTATAAATACTTTAGTTAGGAATATAATTGTTTAATAATAAAAATATATAAATATTTAGCATAATTGTAAAATTTATATTTTTGACATATATGTATATATTCATTTATTAGCTAATTTATTACTTATTACATTAAGATAAAGTTTAAAAATTGTATTATTAAAATAATACATCACCTTAAAATTAGGGAAAATTAATAACATAAATTGAATCTATACTAATAAAGTAGGCTTTTTTTATCTCCTTGGGGAAAAAATGCCATGTGGCATTTTCTTTTTAATAATTAAAATATTTTCTCAATTTAAATTTAATGAATTTTGGTATTAATTGTGAAATAAATTGGGGGTTTTAATTTTTTCTTCATACAAGTCCAAACGTTTATAAGAGTGTTTTGAATCTGACCCGGATCCGTAGTTGAACCGATAAATCCGGTGATCCAATATAAATCGAATTTGGGTTTTGTGAAAAACCCATAAAACACACAAAAACTCACTAAAACCCGATACATGTTGCAGCACTGGTTGAACCAATATATAATTTTTTTTTTTACTATTTTTAGTTCAAGTTATGTTTTAAAATTATTTTTTATATTCTAAATTTCTAATTAAAAATTTAAAATTTTCAGTTTTATTGTCGCTTCCTTTTCTTCTACACTATAATTTACGTTTGCAAGAAAGGTGAGTCATGATTGTGCTTGAGCCGCACGTCCGTAAAACAGACTAAAGCACGATGAGGCTTATTATTCCTCTACACTACAATTTACGTTTGCAAGAAAGGTGAATAAATTATTTTTTATTTAACTTAGTTTATAACAAATCATTACATTTTTTAATTTACAGATCAAAAAGAATAAAATCATATGATCATGTGAATTACAAAACAGAGTTTTGGATTGTTGAAGAAGAAAAACCTGGCGAGCTTGATTATAATAAATTAGAGAATGCTCTTGCTGAAGAATAGCCCAAAGATGATGAAGTGACAAATTTATAAAATTTTGTTGGTAAGTTTTAAAATTTAGAGAAAACCAAAATTAGTTGATGTGATCTGGTGTTAGTTTATTTTTGTTATTGATAATTTATTACAATGATGTTTTAATCTTGGTTTATTTTGGATTGGAAGTTTAATTTTATGTCTTGATTTTTTTAGATGTCATAACTCTTATGTTACAATTTTTTTAAATAGTCTAAACTATTTCTTAATATTTTGTATGTACACTTAAAATATTTAACTTTAGTTTTTATATATATATTTGTTTTCATAGCTAATTAATATATTATTATATAATAAAACTAATTCATTTATTAATCCGCGATTCATCCGCTGTTGATCCAATGATCCAGTGATCCGGTAAATCATCCGATTCAATGTCCGGATTAGGTTTCAAAACACTGGTTTATAGGAATTCTTTGTATTTGATGTTGACGATGGAGAATATAGCCTCTACAATTCTTCTTCTTTAACGCAATCGACGTAATTGTTCATATAATCAATCCAGAAATCTCACTCATCCCACTATCTCTTATTGAATGCTTCTTTAGTTCCTGCTTTCTCAGTTTCATTGTATATGTATAGACGGTGTGAGAGTTCGGACGATAATCTCTTTACTTTTTCCAATTCAATCATTGTCGAATTCTCAGTTTCATTGCTCCGAGTTGAAGACAAATCGGTGTAGAGATATTAAGACTAGGCTACAACAATTTTGGCAAGCCTCAAATATTAAGAAAGGGGTGAGATATTGGGGTTGATATGTTGTTGATTAATGGGAAGGTACACCGATTTCTTATTTCAGTTTACCAGTTAATGATTGCTTACTTTTACAGTAGTAGTTTTTTTATGCATCATTTCTTTTCTCGGGTGGTGCTTTTACATGCGTTAATCAACTTTCTCAGGTTTAACACCTTCAAACATTTCTTGAAAGAAAGCTCAGTTTATGACATGAGTATTTAAGATTCCAACTAAATTAACTTTTCTACGACTATCGATTTTTATTCTATTTTTATTAATCGATTAGTAACAACTACTTATACTATTCTACTTTGAACTAAACAACTTCAAACAAAATAATATACTACGATCGCAAACCACTATAAAAAGATCAGAAAATATTATTTTTTACATATTTTTATTTAACATATTTTCTTTACTAAGAACATATAATAAATTATAAATTTAAGTAAGAATACAACATATGAATCCGGCGCGTAGCGCCGGAATATCACTAGTATAAGATAAACCTAACTATGATGCTATCTTTGAAATTTGTTAACTTTTATTTATTAACTATTTTAAATTTCATGATAAATATAAATATAACTTAATTAATATAGAGCTTTAAACAATAGTATTATTACTAAAATTAATAACACATCCTAAAATCATGGAGAAGATGACACATAAGCAAGATATTATCTTTAAAGTTTTAAATTATTTTCAAGATAATGATAAAATTATTTTTTATTAAGATTAATAATTGAATATAAAATATGACTAAATCTAAAATATATTATCTAATATATTTAAATTAATAATTCAGATAAAAAAACTAATAAAACATGACAAATAAGCAAAATTACCTAAAATCATGAGAACATGACAAATCAGCAAATTCATTTCATAAATAATAGTATAGATATTATTAAACCAAATATAATATAAACATATATATAACAAATTAATATTACTAAAATAATATAACATAGATTTTAACGATTTAACTATGATATTATCTTTAAAGTTTTTAATTATTCTCAAGATAATGATAAAATTATTTATTTATTAAGATTAATAATTGAATATGAAATATGATTAAATCTAAAATATATTATCTAATATATTTAAGTTAATAATTCAGATAAAAACTAATAAAAACATGACAAATAAGCAAAATTACCTACAATTATGGAGAGCATGACAAATCATCAAATTCACTTCATAAATAATAGTATAGATAATAAAATTAATAACACATCCTAAAATCATGGAGAAGATGACACATAAGCAAGATATTATCTTTAAAGTTTTAAATTATTTTCAAGATAATGATAAAATTATTTTTTATTAAGATTAATAATTGAATATAAAATATGACTAAATCTAAAATATATTATCTAATATATTTAAATAAATAATTCAGATAAAAAAACTAATAAAACATGACAAATAAGCAAAATTACCTAAAATCATGGGAACATGACAAATCAGCAAATTCAGTTCATAAATAATAGTATAGATATTATTAAACCAAATATAATATAAACATATATATAACAAATTAATATTACTAAAATAATGTAACATAGATTTTAACTATTTAACTATGATATTATCTTTAACGTTTTTAATTATTCTCAAGATAATGATAAAATTATTTATTTATTAAGATTAATAATTGAATATGAAATATGATTAAATCTAAAATATATTATCTAATATATTTAAGTTAATAATTCAGATAAAAACTAATAAAAACAAGACAAATAAGCAAAATTACCTACAATTATGGAGAGCATGACAAATCAGCAAATTCACTTAATAAATAATAGTATAGATAGACGCAGATACATACATATATATGAGTACACAACTAGGAATTAGAACCTTCTAGAATATAGGCTTATAGACCTAATGGACATCCACATAATAGTTCATAAAACTCCCCCTTGGATGTACATTAAAAAAATATATTTCCTAAAGCGCATAAGATGCTGTCTCATTAAAAACCTTACCAGAAAAATCCGGTGGGAAAAACCATGGTTAAGGGAAAAAGAGTGCAGCGCGCATTTACTCTCCCTGATGAAAACATAACTTGAAATATCTGAGACAATACAATCTCACATGAACAAACTTCTTCTAAGTCTTGAGCGTGGACCGGTTCACTTCTCTGGCAAATTTGACACTCCTCACTGAAGCTTGAATATCTTGATGACCGTAGAACAAAATGACTTCAAACAACTTGGAAATTGAAGCTAACATCTATGTCTAACTGCAAGCACCGGTCTAGCTCTGGTAAAATAGGGATATCAAATATATTGGATATCAGAAGATATTAGATATTCTGAAACAGTTTGTACATGTCCCACGAAAACAGCCATATCTCATGTTATATCATCCAAAATGACTTGATTCAAATTGGAGACAAAAGTAGACTCAAATATCTTTTTCTGGACACCAAGTTCATATTTTAATTACATATAGAAAGTCTCCTTTGATTGTCAAACTTTTGACCTTCGATTCTGTCTCGCGAATGGAATGTGTCCTTGATTCTTTTTCAAGTATGATTGATCTTGATCATTCTCTCTAATTCTCTCAGTCTCAAAATAGATTGAAATATTGATAGATCTTCATCACTTAAGTGATAATATTCCTCTTTAGGTATCTATCATTTGTGTGTTCTTTGTTGCCTCGTTAAAACCTTTAACATGGAAAACCCCAATGTGACAAAAACCATGATAATAAAAAAGAGTACAACCACGCACATCATCATATTCTCCCCTTGGAAGCATCATCTTCGGGAGATGTATTCTCATCACACATATCATTCTTTTAGAAATTTCTATAATCATATACTTATTGAATAAACTCGTTTGATTGTCAGATAATCTCTTAGACCATTGGACTTCTTGTCCATAACATTGCATTCACACAAAAGGTCATATATTGGTCTATTTAGACTTCATGTCCAAATTTTTTTATAGACAAATCTTTTAAACTTTCATATTGTACATACTTGTACAAATGAGTTATTCCCCCTTTTATAAAATTTACTAGTATGATCATTCTTCTTATCATACAAAATCACATCTTTCATTCATGAAATAGATCAGTAAAATTCCAATATCATGGTACTTCATGACCAACAATTATTTCTTTTATATGATCAATATACTCGCGCGGTAATATTCTTGAGAACTAGCACTTACTGCTTCTAGCAGTCCAAATCTTTATGAGGTTTACTGCATCTTGCGGTTTATATCCTTTTGGTTCATTGACATAATTGTCATTTTCCAGTGGCTTTCAATTCTTGCCAGACTAAAGAAACTTGAAAGTTGATGCTTCCACCACATGATGTATTTGTTATAACTATTTTAGATTTTTGTGAGAACCCTTGTGCAACTACTACTTTGCATCTCACAATTGTTTTCATCATCTCATTCATTCTTTCACATAAAGACCCATTTATGTGCCACAGATTTACACCTTCAGGTGTATGGACTACTTGTCCAAATACTCTCTTTCCAATAGATTTAAGGGAAAATTGCCAAAACAGAACAAAAATTCAGCATAGTTGTCCATATAGTATAAAACCATCATTTAGTTGTCCCTTTAGTATAATTTTTTCATATTCCCAAAAGTAACCCTTGATTAATCTAATTAAACACATTAAACTAATATATTTTTTTTAAAAAAAATTAACTAAAAAAGTTTAAAAATAAGGGAAAATAAAAATAAAAACTTTTTAAAAAGTTTTTAATAAAAATAAAATTTTTAAACTTTATAAAATAAAAATAATTTACAAAATCTTTTTAATAAAAACATTAAATAAAATTTATAAAAAAGGTTTTACAAATTTTTATTTTTAAAAAAGTTTAAAACGTTTTTGATAAAAATTTAATAAAATAAAATTTGTAAACTTTATAAAAATAAAAATAAAACTTTACAAAAGTTTTTAATAAAAACTTTATACAAAATATTTTACAAAGTTTTATTTTTATAAAAAGTTTAAAACGTTTGTAAACTTTTAATTTTATCAAACTTTTTAATAAAAATAAAAATTTTAAAAATTTTTAATAAAATTTTTAAAAAGTAAACTTTGTAAACTTTATAAAAATACAAATAAAACTTTACAAAAAAATTTTAGTAAAAAAATTAAATAAACTTTATAAAAAACATTAAAAAAGTCTTTAAAAAAAAGCTTCAGACGTTTGTAAATTTTTTAGTTTTATTAAACTTAAAAAAAAATAGAACAAGAGTTTGTGAAAATCACAAGACAAACTATGGAGATATCATAGATTGATGAAGAAAAAAATGCAAAATCATTTTTTCACAAGTAAAATCGACCATAACACGTTTTAGAAAGTTAGAATATTTTGAGGAGCTTTTTTAGAATATTTACTTAACTGAAATTTCATTTATTTTCGCAAAAAGTTAGGTATTCTTATCCGTAAAAGGTGTCTTCTAAAAATTTAGAAGAATGATAAAAATCCTGAATACACTTTCTACTTCGAGTAGACGTAAGAGTACATTGTAGAAAACACATTTCCCAAAATTTAGAATACTTTATACAAGTAGAAGATACATTCGGAAGGAAAGTGGATACCTTTACGATTAGTAGAATGCACATTCCTCTTATTTAGAAATATAGTAAATAGTAGAATGAGCGTTCTAAAAGAAGTAGATAAACGTGTTTATTTTAGAAATTGTTTTCTACTATACCATTTTTCGTAGAAAACGCATTTTACTTTTAGTAGAACGTATTTTAAAAATTTTATTTATCAAGTTTTTGAACAAAAAAATTACCAGCTTGTGTATATGGGTGTTTTATTAATTATTTATATTTTAAATAATTTTTTTGATTCATGAAATTATTTATTTATTAATTTTCAGAAATACAAAGGGTAAAAAGAAAAAAAATGGAGAAAAATGGTTTTATACCAAAGGGACAACAAACTAGTTTTTTTGTTCTCTTTTGGCAATTTTTCCTAGATTTAATCCCACATCTATTGCTTATTTCCATTTTGGCCAATCATTTCTTTGTGTACACTTTTCAATAGATGGTTTATGATCCTCATTCTCATCAACTGCTACATTGCATGCATATGTATTTATGTGCCACTGGTTTACACCTTCAGGTGTATGGACTACTTGTCCAAATACTCTCTTTCCAATAGATTTAATCCCACATCTATTGCTTATTTCCATTTTGGCCAATCATTTCTTTGTGTACATTTTTCAATAGATGGTTTATGATCCTCATTCTCATCAACTGCTACATTGCATGCATATGTATTTATGTGCCACTGGTTTACACCTTCAGGTGTATGGACTACTTGTCCAAATACTCTCTTTCCAATAGATTTAATCTCACATCTATTGCTTATTTCTATTTTGGCCAATCATTTCTTTGTGTACACTTTTCAATAGATGGTTTATGATCCTCATTCTCATCAACTGCTACATTGCATGTATATGTATTTATGTGCCACTGGTTTACACCTTCAGGTGTATAGACTACTTGTCCAAATACTCTCTTTCCAATAGATTTAATCCCACATCTATTGCTTATTTCTATTTTGGTCAATCATTTCTTTGTGTACACTTTTCAATAGATGGTTTATGATCCTCATTCTCATCAACTGCTACATTGCATGCATATGTATTCACGACGTCGATTTGATATCGGTTCCATATTGTTTCAGACAAGACATATCTATTTGAGATTTTTTTTTTATTCTCAGGTACCTGAATTTCTTTCTTGACATGTTTTCGATCTTTTCGAGATCTTTAATATTTCATTCCTCGATTTTATCATTCTCATTTATGCTCTTTTTCCTTTACGAGGATTATTATATTTAGAACCGATAGGTCTATCACGCTTCAGGCGCTCTTAGACTCATTAGCAGTTTGATATTGTTCTTCTCGGACATCTATTTTAACTAGAGAATTTATAGCTGGTACTTGTGACCTAATCACTTTCTTAGGGGTCAGTAAACGAGTCTGGCAACTCATATGTTAATCTTTGTGATAGAATTTTTCCATACATTCATTTTGGACTTCTGTACATACTTTTTAGTCCGATGATCAATGATAATTCATTTCAACTCATTCATTTTCCAGTTGTTTCTTTTCGCCTCCTTATGTTGGATAGACTAACTTTGAGTCCTTACATAAATCTTATAAAATCTTCTAGATTTTAATCATCAATGGAGATCATATCCAACATATTCATAACCTCTTTTGAGATCCCATATTTTAACGGAGTGGTGGAGCAACTACAACTTATCTAAATTTTCTAGATGGGGATCTTTGGTTCATGACCCAAAACCAATTTGATGGGGAAAGTTCTTAATTACTCTTTGGCATTATGCGAATCAATGCTGCTGCATCATACTTTTGAACATTAGCTACAAGATGTTCATCATGTATCTCCACATATATAAAATTATCATTTAAGTCTTGTTAATTCACCAGTAATATCAATTAGTCTCGCAAACATCAGGTTGCATATCTATGACAAGGATACATACGAGCTTCTTGTCGATGCATCAATTATAAACATATGGCGGATGATTAGTCCACCAGTGGGTGATCAAGCCCACAAACATTTCCTTGTATAAATAGATTTCAAATCTATTTGACTGGTGAAAATTGAATTCTTATATTGTCTTGTAAGCAAGCATCGTATAGTATATGATTCATAACAATCTTTTGGTTCTTCAACGAATATTCATATGATTATCTTTTGCATCATTACTAAACCGGGATGGCATAACCGGTTTGCCAAACATTAATCTTTCGGTAAACTTCAAGTTTTGCTATTATATTTATCTCTATTTTCTAATCATTGTGTAGTACAATACAATAGTGCCTTGGGTATTACTTTTGATTGAAGGTATTCAACATCTGTGTTTACTTATAGTCTCAACATTATTAGATTCTAAATCCCTTGGGATATGGGATTCTCTAGTTCTCCCCCTCGAGATAATGACACTCCAAGTTCATATATCTATAATTGAATCCCACCTTAGAATCACCAACATACCCCAAAGGTCATGTGTTATCTAATATCAATTTGACCTTTGAGATTTGGGAAAATATAATGCATTAATGAGTTTAAGTTGCGTTCTCATAGGCAAACATGTATATATGCTCCTCTAGATCTTCCAAGAATCTTGATACAACAAGACATTGTACTCACAGTAGTTTCTTTCCTTATAAGATAAGAGAAATATCTCTTATTTGCTACCATATTTATTTTCTTAACTTCAAGTGAGAGTATGAGTTCTAAAATGAAACTATTCGATTTTGACTTTGACCTTTTTCATATCCACATCAATAGCTCATTGTTTTTCTCAATCTCAAGGAGACAAGATATATTTATTAACTTATTTAATCAATTTTCCAATCGCGTGTATGTTGGACAATATTAATTAGTTGAAAAATGTATTTTCTAATAGATATGCATCATAAAATTTCTTCGAGAAATTTTAATTTTAGATCTAACATTCAACATAGTTGAGATTTATTTACAGACTTCAGATATTGCGATCTTTAGATGCAAAATACATAATGAACTTTTTTGTAACCACATTCCGGTAATCATACATTTCATCGAATTGTTCTCCAAAACTTATTAATCTTTTACGGTCACGTCTTGTGTTTAATACTCTCATACATTAAATGGAATGAAATATAATAATAAAATTATTTTAAACTATAGAAAATATATATATTATCACATGCATCTAGTTATATTAATAAATAAATAATACTCATATGGAAATTATTATATTTACTAGATATTTATTTTTTATGCTATTTAACAAAGTTTGACCAGTCATTCAATTTAGTGAACAAGTCTATTATCACTTATGACAACTTTCATGTAGATTACTTTATCTACTTAGATCTTAATTTATATATAAAGCATGATAAAGAAAAAAGTACTTATCTTAGGCCTTGATTGGTAGAGCATTAACATTAGCATTATGCCCTACATTATCCAATCAACATTTGTTAGAAAAGCATTTAGAAAAGCATTTACTAAATGCTAATGCTCTCCAAATGCTCTCTGGCAAATGCTCTCATATGAAGCTTTTGGAAGAGCATTTGCATTTATAATTTATAAATTTAAGAATAATATATAATTAGTTCATTTATTTGATTTAATAATATCATAAAATTATTTTTATATCCAGAAAATAAAATTTTGATTTCTAAAATAAATTTACCATACAAATATTTTTTTTAAATATTATTTCACATTTAAAATATAATTTAATTATATAAATGATATTTTAAATTAATTATATAAACTAAATTATATAAATTAGAAAAATTGATTATATAAATTATATAAAATAATTATATAAATTATATTTTAAATTAATTATATAAATTAAATTAAATTTTAAAATATAATATAATTAAATTAATCATATAAATTAAATTATATTTTAAATGCGAAATATTATTTTTAAAATAGATATTTTAATTGTAAAATTTATTTTTTAAAATAACATTTTCGAGATAAACATAATTTTTGAAATTAGTAAAAAAAATAAAATAATTATATATCTTTTATATATTAATATAATATATATATAATTAAAAATATATATAAATATATATATATATATATATATATAAATCTAAAAATATTTATAAATATATATATAAATATATATATATATATATATATTAGAAATATATTCATTATAAATAAATATATTATATATTATATACTAATTTTAATAATAGTTTTAAATAGCATGTCCATACTGCTCTGCCAATCAATCTATTAAACAGTTTAACAAAAGCATATAGCTTCTACAGCATACTGCTTCTATAGCATACTGTTACTGCTTTTTCATCTGCTTTGCCAATCAGGACCTTAGTAAGGAGAAGTGCAACGGAAATCGGAGATCCAGCCATTCGTTTTTTCCAACTGATTATAATCTCATATTATATCTTCTCTTTTAAAATAATCCTGAAAATCTTAAGATTTGCTCATATAAATATGGCTATTAGTCAATGTTAAACATCAAAAGTTTAATTCCAAATTCATATATCAAAAGAATAACAGAGCGTTTAGGTCCTAATGTCAATGTCTAATGCTCTATTCCAAATCTATTATTATAAAGTAGAGATTATTTTACTCCCAGGTATGACACGTAGGATGCCAGCACACAAATTCGGAACCCCTGCTGTTGATACGTGTCCTGAAAACAAAAAACACAACATTTCGTTGCTTCTCTTCGTTACAAGTCGGCGCCTGTTCCGCTTCCCTGATCTTTGTAACTGCCCGATTAATGGCTTCTTGCAGATCTCTCTCGGCCACGATGAGGTCTCTTGCAATCGGTTTATGTCAAACATCTATGGCGTTTAAGAAATTCTCAGAGAGACGATTTTCCTTCGTATGTGATTCTAGGGTTCAACCCACTCTTTCTTCTCCGCGATTCAGCTACTGAGCACAGAAAAATTGATGACTTCCCAGATCCAGAAGTAATACGCTAGACGTCATGTATCAATATATGAGGTTAATTTACTTCCTTATGGAATTTTAGATGTTTGAATGAATCAATCATCTTTTTGAGCGATCTCCAACAGAAGATTTTGTTGGTATTTTATGACGAAAGGTGGCTGGAATTTAGAACCTTCTAGAATATGGACTTATGGGCCTAATGGACATCCACATAATAGTTCATAACAATAAAAAGGATTAGTATATGATTTGATTTTGTTTACTTTATTATAACAAAAATTGTGAATGACTGGGCTCTAAATGTATGGGCTTAATTTTGTAAAATGGACTACAAGATTAAGGCTAAAACCTAATTAGAATGTTCATCTTCGGTGAAGCTACGTTCTTGAATAAGAATCGCAGAGACTCGGATTCAATTGCAGGAGACGTAACGACGAGTTTTAGCCTTTTAGGCAAGCGCTTATGCAATTCGTATTATATCCTTCTTCGTGTTGTAACAGTTAAGATAATATTAAACATGTTTGTTTCCAAAAAAATAGAGATCTAAACATGTTAAATATCTTGTGTTCTAATTGATTTGAAAAACTTACATTTGAGAAAGAAAGAAATTTTGTGGTAAATTAATTCTTCAACTTAAAAGAAAAAAAAGATTTGGGTACCAATCATAACAATCTAGTAACTTATTATTCTCAGGACTCGAATCCAAATAATCATCATTAGTGGTAAATATGAAAAGTGGTATCAAACTTATGGTAAAATTGAAATTTTCCCAGAGTACTATAAAATAAATAAGTTAAGCATTAAAAACGAAAAAATTAGATCATGAATACAAATAATTTATCGTGAAATTAATTAAACACAATTCTAAAACTTAAAACACTAACATATAGTATTTATACTCATATGGCTCCAATTACTATGTCTAACAACTTAAATAACTAATTCATGTTGAACATAAGAGATTAAACATGCATTAAGTTCAAGTTTCTTTAGGTTCACAAAGCGTAATTACATTAATTCTACTAGTGGTTGGCCCGGGAGGTATATAATAAAAATTATTTTATATGAAATATTTTAAAAATTTTATAAAGCACTATAAAAAATTATTCTAAATAAACAAAATATACTAAAAACTAATACATAATAAACAGAGTCCTAAGTCATATTTTTTTCTCAATAAAAAATTTTGGTTTGAATTATAACAGTAAATTCATTATTTTGTATACAGAATACAAAAATAACAAAAGTGATTCAGAAAAATGTAATGGTATATATTTCTTTCCTTTTCTTTTTTACTTTGACTTAATAAATGAAAATATGAAGTTTAAATTAATAAAAAATTATTTCTTTCAAGAAATTTCAAGTTTAAATATTTTTACACTAATTAGATTTTTCATGATAGTAAATTAATCCACCTCCCAAGTAAATCAATAAAAGTATACTAGTTTAAAAATAATTAAGCCTAATGTTTAAATACTATATAAATAGTTTCAATAATATCAAATATAATAATAATTGGTATTTCCTAATTTAACAGCCAAATTATGTTTTAAAATATATATTTATTTCAGTGCATAAATATTTTTTGAATGAAATTTCAGTTAATCTTAGTGTTTTACTGATTATGTTTTGTTAATTATTACAGCTTTTGGTGAACTCTATTTATTAACATATTTGTTAAAAAAAATTCTCATGATATTTACAATATTTTCAAAAATTGCTATTTTATAAACTAATAAAACGTGATACTTAGAAGTATAGGCCAAATTATTAAATTAGGTGAACTCTATTGAATAACAAATTATTTGTTGGAAGTTCTGTTTTTACTTTAGTTACATACCACTTCATATCAAATAATTTAATCAAAAAAGTTAACACGAGCCAAACTGTAACTAAACAGAAAGAAAAAACTTAACTATAACATAAGCTTTAGTAACCTGGAAATCAAGATGAACGAAACCTCGTATAAATGTTCACTGTAATTCTTTTTTCTTTCCATCAATAGTGAATATATTCTTTAACTTTTGTGTTGGACTTGTATTGAATGAAAGCCTATAATTCATATCTCATCAGACGTTCCCTTCTCAGTTTCTACATAGTAACAACGAAAACATTGCTCAAGTATATAAACTAGATAATTAAATGGAATACAATTATCAAAGAATATGTTAGGTTTATATTACAAACCCCAAAAAAGCACATTACAAAGCAATACATATACAATAATCTCTGCACTCCAAACATCGAACTCCTCTCTGTAGTTTCATCTACTTCAGGAGCAACATGATAACACTTCCTACTATATCACTGTAAAGTGTAAACGTTTCATGTAAGCATATGAAGACAAAATAATTCAATTTAAATGACATAACTTGACAATGTAACAGTGTATGAAGGAAACAATCATGCACACTAAAAATTTTAGAGCCTCTGTTTTGAAGTTTACAATGATAATCCAAAAATTTGAAGAACCTATAATTCCAAATATTGAAAAATCCATACCTGGGTTTCATAACCATCCCCAAGAAAACAGATTAACAATCTTCATTGGGTTTCACAATGCTGTCGCAGAGTCAAAGTAGAGATGGGTTCCGGAAGTGCCGTTGAGAAAGGACCGGCCTGCATGTGGGAAAGTGAGTTATTTTAGTGATCCTTCAAACTCGGATGAAGCTATGTCTTAACGCTCGAGAGACATTACAAATTATCAGTACATTATCTCCAACAACCTTGGGATTGATGCTAGTGACCAACACAACTTTTGGCTCCGAACCTTAGCTTTCCAATTTCTTATGAAATGCAGAAGCTAGGCCAAAAGCTAGGCCATCGAACAGACTAACACACACACATTTCCATCCCTGTAAAGTATCAATGAAAATGAAATTCTTGGAGAATACGATGTCATATAAAGTTGTAAGAAATTACAAACACTGGATTTTAAATTGTTGAGGCTACCTTTCTAGACGTAGAGTCAGCTTTACACACTGTGTCCCCTATGTACCGTCGTTGATTGTGCTCTTGATTGCAGTGACCTAGTCAAGAATGTCTTGAAAATTTTAAAGAAGAGATCCATAAGTACGGTGGAAAATTATAAAGCAAAAATAATTATATAGAAGTTTAAAAGATCCTACTTTTTGAGAAAGCTACTGCTCGCTCCATACTTGTTGTCAAGATATAAATTTGTTCCCGATGTAGCGTTCAGAAACAGCCACCCTGTAAGGAAATTCAATCAATAAACAGCCAAAATAAGTTATTACTTTGAGAGCTTTTAAAACTGTCTAGCATCTATATATAGTTGGGAAGCATGAATGAGGAGGTTTCTGGAACTTAGTGTGGACACTTCATATGAAAACATGGACACAGAGGTTTGGATGATAGCTAAAACTTTATTCCTATAACAGAGTGGACCAAGCTTAAGTGGAGTTGTTTCTTACCTCGGGCCCCTTTTGGTTCAACACCAAATTCTAGTAATTTTTTTATCTAGGTGCAGCTAGCCTGCATAAACACTCAAGCATAAATGAGTGTCCAAGCAGTGGAAAATATTAGTAACAGAGCACGCACATAGAGAGACATGAGATTTCTCAAATACCTGTGAAGCCTTATGGTTGGCATGAGGCATTGAGTGCTCTGAGTCTTTTAGTTGTAGATGGTTTTAACGCCTCTATTTCTCCAACGATATCTGCTAACCAATACAACTATTAAGACCAATTCTCTGTGAAATGTATACTGGATTGATCGTTTAGGGATTTCAATATTAAAAACCTGGCAAATAAGTATTTGTATTGGCTAGTGACATGAGCTGCTCGTATTTGAGGAACCTAAAACACTCCTTGGGGATCAGTTCACAGTTTGGTCTGTGAATTTAATTGACACATGGGCTTCAGCAAACTTGAAGGTCGGATTGCTTTATGCAATATCGAGAACACTTAGCTCATATACAGAGCCTTTCTTGCACGATATGCTTGAAAGTGTTAAGACGGTAGATATTGATAAGCGTAGCCTGTGACATGAAAGGATGAATCATAAGAAAAAAAATTGTGATTATCATATTCTGTTCCAAGAATGTGAAGAACGTTATGGTCGTACCTTCGAATCAATAAGGACCATAGCAACACACAGCAGTTCACTCCCTTTCTTAACATTCTGGGCTTCCAAAATTCGAAGGAGCCTTGTGTGCACTTTTTCTCGACAATTCCCGGCCTTCAATTCTGTGAAATGAATTAGAGAGGTCGCCATGAGTTTAGAAATTAAGAGAAGTTCTAAAGTCGGAAAGGAAAAAGTATTAAGCTTACGTTTTCAAGCGATGTATATATATACTGAATAGTGGAGTAAGGTCGAGAAGGTAGATTTTAAGCTCCATTGATGGAGACTTAGTGGGAATAGTGAAGGATTGGTGAGACGTTACAGAGATCAAAGCTCGCGTTATGTTTCTGTGGAATCATCGGGGAAGTCGACAGTCGCAAGAGGAAGAAGGAAGAAAATATGCCAAAGCGAGTGAGTCAAAAGATTGGGCTAAACATGAAAATATAACAAAAGCCCATTTCGAATGTGTGTAACTATGAAACCGGATTGCTACGACACGTGGCGAGAAAACCTCCTTCCTCCATAGTGATATGGCAGCGTGAGCAGCTATACAAGGCAAATTTAATATTTTATCAACTGTATTTTTAAGTTTGTTTTTAAATTATGAAATTGTGTTCGTCTTTGGTTCGGATCAGTTTTTCATATAATTTAGTTGCGATTGGTGTAATTGTAAATTTGCGTTGTAGAAATTATGGGTTATTGCATTGTTTTATGTACAATGATGGTGTGGTTATACCATACATATTATTTGTAATGCTTAAGTTGTAATTAAGACTTGGTATTTGTCAAAATTCAATTTTTTATCTTTCAAATATTAGTCCCTGGCCATGAGCTAACATATTTAGCTTAAATTATGAAAATAAAATTTATAATTTACTTGTACTAATAACATAGTGTCATACCTATTTTGCTTAATTATGAAAAATAATTATTTACTTGTAAAATTAACATACTCATACCATTTTTCAAAATTTCACCAATTACATATAATTGTTTCTCTCATATTTTTATGTTTCGTCAAATAACGTTAAAATATGTTATTCTAATTGTTGGGGTCAAAAACGGTTATCTCGAAATCAACGGCTAAAGATCCTTCCAAACTCAAGGATTTCCCGCACGAACGGTCAACGGAGGAAGGATCGGGCGACGGAGAACCCACGAGCGGCAAGCGCGACGCAGACGGCCTGGCGCCGGCGGCAACCCCCTGGCGCCAGTGGCAAGCCCCCTGGCGCCGGCGGCAGACGCGAAGCAGCCGGCCTGGCGCCGGCGGTAAGCCCCTGGCGCCGGCGGCAAGCGCGACGCAGCCGGCCTGGCGCCGGCGGCAGGTCCCCTGGCGCCGGTCGACGGTCGACGGTCCTCGTCCTGGTCTCGGTCCCATCGTGCTCAGTCTGATCCCGTCTTGGCTTGCTTGGATCAATCCTCGTGGGTTTGATACGATCACGGCTACGGAATTAACATCTTTCGATTCGACTCGATTGGAATCATCCTCGATGTTTTACGACAAAAATTAGAAAGGTTGGATTTCTCGTAGAGGATATCGTGTAAAGCAAGATCGATTAACTCGAACATCGATCCTTTAGGCTATACGGTTTATTTTACGAGAAAGATAGTCTTTCCGAGAAATCGTATAAAACGTTCAACGACTTAAGACAAGTCCACGGACTTACTTACGATTTTAAGAATTCAGGCCCAATCAGACTATGACGGTTTATCCAATTTCCCGAACATCGGATAAACATCAAGTCACCGAAAAATAGGGAAAAACTCGAGGATAATTACGAAGATCGACGAAAATGGAATATTTCCTGAAGAGATAAACTTGGGCCCAAAGGCGAAATCCATCATCCTAAGGCAAACCGACCTAGAAGTGAGTATATAAGGAGAGCAAGATCAGAGGAGAAGGGGATCTAAAAATTAGACTTAGAGCACTTTGCCAGCTTAGAAGAATTAGGGTTTAGTTGGTTAGACTAGCGGAGCAAGGCTTAGGACGTTTGGCTGCCTGCGACTCTATCTTTTTCTTTAATCGCAAATTTCTCTGTCTTTCGGAGAATCCTTGTATTCATATCTTTCATTTAATAAAACGCATTCGAGCAAATATCACAATTTTTATTTTTTTCATCTGTTAACTTTCTCGATTTCGTGTGGCAACGCAGAGAATTCGGACCTTCAAGGAAAGTCGGGTTAACTTGGCTTTCCTCCGCAATCTTATTCATTAAAATCGACAGTGCGAATTTCGATTCCCACAGTTTGGCGCTAGAAGGAGGGGGGGGGGACGGATTCTCTAACTCGAAAACCACCAATCGATCGAAGTTCAGTATGGCTACTTTGTCAGCCCGCAACATCGTATCCTTCGAGGATCGAGCAACGGCCAGCATGGCCAAACCTCACAACAATCTCCTCGTAATAGAACTCACGATCCAGGATATTGACGTAGCAAGGGTATTAGTCGACACCGGATGCTCGGCTAATATTATCTATAAAAGCACCCTCGAGAGGATGGGCGTCGATCTAAGCATCCTTACAGATGATCCCAGCCCAGTATTCGGACTCTCGGGAAAAGTTATGACCCTCGGTTCGACAAACCTCTCAGTCAGAGCCGGGAGCGTCGCCAAAAACACGGAATTCCTTGTGATCGATGGTCCAACATCCTACAAAGCGATAGTTGGAACTCCTTGGCTAAATTCCATGAGAGCGATCCCATCAACATTCCACCTATACCTCAATTTCCTGACACTTTTCGGGTCGAAATGATACATGGTAGTCACGGAGCAGCGCAGGTCTACCTCGCTACCGAACTAAAACGGAAAAATTCTGAAATCGAGACCTCTCGGAAAAAGCAAACGATTCACGACTCGCCGGAAACCTTCTGGCAGTCCCAAAGAGCTGAGGCCCTAGAAGGGAAGCGTGAACCAACCTGCGAACCGGTGATCTCGATCTGCCTCGACGATTCCTTCCCGGAACGGTGCGTCGAAATCGGAGCTAACCTCCGCAAACCAATAAAAGCAGAGCTCATCGCATGCCTCAAAAAGAACCTCGGTACGTTCGCTTGGGCTGCGGAGGATATGCCGGGAATCGACATTAGCGTAACATGTCACGAACTTAACATCGACCCGACTCACAAACCCGTAAAACAAAAGAGACGAAAGCTGGGACCTGAGCGTGCCACTGCAGTCAACGAGGAAGTCGAAAGACTCCTCAAAGTAGGGTTGATAACAGAAGTTAGGTATCCAGACTGGGTTGCCAACCCTGTCGTGGTAAAAAAGAAGAACGGCAAGTGGCGAGTCTGTGTCGATTTCACGGATCTGAATAAAGCCTGTCCAAAGGACTGCTTCCCGCTCCCACACATCGACCGGCTGGTCGAAGCAACTGCGGGAAACAAGCTTCTATCATTCATGGACGCTTTTTCCGGATACAATCAGATCATGATGAATCCCGACGACCGCGAAAAAACTGCATTCATCACAGACCGCGGAACGTATTGCTACAAGGTAATGCCTTTCGGTCTTAAAAACGCGGGTGCAACGTATCAGCGACTCGTCAACAAAATGTTTGTCGAGCAACTCGGAAAAACTAAGGAAGTATACATCGATGATATGCTCGTAAAAACTCTTGACGAACACGATCATGTAACCCACCTAGATGAATGTTTTGCACGACTCAACCAGCATAACATGAAACTCAACCCGGCAAAATGCAGGTTCGCAGTGGCATCGGGAGAATTCCTCGGATACCTCGTAACGTATCCCGGAATCGAGGCCAATCCTAAACAAATCGACGCACTGATAGAGATGGCCTCCCCGAGAACCAAGCGAGAAGTCCAAAGGTTAACCGGAAGAATCGCGGCTTTGAACTGTTTCATCTCGCGCTCCACGGATAAGTGCCTACCGTTTTACGAAACGTTGAAGGGAAACAAGAAGTTCGAATGGTCCGAGCAATGTGAAAAGGCTTTCCAACAGTTGAAACATTACCTGGCCACTCCACCAGTTCTCGCAAAACCGGTGGAAGGTGAACCTCTTTTCCTCTATATCGCAGTTTCCGCAACAGCAGTCAGTGGCGTCCTGATACGAGAAGAACGCGGCGAACAAAAGCCAATCTTTTACGTAAGCAAGACGTTGCTGGATGCGGAAACTCGATACCCGCTAATGGAAAAATTAGCATCCGCCGTCATAACCTCGGCAAGGAAACTAAGACCATATTTCCAGTCTCATACTATAGTGGTTCTCACCACATACCCTCTGCGGTTAATCCTGCACAGTCCGAGCCAATCCGGTAGGCTCGCGAAATGGGCAATCGAACTAAGTGAATACGACGTCGAGTATCGCCCAAGGACATGTACAAAGTCCCAGGTGCTTGCGGATTTCTTGGTAGAATTACCCACTGGAGACATGACTAACGAGGAGCCGAACTCAACTTGGGTCCTCCACGTCGACGGATCCTCGTCCAAACAAGGGTCCGGAATCGGAATTCGACTCACCTCTTCTAACGGGGAAATCCTAAAACAGTCATTCCAAACAAGGAGGCAGAATACGAGGCACTCGCCGCAGGCTTGCGGCTAGCCCATGGAATAAAAATCCGTAATATTCACGCTTACTGCGATTCTCAGTTAGTCGCCAACCAATACAGCGGAGAGTATGAAGCAAGGGACGAAAGGATGGACGCATATCTGAAACTCGTCTAAGAACTGGCTCGTAGTTTTGACCAGTTCGCCCTGACCAGAATCCCTCGCTCGGAAAACGTCCAGGCCGACGCCTTGGCTGCCCTCGCCTCAAGCTCAGATCCAGGACTCAAAAGGATAATCCCGGTCGAATTCATCGAACATCCGAGCATCGGACCACCTGTTGTCGTCAATCTAATTCGGGGAGAGATTGAAGATGCGGAAGAAGTCGAGGATCAACCGGAAGCGGATGCGGACCAAACCGAGTATGGCTGCGACAGCCCTTGGTTAGAACCAATCCGGGCTTATATCGTGAATGGAACCTTACCCGCCGAAAAATGGGCGGCCCGTAAAGTGAAAACCCAAGCGGCACGGTATGTCACGATAGAGGGAAAAATTTATAAGTGGCGTTTCTCCGGTCCTCTCATGACATGCGCAGAAGGAGAAAGGGCAAGAAGAATCATGGAAGAGGTCCATTCTAGATCATGCGGAAATCATTCTGGCGGAAGATCTCTCGCAGTCAAAATCAAACGCCACGGTTATTATTGGCCAACCATGATAAAAGACTACGAGAAATTCGCCCGGAAGTGCGAGAAAAGCCAAAGGTATGCTCCAACAATCCATCAACCCGCGGAAATCCTCTCCTCAATCTCGTCCCCCTATCCTTTCATGCGATGGTCCATGGACATTGTCGGAGCTATGCATCCATCAAAACAAAAACTCTTCCTCCTAGTCCTCACGGATTTCTTTTCCAAATGGGTAGAAGCAGAATCCTACGCAAGTATCAAAGACACACAAGTCGAGAACTTCGTCTGGAAATATATCATAACTAGACATGGGGTCCCGTACGAAATCGTAACAGACAACGGATCTCAGTTTATCTCTGCTCGATTCAAAGCATTCTGCGAAAAATGGAAAATACGACTTACAAAGTCTACTCCCAGGTATCCGCAATGCAACGGACAGGCTGAAACTATAAACAAAACTATCCTAGACGGATTGAAAAAGCGCTTAGAAGCCAAGAAGGGTCGATGGGCCGAAGAACTCGAAGGAGTTCTCTGGTCTCACCGAACGACTCCTAGGCGGGCAACGGGAGAAACTCCCTTTGCCCTGGTCTACGGAACAGAATGTATGATCCCAGCGAAAGTAGAATTTCCCGGCGTACGCGGAAGATTTCTCCCCGAACGGGAAGATCTGAACAACACCATGCTGCTGGATAATCTTGACCTGATCAACGAACGTCTCGACCAAGCGCTCATCAGGATACAAAATTACCAGCACGCTTCCGCCAGATACTACAATGCAAACGTACGCCATCACAGGTTCAAGGAAGGCGATTTAGTCTTGCGTAAAGTCTTCCAAAACACCGACCAACGAAACGCGGGGAAACTGGGGACGAACTGGGAAGGACCTTACAAAGTAATAAAAGTAGTCCGACCAGACTCATTCCAAATCGCAAACAGGCAAGACGTCAAAATCCCGAGAACTTGGAACGCGATGCACCTCAAAAATACTACCACTAAACGATAAAACGTGGTACAAAAGAACTACGAGATGGCTTGATCCCTAGACAAGGGTACGTAGGCAACTCGCCAACCGGCGGGTTCAGCTATCCCCCCAATTAAAAAAAGGGGGGGAGTAGGAACGTATATTCGTATACTCCCACAAATTTCGAAGACTCTAAAAGTTTTCGAAACTTTTTCACGACTTTTTCAAATCAGCCGAAAGGCCACGACAACGGATCGAGTATCCACAAAGCGATTACCACATCCAAAAATTCACCCGAAATAATTTGCGGACTTCTCTTACAAAGCCCAAAGACCTTACTATGGCATAAAGAAAATTTTCTCGCAGCACCGCGAGACGTCGCTTCACGCTCGAACAAACATTTTCTCAAACTTTTCACACCTCCAAACGGTATCATTTCGTAGTTACTGATCACAACAAACGAACTCTAACGTCCTAAACATACAAATAGCCGCCTTTCAAGGGGTAGGCTCTCTTGCATCCGACAAGGATAAACATAGCGCGCTATACAAGAAATCCAAATTTTGGTTTAGCTCTTCGTAAAGGAAGTAGCTCGACTCACACCCAGACAAATCATATAAGCCGACAACAATTTGCGGATTTTAAACAGTACGAGTCAGGTTAAAATCGCAAATAGGCAAAACGAAAGCCGATTTGTCATCGAAAAGCCTCAGTCCGAGAGTATACCTAGGTCTTGCCCTAAACCCAGCCACGCTGGATCTTGACATCTCACAGACATAGTATGGTATACAAGATCCAAAAATTTGTCTTTTCACTTAAGCCTATTCGTTTCACGAACTTTTCGCGTAAATCTGTAAACCGCGGAAAATCTCGCTTTATGCAAACAATAGGTACGGTGATCATCAAGGAACTAGGAATGAGACGACAACTCACACCCTCTTTCTCATACTTCGAAAAAAACTGAAGTTCATAAATAATCGAAAAACGTTTTATAGATTGAGACCGCAAAAGTTCAAACAAAACCCTAAAAAGGGGCAGGGATTCGAAGCCACCAACGGTCTGTCCCGTTAAATACATCATGGCCTCTTAACGGCCGAAACACATATAAAATAAAATCCCCGAAGGGATTGATAAACCTAGACGCTCCCAGGAGCGTCACCTTCATCCTCAAACTCACCCACGATAGGGATAGCCTCGCCGTCGCCAGCCTCGTCCGCACCAGCCTCGTCCGCACCAGCCTCGCAATCCTCTCCCACACGCTCCTGATCTTCTGAGTCTTCGGAGTTCGGCGCAAGGGTGCATTCGGCCTGCAGGCCGGCAAGGATCGAATCGAAGTCTCCCTCGGAGGTTGCCCACTCTCTTTTACAGGACGATAGTCTAGCTTCCTCCGAGTCCAAAGACGGGGCCTCGTTACCCCGAAGCAACTCGAGCTCACTCAGACTCCCCTCGATCCCCGCTAAAGCCAAGTCCCTGTTGCGGATAGCTATCAAGGACTCAAACAGGAGGGCCATCCTCGTCAGACGATCAAAAAAGTCGTCACGAGCATCGGCAACCTCCGAGGATCTATGGGCGTCCATCTCCTCATGAGTCTGGACCTTCTGCTGAAGGCGGCGGACTTCCGAGGATTTGCTCTTCTTCTCCTTCTTCAACTTGAGTAGCGAACTCGCGGTCTTCCCAAGGTCACGCTCAAGGTCGCTGATACGAACCTCAAGCTGGGACGTCTGGGCAGCATGGGTGTCCTCGACGGTCTTCAGTGCAGCCTCAGTACGCTTCAGCGCTTCCTGCGACGACTCCAGCTCCTTTGATAGACGAATGACTTCTGACCCACACTCGCCAAGCATTCCGTCAATCAGCGACACAAACTGTCCGCAAAAGAAGGGGTAAGTATCATCATAAAAAAAAAGCGATGCAAGAATTGCATATAGATCGAAATTGAACCTTGGAACGATGACGCGCCAATGGCTCTGAAAGTTTGCCCTCCTCGCTCTTAGCACCCCGCTTCCTTTTGACTCCGGATGCCGCACCAGCCCTTGCCCTTCCCTTGGGCAACGGCGCGGCACCAGCCGCTGGCAGTCTCAAGACGAGTTCCCTCTTCGCCAGCGGATGAGGTGTAGATTCTATTGCATCCTCTCTCCCGGAGATCACGATCGGAGCAGTCGAAGAACCCGATGGATGGACCTGAACATCAGGAACCTGTTCAGGAATCTGTTCAGGAACAATAACCCCTTCCGCAGGTAGGAGGGCATCGGATGGGACTTCGGGGTTGGAAACCGGAAGAACTGGCGAAGGGGCCAAAGGAGCAGGCAAAGAGATCGGAGAAACAGGCAAAGGAGTCGGAGCGGCTGAAGGAACATCGGGCGTCTCAGTCCTCGCCCGCTTTGAGCCTTTCGCAGCACTGCGCCAGGATAGCTTAGCCTTGAAAGAGTCAAACCCATCAATGAGGGACGGAGTAGCGTCCTGAACGGCCAGAACCGACGGAGCCTGGCTGGCCTCGCCCATCTCAACATCAGAATCATTCTTTTCAACTTGGGAGGAAGACATTTTCTTTTCTTTTTGAGAGAGAAGAAGAGAGAATTTGAAAAGATATGAAGAATGAGAAGGGATGGCTGGATATTTATAAAAAAAGAGGGGATGATGACGTAGATTTCCTGCGGAAAAGAATCCTTAGCCGAAAATTTCGATTTTCAGAAAACTCAAATCATTCGCCCGCAAAATCGTCTCCGATCTTACGAGCTGGGGGGCTAACTGTTGGGGTCAAAAACGGTTATCTCGAAATCAACGGCTAAAGATCCTTCCAAACTCAAGGATTTCTCGCACGAACGGTCAACGGAGGAAGGATCGGGCGACAGGGAACCCACGGGCGGCAGAGAATCCCTGGCGCCGGCGGCAGGCGAGACGGAGCCGGCCTGGCGCCGGTGGCAAGCCCCCTGGCGCCGGCGGCAAGCCCCCTGGAGCCGGCGGCAAGCGCGACGCAGCTGGCCTGGCGCCGGCGGCAGACGCGACGCAGCCGGCCTGGCGCCGGCGGCAAGCGCGACGCAGTCGGCCTGGCACCGGCGGCAGGTCCCCTAGCGCCGGTCGACGGTCCTTGTCCTGGTCTCGGTCCTCGTCCTGGTCTCGGTCCCATCGTGCTCGGTCTGATCCCGTCTTGGCTTGCTTGGATCAATCCTCGTGGGTTTGATACAATCACGGCTACGGAATTAACATCTCTCGATTTGACTCGATTGGAATCATCCTCGATGTTTTACGACAAAAATTAGAAAGGTTTGATTTCTCGTAGAGGATATCGTGTAAAAAGCAAGATCGATTAACTCGAACATCGATCCTTTAGGCTATACGGTTTATTTTACGAGAAAGATAGTCTTTCCGAGAAATCGTATAAAACGTTCAACGACTTAAGACAAGTCCACGGACTTACTTACGATTTTAAGAATTCAGGCCCAATCAGACTATGACGGTTTATCCAATTTCCCGAACATCGGATAAACATCAAGTCACCGAAAAATAGGGGAAAACTCGAGGATAATTACGAAGATCGACGAAAATGGAATATTTCCTGAAGAGATAAACTTGGGCCCAAAGGCGAAATCCATCATCCTAAGGTAAACCGACCTAGAAGTGAGTATATAAGGAGAGCAAGAGCAGAGGAGAAGGGGGTCCGAAAATTAGACTTAGAGCACTTTGCCAGCTTAGAAGAATTAGGGTTTAGGTGGTTAGACTAGTGGAGCAAGACTTAGGACGTTTGGCTGCCTGCGACTCTATCTTTTTCTTTAATCGCAAATTTCTCTGTCTTTCGGAGAATCCTTGTATTCATATATTTCATTTAATAAAACGCCTTCGAGCAAATATCACAATTTTTATTTTTGTCATCTGTTAACTTCTCGATTTCGTGTGGCAACGCAGAGAATCCGGACCTTCAAGGAAAGTCGGGTTAACTTGGCTTTCCTTCGCAATCTTATTCATTAAAATCGACAGTGCGAATTTCGGTTCCCACACTAATTCCATAAGGTGATGCCTAGATGCAATCCTAACAATTGTTAACTTTTATTTTGTTTATTTATATCCAAGTTTATCCTTTTGGTTTGTCAACCAGACTCTCTTCTACATAACATTATTATATTGTATAGGTAAATAGTATTGTTACACAAACATTTGGCTGCTCTTTAGATATGTGTAATTCCATTTTTAGTGTTATTCTGTAAAATAATTTTGTATTTCTTGAATGTAATGAGCCTCCAGATTGCATTTACCAAGACATCGTGTAGGTCTTTATACATGTATGAGTTGATCATTAGTCTGTGTACTGTGTATGTTGATGTTATTGTATATCTAGTTTATGTAACGGTATTCGTTAGTGACATGTATAGTGTAACCATACATATGTAGTGTAACCATAATAAACCAAATCTAATTAACAAAATATTTTTTTTATTTATTTTTGCTAGTATAGTGTAACCATACATAATCGAATTTAATAAAAAAATATTAATTTTAATTTATATGCATATATTTAGAAAATTTAATATACAAATAAAATATTAACTCATTTGGTTATATACAGAGATAATTTAAATTGTAATGTTATTTTAAAGCTAATTTCGGTTTGAATCCAGTTTCAATATTAAATCAAACAAAATCCAATATGACATGAGTTATTCACAGTGGAAGCTTAAACGAATTACAAATGGGTTCGCACTTCATTTCAATTTATTTATTAATTAATAAAACCCAAAACCATTAAATTCTGATAAAACCGAAAATAATGTTAGATGATTAAAATTGTTTAAAATGTGTATGCGTCAATCTGTGGGAAATATAATGCTGAGTTGGCTCTCTAAGTAGTAAACAAACTCTATTTTATTGTTATAGATAGATTGATTGTGTCTCTGCTAACAATTAGCTAGATCTTGTATTAAATATAAATATTTATTATTATATAAATATAATGTATTTTAAATTATTGACTTTGTATAATTAAATTTTTAAAACATTATTATACTATAAATCTAGGATGAATTTGAAATTTATTGTAGTTATAGTAGTATAACTAAATTTATTAGTTATGCTACATCTATATATAAAGAAGGGCTAAGTTAATACATCAAGAAACTTATCATTTTCCAATCATAAACCCTAGTACTTCATGTTTTGGTATAGTTATGTGCCCGCGCTTGGTGCAATTGTTTGAAATGATCATATGTGTCGTATATTTGTAAACGTATATGCTGTATGTATTTGATACCTTTTGTGTGTGATGCTTGTGGACTTATTGGAAGATTTTGTTGTTTGTAAATTCTCCGAGTACTTTCCACATAGGTGAACAGGGTACGGTTAGGGAGATAGATGGAAGGTATTCATAACCTTTCTCAACTGAGATATGTGGTGACTTACTTCATTTTAGTAGACCAGTGTTGAAGAAAATTTTGTAGCAGATCTTATAAGTAACATGAGGACAAAGTTGACATACTCATATTAAGTGTAACATGAAAACAACTTTGACTTACCCGTATTTTGCTTACAATCTTTGACAACCACTTTGATTTAATATTTATTTGTTTAAGCCGAGTTGCAAAGCAGTTAGATGGCCCTTCTCCTGCAAATATTTTTCTCATAATATGTTAAGCCAAAGCAAAGATTTTCATAGTGTGTTGGGCGAAGCTTTGGTGTGTAGAAGGAGAAGCAATTTAATTTGCCACTGAAGTAGTTAGACTAAATAACAAATATTTTATGAACAATTAGTTGTGCTATTTAGTATCTGGATCATATATCTGACCCACAAATAAAATATGATTTGAGCAAAAAAAATAGAGACATTTACTCTTTTAATCTTTCACGCTCGCTTAGAATGAAGAGCGGCAACTGACAGTGATAAATATGGAACACAAACTCTAGGCAAACAGCAAAATCTAAAACACACAAATATTCTTATTGATCTTTAATTTAAACATATTGTCATTCATCGGATCACATAGCTAAGTTCTACATCCTCTCTTAAGAAAAAGATTCATTTCAACAAAGAAAAAAATCTTGACTTAAGCTCCTCTTTCAATGCATCACCTTTCTCCAGCCAGAGACCAAGGTTTGTGTTTATTTCCCATAAGTGTCGGAAAAGTGGTCGAACATTTGATCTCAGTGCATATTTTGATGTGCTGCTTCCATCTTGCTTATTTTTTTGTTGTTGTTGTGAGCTTTGATATCTCATCTTGTAGATATTCTATTGATGTATCATAGCTTTGAAATCCAAATTCTTTTCCTTTAGCTCATTGATATTCAACCTGAACTATTCTCTACCAGAGACATCTTCTCGTTTACTGCAGCCATGAACCCGATGGAATAGTCATCGTTTGACACTGGTCTTCCACCAAGTCATTACTGTCTACAGAATCATTTTGCAAGAGGCTCATTTTCTCTCTAAGTTCCTTATCCTAGTAGTTCCTGAGATTAGTCGTGTACTCCGTAAGAAATCTCGAACAGAATAGGTCTTCCGCATTTTCAATCAACTCTTACCAATCTCATACTGCAAACCACATATCATCTCTTGTTTCTCCTTTATACTCTTCTCAAACTCTTAATACTAAGACAAACATGTAAGCTCTTCACACACTCCTTCTATCTGCAACAACAAAATCTCTGCTTCTTTTTTTTTTTTGCAACGACAATATATCGTTATGCAACTTATCAATATCCCCTATAACTTAGGACCTGCTCCAACCCGAGATCTTAACATTAACATTATTCATTCTTATCTCTGAAAATTTGGAAATCTATATGATCATTGATATTACGTGTATACGCACACCAATTAACCTAATGTGCACACTACCACAATCGAATGGTATGTCGATGTAGCACTTTAGGATCGAATCCACAGAGACCAACAGTTACACTTTATTTCTATGGGATCAATATCTAGCTAAAACAATGATGGGGTTTTGATTTGGTTGTAACGTGCAAAGCAACAAATAAAGTAAATGTAAATTCAATTTAAAGAGAAGCCAGTCTAGGGTTACTTCATCGGGTGTTAATACTTGTGAGCTGAACAGTTATTCAAGCGCTAATAAGAACAGGTCCAGAACTCGGATCACTCAAGTAGAACAGCCCACTGTCGTGGTACTGCTCCCTATGCTGATCGTTCTTGATATCTAAACTCTCGTTTGGATCAAGACGCGACAGCAAGCAATAGAGATCAAGTCCGATAAGTTCACCAAACACCCTAATATCTACTTTCGCTGATTAGGGATGCTAGGCTCATTCATAACATGTCTAGCAACCTAAGCACTTTTGATGATCAGATTAAACCTAAGTTCATACATTAAATGGCCAGATTAATGCAAGCAATAAGGGTGGATATGAATGAAGACAATATAATGATTCACTTATCTATGTTTAGCTCACGAAATCAACACCCTAGAACCCTAGACAAGCTAGCCGACTACTCAGCCATGAACAGAGAAAACACAGAGTTCATAGATGAATAATACTGCATAAAATAACAGAAACAAAGAGAGGGTTCAGGATAATCTTCTCTGGACGAGATAGATGGAGCCGTCTCCCTTTACAAAGTATCAAAATCACAATATGAAAAGCTCTAGAGTCTGGTTTCTTTCTGTAAAATAGCGTAGAATGATGTAGAAAAATAGAAAAAGAAGTTATATCAAAGCCACAGGCGGCCAGAGAGAAAAACAAGGTAATTAGGGAAAATCCCGAGATGTTGTATTTTCCTTATTCGTCGGGAACAACCTCGGGATCACTCCGTCTGCTTGTTCCGCTTGATCGGGAACAGTCATCAGACTGTTCTACGTGAAAATCACCAAATTGCACTCTTTTCTGCCTCTTTTGCTCCAACTGGTTCATCTCCCATCCAGTGCAACTCCAGACCTGTAATGACTCGAAAAGGACTAGAAAGACTCGATAAAGACTTGAAAACCAATTAGAAAACATATATACAATGATGTATAAAACACCATATATCAATTCCCCCAGACTTAGATCCTTGTTTGTCCTCGAACAAGGCCAAGTATCAAGAACAGGGAGAAAGGTTTGAAAGTGTGGAAGCTCTCCTATTCTCAGCAACCATACCTTAACCACGAATCTCTGAACCATACAAACAGTAAAACTATGACAACACACCCTTACCAGAACCCCACTGACTGCTGTTCGAAGATCAGCTCCATACTCTACATCTCAAACCTGAAAAAGCAACACTATCGAGACAGAACTCCCTACATTCATTTAAGAGCAGCGTGAGCTTCTCATCACAGGCACTATTCAGGGTAGACGGTCTAGGTGTGGAACATGTTATTTAATGGTGGAGTTAAGAGTGTTTAGGGGATACCATTTTTGTAGAGGATGCAGGATATCGCACAAAACTGTAAGAGAGGACGGATCCATTGATGTCCACAGCCTCTACTCGTTTTTGCTCTCTCTGAAATGGCTGTTCTTTGTTTGGGAGAACAGTCATCAGACTGCTCTGTTCGTCCCCCTCTACATGCTCTTCAAAAATTGGTATCAAACTCGTTGCTTAACCTTCCCAGTGGCTTGTGTTCCCTTGAATTCATCTCCTTCTCCATTACCATATGCTAAACAAAACGAAAGATAGAGATTTTTTTTTTTTTTTTTTTTTTTTTTTTTTACAAGTACGAAAAGAGATGGTGATGTGACGAAGAAGGAGGTAACATGTGATGTTAGGGATGCCACTGGTGGTTCTGATTCGCACCGTTCTGGTTCTCCACCCGTACTCTTGTGCAGTTCATTGGTTATGGAGCGGTTGCTCCCTTAATCTGCTTGTTCTCCTTTCTGACTGAATTTCTGCAGCAGTAACGAGTAAGAGGCTGCGTCGATCCTTTCCTCTCCGACCTTTTTGCACATATCTGCACATATAACACTGAAATACAAATGCATGAAGGTGAAATAAAGGCTAAGGTGCAGGGTGGGAACTAGCTAAAGATGAGCTAGCCACTCAGGAACAGCAAGATGGATATAAAGGATAAGAAGTCCTGAGTGTAGGTCTCGTTTCCCTGATCTAGTGCCCATAATGAGAAGAATTTCAGTCAAGATTAGGTTCAAGCTAGGTGGAGTTAAGTCTACCCAGTGTAACCTGATCAGCCGAGAACTTCTGGAGAATCAAGTGAGATATGTCAGGGTGTTCCAGGTCCACATGTGTGTCTTTCGGCCCTGCTAAGGTCACTGAATAAGACAACTAAAGCACGAGGTGGTTAATTGCAAAATAAGGTCATAATTCCCACAAAGTTTTGACTCAATAAAACTGACACAAACTGACTCTAAAGAAAAACAAAAGAATGAAACGAGTTAGTAAACGATGAAGACCCTCCCCCAGACTTACTTCACAACGTCTCGGTGTGAAAATAAATCAGAGAGAAGGTGAAAATAAGAATAACCATTTTTTGTTGAGATACTTACCTGGTGGAGCGGGTGCTCCACGAGAATTCTGGGTGCTCCATCATATGATCTTCTCCTGGAGCGGCTGCTCTTGTCGGAGAACAGGGTGCTCCGTTTCTGCAACCCAGAATTTTTCGAAGTATTTCGAATTTTTCTGCTTTTTGACCTGAGACTCAAAAACTAAAACCAAAAATAAGCAAACAAAAACAAACCAACTTATATTTACACTTACCAGTGGGTTGCCTCCCACCAAGCGCTTGGTTTAAGTCACTAGCTTGACTTGGTGATAGGGATCAGTCGGGTTGAGCATGAGGGCTTGTTCCAAAACAAGCTCCACAATCAGACATGTTCAGCTTCAAAACTCTGCTCAACAATCCCTTCACAGCAGGTACTCCTTTCTCTTTCAACTCATCAGTGAGAATAACTCTGACTTTAGAGAAAGGTTTAGAGGTACCTTTGCACTTTACCTCATACTCAATGGATTTCTCATCACACAAGAGAGGTATTAAAGTCATTGTAGGGCCGCCCTTGACCCTTTTCTTCTGGACTTTTTCATTCACCCTTGCATTCCCACTGAGTTTCTTGGTTTCAGTGTGAGGATCTCCATCCAGGACTTCTTCGATCTCACTCTTATCACCAAACTCCTTCTTAGGAAAAAATTTCAGCTGTTCTCCACTAACCACTGAGATGCTGGAGGCGTATCTGATTTGTGATCTGGTTGGAACAGCCATGTAGAAAACCTTCTTGTTGATGTTGGAGAAGGAGACTCTCTTATTAGGCATGTCGACGATTGCTCCCACTGTAGCCATAAATGACCTTCCAAAGATCAAAGGCATCTCATGTTCCTTGTTCATATCAACAACCTGAAATTCGGTATGGAGCATACAGTCTCCTACTTGGACAGGAAGGTTGCGAATGGTGCCATAAGGGACTGCTCTGGAAGAGTTTGCAAAAGCCAGAGTCACCAGAGAAGGCTCAACATCAACAATGCCCAGCTGGTCTATGATTGTCTTTGAGACAAGATTCACACATGATCCTGAGTCACAAAGAGCTTCCTTGAACTCCACTCCAGCAATGGAACATGGAAAAACAAACTTTCCAGGGTCATCAACCTTAGGCAATACCTTCAGTGGGGGTGTAGACAGTGCTTTGATATAGAGGGCTTTAATCTCCTCTTGAGTCTCTCTGCAATGTTTGAAAAACATATGCAATGGACGAATCTGCCAAGCATCTTCAAATGCAAGCTCTTTAGGAAGCCTTCTCACCATTTTGTTAAAGCCAGCCAACTGTTCTGCACTAATAGGATCCATCCGATGTTTAGGTGGAATTGGATAGGGAACCTTAGGAACATAGACTCGCACTGGTGGAGTCTCAGCAGGTTCGTTGGGAACAGTCGTTTCAGAGCTAGTAGACTGTTCTGTTCTCTCTTCTGCGCCTAAAGCAGTTCCAGCGAACAGTTGCTCTGTTTTCCTTCCCTCATCTTTCTCACATCTCAGATCTGTTGCATTACAGTGCATCACACTCTTTCCACGAAGGGTTTCTTGCTGCCTCTTAACAGTTTCAGCAGTTTGAGCAAGTTGAACATCAATCTTCTTTATGTGGTTACTCACAGTATCATATTTTGTATTCAGGTCGGTGAACATGTTGTCCATCCTGGTGTTGATGTCTGTGGTAACCTGATTCAGTGCCTTGACCTGAATCTGCTAGCTCTGGAGCAACTGTTGCATCATCATACCCAGACCCTTCAGCTCATCTGGTTCACTGTTCCCGGCAGCTGAAACAGCTTGCTGGTTGCTCTGCGATTGTTGCTGGTTCTGGTTCTGAAACTGTCTAGCCGTAGCTTGCTCCATGCTGAAGACGTATCCTTGGTTGTTTTTCAGTAGCTGATCAATCTTGGCTGTCAGCTCATCTATCTTCCGGGTGTCAACAGTGTTCCCTTTCTTGG
Source organism: Brassica juncea (assembly GCA_018703725.1). NCBI lineage: Eukaryota > Viridiplantae > Streptophyta > Magnoliopsida > Brassicales > Brassicaceae > Brassica > Brassica juncea. The sequence continues at coordinate 41,100,831 of CM031935.1, read as the reverse complement.
AGCGATCGCTCTCCTGGTCTTTGTTGGCTGAACTAGCAGCCATGTTCTCAATCAGTTTAAACGCTCCATCAGTGGTCTGAGTCATGAAGTCTCCATTGCTCGAAGAGTTTAGAGCACCTTGGTATTTCCAATCCACTCCATCATAGAAAATGCCCAAGAGGTAATCATCATCAAATCCATGGTGAGGGCATTCTCTGCGGTAGTCATTGAAGCGCTCCCATGCGTCGCAAAAAGGCTCATCATGGAGCTGTCTGAATGAGGTGATCTTGTTCCTTAATGCAGCTGTTCTCGCCTTTGAGTAGAAATAGTTGAGGAACGCTGATCGGACCTGTTCCCATGAAGTGAGAGAGCCTGTAGGAAGGGAGTTCAACCATCGTGCAGCTTTTCCATCAAGAGAGAATGGGAATAGCATGCACTTGATGTAGTCTGGTGGCACACCATTCGCACGAGTGAAACTGCAGACTTTTTCAAAATTCTCAATATGCTCCATTGGAATTTCTGCAGAGAGACCAGAGAACACTTTTCTCTGCACCAGATCAATCAAAGCAGGCTTGATTTCGAAGTCCTGCCTGGTGCAAGGTGGAGAAACAATGGCAGAGCGCATAGTAGGGATGTTACGCGGAAGGTTTCTCTGCCCAATCGGAACAGTCTGCGCCGCCAGTTCCTGCTGCGCGAGAGCAGCCTGTTGAGCAGCATCCTGTTGAGCTTGGATGGTCTGCTGCATCTGAAGCATCTGCTGTTGCATCAGTTGCATTGCTGCAGCGAGATCATCCTGATGGCCGTGATCACCCATGGTGGTGTTGATCGGCCTTGGCTGTTGTCTGTTCTGTCTTTCTAACCTTGCTAGCTCCTGGTTGCTGAATGTAACTAGTTCTCCTTGTGCGTTTCTCCGAGTATGTCTACTGGTCATGCACCTGGAGCATTAGCTGCAACAAAAAGGAAAGAGCAAGTTAGAGGTTTTAGACTAAATAAATAACCGAAAAATAAAGGTAAAAAGATGGTCCCCGGCAACGGCGCCAAATTGATATTACGTGTATACGCACACCAATTAACCTAATGTGCACACTACCACAATCGAATGGTATGTCGATGTAGCACTTTAGGATCGAATCCACAGAGACCAACAGTTATACTTTATTTCTATGGGATCAATATCTAGCTAAAACAATGATGGGGTTTTGATTTGGTTGTAACGTGCAAAGCAACAAATAAAGTAAATGTAAATTCAATTTAAAGAGAAGCCAGTCTAGGGTTACTTCATCGGGTGTTAATACTTGTGAGCTGAACAGTTATTCAAGCGCTAATAAGAACAGGTCCAGAACTCGGATCACTCAAGTAGAACAGCCCACTGTCGTGGTACTGCTCCCTATGCTGATCGTTCTTGATATCTAAACTCTCGTTTGGATCAAGACGCGACAGCAAGCAATAGAGATCAAGTCCGATAAGTTTACCAAACACCCTAATATCTACTTTCGCTGATTAGGGATGCTAGGCTCATTCATAACATGTCTAGCAACCTAAGCACTTTTGATGATCAGATTAAACCTAAGTTCATACATTAAATGGCCAGATTAATGCAAGCAATAAGGGTGGATATGAATGAAGACAATATAATGATTCACTTATCTATGTTTAGCTCACGAAATCAACACCCTAGAACCCTAGACAAGCTAGCCGACTACTCAGCCATGAACAGAGAAAACACAGAGTTCATAGATGAATAATACTGCATAAAATAACAGAAACAAAGAGAGGGTTCAGGATAATCTTCTCTGGACGAGATAGATGGAGCCGTCTCCCTTTACAAAGTATCAAAATCACAATATGAAAAGCTCTAGAGTCTGGTTTCTTTCTGTAAAATAGCGTAGAATGATGTAGAAAAATAGAAAAAGAAGTTATATCAAAGCCACAGGCGGCCAGAGAGAAAAACAAGGTAATTAGGGAAAATCCCGAGATGTTGTATTTTCCTTATTCGTCGGGAACAACCTCGGGATCACTCCGTCTGCTTGTTCCGCTTGATCGGGAACAGTCATCAGACTGTTCTACGTGAAAATCACCAAATTGCACTCTTTTCTGCCTCTTTTGCTCCAACTGGTTCATCTCCCATCCAGTGCAACTCCAGACCTGTAATGACTCGAAAAGGACTAGAAAGACTCGATAAAGACTTGAAAACCAATTAGAAAACATATATACAATGATGTATAAAACACCATATATCAATCATATAAATTTAGAGGGAATGAAAATTACCTATTTGTAGTTGAAGATTTAGACAATGGCAGTAATGGGGATGCTTTGAATGACAAATTCCGTGAGAAGTGGGAGATGTTGTTAATGAGGGCGTTAAAGACAACGATTGAGGGCATGACTTCCGTAACGTTCCCGGACTGATTTTGTTGGCGAGTAGAAACCAATCATTTAGATATCGGGCCAGGTTCTACAGGATATGGTCGGACTCAGTGGTTAACATAACACATACGATGGTCATATGGACATGATAAGATTTTTCCCGGCGAAAATGGAGGAGAGTGTTAATAATGTTGCTAAAGCACAGATTAGAGGAAGATTACCTGGTAGTTGAGTGTTTGTGTTGGCAGGACCCTGCATCTCACTGTGATTATGGAACCGGAAAGATTCATCACGCCGGAAAAGTTATAAAAAAAATATGAACGCCAAATCTGAATAGACCGCAAAATCAACAAATAATTTCAAAATTTCTCTTTTGCGATGATGTCAGACAAAATCTGAATAAGCAAGCTTGATAATGAGGATCTAAAACGCCTGGATTTATAATAAATAAATAAATATGAACGCCAGATTAAAATCAAAACAAACTGTGAATCCAGTAGAGCATATCCACTCTCATTAGCTCTCCACCACGACGGACGTTTCTGGCTTCCCAGAACCGGAGCAAACGCACCTGAATGGTGGAGTAGCACCGTTCGGACTTCAGATTGGAAAAGAAGATTGATGAGTAGCCATTTCTCAGAAATAAGTTTACTCCGTTATTTTGACAAATTGAGAAGATCGTGGGTTATGGATTTAAGAAGGGGTTTGACTCCATGAATCTGTAACCGGAGGCATTTCAGATTGTTAAAAGTTGTTAAAACTAAGATCAAACGACGTGATCAAAACCCTAGAATAGATTATTCATGAAGACTTACAAAGCTCAAACTCTCGTACGGCGGAGATGGAAGAGTGTGACGAAAGGCTTAGGGTTGGCTTGCCATCGGGCTGAGTTCTATGAGCAAATCATAAAGTCCAAACACAAAACGAAACCCATATCTTTGACACTTTCAATTTATGAAACGCTGAGTTTCAATGGTGACCACGTGTCACGTTCAGAATCAACGATTTGATGACGTGCCACCATGAGATGAGAGAATTCTCTTCTTTATATATATAGATTTGGCTAAAGACACTTTGCACAATAGAATTATTTTCAAGCAATCAAATCAACTCCTGAACTAGATATCAATTAAGTCCAATGAGTAAAAATACTCCAAATGAATAACTCTAATGAAGATTCTTTAATCAAACAGTCTTAAATATTCATTCTCATCAATTATTTTGAAACCCTAATTACTATGAATACATATCAGATATGGTAAAACATATGGGAATACATGAAGAATGCATAAATAGTTAAATATATATTAATTGGGATTGAGAAAGCTTCCGTAAAGGTGAAGAACTAACTCGTCTCTCCAGAACTCTTAAACCAAAACTATGATTAAAAATAAAAATAAATCTAAACAATTACTCAAAATATTATATATATATATATATATATATTTCAAAATTATGATCGAATTTTAGGTAAAACTAAATGAAAATAAAGAAAACCAAAGTTTTCCTTTTTTCTTGTATAAACCCAACAAATAGATCAGTATTCAGTAACATTAACTCAATTTTTTATTTTGTGTCCAAATTTAAGCTCAATCTATTGATAAAAAGTCTTTCACCTCTTGCTAAACTTCTGACGTATATCCATAGTTCTACATCTGTAATTATCATTTTGTATCAAATTTGATTTTTTCTAAATCAATTTAAACCCTTTAAAAACTCAGTAAAAAGGTAAAATATGTGGAAGTACCGTGGCCTAGTGGTCAAGGTTTAAAGGCTTCTACACCCAGGTCTGGGTTTCAAATTCCAGGTGATGCAATTTCTACAGAAAAAAGTCTGGGTTTCAATTCCTGGAGAAGACGGATTATTCAGAAAATTAGAAAAAAGGTTTACAAGAGATCTTTAGCATGGCGCAAGGAGTATCGGCGGGAATGAATCTCATAGGGTGACTAAGGGTGATACAGTCAAAGGTGAATCCTAATAAGACAGGTAGTATTCACTACAAGAAAAAAAGAGTTTTCTTAGCGGCTGAAAACCGCTATCTATAGATACCATAGCGTTATTGCAAGCGCTATGTCATCGCCCGTTATAATAGGTCGAAGACTTTAGATAGCGCTTTTTCGCGCTGCTATCGTATTCCGATATGCAATAGCGGTTTATTAATGCTATTATATATTATATAATAGCACTTTTTTAATGCGATCAAATATTATTTAATAGCGGTTTTAAAAATCCATAGTTAATATTACCATAGCAGTTATATAAGTGCTACTGTTTCTATACTCTTTTAAAGTAGCTTCGTTTCGGTATTTATAATTATATATATTTTATATAAAAACACTAACTTTATTATGCCTCAAGAACACACAAAGACAACTTATAGAAGAATCAGTATAAATCGGTTTGGTTTTACCTGATAAAAATGTCTTCTCTTTTGATTTAAACGACCTGGAAAATAAAAGCAATGATATTATTCAATAGAAACAAAATCAAAAGCTATAGCCAAACCCAGAAAAATACACGGCAGATACCTTTCTCGGAAGATCTGAATCTAAAACTCCCTGCAAAAGAGTAAAAGACCGAATCAATTGGACATGCAACCCTAAATCAGCCACCAATTAAATAGGAATAAACGATTTGTTTATAAGAAACAAAAAAAAAACAGATATTAGACGAGATTGTACCTACGATTCAGAATCGAAGAACAGTTGTTGGGTTTTAGAGATTCTGGAAAACAATTACGACGAGATAGAAATAGGAGATTAATGTGTTATTAGAAGAGATTAATTTTTTAGAGTCAGACCAATCGGGAAAATAATTGAGACGAAGAGATAGAGGGGAGATGAGAACTCAGGGGAGATAGAGAGAGGGAAGAACCGAAAAAGAAAAAAATGAATTAAGTGAAATTGGTAAGCCCGGGCAAATGAAAATTTTGTCCGTCTAACTTATTCGTAGCGCTTCCGCACTAAAGTGCTATGTAAAATGACTATTAAAATTCGACTCAACTAAAGATAGCGTTTACAATTTTATAACCGCTATATAAACCCAATTACATATCAACCATAGCAGAAACGAAAAAAACGCTATCCTACTCCACTATAAAAACCTCTTTTTCTTGTAGTGATTGTCGAATGTAATATCGTCTGTATAATATTTCTCATCATTTGTAATTGCACAATTAACCAGGTAATATATTCTTAAACACGTATTCTGATTCAATCAAGGACTCAAAACATATGTTATAAACCAGTAAAAATACATATATATTATTTCGTGTATAATATTTGATATCACATAGCAAGGAACTTGTATTTCTACATGCATGCATCTTGTTTTGTAATGGATCAAGTGTCTAATTAATTATTCTTTCTTAACTCGGATCTGTAGTCTTCTGATTTGTGTTGTTATATGCAACATATAAAATCTCAATCATCACATTTTAAATAATTCATCTGCCAACCATGGATTTGATTAATGGGTTATAATGATGGAACTTAAGAGAATCTGAAATCTCTCATTTTTGTCTTGAGAACACAAAGAATCTTACATATGATAAAACCAAACACTTAGAAAAGAGAAAAGAGCAAAATATATTGGTTTTCTGGCACAGCAAAATATATTGTTTAATGTAATAGTAATAGATACAAACACAGTAACACACACAAATACAAACTCTAAAGCTATTTCAAATTCAGACCTCATGCATGAGACCACTGATTCTTATATGTCTCATGTTGATCTTTTAAAATCTTCTTCACACATTAATGTTGCTTAGCCATATTAAATAGCATTTATGAGTAAAACTTGTATTCCTTTGCTTGGATAACGATCGTTCTTAGCCCTCCAATCGGCGACAAGACCATTAAGAAAATACCAAACACGATACATACCTGAAATAAAACAACACACCATTTGATTTCTTCTCTTTACAGAAAATAGTCTCACAATACGCAACCACTGATTTGATTGCAAACGCTAGAAAAACTAATTATAACGTTACTTACCCAGTTGGCCCACCAAGATAAGCTGTACTTCCTAGGTTTGTAGATAGCTAGCCAAATTATGCAAGGAAGCTAAAGAAAATAACAGTATTTAAATTAGATTATTAATAACTAACTCAAATAGAGAAAAAAGCGTTTAGAAAACGCAATCTTACGAAGTATGTAGTTGGAGCAAACGCGAATCCACCAAAGAACGCTAAAAGCCCACCAAAGAAAGGAAACGTCATACCGAGAAACATAGTTGCAGCTACATAAACCAAAAAAAAGTCAAAGTCAGTTTTATGGATCGAAATAACACCATTTTCAAAGTTCTATATAAACACGCAACTTACCAACATAGAAACTGCGAACACAGAACCGGAGAATCGTGGTCGGTCTGAAGTTAAGCTTCTTGACCAACAAAGTTTCCATCATGTCAAAAACCGGAATTGCATAAATCTGCAAAAATTAATAATCAAGTTTTGGTTTAGATTCGGTCAATTTTAAATTTTTTTTAATACTAAAACGATTAAAACAGGTTTAGTTTAACCGACCTGGTAACTACCAATAACGTGGATCACAACGAACATGTTAGCCGTCGCGATTATCCAAGTCGGTTTCTTAAGTGACATGAGGATATTGTCTTCAACACCGTTCCCGAAAATATAATATCCAACGAAGGCCACCGGAAAATAACAGAGCGCGACGACGATGTAAGCAACAATGACTCCTTTCCACATCGGACCTTTTGAAGGTTTCTCAGGAGTGGAAGGGATCGTTGCTTGGATCTCAAGGACCACGTTGTGGCCTGCGTAAGCGAATGCAACATCACCTAAACCGCTGAAGAAATTGAAAACCGTACCGGCCGTTGACTTTGCTTTGTAACCGTATTCAACATCTTCTTGAACACCTTTACTCGCCGAAGCTGCCCATGCGATTGTTGAGTAGCTATAAACCAAAGGAAAAGTATTTACAACCGGTTAATGAATTGAACTGAACCAAAATGATATATGGTTTATTTTCCACAAAAGTGTTTGAACCAAATCTAAACTAAACCAAAATTTAATTACCATTTTCTTACACTTAATTTTAATAGCTAACCTCATTTATTATTGGTTAACTAAACCGATTTCTCAATTTGTACCGATTTCCATACCGGTCTATGTATAACCAACACCCAAACCTAATTTAATAAACCGGTTTTAGCAATTACCTTAGAGACATAACCGCGGCGGCGAGAGAAACGCCGGAGATGGAATTGAAATTGGGGAGATGAGAGAGGACGAAGTGAACAGAAGCGAAGATCATGATGAAGTAAGTAAGTTTGATGGGTTTACAATCCTCACAAACAAGCTCATGGAACTTCTTTAGCGATTTGCCTCCAGTGACCATATACACGATGCAAACGCCTATTTCCACGATCAGCTGTTGCGGCACGACTATGTAAAGACCGAGTTTTTCCCCAAATGCGTGTTGTCCGAGCTCGTGGTAGCGATCGAAACGCTTTCCCGGAACCATTTCGTGCATTTCTACCATTTGCCATAATGTGTATAGTGTTATGATCCATGAGAGAACCATTACTGTAATTCCTGGTCCCCTGATAAAACCAAATTAAAATTGGTTTAGTTTTTTGATAGATCCGGTTTAAGTCAATATCCGATTTGGATTATTATATTTACCAGCCGAGCTGAGACATAGCGTAAGGGAGGCCGAGAACTCCGGCACCAACCATGGCGGTGACATTGTGAAAAGCAGAGTACCACCACTTAGCATTTCTTGATGAAGTAATTGGTAACCAAGCATCTATTTCTTTTTGTCTTGTCGATTTCTCATCCTGTTTTATTTCACAATATAGGAAGAACACCAGTTATTTTTTGTTTTGGTGTTCACAAATCGTGATTTCTCGGGCTGTAAAAGATGGACGTGATAACTTATGGGGCAGAAGGAGAATAAAATGAAAGCATAAGGCTGTATTCTTGGAAGAGCTTTTGGTTTTAAAATTAAAATGATTTAGGTGACCAACCTTAAAGTTAAGATCTAAACTACGCGCAAGAAAAAGCAAAGAGAAGTCGATTAGTATGTCTATTACTAAAGAAGAAAAGTCAATGATTTATGTCGGTTGCTAAATTCATTTTTAGCGTAATAGTGACACATAATAAAGTTTGGGGTAAGAGAGAAAATTTGAAAGTGTAAGGGTGGATTTTGGAAGATCTGTTTGTCATTTTAGACGGCGGTTTGGGTTGGTACAAAGTTCCCTAAACTTTGGAAAAGCCATACGTACGGTATCTGTAAAGGTAAAGATCTAACTTACGAACAAAAAGTTATGAACAGTTGTCTATTTCTTTGTTCTCCTGTAACTTGTAATAATTCAATTACGCAATACGAAAAAGAAATAATAACGGAACATGGTATTTTTAAGACATCGGAAATTTTTGGGAAATAAAGTCTACAACTTTCCGTAAAAATAATCGTCTACTCATATTAAAATTTCAAAGTTTTGATTTTTCGTAAAATTTCCAGGTTTTATTTTCAGTATATTTCCAGTAAATTTCCAGGTTTTATTTTCAGTAAATTTACGCTGTATTTTGTTATGACCGTTAATATAAATATCTGGAACGAAAAATAGTCAGACGACTGAAACCAAAAGTCGTGAAGTCAAAATATCTTACATAACATCTCCTCTTCATCATCTATCTCTAAGCATCACAATTAGTTTATTTTCTAGATATTTTTTATAAAAGATCCAAATTTAAAAAGAAGACAATTTTTTGAGAAAATGCGACAAAAAACTCTGTAAGAAGAGAAATATATAATAAGTTTAGTTAGCGATGCTAAAGACAACAAAATTAACCTTATTTCTCTTTTATTTGCTTAAAAACTTTATAAACTCTCATATTTTTTACTCGAATGGTGTTGTTTATCATTTTAGTAAGTAGACTCCATCCCATATTTAGTGTCATTCAGGAGAAAATACAACAAAATATCCAGTTTGGTTATACAAGAATTCAACAAACACAATATCTTTATCACAAGAAAGCAAAAAAAAAAAGAAAAAAAGAAAGAAAGAGAGACTCACATAATCATCTTGAGGTGGTTGAGATACCATGATGCCACAAAGAGAGAGAGAGGGAGAGGGAGAGGGAGAGGGAGAGGGAGAGGGAGAGATTGAGGGAGAGATAACTGAATAGGAGAGAATAAGAGCTTAACAAGTTCTCACACCTGTGTGATATATTATGATATATATATAGAGCTCCTCATGAAGTTATAAACACTCATTAGTCATTACATCTATATATATGCACTTAATTAGTTTGAATATTATGAGAGAGAATGAGAGGGTGTGTATGTTTTTTTTTTGAAAGAGGGCATGGGTGTGTATGTTAAAAAGTGGAAATTTTTGTTTGACTTCAAAAACTACTTGTGGAGATGGGAACAAGATTGGTGAGCTGGAATCTGCTCCTAGCCTCCTATGTTTAAGCAACTAACTTTAGAATCTTTAAAAAATCAATACCAATTAATCAATTACATATTAGTCACTATTAATTCATCTACTAAAGTGAAGTAGTTAATTTATGCATTTTATTTCACATAGTATCCCTAGGTTCGTAACTTAAATATGGTTGGCTAAACAGATAAGGGCGTTTTCTTGTTTTATAAGTTTAAACTTTATCGATAATTTGTACAAATCAGCTGTGTATGAATTTGATACTATATTAAGTGAAGTTTTATAGTATTATTATCTATTCGAGTTTTAGTATGTTTGGAAAATGTGAATATTTTATATGTAATATTTAAGATTGTCACGTAATATATGAATAATGAATTGGTGATGTAATTCATTGACTCGGCTCTGTATAAGCTATAGTATGTTTTTGCTTTATAAGCTATCTTTTATTGACTAAAAATAAAGTGGGAGAAGAACACCGTTCTCTATGTTCACACATCCATCCAGTCGTCTTAATTGTCGCCTACACAATATATAATCAGTATATAGTATAATATTCGTGAAAAGAAAATAAGAATCAAACTATACGTCAAAAATACATGAGGAATATTTTGCTATATAAAACAATTGGTTCACTGTTATATTACTAGATAGAGACGTAGTTGATTTCATTGGAAATCGCTTTTCGGTGTAACAGAAACGCGAGAAAATGCGTTCGGCAATGTCTTTAAACATATGATATTCTGCGCATTTTCAGACGATTATTTTTTTCCTAAGAAACCTGTTGTTTGATTTAAAAATTTATGAGTTATGTAAATCTTGCTTTCAGTCATACATGGAAATTTTATAATTTCTGTTCAGACTTCCAAGTTATGAGAACAAACAAACCATATATTTATTGCTCGTGGAAAAATACAACAACTGTTTTATTTTTTTATTTTTATTTTTATTTTGAAACACGAACAACTGTTTTATTTGATTGTGATTTTGAGAGTTATACATCTATCTATCTATCTCTTCTTTTTTTTTGAAAAAGTCTTTTTTCTTGATATCAAAAATACTGTTTATATATTTTTTTTTTGCCGTCAATTTTTTTTTATATTAAATAAAGGGGACAAAGTCCATAACACTTATAAAAGCCAAAATACAAAGGCCCGAGCCCAATTCGAAAAGCACTTAAAGAATTAAAACAAAATTGGGCTTAAGGCCCAAGTCGAGCCCACTGACTTGCGGAAACCCTAACCCCACGACTCTCACTCTTGCCTCTGCCTCCACCCGACAGCCTTAACGGAAGCAAGCACATCATCTACCTTCAACACCGGTGGTCCTCCGTCGAGATCGTCAATCGCATACCGAGAACTCTTCAGGACCACCAACTTGTTTCCTCAGGAATAACTCCCGACATCACAACCTCAACTAACTTCTCATGTCGGCGGAAACATCATCGGAGAGCTTCATCATCAGCTGAGATCTCATCCGGTCTAACCCTAGGCCACCATAACCGATAAGAACGATAAGCCAAACACCCCTTCACCACCAACACCCAAAACTTCCTAAGGGTTCCAAACCGGCAGCGCAGATCTTTGGTAGCCTCCACCCTCCGGAAACTAGACGGCGATGACGGAGCTCTGTTAGCCTCCCCCTCCCGTAAACTGAACCGGCGACGGCGAAGCTAAGGGAACCTCCACCTCCCGGAAAAAAAACCGGCGGCGACAGAAATGTGGAAACCTCCCCCTCCCGGCAACAAACCTTGAAACGACGAACCGCCTATTCACCGCAGAGACCCTCCCACAACCGCGTCTTCACCCCATACATCAAGCTGTCACGCACCATTGATATAGGCCGAAGCCAGAGCTCAGACAAGACGACGGTGGAGAGGGGGGGGGGTACGATGTAAAGGGAAACATAGACTTTTAACCGAAATAAACACGATTCCGGCGACGGCACGGTCGCTCACGCGCCGACCGTACGCTGGAACCGACAGATCTACTTTCGTATGCTCTCTTCTACCTTTACGGATTCAAGCTGGCTAACATACCGTTTATATATCTTGAGACTAAATGCATAAATATATACTTCAAAATAACTTTCGTATAAAAACAATCTACCTTAGAGTTGTTGTTTGACTTAAAGCTACCTTATAGTTGACCGTTCATTTTATTATCCATCATTGATTATGTTTCTAATCCTCAATATATTATGAGAATAGATTCTGACACATGTCATCTTTAGAGTCACTTTCATTAAAGGTGACATGACACAATACAATTGATGACATGTCTAAAAGCAAAATATGACAAGACAATTACATTTAAAATTGATTTTTAGTTTTGGTAAACTTTTTAAAATATGGAAATAATTTATAATAATTAATAAATAAATATATTTAAATATAACATTAAATATATTTATAAATATTGAAATATTATTTAGTTTATTTTTACAATCATACAATTTTTATTACTAAACCAGATTTTCAAAAAATATATACCATATTTCTCAAAAAAATTATAAATTTTTAATCGTAACACCATTTGTTTCCTATTTATATTTATAAATTTTAAATTTTAAAAATTCTATTTATTTATTTTTTGATAATTATAAAATTTTCACATCGTTTTTAAAGAAAATTTATACAAATTGATTTGATATATTTTAACCAAAAGAAATAATTGAAAATCTATCTAAAATTATAATTTTAAAATATATATATATATATTTATATATTGAATATAATTCTAAATACATCAGAATGTTTATTTTATCTTAATTTTATGTTTAAATAAACAACAATTTATATTAGAACATTTCTGGGAAAATAATAAAATTTAAAATATTAACAAAATTTTATTTTTAAATATAATTTAAATTTAAATTTTTCATTCCTGCATATGGCGAAGAAAAACACCTAGTTCAAAGTAAAAACAAAACGAAATTTACTAAATAATAGTGTGCACAAAAAAAAAAAATAGAATCATGCTGGTTTTAGATTGTACAGGCCCGATTTAGATTGTACCAGCCCAGTTTATGAGGATTTTTGGCTTCTTTTATTTTTTATTTTATTTTTGTTTTTATCTTCTCGCTTGCAATGTAAAAAAATCAAATATGAAGAACTTTTAAAAAGAAAATCATGCTGGTTTTCGTATAGTGGTCATAAAAATGAAATTAAAAGTTGTCATCATATCCATGACCAGAATATTAACCAAAAGGAACCAATACAAATTTATTTCCTTGTCTGTCAATTATGAATCCAGCAATATATGAAAAGTTATAAGTAACCATGGCTAATTACAATTCGGGTTTGAAATCGTTTTGCTAGTATCGTGTGCCCAAGTATGCATATTTGTTGGATTCACGCACCTTTTAAGAGCACTCAAAATGCATCTTCATTTTACAGGAGAAACACGGGAAATCGGCCAATTCATACATCAACAGAGTGTCGCGGTCCCGATCAGTACATAAACTCGGACCCTGTGCAAATACATACATCAACACTCAATTAATTTAAATTCAGTACACGAACTAACAAAAATCGATTTGTACATACATTGACTATTTTTCCGTCAGTCAAAGATAACGGAATCTGAGGTGGCAGTTAGACTCGATTATGTAGATATTACATTTAAAATTTAATAATAATTATAAAAAAATCCTTCAGATTTGCGGGTGGGAGGGTTCGAACCTTGGTTGGGCAGTAGCACTGCTTATGTTACAACCACTGTGCTACATCAATTTAATAATTACGTTCTCTATGATGTGCTATTATATCTAACAAATTTATATTTATTAGGAAATTAATTAAAGGTAAAACTTATTATGATTATTTATCTTCTTGTACGAGTTTATTGTTGGACCAATTCATTGTTAACTTAACAAATCAAAATACATATCTAAATTATTAATATATTGTATTTGATATTTTTAAAAAATATTTAAACAAGATTAAAAATCCTAACTACTAAATATTACAAAATAATATACTATACTCAATTTTAGCAAATTATATGTATTCAACTATTTACACCAAATTAAATGTGTTCATATATTGTAGTCAAATCAGATAGTTTATGTAATTTATACATATAGAAAATTATTTGGGTTATATGTTCTTTTGTAGTTATTTATATGTTCAACTATTATGTAGTTAGATTATATCATCAAATTATCATTAATTTAGTGATCTAAAGGAATATTTAGGGGTTATAGTTAACTATTCAGGATTTTGTTTTGGTCTAACAAACCATTTCATATAATTAAAAAAAAACTGTAAGCATAATTTGAAAACAACAAATAGATTTGAAAAAAAAATTTCAAGTCAAGAAATAAATTAGCTACAAATAAAGAATCATAAAATACAGTTAGAAAACTGGTGTGGCACAATGATTATCCGTACGTTGAGTCTAATATGCAGCCTTAGTTCTCAGATCCTTCCCAAGTAAGTTTTACGTTTAAATAAATTTCATAATAAATGTAAATTCATCAATATAAATAATACCATAGAAAACGTAACAAGAGTGATAACGTAGCACAGTGGTTGGAAGATAGTGCTGATTGATGCCCGACCCAGGTTCGAAACCTCCTCCTTCATTCTGAAAGGAATTATTGTTCTATGATGATTTATTTTTTTAAATGTAATATCCACGTATAATAGACACGTAACCGAGTTAAACTGCCACCTCAGATTCCGTTATTTTTGACTGACGGAAAAATAGTCAATGTATGTAAAAGCCGATTTTTGTTAGTTCGTGTACTGAATTTAAATTAACTGAGTGTTGATGTATGTATTTGCACAGGGTCCGAGTTTATGTATTGATCGGGACCGCGACCTTCAAAATCATATGGCCACCTTGAAATTTATTTCTAAGAAAATTTATAATTTACCCTTTCCTTCTTAATTTTTTTTAATAATCAACTATGACATTAAATTTTTTTTTTAAAAAATAAAACATAATATTTGAAAGATATTAAAACAAGATATTTATGAAAAATATAATTATTATAAAGATATAATAATTAGTAATCAAATATAGCTATAATTAAATAGTACAAAATATATTATATTTTTAAAAAATATAACAATACGTAATATAATATAGAAAATTTATTTAGGCAATTGTAAAATATATATAATTGCAATGACTAAAATAAAAGTAAACATTTTTTGAGTCTCCATTATTCACCCACTCAAAATTTGAAGAGATAAATGTCTAGCAAAATCCCTAAAATGAGAGGATAACGGCTATTAAATACTCCCTCCGTTTCATATTATTTGTCGTTCTAGGTTTATGCACACAGATTAAGAAAACATTCAGTTTTACATATTTTCAAAATAAAAACACCACTACCAATACACCTAACCATATTTTAACCAATAGAAAAATAGAATAGAGAATATTTTCAATAAATTTTGCATTGAAAACCGAAAACGACACTTATTTTGAAACAAAAATTTTACTCTACAACGAAAAGTCATTTGAAACGGATGGGAGTATGCTATAAGCCAATAATTTTTTTTTTGTGAGGCTAATACAATAGTTTTATGGTTGTTTATGCAGAAGTAATTCACTATCTTTGTAATACTTTCTATGTTACATAATGAATGTCATTTTGAGACATTTTTGTTATTAAAAATATCATTTTAAAATTTTTATGGAAATTATATTTATTTTAAGTTAATTATTAATTGCAAAATGAATTTATATTATAAATAATTTTATTTATTCCAAACATTATTGACTAAATATCTGTAATTACTAAAAATAAAAATATATTTTAGTTATTTTTAATACATGTAAAAATATCAAAATGACATTTTTCATAAGACGGAACGAATAATTATTTATGAAGTATTTTGGCAAAATATGATAATGTATTTTTTTAGAAAGTTGAGTAAAATGGATAATGTATTATTAGTAAATTATAAAAATTCATATTTTCGGCTACCCAGTTTCTCAACATTTGAAAAACATAATAAGGAAAACTGAAGTAGTTTGTTCAATTCTGCTTTTTAATTTTGGGTTTATTTACCAAATAATAAAAAAAAGGAAATTAGATTTGTAAAGAGAAAGGGTAGAAAGAGATAGGAAGAGGAAGTGATTTTAGGTAGTTAGTGAATTTGTGTTTTTTTTTTTTGTTATTTCCTTTCCCTTAATTTTTTGTGTTTTCGTTTATTTAATTTTTTTTTGACATCATCTAATAAATTACTTATCTGGTTTTAGTGTTTAATATGTGAATGAGGAGAGTTCATAGAAATATCCTATGAAACGGAGGACGACTTTAACTAGAGACAATGACGAGTCAACGAAAAGAAAAGATAATGAAGTGTCTGGTTCACTTTTAATAATCTCCATTAAACTATTCTATCATTTCCTATATTGTCACGTTCTTGCTCTTCGGTCAAGTGGTTTCTTCCATTGACTTTTCTTTCTCATTCGTTGTTTAGTGTTGATTGATTTGGACATTGTTTTACGGCTGTAATGGCTCGAATCTATCATTGATGATATTATTAGAATTTAGTTCTGTATAAAACATTTCTATCAATGAAGAAAATGTTCACGAGAAAAATTATATTTGGTCTTGATCATTGATCAACATAGCTAAATGTATTAAGCTACAACCCTTATATTATTTGGGGGGGGGGGGGGGGGGGGGGGGGGGGGGGGGCTGAAATAAGAATTAATCAGAACCCAAATAAAAATAAAAATAAAAATAAAAATCAGAACTTATCATGCGTTTAACATTAGCCAAAAAAAAATAGCCATAAAGAGCTTTACACGAATCTATGACGTGTAAATAGTGGATGACTTGTCTATTAATTTAACAACTACTCATCAAACCATTATGGACTTTTCTACTAAAAATATAGTGACTTTTCTTTTGATATTTTTTTGTTGTTGGTAAATTAATCTCAGTTACTTGATTCAATACTTTTATATTTTGTCATTAGACCACATTAACAAGAAGGTCTGAATAGTTTCTATTAAAAATGAACATCAGATTAACACCAACGTTATTAGGGATACGATCTAAACGCATATCTCAATATTATTTTTATGTCTATGATAGGAGAAGTTATGCATGTCACATGTTAGCATTTATGAATTACATGGCATGGAACATGTTCAACATGTATTTATCCGTTGCATTCACAGTTCATATAGCGGTGAACACGAGAACGCAACATTTTTCTTTTGCTCTTTTAATTTTTTTATTCATAGAAAACTAGTTTTGATCAAAAGAATTCACAGAAAACTAGTTAAACCTCAAGCATTAATTGAAAGGGCAAAAACTAACCACGACGAACCGAACACAATAGAAACATAAGCTCTACAAATAATATATTTTTACTAGTTAATTTTTAAGTGCACTTACAAATTTCACGAAAAATAATATTTCAATAAGCTAAAGACATTTTGACCTATTGATCTAGCATCTCATATTCAAGGGTTTATACACAATCCAAAAACATCTCAATGAAACCTTTTAGCTGTTTTGCTTTCTTACAATAAACCTAAGGCCCCTTTTTCTAAAATTCTATTTCATTTGTGTTAAGTACATACAAATGCTTTCCACACCTATTTATACTTAATAGGTAGTAACTTTCCACAAGTAAAGTTATATGAATAACCCTGTGAATCTTCCCTTTTTCTTTTATTTGTACCAAGAAAAAGAAACTTCACATAAAGAAAGATAAATTTCTTTAGCTTCTTATTTTCTCTCTAAGATTACCATTTTCTGATAAACAGCTTCGAGCTTTGTCTTTATCATTTAGATTTGCCCATACTTTAATTCTACGTTATCAGCTTTGCTTTCTGTATAATTTTTAATACTATTTCATATAATATATCATGACTGATAGTGATACATAAACACCTCATGGATTTATATTCTTTTAGTATTTAAAACCCAATATTCACTGCACTGACATTAATGCATCACGATATCCTATTTTGTTCACATAAAAATTAAATCTGACTTGCTTTCAAATTGCTCGGAGATATTTTTAAAGAGATTTAATAGGAACATCATATGAGAGAGTAGCTCAGTATTGAATTTATATTTTGAGGTCACCAAACTTTTGTATTTTTGGTTAAAGTCCAAAATGTTTTTGACCTAACATAGGAGAAAAGAAGTCCAAACTGTTTTTCAGAATTTACAGTTTTTGTGAAGATCTATAGTAACAAGGGAAGAAATGAATGAAATACTCTTATCAATGATCATCGCCAATCAGAATGGTCAACGAAATTGTTATATTAGAATGATTGACTCTGTAATTGCTATTGACATCCAAATCGACCTGGAAAATCACTACATAGCACCTTCCTATAATATATTATTTGAATGTAAGCATCGCTGTGAGTATTAGGCCTGGGCAAAGACTGTATATTCATGTTTTTGAAAGTATTTGTGATTTGCTTCGTATGTCACGGATATCTAATTTTTCGATTTGCTTTGCTTCAGTAAAATACGGATATTCGGAAAAACGGATATCCAGAAAATAAATAGATATTTGCGGATATTTGCGGATATTTACGAATATCTCATCTGTTTGGATTAATACAAATAATCTTAAAATTTTGATACAAATTTATTTTGTAAAATATTTTTTTTCAAGATATAAAAGATACAAATTAAAGAAGTAACGAATCTACGTATTTTGTAAATTTTTTAAATTAGTTAAAAATTATTATAACACAAAACTAAAGAAAAAAATTATAATTGTTATAAATTTTTTCTTTTCCTCTTATGTAATACTTTTATATAAGTAATAACATGAATAGAATTTGTCAAATTATATGTTATAATAGTAATTATAAAATTTTATACATTTAAAACTTTAAATATAATTAAGGTATATATGTATTTATATATTTCCGAATCGGATCGGATATCCGCTTCTCAAAATTTTAGTATTTGTGATTTGCTTCGATTTTAACAGATATTGAGTTTTAGTATTTGCTTTGCTTCAAAAGTTTATGGATATTCGAAATTTTTGAATCAAATTGAAACGAATAACGAGTCGAATCAAATTTAACGAATGAAATGTCAGCGCTAGTGAGTATAACTTGCATTCATTGTACTATTACTAGTTTGTAATATAACGGTGACCATTAGCGTAGCTTAGTGGAGAAAAGTTATCTGTACTAAACGACAAATGTCGATCATCAATAACAAATTATTTATTAAGCAAAACAAATTAATTATTTTTAAGCCTTAGTTTGAAACTTTAAAGATCTGACTTACAATAATATCAAAATATTTTATATATTGTAGGAGGAGCAACTATTCACGGCTTTACTAGAAGCCAACAAAGTCGAGTCAACTCTCGAATGTATCATTTTTTTTTTCTTTTTGAAACTTCGAATGTATCATATTAATTAGAAAACATAGTATATACAAGAATTCTGAAGGATATTAATATTTTTCTTATTTTCAAACATGTAAGATTCGACACCGAAACATTTGACATTTTAGATAACGTGCTGGAGTCGCCGTGTGACTTTGTAAGTAAAACTCCGTCATTTTCTCTATTTTTTCATAGTGTATGAGACGAATTAATATTGAATCTTGTATGTTTTTTTCTTTTTTTGTAAATTAATCTTATATAAGTTGCGAGCACGTAATCATTCCAAAGATAAATACTTGGAAGTTTTATATGTAACCAGATTTAAATTTGATTCACATGCAACTTTAAGCCCCAACAACCGTATTCTCATCTATACTATTAAAAAAAAGTATTCTTGAGAAATTTAATTATGCAAGTTGTTTAGACCTTTTCCTTTAAATGTTATACTTCATATTTTTTCTAATATTGTTACCTTAAATTACTCAACCTATATGTCGATGGTTTTTCAATAGTCCCACAAATGTCGATTAGTAAGATTTTAAAGCCCCACAATATTTGCTTTATATAATCTTAGACCCAATCCAATATCTAAGTTTTTTATCGATTATATAACACCTTATGCACCATACTATATACAATGTTTTAAATCTCCTTCAATGTATCAGTTTACATTATACTAGATGTAGATCTGTTCGACAATGTTTAATGGAGAATGAAGAATGCAGCAATATATATATATATATATATATATATATATATATATATATATATATATATATATATATATATATATATATATCTATATTATTAAAAAGGAATCATTCCCAAAAAATCTCCCATAAAAAGTTTTTTTGTTCTATCAATTTATTAATTTTCAGTTCGACAGGTCCATTATTACATTACACCACTCCTTTTGTATTAATTCAAAATACAACAAACTATATATGTATACATATGTATATGCTTACAATCGTAATGGGCCTCTTATTATAACTGATTTGTATAAATCGTCTGAACCAAATCTCCAGTCTCAATTTTCATAACCGATTACATCAAACAATTTTTTTATAATTTAAACTTCTAAACATTTTTTACATTTTAAAATCAAATAAATACACCAAACTATGATTTCTTCAACATATATTTACATACTATTAACTAATTAAATTTTGTACATATATAGATTTTTTGAATATAAAATTTTGAAAAGAATATTTTGACCTAGCTATTAGTGTACATAAAATCATTCCTGCCATATTTATATCTAACATGTTCATTATTCATCACGGTTTCTACCAAATTAAGATTTTGACTAAAAGTTAAAAATTAAATAATAAGGATTATAAATTTTTATAATTTTAAATCTAAATTAAAAATAAACTTATAATAAATTATCAACAATTAAGTAATTAACTGAAACCCTATCAAAATATTTTAGTTTTCTCTCACTTTTCTCTTTATTTTTTTAAATGACAAAGTATATTCTTTTAAAAATAAAGGATCACAAATCAAATATTTTATTAAATTTTATGTACTAATTTAAAAAATATAAGAATAATGATCAATTTTTTTTCAAATATTATCAGATTTATCTTATTTTTACATGGGCCAGCCAGTGTCGAGTGACGGGTTAATAGAGGTTTTTGGATTTTATTGAATTTAATCGATATTTTAAATAGCATGGTTTCATTTTCATGTATTAATTTAAAAACATATAAGAAGTATGATCAATTTTTAAAATATTATCAGATTATCTTAGTTTTACATGGATCAACCAAGGTGATGGGTTAATAGTGGAGATTTAGATTTTCTTGAGTTTTTTAGGGGTTTTAAATAGTGGTGGTTTAGTTAAATACAAACCGAATTTTATACATGTCATCGGGTTTAATGGTTTCAACCGTAGATCAGAGTAATGTGTAAAAACAATAGTCAACACAATTATAAATATATTAGGCTAAAGTACATACTTTTATAATTACCAAATCTTTGTTTCTAATAAATAACAATTTTAGAAGAAAATAAGCTATTTAACCATAGATCGGATTGAATATATAAACATAATTATAAATGTATTAAACTATAAAATTTTAAAACATATAATTTTATAGTTACCAAATCTTTGTTTCTCATAGATAAAATTTTAAAAAATGAAAATAAATCCTGCGCTTTTCACGCGTGGATCAAAATCTAGTTTTTAATTATTACCGAATTCTGATCATAAAATCTAGAATAAATATTTGAGATTGCTGGTATTTATAATTAGGAAAAAATGAAATAGGACACAAACTCCTTAAAACAACAGTGATATAAACAGTTTTGAGTTAACGATAATAGATTGATGAATATTTGAGTGTTAATAATTATAAATGAAGAAAAAGGACACAAACTCTTTAAAAAAGCAATGATACAAATTTAACGATAATTGATTATGTTGAGGAATGCCAGTTTACAAGATCACTGATCTAAACAAGTGCGAAAACTAGACTAAGAAAGATGAACAATAAGAGGTCGATGAGTGATGGTGAGAGCTCTATGTCTAAAAGTGTGTGTGTAATCTATTGCCTTTTCTCCCTTCTCATACTTGTCCTGGTTGCTATCTTTCGATATCTCCTCCTCGGTTCCTCCACTCGATAACAAAAATTTTGGGATTTCCTCACTCTTCTGAGACCAAGTCAAAGTCTTTTACTGAGCTCGAGTCTCGACTTCTATCTCTGGTCCATCTACATGTTTCCATACCATTGATCCGAGATTTGACGACCTTGATGTTAGATTAGGGTCCAACATGCTTTTTTCTTCTAATCCAACTAAATGTGATTAACTAGAACATATCGAAGTGACACACAATTGTATTTTTAAAAGTTATGGTTTCAACTTTCATTTTTTTTTTGAAAAAAAAAAGTTCTCCTGTGTGATACTTGAAATGTTTTATGCTTTCTGAGGAAATCACATGTAAAATACATTTTAGGGAATTAATTATCATTGGTTTGAATTCGAGTCTGTCAAGTAACTCAAGTTATATTTTGTTCAAGAACGTTGACTTGTACCAACTGAGAGTAGGACTATTCATAACTATGGCAATCTAATTTGAACTATTATTCGATTAAAAAACACTGAATATATAATAAAGTCTAATACATGTATAAAAATTATTTGATTTAGAAATAACAATTTTTTTTACATAATCATATTTAAATAGATACAGAAAATGTTAAAGACAAAAGTTAATGTTTTGAGTTATCCTTTTTCTCTCCAAGCGATGGCTGATTAGGGTTTTATCTCTGTTATGGCCACCATTGGTGTGACCTCCACTATCGAGAATCTTCTTCTTCCTTTCTTCCATGGTCTTGATGATGTTTGCTCGAACTTTGGCTCCGCCGTTGCCAAATCCTCCTTTTGAGACACTACCTTTAACTTCTATTCTAGATTTGTTCGATGTGACCTCCTCACTCGACCCTCCAAGCTTCATGACCCACGGGATCCATTCCCTTCTCTCAGTCGACCCTCCTTCCATTTTTGCAGTTTCTTCTCTAACTTCTGGTTCAACGACTTCTGGTTTAACCGAAGTAGTTTTTGTGTTCTTTAGAGTGTGGTTATCCACTGCTTGGTGCAGCTTTCAATCTTGTCTCATTCCCCAATTGAAGCCATGGTTACCCTCTTTAGAACCTTCCTCTTTTTTTGTCAAGTCTTCACTAGGTATGGTCTATGTTACCTTTTGGAACAAGTCATATATGGTTAAACCTTACCATGTATTAGTGGTTGGATATATCAATACAAGACTAGCTTTGCCTCATTATGAGGAAATTGCTCTCTCCTTGAGTCTCAACATTTGGCTCATGTTACCTCCGTATGGAGATGGTATACGCTCCTTGAGTTTCAGTACAATACTTATTTACCTATGTATGAGGAAGTCAAGCTCTTCTGTAGCTCCTTTATTACCTTAAATAAGAGGTTTTTGTTCTGACTTTTGTCTTGTTGGATTTGTTGTATATCGATCGTTTCAGGTCTGACATCTGAAAAGATATAACTCAATTACTGTAAAAATACAAATGAGTCTTTGGCTCCAAGATTGTTTATTTCGAAGTAAAGGCTCTTGCAATTTCACAACTATTCTCCTTGAGTTTCTCCTCATAGCTTTCAGGTTCAACCAGTTGGTGGGTTTAAAATAGCGCCTCATCCCTTGTGGATAGGAGAAAGCTCAAACTCGCCTCAGGCTATACACTACAAGAAAACGTTGCTTTAGCGACCAACAATTACGACCAGGAAAAGTTGGTCGTAATTTTGGGTCTAATTTACGACCAACTTACGACTAGAAAACAATTAGTCGTAAGTTGGTCGTAAATTTGCAACTAAGAAGGCTAGTCGTAAATGAGTCGTAAATTTACATCTAATTTACGACTTGTATATTCTTTAGTCGTAAATTAGATGTAAATTTACGACTCAAATACGACTAAATATCAGAGTCGTAAATTTACATCTAATTTACGACTAATGCTTCATGTAGTCGTAAATTGGTTGCAAACTTACGACTTATTTACATCCAATATTTTATACATCTAATTAAAGACTAATGTACGAGCAATGTAGTTGCACTTTGGTAGTTAAGATATGATTAAACGTAAATTCGTTGTAACATTGCTACCTACCAAAATCGAAATTTCTCTATAAATATGATGTTCTCCCTCATTGTTAAGATGCACCAAAAAAAACGAAAAAAAGAAAAAAAAAAGCAAAAAGAGTAAAAAAAATGTCTGGAAATATTTATGAGGTTCGGAGTTGGATGTATGCGCATAAAGATTCAAGGGGAAGAGTAACTGACGAATTTCTCAACGGAGCAGAGATATTCATGTACCAGGCCGGACAGACGCCTCTCACAAAGGAAACGAGTAAAATGTTCTGTCCCTGTCGTAAATGCAACAATACGAAGTTTGCTGCTAGTGAAACCGTTTGGAAACATATAGTAAGTAGAGGATTTACTCCACATTACTATATTTGGTTTAACCACGGAGAGGGTGATAATAGGAACGAAGCTAGTAGTAGTAATCAGGTTGAAAATGTTCGTAACAGAGATGAACTACATTTGCCTTCTGAAAGTGTCATTCAAGATCATATGGTAGATCATGATAGAATGCATGATATGGTTACCGATGCATTTCGTGAAACAACATCAGTAATAGAGGAGGTCGAAAATGTAGAGGGGCCTAACTTGGATGCAAAAAGATTTTATGAAATGCTAGCAGCAGCTAATGAGCCAATTTATGAAGGTTGTAGAGAAGGTCTTTCTAAATTATCATTGGCAGCTAGGATGATGAATATCAAAACTGATCATAACTTACCTGAAGTTTGTATGGACGCATGGGCTGAGTTGTTTAAAGAGTATTTGCCTGAAGTGAATTTGTGTGCTGAATCTTATTATGAGATTCAGAAACTTGTTCATAGTCTTGGCTTACCTTCAGAGATGATTGATGTGTGTATAGACAACTGTATGATATACTGGGGAAAAGACGTAGAATTGTTAGAGTGTAAATTTTGCAAGAAGCCACGATATAAACCGCAAGGACGTGGGCGGAATAGGGTGCCGTACCAGCGGATGTGGTACTTACCTATTAAGGATAGATTGAAGAGATTATATCAATCTGCGACGACGGCAGCATCGATGAGATGGCATGCAGAACATGATCAGAAGGAAGGAGAGATCAATCATCCCTCTGATGCAAAAGCGTGGAAACACTTGAATTCGGTGTACCCTGATTTTGCAAGCAACCCCCGCAACGTTTATCTTGGGCTCTGCACAGATGGCTTTAGTCCATTTGGAATGTCTGGAAGACAATACTCGCTTTGGCCAGTCTTCTTGACGCCATACAACCTTCCACCAGAGATGTGTATGGAAAAAGAATTGCTTTTCATGAGTATATTGATACCTGGACCAAAACATCCTAAGAGGTCCCTTGATGTTTTTCTGCAACCTTTGATAGAAGAATTGAAGGAATTGTGGTCAACAGGCGTGCAGACATATGATTGTTCAACGAAAACAAACTTTACAATGCGAGCAGTTCTATTGTGGACTATTAGTGACTTTCCTGCATATGGGATGTTGTCGGGTTGGACGACGCATGGAAGGCTATCTTGTCCATATTGTATGGGAAGCACAGACGCATTTCAGTTGAAGAATGGTAGGAAGACGTCCTGGTTTGATTGTCATCGGAGATTTCTTCCCATTAACCATCCGTACCGAAGGAACAAGAAATTGTTTCGGTCAAAAAGGGTTGTACGGGACACCGCTCCACCATATTTATCTGGAGAGGAAATCGAGAAGGATATTGATTACTATGGTGGACTAAGCACAGTCAGCAAAGGTGGTAATTGGCATACTCCTCCAAATATGCCTGATGGTTACGGGACTCAGCATAATTGGCACAAGAAGAGTATATTTTGGGAACTTCCATATTGGAAAGATTTACTTCTGCGCCACAATCTTGACGTGATGCATATAGAGAAGAACTTGTTTGACAACATCATCAATACATTGTTGAACGTCCCCGGCAAGACAAAAGATAACAAGAACTCAAGGTTGGATTTGCCGGGATTATGTTCTCGGATTGAGCTGCATATTAGAAACGATGGGAGAATTCCAGTTCCCATTTTCAGATTGTCAGCAGAAGCAAAAGCGGCGTTGTTCAAGTGGGTGGCATCAGACGTGAAGTTTTCTGATGGATATGTTTCAAATCTATCAAGATGTGTTGATCATCAGGGACAAAAGTTTTCAGGGATGAAGAGTCATGACTGTCATGTTTTTATGCAACGACTTCTACCATTTGCATTTGCGGAGTTGCTTCCAAAATATGTTCACGAAGCACTTGCAGGTAACAAATAATTAAAGTTAATTAATTATTAATTCTATCTTGTTGGAAAAAAACTTATAAGTGTAAATTATTTGTAGGCATCAGAGCTTTTTTCAGAGATCTTAGTGCACGCACCTTAACTGTAGATGTCATCAGACAACTTGATGAGAATATCCGGATCTTGATGTGCAATTTGGAGAAAATTTTTCCTCCTTCCTTTTTTGACGTCATGGAACATCTGGTTATCCACCTTCCGTATGAGGCACTGCTTCGTGGACCTGTTCATAATGGATGGATGTATCCTTACGAGCGAGCTATAAAATATTTGAAAGGGAAAGCAAAAAATCTGGCAAGGGTGGAAGGTTCAATAGTTGCTGGGAGTTTGAATGAGGAAACATCTCACTTTACGTCCTACTACTTTGGGTCACAAGTCCGGACACGGAAAAGGACTACGAGCAGATATGATGATGGTGGTGTTATGCCGACATATTTTGGTGAAGATGTTCCAGACATATTCTGTCAGATTGGACGTCTAGGTGGAAAACTGAAAGAAGTTTGGTGGTCGAGTTCAGAAGACGCTCATAGCGCCCACACATATATACTCCTTAACTGCGAGGAGATTGAATTATTTGAAAGGTAATTAAATTAATTATTTTGCTATTAAATTTTACCACACACATATATACGTACTTTAATGATCATTTTGTTTTAAAACAGCGATTTTGTTGCCCAAGTCGAAGAAGCTATTCCAGGAATATCAACCAATGATCTCAACAAAAGGAAAGACCAACACTTTGTGAAATGGTTAAAAACGCAGGTATACATATCACAATTTATATAATTAACAAATATATTCAGTGAAGTTATATATTTATATATATATGTTGATGTTCCAGGTTGAGTATGATGATCAATTTTATCCTCAGTGGTTTCACGAATTGATACAAGGTCCGGTCGGTAAGGTCACGACAGCATCTATGTATTTCACACGAGGATACACATTTCACACTTACGAATATGGAAGTCGGCGAGCAACAATGAATTATGGAGTATGTGTAAAAGGTGAAACAGATTTCTATGGAATCTTACAAGAGATCATCGAAGTGGAGTTTCCCGGCGTAGTAAAGCTGAAATGCGTTCTCTTCAAATGTGACTGGTTTGACCCAACTGTCAATAGAGGTGTTCGGTATAGCAAGTTTGGTGTTGTTGATATAAATGCTACACGGAGGTACAACAAATTTGAACCATACATTTTGGCTTCTCAAGCGGACCAAGTTTGTTTTGTTCCATACCCGAGGATCAGACAATCAGGAATATCTTGGTTAGCCGCAATAAAAGTTACACCTCGGGGCCGAGTATTGAGTAGTGATGAACAACCGCCTTTACAAGAAGATGCCGTGAATGAAGTAGAAGTACCCGAACAACCTACAGATGTTATCTTACTTATTGATCCACATAATCCGGGATATGAAGAACTTCCGGATGATGCAACGGACGAAGCCAACGAAGATGAATTTGAAGAAAATGATGAAGTGGATGATGTTTCTGATGATGACGAGTGATAAAGTTTCATTGTGTTTTACTATTATCAATTAAGTTTCTTTGTATTGCATTTCAAATAATATATATAACTTATCATCATGTTTGCTCAATTATATATGAATTTAGTCTTTTTTTTAAATTGTATTTTGGAGTATGAAAGTGTTTAAAAGATGTTTGGATTTGGATTTGGGGTTTGGGGTTTGGGGTTTGGGGTATGGGGTTTGGGGTTTGGGGTTTTGGGTTTGGGGTTTAAATGTACGAAAGTGTATAAAACTTAAGAGGTTTGGGGTTTGGGGTTTGGGGTTAAGGGTTTAGGATTTGGGGTTTAGGGTTTAGGGTATAGGGGAAAAGGAAGCTCATTGGTTGTAAATGTACCACCAATTTACGACCAATGACATGCTTGGTCGTAAATTGGTGGTACATTTACGACCAATGTACGACCAATCATGGCTGGTCGTAAATTGGTGGTAAATGTACGACCAATGTACGACCAAGCATGTCATTGGTCGTAAATTGGTGGTACATTTACCACCAATGTACGACTAATTTATCTCTTAATTTCCTATATATACCCACTAATTATTTTCTCAAATCATAGAAAAATATTTAGAAATCTTATTAAAATAAAGAAAAGAAAGATCTGGAATCAGAAGTGGAAAAAGACATCGTAGATTTCGTCTTTTCTATTTCCACTTGTGATTCCAGTATCTTTCTTCTCTTTTTTTCGTAAAATTTAAAGTGGACCGTTGTTCATTAAGTGGACCGTTGTTCATTAAGTGGACCGTTGTTCATTAAGTGGACCGTTGTTCATCAAGTGGACCGTTGTTCATTAAGTGGACCGTTGTTCATAGAGGTTTATCATGACTTTTGATAAACCTCTTCTCATTTTTCGAAATACACTTTTAGTCACAAATTGGTTGTAAATATAAATTTGGTCGTAAATGGGTTGTTAATTTACGACCAATGTAGGACGAATAGTCCTTCATTGGTCGTAAATTAACAACCCATTTACGACCAAGTTAATGTTTAGTCCTTCATTGGTCGTAAATTAACAACCAATTTACGACCAATGCTTCCTTAGCCTCACATTGGTCGTTAATTAACTACCCTTTTACGACCAAACATTAGTCTCTCATTGGTCGTAAATGTACGACCAATGTACGACCAATAGTCCCTAATTGGTCGTACATTTACGACCAATGAGAGACCAAAGCAAAATTCTATATAAAGCAAGGAAATCGTAGCCATTTGGTTGCTCACTCCCATCTCTCTCCCCTCTCCATTACAACCATTTGCCTTCTCTCTCAAGGTAATTTTTTTTTTGTTTTAGTTTTAGGTGGTTAGTTAGGTGATTAGATTAGGTTTGGAATTAGTTTAGGTGATTAGATTAGGTTGGAATTAGTTTAGGTGAGATTACATTTTTTATAATAATAATAATTATTTGAATTTTTTATAATAATAATAATTATTTGAATTTTTTATAACCATTTTTGTTTTTTTTAATTTTTTTTTTCAGATTTACGCTATTGTAGTTATGGCTGGCGGTAGAAGCAGACTTAGAAACCGTGGCAGAGGGACCTCTTACGGGAGTACATTTCTCGGTCAGACGGATCCATCTGCACCTTCTACCTCCCGCACCCCAGACAATGTCCCCGATAGCCAAATTCCTAGCGTTCCGCAAGCTGTCGATCATGTAGCTCCATACATTCCGCAGTATGATGATGCTGCATACTTTACTTATGAGGAGCCTCGGCATGATCAGCAGCCACATGATCCGCAGACGCATGATCAGCAGCCGCCGCACCAGCAGCCTCATGATCAGTATCATCCACAGCCTGCTTCACAGCCTGCTCCACAGCCTGCTTCACAGTCTGCTTCACAGTCTGCTTCACAGCCTCCTCCATACCAGCCTCCACACCAGGTCCCACAGCCTGCTGCATACCAGCCTCCACACCAGGCTCCTGCAGCTCCAGGTCTTCATCCAGATTTGTTGGTGCCACCAAATGCACCGTATGCAAGATATTCCGTGGAAGATATTCTCCAGATGCCGGGACGAGAAGGTTTACCCATCCTTGATCCAGATCTACGACCCAACACAACCTGGTAATTAATTTTAAATTAATTAAATATAATTTTAAATTTATATATAACAATTAATTCTATATATATATTCTTTCAAATTTTGTAGGTTTAAAGCGAACAATGCGGTGGGCCAGAGCGTTGGGAATGTCATCAGATCAAACTTCCGGGAAGCGCATCCAAACTGGACTCTTACACCGGACCACGTTCGCATAACTTGGTTCAAGTGCTTCGCGGTTAGTTATAATTTTTTTTTTTAATTTAAATAAAAATAATTTGGTTAAGTAATTAATATTTTTTCATTATTTTTTTGTAGCAAAAATGGAATTGGTCTATTGGGGTCAATGAGACGGTGAAGGCAGCGTTCAACAAAAAGGCGATGGCTCGCCTTAAGAACATTGTTGGCGACTGGAAGGAGAAGTGGAAGTATTTGGGGGATGACGCAAAAGAGACCTACCTCAGCGATGAGGTTTGGACTGGTTTGAAGGCCTATTGGATTTTGCCTGACTCAGTCCAAAGGTCTCTCACTTGCTCTGCGGCCCGGATGACCCGAGATGCTGATGGTAACCTGCCAATACCTCATACTTCGGGACAGACTCCACACGCCAAAAGGGCACTGCAAATTGTAAGTTTTACACATTTCTTAATTTTTATTACATATATAATAATTAAATTTTATTAAATGCTATAGTTTTATTCATTTGAAATTTATTTTTTAATATAGGCTGCCGAAGAAGGAGCACCACCGACTCTGGCCCGGCTTTACAAGTTGACCCACCAGCATGCCGATGGCACTTTCTCTCATCCTCGAGCAGAGAAGCTCTGCAACGATGTAGAGGCTCGGATTCAAGAGGTCCAGACTCAGCTGACGCAAGAAAATCCGGACGGTGCACCGGTTCAGCTTTCTGCCATCGAACAAGACAGAATTTTTGAGCTGGTAAAATATTCGATCTTTTTAATTTATGTTTACATATATTTTTACATATGTACTAATTAATATCTATTTATAAATTGAAGGTTGCTCCGAAGAAAAGGGGACGTATACCAGGAATCGGGAGTGTGAACGATGTCCCCAGGGCGAGAGTTGAATACGCTGCTAGAAGGGAAGAAGAGTCCTCGCTCCGGAGGGATTTGGAAAATGCGAACCGAGCCATAGCCGAGAACAACGACAAATGGAAGGCTATATCAAGCGTTTTCGATATGATGATAGCCTCAACCCCCAACGTCAACCCGTCGGTTACGTCAGCGTGGCAGACCCTACGTTCGAATTTTGCCGTCTCCGACCCTACTTCCGAAGAGCAAGCGGATTTGCATCGGCGTGCGGAACAGAGGAGTTCTGAACTTTTAGATGAAATAAACCTAAATTCTTAGTTTTTTTCGGTTTTAAATATTTTGTATTTGAATATTTTAATTTTATGAATGTCATATATTATGTTATTATGGAATTTTATCAATTTCATAAAAATATATAAAATTTTAAATTATTAATTTTTTATTTTATTTTTTAAAAATAAAAAATTTCGTAAATAAATTCAGTAAATTGTCATAAATTAACGACTAATGTACATCTCAATTAGATGCAAAATAGTCGTTAATTTACGACTGATTTACTTCTGCATTGGATGTAAATTAGTCGTAAATTTATGACTATATTACATCTAATTTA
Source organism: Brassica juncea (assembly GCA_018703725.1). Taxonomy (NCBI): domain Eukaryota; kingdom Viridiplantae; phylum Streptophyta; class Magnoliopsida; order Brassicales; family Brassicaceae; genus Brassica; species Brassica juncea. Next base: position 41,069,588 of record CM031935.1, on the reverse strand, counting down.
CGACTACATAATTAACTACTAATTTACTACTACATTTTTTACATCTAATTTACGACCAGCTTTGGTAGTCGTAAATGTACATCTAATTTACGACCATATCTGGGAGTCGTAAATGTACAACTAGTTTACGACCAATTATGTTAGTCGCACATTTACGACCAAATTACGACCAATTAGTGATTACGACCAGCGTATAACGACCAAACACAATTGGTAGTAACTTGGTCGTAAATCCCTTTTTACGACCAATTTACTACCAATTGTGTAGTTGTTAAAGCCATGTTTTCTTGTAGTGATAGCTTTGCTTTGGAACGCTTCGCCAACCTAAGGTGTAGCCTGAACAATACACGTAAGATTAGTGGGTTAGTACATAGAAATCATTCAGGTTATTCCATTCTTTGTCATTATCCTATATCATTCAAATTTAAAAATAAATAAGTCTTCATAAAATATAACTTAAAACAGAGAATTAATCCAACAAAGTCTTCAAGAAAATTGAGAATCAAACAAAAAAAGTCTTAAAAGAAACTAAACGTAGAACCTCAGTCTTCATAGATTTGGAGACATACTTTAAAACCGAGAGTTAAAATCATCATTGCCTTCATACTCATCAACGTCCACAAACTTATTAGCCCCATTTCCAACTCATTCTTCAACTTCATTCTCATCAATCAATACCACTTGAGATGGTGATGGCCTTTGAGAAGCTCTTTGGCCTGGAGTTGAGCTCGTGGATGAATTCTTTCCTCTTTCACTCCTACTTGAAGATTCTCTAATAGGGTAAGTAGGCACATTAGCTCTAGAGGCCTTGCTTACCAATTTCCATGTCAAATCATCATCTGCAAACACTAAATCAACAAAATCATCACCAGAATATTTTCCACCATTCTTCCTACCAGTCACTCATTACTCCCATTAATTTCTTCTATATCGATGGGATCAATTGTATCTTTCAGATCATAACGGTGTTTTAAAACACGATTTTTCTTAACAAACCCATGTTATTCAACCGGTCTTGAGTCAAGCGATTCCTTTTCTTGGTATGGAGATGCTGAAACACACTCTAATTTCTCTCACAACCTGTTGTACTACACGTGAGACTACTAATTATTCAAGTACCTCTTTGAAATTTTCATAATTGGCTGCATTGAAATGAATCGATGCATCGTAGAAACCACTTTACAATAGCTTTACAATCGTTGTCCCTAAGTTCTTTATCACATACTCTAAAATAGCTTTTCTTTCTTTCAATACATCATGAGGAGTAAGAGAAAAAAAATCCATAAGACCCTTATGTTTCTTCAAATTGAAATGACATGAATGTTTTTGATTTGTTTGAAGTTCTTCTACTTCATCATCATAATCAAACTCTGGTTGTTGCATTTAGAGAGAAACTTTAGCTTTAGCCTTGTTAATAAGGAAAGTTTTGATTTCTTCATTCACATATATGGGATTTTAGAACAAAAAGTAACGGTTGGGTAGTCTCCAACCATATGTTGTTTAACATATAAAGCTCCACCATTTATGACTTTACCACAAAATTTACATATCCAACAATCAAACTTCTTAGGATCAGCAGTTGCATACTTTCGTGTTGGATCGACTAGCTTAGTCAAAGTAGACATGGTGATAAGAAAAGAGTAGGGATATTTACAGAATAGAGTAGAAGCAAGAAGCAAAACAATTTATAGATCCATAAGTGCAAGAAGAAAGAATATAGACTTGGATAGTAGAAGAGTTAGACATAAAATGATTTTTATTCAAAATATAAAACAATAGTTAGTTTTTATGAAATGAAGTTTTGAAAAAAAAAAGAAAATGAATATGAAATGGTCATCATAGTTCCCTTTTTCGAATTCATAATAACTTGTGATAGGAATCTTACTTTATGCATAAGCAATGAGGCGTGAGACTTCCAAGACAGCATGAGGCGAGGTAGAAGCGACACTTACTTTTATTTTTCTGGCTTCACCTCCTCGAGGTGGTGACCTCCCCAACCGAGGTCGCCTCATGCCTTAGAAAATATTTTGCACGCTTTTTTAAATCCATGTTGGTCCATCTTTGCCTCTATGTTTGTAGTCGTGACTGCCCTTATTATCTGTGTACTAGTTGCTATAGCATCTCTGGAAAGTAGATCATCGTTTGTAATCTCTCATTCTCAAAGCTTCTTCTCACTTTTAACCAATAATGGGGTTCTTAGTTTCTTTATTAGGTTGTGTGCTTCTATCAGTTCTTTTAATGTTTACAGTGTATTTTTTTGTGGCGGTTCTTTTAGTCATTTTGTTTTTTGATGTCTTGTATATTGAACAATTTCTTCATTTATTGGATAGTAAGTTCGAATATATGAAAACTAGTTTGACCAAAAAGAAATATTGACAAACTAGCAATTTTTAGTTAGCAGAATTTTGTAACCTCCCGGTTCGTAGTATATGAAAAGATTTAAGAAAATTGATTTAGCTGCCTATGTCACCAAAGTGCACTTACCTTTTTGGGAGCATATCCATTTAGAACTTCAGAGTTAAGCGTATTTGGGATGGAGCAGTGGAAGGATGGATGACCTATCGGGAAGTGATTCACGATACCGTGCGAGTGAGGCCAAAACATAAGGAAATATCATATGGTGATTGTAGGGTCAGTAAACATGACTTTCAAGCTTTGGAAAAATTAACGCACTGCCACTGCCAGTCGGATGGGATGGGACCCATGGGTTGAGAAAACGGGCATGGAAAGTCTATTAACCATGGACTGTCGGGTGTTACAAATTCGTACTAACACACAATATGAAAAAACCAAAGTTTTTGTATGAAATTCTGAATATTCTTAAAGATACAAACGTTTATGTATCATGATCTTTCCAACAAGATTTTGCATTGATTTCGACTTCTTAGATTGAAAATTTTGTGCTTGTTTGTTTTTAGTAGATGTGGTAACTTTTTCTGTCTCAACAATTTTGCATAACAGTTTGGTGATCTTCTGATTTGCTTTATCTTCCATAGTCCTTGCTGTATGAAAAAATTCCAGAGACAACAGACATCACCATTTAACAAGTCTAATGGAGTTATGCTTCGATAAACTTCTCGTGGAATCATGTTGTGTACGATAACATTAAAATCACTCCATTGTTAAGATTGCACTTTTTGTAAATCCAAAAAGACATTAAAAATAATGAAAATTATTTGATCCACCGCTTGAACACATGTTTTGTCGAAATATTGTAGTTGCTTTTTCAACCATATAATTGATGTAGACTTGATGTGTAGCGACTGGAGATTAAGACTTAAGAGCAATCGTATTTGATGAAGCCAACAACATAATATTAAAAGAGCATTAAAATATATTGGATTCCAAGACAGTTAAGGATTGTGAAATTTATACAAAAGGGATGGTTCCAACTTCCAACCAACTGCCAAAGAATTTACTTAACGGACATGAACCAATAGAACTGATCCACAAGAATTGTAGATCGAACACCGGATAAATGCTCTTCAGGGAGAAGAGAAAGCAAACAACAAAAATCGCCCAACACCACTTATGTTAAATCAAACACAACCACCATCCTCGTGAAGGTGGAAGACCGTTTGCGGTTATTCAAAATATATAGATGTTTAATCAAAAAAAATGTAATAGAAATTGCAGTCTTGTAAATAGGGTTGGGCATTTTACCTGATACCCGAATCAGAACCCGAATCCGATCACAAAAACTTGAAATGAAAGCCGAATCAAAGTAGCAAAATCCCAAACAGGTATTAAGTTAGAAGAGATTGGATATCCAAACCCGAATGGGTAATATCTGAACCTGAATGGATATCTGAAGATAAATGAATATATGTATATTTAACCATATATTTCTAGTTTGCTTCTCATATTTTGTTGAAAATATTTATATTGATGTGTACATGGCTCAAAATCATATATTATATATATAATTATGGACAAAGTGGTTTGCTATTCACTTAAAATGCATGTCAACCTTCTTGCTTCATGCACTAACAAAAATTGCATTCAATTTCTTAAAACAACAACTAAATTAATGTTTTTCTATTTTGAAAATTTTGTTTCTAAATCTATTAACCGTTAAACCTATTTTTTTTTTTCAAAATCAGTTAAGTTTTGTAAAATTTTAAGAATAAGAAACTTGAGTAATGAAATTTTTTATCTTTTTCAAATTTATAATATCCGAACCTGACCCAAAATAATCGAACCTGAACTATAAATATCCAAACCCGAATCAATATGTAAAAATATCTGAGCGAATTGTAGACTCCTATACCGAAGTATCTGAAAATCTGAAATATCTGATCCAAACCTTAACGGATACCCGAATGGCCAAACCTACTTGTAAAGTGTTTTCGAGTCAATACCTCCTGTACCCCTATCTGTCCCGAGACAATCGCCTATGTCCCGAGACAATCGTCTATGTCCCTCACTAGTCTCTTATACCCCTTTTTCATAATTTTTTTTTTATTAAAACCCAAACTCCCAAATCAAATCCCCCCTCATTTAAAAACTAAACCAAAAACCCCCTATGGATTAGTGAACCCATGGGTAAGTATTTAAGTTCTATACTTTTCAAATTTGAAAAAAAAAAAATTTAAAATCGTTTTTAATCATATTTTGATGATTTTCGCAAAAATATGTAAAAACAGTTTTTCGATTTTTGAAATAGTTTTATCAAATTCTATAAATCAAATAAAAAATATTCACGTTTCCAGTTTAATTTTATGATTTTTTCTTTGATATATAAAATTAAAAGAAAAAAAGTATCCAATAGAGATTGACATATGAGATATGGGGGTATGAGAGGAATTGCCTTAGTGTTTTCTCAACTGTGGCTAATCTATCTTCTTATATCTTCGCTAATTCTGACGGGTTCGTAATGGTCTTAACCCTCATGTTATTGGACATTTACTTGGCCCATTAAAGCATTTCCCGTAGTAGCTTCCATAAACCCTAACAAAACTCTTCCCCTCCTCTCGTCGCCGTCCCAATTTCTTCCTCACTTCGTTCTTCACGTCTCTCACCCTAATCCGAATCCAGAAATGGGAAGCCAACAAGCGGCGGTTTCGTTCCTCTCCAATCTAGCTAAGGCGGCTTTCGGTCTCGGAACGGCGGCGACGGTGCTGAACACGTCGCTGTACACCGTTGACGGCGGAGAGAGAGCTGTGATCTTCGATCGATTCAGGGGAGTGATGGATCAGACTGTCGGCGAAGGGACTCATTTCCTGATCCCGATTCTCCAGAAGCCTCACATCTTCGACATCCGCACGAAGCCTCACACGTTCTCTTCGATCTCCGGCACGAAGGATCTTCAGATGGTCAATCTCACCCTTCGTGTTCTCTCCCGCCCTGAGGTATAGTTTCGAACTAGACTTTGCTTGTTCGCCATAGAGATTTGAGGTTGTGCAGATGTTATCGAAGTTTGAATCTCAGGAATTGGATTTAGGGGTTAGGGTTTTGACTATTAGAATCCTTGTTCGTGCAGATTAATACGTTTAGAATCTTTGTACTGCTTTAATCATATTGTAATAGTATTTGAGTTGTTTATGCTGATGTTAATCATGGATCAAGGTTATGCGTCTGCCATACATATTCCAAACATTGGGTGTAGAGTATGACGAGAAGGTCCTTCCTTCCATTGGAAACGAGGTTTTGAAAGCCGTGGTTGCACAGTTCAACGCTGACCAGCTCCTCACTGAGCGTCCTCACGTCTCAGCGCTTGTCCGTGAATCGCTAATCAAACGTGCCAAGGACTTCAACATTGTGCTCGACGATGTTGCCATCACGCACTTGTCTTACGGTTACGAGTTCTCAAAGGCTGTTGAGCAGAAACAGGTGGCGCAACAGGAGGCGGAGAGGTCTAAGTTTGTGGTGATGAAGGCTGATCAGGAGAGGAGAGCTGCGGTTATAAGAGCTGAAGGTGAGAGTGAAGCTGCGCAGCTGATCTCTGACGCTACGGCTAAGGCTGGTATGGGACTTATCGAGCTTAGGAGGATTGAAGCTTCGAGGGAGGTTGCAGCTACGCTTGCTAGATCTCCTAATGTGGCTTACCTGCCCGGTGGCCAGAGCATGCTCTTTTCTCTGAACCGTTGATCAGAACTTAATGGTATGTGGGGGAAAAAAACAATCTTGGTTTATGTAGTTATAGTCTTGGAAGAACTTGTTGCTGTGAAATTTGTCTGAATACTTTCGTCTTGTTGTTTTTTTGGCAGGTTATCGGGAACATCTACGACAGTTTAATGATCAAGTTGTGAATCTGGATTTAATGAAAATGGTGAAATGATCTTTGGTTTTCTTATGAACTGAAGAAACTACTTGCTTGGCCAAAATGCTTTTTGAATTATATCACATTTACCTTGTTTGAGATATATCTTATTTTTAATAAATAAACACAAGACAGTCTCAGTTCACAAGTTGATGTAAGAGTTAGTTTTGAGGATACGCAGTGGAGTAAAGCCACATGATCATGAGACTCTGTGAATCATACAACTTTTTATCATTTTTCATGCTGATTAATATGCTCTCTTATGAATGATATTATAAAATATGTCTGGAAATAGATGGAATCTGCATACAAACATGTTGGTTCTGGCTTTATCTACCCATTAACTGTTTTGGTTCCACCAAAAGATTGATGCTATCTATCATATGGTTTTTCAGAGTTGAACTATTAAAGGCACCTTCCCATTTTTGGTTGTGTATGCGAACACTTGTTATGGCAAACGTTAAGTCTATTTGAGTCATCTGGAAACGTGGGATCGATCATCCCTATACATATACCCTTCATATTGTCCAAGAATAATTACCTCTTCATCTTTTATAGGGACCGTTGATTGGAGCACCTGATACATGTTCCTACTACATCTGAGAGTTTGATGACTTTTTCCGAGTGGGGCGTCTTTTAATCTTCAGGCTCTAACTTGAGAGGAGGTATTGTGATACGCTTGCATGCGAGTTACGTATCAAGTAAATTTAGCAAAAAAGTGACGTATCAACTATGAAATTTGTTGTATATGTTTAGGAAGATTTACAAAAAAATTATTCGTTGACTGGTATATATATCGCTTAAAGCAAATACATGTGACGATATATTAAGCCTTATGGCATAAACGTTGAACAAGCAAATACATTCTCTATACTCTTTTTCTTATTATAAAAACACAAAATATACAAATTATCATAATTTCTTGTGCGCATAATTATCACAATTTTAAAAAAAGATTCACGACAATGAAAATTAAGCAACGTTCGTACAGGTGTGTTGCTTTGGTTCAAATTCAAAGGATAATGCAGAGAAACTATATTAATAATACGTTGAATCAACCAGGTTCTGTTGTACCAATAAAGAAATATTAGCGTATTGTCATTGGCATTATTATTACATCTAATATCATATAGGCTATAGCAGGTAGTATAGTCAATAACATATACTAACATGTAGGAATAGTCTCTGTTAACCATTGGAAATTTAATAGGAAAAATTCCTTAAAAATACACGATATAGTTTTCATTTGCTAATAAAATATATGAACTATTTTGGATTTTCGTTTAATACACAAATTAATTTTCGTTGCCTATTAAATACACATACTTTTTTAAATTCGTAGGTTTTACACATCGTTTTAAACGGTGTTAACTATATTTAACGAAAGTGAAGATGATGTTAACGTTAAATTAAGGATGTCTTTAAATTGTAAAAAAAAATCCTTAAAAATATAGGAACTGATTTCCATTTGCTAATAAAATACACAAACTATTTTGGATCCCCGTTTGATACATGAACTAATTTTTGTTTCCCATTAAATACATAAACTTTTGAAATTTGCAGATTTTGCACATCGATTTAGACGATATCAATAATGTTTAACATGAACTAATTTTTGTTTTTCATTAAATACGCAAACTTTTGAAATTTTCAGATTTTACACATCGATTTAGACGATATCAACTATGTTTAATATGATTTAGACGATGTCAACTATGTTTAACAGAAGTGAAGATGATGTTAGTGTTTAATTAAACATGTGGTTAAACTCTGAAAGAAAAATTCCTTAAAAATCCTTTCGTTAGATTATATTGTTATCTTTCTTCTATATTGCGCTTCCATAGTGTAAATTAACCTGATTGAATCATTATCACTGTAATCAAATTGAATAATAAGAATCAGAAACACATAAATGGAAATCGACTACACTTCGTAGTGATATAAAGGGAAATCAAAGCGAAGAAAAAGAAAAGGAACAACATAGTTTGGAGAATAAAAAAAGTTAGGAACATATTAGGGTGTCAAACTCGAATTGAAACTAACTTGAATTAGAGCTCAAATGATTTGAGAAGTTTTGGCTGAGGGTGAGCGTGCTTTTCACAGTTTAACCACATGTTTAATTAAAACCAATGTCAACTTCTGTTACACCAACTGCTTACTCTTAGGTTTTGAGTTTTTGATTCCGTCTCTCTTTAGTGCGAGTCGCTAGATGGCTAGATAACCTTTTGTGTGTGTTTCTGTCTGTTTCATTGCAGTGTGTATTTCTATTCATATGTGGTGCTCTATGGAGGCATCTTTTAATGGCTTTGGTGTGTTTGGTTCATGGTGTAATTTTATAATTTTGAGAGGCAACATTTGTGAAATTTTCTTACCGGCGTCATAACTTAAATACTTGTGACATATAAAATGTTGTCACTTCCAACTGCTCAATGTAGAAGCAGAATGTTATGTACGTTTAATCACACTTCTAAAACCTTCAACCCTTTTGATTAGAAACCATCTTCAGGAGCTTAAAACAATACATTAAATATAACTTTTGCAAAGTGCGTACAACATTAAAGAGCAAAACAATACCCGATAATAACAACAACAACAACAACAGTTACATAAAGCACACTCAAAAGAGCGATTAAGCTTCTTTCCTATAGACATGAAATTAAAGACACATCTAGTCGATGGCAACAAGTTCTTCCCACAGACATGTGTTTGAGAATCCTAGTAACCCTACTGCTCCGTCTCCATCTCTCCAAGCAGATATCACATTGTACCCTATCTTCTCGCAGTCCTTAAGAACACGTCCACAAAACGATAATCTCCTGAGATTACAAAAAGAGTTGTCGGTTCTGGAACCCGGGGCAACACATCTTTCGTGATTAAATCCATAATTATGAAATCAGCAAGATCTTTTTCACCTAAAAAGAAAACAAAAAAACAAGTTTTTGACCTCTCAAATATTACGCAGAAACAACACTTTTAAAATTAATTAAAATATTTTCTTTCACAAAATTGATTTTTATTAATGATCAAAGAAACAATTGTCATGGTATCACGTATTACATTTTGAACATAAGCATGATATATGAAATCTACTTGGTCTGGTGTTGTTTGTTTGGCAAAAAAAATTAAAATACTAACCTTTTATATCGAAGTGTGAAATTCGAACACCCTTGCTTACGAGTGCTTCAGCAGCTTTATTAGTAAATGTGTGTTTATGAGCCACCACAGCCGTAATCTCAATCTCCCCTCGGTAGCCTAACTTTCGCAACTTCTTTTCAATTCGAGATGGTATGTCTCCTGCGTCATTCATTTCCTCTGGAACGCAACAATTCTCAGCGTCTCAAAGTGCGATTATGGGAGCCATCAAAAACTTAGGTTGAACCGTCTTCTTATCCTTAACCGAAACGTCAACCGTCTTATTCTTCTCACCCTTACCCTTACCCTTACCCTTACCCTTACCCTTACCCTTACCCTTACCCTTACCCTTAACCTTAACCTGAGAGAACATTTTTGAGGATTTTTTTTTTTTTATGAAGAAGAAGAAAAGCTTGGAGAAAGATGAACTTACAAGGTTTGTATTTATAATAAGAAACCAAAAACTTACCCTTACCCTTACCCTTACCCTTACCCTTAACCTTAACCTTAACCTGAGAGAACATTTTTGAGGATTTTTTTTCTTTTTTTTTATGAAGAAGAAGAAAAGCTTGGAGAAAGATGAACTTACAAGGTTTGTATTTATAATAAGAAACCAAAAACCCTAAACATAATCTAGCACAATGAATCAACGGTCACAAATATAGTCAATAACTCTATAGTACCGTACTCAGTTTTTTTTCAGATTTTTATGGTTGACAGACCATAGCTCTATAGTACCGTACTCAGTCTTTTTCAGACTTTTCTGGTTGAGAGATGTACAACTACTTTAATTTTCTAACACTGCCTTTATAACTAATTTTTTGTTATGAATTAAAACTAAAAAGTGGTGTGTATTTGGAGAGAGATGAGAGAGAAATGGTAGTTGTCACCATTCACAAAACAAAAGAATTAGCTGTACATTATTTGTGCACGAAAAAATTGGAAATGTTACTATTTTTTTTGGATCAAATTTTGGAAATGTTACCAATAACATGAATTAAAAGTCATTTCACTGGGCGTAATTTGTATAAATAACGCACCTCTCAAAAAGTACCAAACAATTTTTTTTGGTTGGTCTATTTAGCCCAATACCGCTAATGCTACGGTTCAACTTCAATTATGATGTGGTTTTTACTGTAGTTTGTGTGTGTGTTTTTTCAATACCTCCTTAAACACTTTTTATTTTTTCTTCATGTGTGTTTCTCTGTGATTGTGTTGTTGGATGAATATAAATATTTTTCTTTTTTTTTTCTCTCATGAAAATAACTTTTTATGAAAATTTATAAATTATTTTTAAGATCTACTATATGAAAAGACTTTTCACAGAAGATTCGAAGACTTCCGTAGTTATATTCGTAAAGTGCATACTATTTTTTTGGCTATAAAGGATGTTGTAATTTCACTAGTTTTTTACATTATTTTTGCGTTTGATAAAATTTGCTGTATATTTTTGCATTTAAAAGCAAGTTGTAGATTTTTTTTTTTCAAATTCCCCATAAAATAAATTACTTCTTTTATTTATTTTTAGTTAAAGCACTTAATTTAATAAATCATTTATATAAGATGCATAAAATACAGTCATATTTTTATTAAATTATATTTAAATTTTATATTTATCACAAATAAACAATTTTTTTGTTATATAAATATATTTATTTTATCTTTTTTTTTTCTATCAAAACATACTTTTACCAAAACCGCACTTCTTTTTCTATTAAGATAATGAATGGTGACAAGTTCGCGTAATTCAACTTTTTTTTTTGAAAATTGCGAAGTGTCACCAATCACATTTACAATCTACATTTTGCGTTTTAAAAAAAAATAGAAAAAAGTTGAGTGCGTTTTTTCAGAACAACATGTTCTCAAGCGGACCGCACTTGTGTTTGTCCAGCTCCACATATGCAGCGGTTTTGCATAATATGTGCGTTATTTTTTCTCTTTTTGAATATAAAAAATTATTTGACTTTTTTGTAAAAGAAAAATTATTTGACTTTACAGTAACAATTATCATGAGCGATGCAAAATCTGATAATATAGTTGTTGCATAGTTTCTGGAGAGCATGCATGGGTGATACAAAAAATTCCTTTTATTTTTATTTATTTACAAATGGAAAGAACTTAAATATATTATATTTAAAAATAACTGTATGAGAAATATTTTATTTAATTTGAATTTCTAAAATTTCTCAAAGATAATTTTTAAGTTCGTTTTAGAGAGAAAAAAATTAGCATCATTTTAATTAGTTCTAGTCAAAAACATATTATAAAAACAGAAATATAGTTAAGTTTTTGTTATATTTTATTTTTGGGAAAATTAAATTATTTAATAGTCTTTTATTCTATCTAATTTTTACTTAATATTTTATTTTAAAATATATTTATTGTATTGATATATTATTTATAATATTTAACTATATTATATACTAATATTATCTATTAATAGAAAGTACAAAACTCTCTTCTTAGAGGCTGCCACATCAGATAATACTACCACCAGAGCGTGATATCTGTCCCCTTACATTAGAGTTATGCGTTTCATTTAATCAAATTTGTGTTTTGTTGGGCATTATTCTATTGGGCTTTGTCTATACTTGATTAGGCCCGTATGAAACTATATCTACGGTATCATTTGTTAAACGATGCAATTTAAACTAGGGTTCGTGGTGTCTCCTTGCGTCTCCATTCCTCATCGATCTACTAATCTTTCATCTTTCTTCCTGTGGGAGTAGAGACAGTAACCGATTTCCCCTCATAAAGCCCTCCATTAATAGATCACACATGATATATATTCAATGCGACCCTAGAGACTGCAAGGCGGTGGATGTGCTACCATAAAAAGGTATGAATTCATGCTTTTAGAATCATCCTTCATTCTGAAATAAACAGTAAACAAAAAGTGTGATTAATGGCTAACAATTTGGTCTTCCTCTCCAATCTACAAACTGACCGCTCTTCCTTCCCTGTTCAAGTTCGCCTGCTCCGATTCTGGGAGGCCAGGAACGTACGCCGTGGTGGAGAGCTCATTGGAGTCGACATGCTCCTTCTATATTCTCAGGTTATATATTTAGCTCCGCATTTTGTTTATAGTCAAATTAATTTCACTGGTTAAATGCTATACACATATTCACGGTCTTGAATCCAGTTTATAATTGTTAGTTTGTGGTTTTTAAACACCTATTATAGATTTCACACCGAGTCCTTTTTCAGCTTATGATGATTGTTGTGTAAATATTTGATGTTCATACATTTCACCGTCGGAATAAATTCACCGGTTTGATGCTTTACACATGTCCGCTGCCTTGAATTTAGATTACAAGATTACAATTTTATTTTGGAGTTTTTAGATTCTGTTAAATAATTCCATGTTTATACATTTCCACCGTACAATCTTCTCTTAGGATTTTGTTAATCATTTTTTTCCAGAGAATTTAAACAAATTTTGATGCTTTTGTCCATCTTAAATGTTTATATGATTTTGAATTGTGTAAGGAACTTAATCGATACTACCATTCTCTAATGTTTACATTCCCACCACCACAAAATTTCGAAGTTCACTCTCTGTCAAGCATCAGCTACATCTGTGATGGTAGCTTTTCATGCCATTTAAATATTCCTCTGGCTTATGCTCCGTTACCAGACAAGAAAGCTTCGAGGATGGCTAAGACAATAGTACAATCTCGCTAGAACAACGGAGCAAGAGATCGACGGAGCAAGCTGCAGAGAGACACAGAGCAAGCAGGGTTAAGCTGATGAAGCAAGTGACGGAGAGAGCGATATGGACAGCCATGGAACAAGCGAAGGAGAGTGTGACGAGAGATAGAAAAGGCAATTGCTTTTTTAAGTGGATTGTTATCCTCTGAGATATGGAGCAAGTATTGGTCAAGGTTTTACCATTATCTTCTTTACTCATTCCAAGAAATGCTCCCCTGGCCGTTTCTTAATGTCTGTTTGCTCTTATGGTGCATCTATATGTGAACATACCATGACTTCCTTTGCTCGAGACTGTGTGATGCAATGGATTGCGAGGTATCTCGGAGTCAGTACTGTGACTCCGACAAAGGCACTTTCCACTGCGATATTAATATCTCAATCCGTCTAATTACACAAGCTAAGTTTGGCAGCAAGGTCAACAAGTTTCTATCCTTCTTTGTCGTTTTTATATTCCGGGTTAACCAATAAAGTGGTATGATCAACTCATTATATTTATTTTCATTCTACTGTATTTGGATGATGATTTAAGTTTTGTTGGTTCACAGATAGAAATTAAGAATTTGAATGCGTTTTCACCAATTAACAAGGCCAAGCCATTGGGGAGAAGTAACTCAGGTAGCAAGTATGAATACATGAATACTGACGGAGAGGTGAGAAAGCTGACTAGTGCCCTTGCAGAAGATGTTGCACAACTTCTGGTATGCCAAAAGCAAAGCAACCTACAATTAATATGTTTATGGTGCCTCACTCTGTCCCACTGAATACATGAATGGCAATATTTTGCAGGAACCAGGAGTTGAAGACTCAGACCGGAGACCCCTGCCATAGTGCATACAAGACTTAGTTGGGACCACTTTTACTTATTGAAGCTTTCCCATTCAACTTCTCCTCCAAGCATCAGTTGTTCACCATATCTCGAATCTTTGACCGCAACCAGTGTTCACCACTGCCAAACTTTACCTAAAATGTTTTCAAACCATTAGATAATTATCTTATAATTTTTTTTTTTTTTGGGTGGTGATATAGTTCATTAACAGGGGGCGATAACAGCCCTGGAAACAATATCCCTGGAGCAGTATCAGTTACAACTAACCTTTAGTGGTGTGGGTATGTGACTATGGGAGCGCCTGCTACAAATGCTGGAATGAATGATTGTGGGGTTATGGAGGGGGCTTCTGATGCTGCAGATGTGTTGCATGATGAATCTGATCATGGTGGAATAACTGCTGATGGTCCACCACTCCAGAGGCTAAGCCAGCAAAGCTTAAGTTCGAGCATCAGGTGTCGCCAACTCCAGCGTCCACCACTGCTGCTCCTTAGGATTTTGTCTTCATTTGAGTTTAAATAAACTGTTTAAGATCACGCTTTCCTTTTTTTCTGTCGAAAAGATCACACTACTTATTTCAATGCTTTTTTTTGTTTTTTTAAAAAATTTTCTTGGTGTTGTCATCACGAAAACTTTGTTTCAGCAGTGGTTTTAAAAAAAGAGTAATTCTTAAGTATTAAACCTAACCGCAATAATAAAAACTCAATCTACTTACTATATATAAAGAAAGTTGAGAAAACATTTAAGAAAATATACACCATTACAATCATGAAATTGTGTCATCTTAATAACGACTTAGAATCTCTAACAAGAATAATAAAAATATAGAATTTTTAGTTAGACACAGAGAAGATGATATAAAAATGTGTTCTCATGATAAAGAAACATAACAAAAAAGAAAGATAATAACTAAAATAGTATAATGTCATAAAATATATTTGACAACATATAAAAAACAAATTAAAAAATAATCGAATATCAAACGTTAAGTAAAATGATCACTTACAATTTCCTACAAACCAAAAATCATTATTATACCTATCTTTTGCAAATGCAAACCTAAAACACAAACCAAAAAATCATACAAAAATTAAAAACCTAGATTACAAATATTATATCACGCCCGTAGGGCGGGCCTATCCTAGTTATTTAATAACTTAAATTATTATTCAATACCGCAAATACATGTTGTCACCAATCAAACAATATTCCGCACCGCTTTTTACAAAAAGTTGCAGTTATACCATACCGCACTTTAATTCCGCTTGAACCGCTGTTGTACCGTACCGTACTCTAACTCCTCACCGCTTTTATTACCAAATCTGCCGTCACCATTCGGACCCTAAGGCTATGATTGGGAACTGCAGTTTTCACTGTAGCGGAAGCGTTATTGTAAATTTTGATGGATTGTCACCAATTAACAACAATTAAATAAAGTGGTGTGGTATTTGGAATTTTTTTACAAAACCGATGCAAGTGCGGCTTTAGTTTAATGAAGAAAAGTGTGCATTTCTTTGCGACAGTAATTCTTCATGGTTTTGCATGTGGTACGTTGATATTTGCGGTTTTGTATACTTCTTAAAATAATAAATACATAAAATAGTAAGAAATAACTATATGCAACGGAGTTTCATGCATTGTTTTAAACAATTTGTTTATATACCAGTAAAAATTAAACAGTATTGATGTGTTTATTAAATATATTTCCCCACAATTGCATTGTAGTGTTTAATTCTTAATTATTTAAATATATTAAAAAGAAAACTTAATAAGCAATATTAGTTTAACAAGTAACTATACCAGTAAGCATATGATCAAGTTGTTAATAATCTAATTTATTTTTACAAATTTGATCAATTTTAGTTAAAATATAGACTTTTACAAAATCTTAATGCATATATCACACACATTTTTACAAAATAATTTTAACATTTATGAAAACAAAAAAATATTAAATACAAATTTTTAAAAATTTCTCATTGTATTATTTTATTTTGCATTATTTTATCAACATCGCACTATATTTTATCAAAACTGCACTATGTTTTTATCAAAACCGCACTACATTTTTTATTATCAAAACTGCAGTTGTCCCAAAAAACGCACGAACCGCTGTTGCACCGCAATTTAAATACGGACCGCAATTTAAATACGCACCGCTTATTTTATTAAATCCTCGGTTACCATTCGGACCCTAAAACACATTTTTACCAAAACCACACTTTTTTTCTATCAAACCTGCACTACTTTCTCTATTAAAACCACACTTGTTCCGCAAACCACATGAATCGCAGTTGGACCGTACTACACTTTAATTCCGTCCCGCTTATATTATCGAATCTGCGGTTACCATTCGGACCCTTAAGATTCATTACTAAAAAAAAGTATTAATATAACAACATATATAACACCCCTTATTTTTAGCAACACACTCATTATTATATAAGGAATTATGCAACTTATTAAATCATATACTCCATGTAAAATCTAATATACGAACTTACTAAAAACTCCAATACTAACTTTCTTACAAAATCAAAACATCTTGTATCAATGCAGACAATACTTATTAACCTGAGGTCCTTAAGCATATATATTTGTTGATAATGCCATAGGTGCACGTTAGCATTAGCCTCGCTTCTTCGTTTTGAAAATGCCTATGATTAGTTGACGTGTCGTCAGGATGTTACCAGACCCCATGATTCTTTTATTTTTATTTTTTTATTAACAATTCATGTTGGATTCGAAGTATGGTAGCGAGGTAAGGACCCAATGGTTCATAAATTTTGAAAATTTGTACTCTTCCATGTTTACCATAACGTTTCTATACTTTCAATATAATTATTGAATTTTGATAGTACTAGACTCAATGTATAATAATTTACTGTTGTAATATAAATTATTTGATGAACATAGGAAGTAATCGTGGTGATTACTTCTTAAACATTCTTATTAGATATTAGTTTATTAAGCAGACTTTGTTTCATGGTATTAGACACTATTTAATGGATCTGAACATATTTAAATAGGTATACGGTTCAACAAAGTTATATACATAAAAACTTCATCAAGGACATGTAACATGTGTGTGCAAACTTTGCATACGGTGAGTTGAAAGGTCAAGCAGGCAACTGTTCGACTGCAGAGTATATCAAAGTTAACCGACTTACATGGCAACTGAGTATTAGTATTTTAATTTCTAATGCCATGAACTTTCCGTAGTCACATAACCTAAAGAGTTCAAGAGTTAATAGAGTAGGTGAAATTGTAATTTCAACAAACTTCTTAAGATTGTTGAAGTGAATGAAGACGGCTGAATCTGACAGCTTGAAGTTCTTACAACATCAAAGAGACTGATCTACTGAATGGCACCCTCTCTTTTTTTTTTGTTTTTTCTTTTTTTTTTAAAAGAGGGCATTCTATTAAGCAGAGTGGCACCCTCTTGCAGAAGGTATCGAAAGTGTTAAGCCTATGCACATGATAAATCCTTGCATAAGCGTGACAGTGAAGAGTCAAAACATGAGACACCGTGTAAATACTTGTAAAAGAACAGAAGGGAGAAAATGTTACTACAAACCTTATCATCCGGCGGAAGCATGTCAAGTTCCATCAGCTCCCATTTTTTCATGCTGCGTGCTTTCCAAAGATGTAGAAGATGCGTCACCACCGTGTGAGAACAATGAGCGGACATCATATCTGAAAAAGACATGTGATCGAACCATTGGTGTAGTCTGTGTGTGTAGGGATGCAGAAAGGATGAATCTTGTGAAGCAGGTAAATTTCGAGTATTCTGCATCCTTATTTATAGTCGTAGAAATTAGAGATTTGTGATGGAGATGTGGGAAGGGATTATGAAAATCACTATCTTGGGAGTACTTGAATCAGAGAGTTAATGGCCAACTTAATGAGAAGGTTTCAATGACCACTTAAAGCGTTATAACTCTTCCATGTTCTCGCCGGTGAAATCGATGGGATGTGAGAAGACGATGACGATCAAAGAAGAAAGGTTTTCAACAATTAGGTTTCTTTGATTTATTGTTAGATTGGGCTCATCATCAACATAACATAAGCAACCCAAATTCATCACAATTTAATCTATATATGGAAAAGGAAAACACAATAACATGTGTCCTCATTTGCCCCAATGTTGCTGATGATGTGTCACACTCTCTATGAAGAGATGATTCTCCTCTATTTATACAGATAGATAGATTGCGGTTTGAGATTGAGATTTAAATTTGGTTAATGAAATCTTTTAGACTATTTAAAAATATAGGGACAGTTTCGTTACATTATTTATGTTGAGGGACTTATTTTTTAAAAAACGTCGCCGGAAAAGAACACATATCGATCGAGATTCAATAAATCGAAAAAAGGAGAGAGAGAGAGAGAGAGAGAGAGAGAGAGAGGAAGATCGGTGATGACGATGGATAGAGAGAAGGAGAGGGAACTAGAGCTGGAGAGTGCAATGTACACCAACTGCTTACTCTTAGGTTTGGATCCGAACGTGATCGGACTCGGATCCTCCAACGGCACGCCTCGGGTCGGATTATTCCGCCATTCCAACCCGAAGCTGGGAGAACAGCTTCTCTACTTCATCCTCTCTTCTCTCCGAGGACCTGCTCAGTCTTCAAAGGTACGATTCCTCTCTAGAAATCGGTTTCGGAATCACTCGTATTGATTTTGTGTATGTTGTCTCTCCATCTCTCAGGATTTCGATAAGGTCTGGCCAATTTTCGATTCGGCTCAATCTCGCGATTTCCGCAAGGTAAATAGCTTGAGAACTACGAACACTGAGAATTTGCTTACTAGTTTCTTGACGCTAGAATGATGTCAATGAAGGTTGTTCAAGGGATTATAAGCGAGCTTGAATCACAAGGGGCACTACCAAGGAGCAACTCTAGAGTTTCATCACTTGCCACTTGCTGTGGACCAAGGTTGCGCTTCTCATGTGATTCTTATGTTTATGTTCATTTGGGGTCTAGTGTTAGTCATTGTAGCCTCCTGTTTTTGATTACAGGTTTGTGGAGCTCTTATGGCAACTTTCACTGCATGCGTTAAGAGAAGTTCATAGACGGACATTTCCTGCTGATGTGGCTTCCAATCCTCTGCCTTCTTCTCTCACTGACGTATCCTTCTCACATGCAGCTACTTTGCTTCCTGTTACCAAGGTAGTATCCATTTCGTTTCTCTTCAACATTGTGTGTTCTATGTGGACCCGTTTGAATAATGAACGGAATATAACCTTCAAATGCTCGTTTCTATGTTTGCAGGCACGGATAGTGCTTGAGCGCCGTAGATTCCTTAAAGACGCAGAAACTGCGGTACAAAGACAGGCCATGTGGTCTAATTTAGCCCATGAGATGACTGCCGAGTTCCGTGGTCTCTGTGCTGAAGAGGTGTGTTCTTCTTTGGTGGTTGGTACTGATTTGTTTTGTCTGATTATTTCAGGCTCCTCTTGATGCATTTCATTTTCTGTTTCGTTGGCATCAGGCTTACCTGCAGCAGGAACTAGAAAAACTTAACGATTTAAGAAACAAAGTAAAGCAGGAAGGAGAAGTGTGGGATGATCTTGTGTCTAGCTCCAGCCAAAACTCTCATCTAGTTTCAAAGTCCACTCGTTTATGGGATTCTATAATGGCTCGTAAGGGTAAGGTTTTATGCTTTTCTTTTCATTCTTCTGAGTTAAATACAGAAAATAGTACTAATTTAGAATTATGCAGGAGACTTATATAGTTTTATTTTTTTCTTTTACTATCTTCAGGTCAGCATGAAGTACTTGCATCAGGTCCCATTGAGGATTTGATAGCTCACAGGGAGCATAGGTAACTGGCTTCTTATAACACCCAGTTTGAATTCTACTTCCCAATATACTGACATCTGGGTTACCTTTGGTCTGTAGATACCGAATATCAGGGTCAGCCCTACTTGCAGCGATGGATCAGAGTTCTCAAGTTCCTCGTGCAGAATTACTCTCTGCCCATTCAGATGATTCCGCTTTTTCACTTGCAGATGACAAAGAACTAAGTGATGGATCGTACGCAAACATGCATGATCAGCACTCTCTAGGAGACAGTTTCGAAACCAACTCACAAGCAAGTGATGAAACACTTTCTCGAGTAGATGATAGAGGTGGAAGAATCAACCAGACGGTTGATGTAGCGGAAATCATAAGGCGCTGGACACACGCATTGCAGCGTATTCATAAACAGTCTCTTCAGTTGGTACGTCTTCTCATATCTCGTTGTGGGACTTTCACTGGAGTAATTGTAACCAGTAATTATACGCTTCTCTTAATTGGTTAATGCTCCACACTCGTTTTTTTTTCTGTGAGGATTTCAGTACCATAGATTTGTTACTTATTTTTATCTCTACATATGATTAGGCTAAAGCAAATGATGGAGATGGACCAGATATTTTGCGCACTGCAAATGATGGTGGTACAAGTGGGCATGTTGAATCACTGGCTGCAACTTTGACTGAACATCAACAACATTTAGCTAGCTTTCAGGTAAATGTGTTACTTGTTTGTTGCCCTAGGTAGAAATTGCATTTGGCAAACTGTGGAAGTCGAATGCAAAACGTAGAAAGTAAAGAAATTTATTAAGGAAACAGAGCTTATAGACGGCATCCGCTTCAGTAACAAAAACAAAAAAAAAAAACTAAAAGTCTGCTTTCGAGCAATTCTTTATTATTTACAAAAGGTGGTTTGTCTGATTGGAGATTCCCGGAGTTCCATTAATAATTGTGAGTATTCCGTTCCAGCTTCTCTTGGGAAAGTCTCAAAAAGTTGATCGATAGCATTTACTCTGTATATAGGATCTCTTGGAGCATGCCTACAAAAACTTTCTTATGCATGTAGCTCATACTTCACTTGGTTAAATCTCTAGTGAGTTCTTACTGCTGGTGGCACACTATATGCAGGTACTCATCAACCAATTAAAGGAAGTTTCTCCAGCCATACAAAATTCCATATTAGAATGTACTGAGAAGGTTAATAATCTTCCCGCAACGTTACCTCCGGCTATGAGAAGTAACGGGCAAGCAGCTTCACTTCTACAAGCTCAGGGGAGTGGCAGAATTACGGTAACAGTTTGATGAGTTAACCTTTATTCTCTTCCGATTCATATTTTAAAGAGACGCTCATGTACCTCCCCCCCTCCTTGTAATGCAGGAAGGTGTATCAAATGATGTTGCTGAGCTGACCTCGACAATGTCTAATGTTCAGCTCGAAAAGGTCTCAGCCAGTCGTACGTTAAAGCTTCCACAATTATTTAGTTCCACTCCTACTTCTGGTAAAGGTGGAAATGGACAAAAGCGACACCCAATGGCTTCTGAAGTCAACAAAATGGAAAGCTTGTCTGAGAAGAACACTACTGAGCAACCACTGTCACAGACTCGAGCAGACAACTTGCCGACTGGTTTGTTGCATAATTACTATCTCTTTCTCAGCTAAAACAGTATATCAAAAAGGGGCTTTCTTGAAATCTGATATGCCAATATCATTCACTGAGAGACCTCTCTTACAATTCTAATTTTGGTTTCAGATACCAACAGTTCTTTCGTCCAAAACCTGAAGAAATCTGTAAGGGAAGCTGCTCTATTGATCCCATCTTCAGCAGGATCATCACGGGACAGTCAATCCGATGAAGGCTCCGAGCATTACTTCGTACCTCTTTCAGGAGAAGGATTTTCCCGATTTCCGTCAGAAACCAAAGGCCTGCCTCACAGAGGGTCGAGGTTACTTACCTCTCTGAGCGAGCCTTCCTTTCTTGAACGCATTGTTCCCCATAGCCTAGCGCCAAGCAAGTACAGCGATATACCTGACACGTTTGATGACCTGGATTCGTTCAAAGATTACGATAACGGGAACGGGTTTCTCTCAGTTGCTGGATCAAACAGTGTAGCTTCTGATGCACAACAATCCTTTTACGATGTTGAAGATCAAGTGTTTTCCCCACCATTACTAATGGACTCGTCCCTGTTATCAGATGCCTACGAAGACTTGTTAGGTACGTTCATTATAATCCTCTTTGGTGTTTACATGACATTCAGTCACATTGTGTTGAAGTGTACTCTAACAATACTAGAACACACTAGGAAATGAAATCGTTCTGTAGATATTCTGTAAACTGATGCGTAGATCGTATTACGACAAGCATAGGGTCTAATCGTTTTACTTTTGCAGCTCCTTTGTCAGAAACCGAAGCTGCTTTAATGGAGCATTAGGATGAAGAAGCCCTGAATCAGATAAAGAAGATGACACTTGTGTTTCTTTAACGATTGGTCTCAACACAGGTGGTTTCTGTAATCATTACCAGTTAACAAAAGGTGTTTCTTAATTTATCTTGGGTTTGTTGGTAATGGGATTTCATCTTGATGAATGAATGATGATCTGAATTTGCGTGTGTAGAGCTCAGGTAGAAGCATCGCTCTCTAGTGTTTGGTTTCCCTGAAAAATACAGATTGATTCTTTTTTATTTAACTTTTAGATGTAAAGGAAATAGTTAGGAAGAGTTCGATCTGTATTATTCTCTTCTATTGATAACTATATATTTTTTAAAAAAAAATTCTTTTATTTTTCCTTCTATTCATAACTATATTTAAAAAGAATTCCGCTGCCGGGCGTTGAACCGGTGTTCTACAACGGATCTAATTGCTCTATGACCGATAAAATTTAACTTATACTACTGAATCTTATTACTAATAAATTTTAGTATAACTTTAGCAAGTCCATGATGATTGTTGTATCGGTAGGTACTCTATACATTCAAAATTTATGTCAACCAATCAAAACCTTAAAAAATTTACAGCCACTTTTTTTTAAAGAAAACTTAAAAATGGTTCTAGAGAGCTTTATATCCAGAACAAATAAAAATCTACTCCTTAAATACTACATACAAAAATATAAAATACAGCTGATTCCAAACACTCTTCATATCTCTCATCATTTTGTGCTACAACCTACGTACGTGAAGGTCGACATTTCTCTACTTACATACGATTATGATTACGATACCGGAACGGATTTCTCCTAACCCCCAGATTTACTTATGGACTCGTCTATATTATCAGATACCCAACTTGTTTTAAGTACGTTCGTTATCCTCATTGGAGTCGCGTAGGTTTATAAGTGTATTCTAATTATCTAAATACAATTACACATTAAGAAATAACCGATTATCTATCTTCTATACTATTATTTACGAAGTGATTTGATTTATGTCTCAGCTTCTCCATATTTTTAAGTTTTTTTGCTTATTTATCTTATTGAGTCATAAGTTTTAATAATATTGTTTTTCTTTGCTTATTTATCATATTGAGTCATAAGTTTTAATAATATTATTATTTAAAACTTTATTTCATATATTTATTATGATGTCTTGATAATTATTAATTAGTTAATAAATATTAATTTTTTTTACTGATAATATCAGTTATAGATTTATCTTATGATTTAATGGTAATTAATTACCTTAAAATTTTAAAATTTATGCAAATATATATGTTCTCCACGATTTTAGGTTATTTTGCGTATTTTACATGTTCAGATATTTTTTAATAATAATATTAAAATGTATTTTATATATTTATTTATCGTGATCGATGGGATAATTTATTAATACAGATATTAACAAATATTAATAATAATATCATAGTTAGATTTATCTTATATTTAGTTTATGATTTTAAAGGCAGATAAATATTCCAAGTATTTAAATTTTATTTTAATATATATAACAATCATGATATTTGAAATAATTAATTATGATTTAACATATTTATGTATATATTAATAAAAACAATGATTTAAATTAGAATCAACTATTTGTAAGAGAAAATATATTTTTATTCAGATTTTAGTATTTAATTTACGTGAATTAGTTAAAGGATCATTTAAAATATATATTTTATAAGATATAAACTGTATAAATATGCTAAAAATTTATATATTTGAATATTAATCAACTATATTTTTAATGAGTCACTATTTTATTAATATTATTTTTTAAAACTTTATCTAATATATTTATTTATCATGATATCTTGAATAATTGATTAATAAATTAATATAAACAAATTTTAATGATAAATAATTACTTTTGATTTTAAAATTTTATTTTAATAATATATATATATATATATATATATATATATATATATATCCTAATATTTGGGATAAGTAATTATAATTTAAAATATTTAAGTTTATTTTTATACGAAGAACTTCAACTAAGTTAGAATTAACTATTTATAACATAAAGTAGATTTCTATTAAGCGTTATATTATATGTTTCATTTAATGTAATAACTGATAAATTAATTGAAGGATCATTGCAAATAGATATGTCGTAAAATATAAATAGTATACTTATGCTAATTATTTTATATATTTGAATATTAAACAATTATATACCCTAAAAATAACTTGTATTTATACATAAAAACTTCAAATTAGTTTTTGATCTATAAAATAAAAAAATATTATCAAAACAATACATTAAAACAAAATAGTAAATAATATATTAACAAAAAAATGAAAATTTATTAAAACATTAAAATATAAGAAAACATGAAAATCTAAGATAAAAACTTTTTGATAGCATAAAAATAAATTGACAAGTAATAAACATAGTATAAATATAATATAAGGGAACACAAAGGTAATGTTTTATCACATTTTAATATTTTTTTACAGTTTTATAATAAAAATTGTTGATGATAGTTATGTTTGTTGGCTATTGTTATTTTGTTGATGTTTTATGGACTGTGATTGTTTCTAATGCTTTTAATTCTGCTGAAATTCATTTGAATCCACAAATACAATAAATGTTTAATTTAAAATTCAAGTTGTCTAATGATAATTTGAGTATTATTTGAGAAGAAGATTTTGATCCAAAGCTGCGTTCAATAAATAAAAATATGAACAAAAATAAAATTTAATACAATGATGGTTAATATTTAAATTAGAGAATTTCTAATATTGATTTGAAATTTCTATCCAATTTAATAATTCTGATTTAATAAATTAAATATTTTTGAATATATAAATATTAGTCCGCACAAGGTGCGGTTATCCATCTAGTTATATATAAAGTAGATCGTTCAGCAAACTCTTCCTAAGTTATGGGTAGATTTACATAGAATCTTGTTTTTTTTACAACAATAATCTACTGTCCTATGACATCACCCGCTCAGGTAATCAAGCAGGAGGTAAAGAATCGACATATAATACGGCTGAAGGTGAACTCCTTGCACCTCGTGCAAGCTTATCCGCCATTGTATTTTGTGTCCTTGGAATATGTCTGATCTTGCAATTAGGGAAGAAAGTCTTACTGCATCTAAATTCTTCCATATGTGTAGCAAAAGTTGGCCATTCTTCAGGTGAGAACACCATCTTCACCAGTTGAGAACAATCTGTCGCAAATACTACGTCTGAGAACTGCAGGGTCTTCATGCACTCCATAGCCCAAATCAGAGCTTCATATTTTGCATGTAAAGGTGATAGACTCCGTCGGAGATTCATTGCCCTTATCATAACGTTCGTCGAATCCATTTGTCGGCAGTACCAACCCTGACCAGTGAAGACATCTTGCTCACTCCAAGCCCCATCAATATAGCAAACTCTAGAAAATCCTAATGCTTGCCAGTTAACCTCTTGTGGAAAAGAACTTTGATGCTCTTTTACCAAAAGTTGTGTCTCTGTCTAGAGTGTTCATTCAATTTCCGCTCTACGCAAAATTTCTTGAGGATTTTCATTCTTATTCTGATAGTTTTTATCATTTCTATTCTTCTATATGTACCACATAATCCAAAAGCGATAGTCTAAACTAGTAAAAAACCGATAAAGATGGAAATATTCCGGGAAGGGAAGGAATCCGAGACAGCGCCCAGGTTTGTAATGCCGGTGGGCATTCAAAGAGAACATGATTGATAGACTCTTCCTCTCCTCCACATATACTACATCGAAGGTCGCACTCTATTCCACGTGTCTTCAAGTTCTTTGCCACTGGGAGAGTCCCAGATAATACTTGCCATACAAAATGTCTGAATTTTGGAGAACAATTAAGTTTCCAGTAGAACGCTAGCAGCGGTTTAATACTCGGTCCACAAAGAATCAGTTTTGGCCTCCTATCCGGGTATAAAGATTCTGTTCTAAATCCTGATTTAACCGAATATTTACCAGATTTTGTGAACATCCAACCATATGTGTCCGGTCTTTGAATCCTACTAACTGCTTTACCTCGAATAATCTCAACATTCCAGGAACTATCGATTGGGTTGATGAGATCTCCCACCGTAAGATCCTGATTTAACAACTGAGATTGAGTTTTTTGGTAGTGCTAGAATCTTGTTATAGTGAACCATATCGTAATTTTTAGATTGAGATTTAATTTGTGTGGCGTTTCCTATGAATCGGATAAATCCAAAATCTTAGCAGAAAAAAAAAGTCCAATGGAGTTTTGTTTTATTCACCAAATAAGATAAACAACAAAATGAAACTTTGATAAAAACAAAAAGAATATTGAAAGTGAAGAGAACAATCTCATAGAAACTGAACCAAACAAGAAACGCTGAATGCAGTGGTGATGAACTCAGTGGTTTAGACCAAGAACAAGAGCAACGGCAGCAAAAGCCAATCCGGTGAATATGTTGGTGGTTGGAACGACAGCTGAGTTAGTTGCCGGTCCCGGTGCTGGAGCCGGGCTGTGAACATGACCTTCATGGCCGGAGACGGCTGCGATCGTAGCCAATAGACAAAACACTGCGATCTGAACAAACATCTTCTTCATCATTACCATCTTCTTCGTAAAAATAGTTGTGTTTTGTCTTGGTTTGAACTTTGAATGAATGAGAAAATATTTGTTCCTGTTTGTTGAGTAATTTGCGAGATTTGTTTATATAGAGAGAGGAAACTATTGATTTAATATAGGGAATATTGAAATATATTAAATTAAGTTTTTTCATTTTATTTTGGGACTAAATTTAAAGATTTGTATCTGTAAAAACAATTTGGCCGGCTTTGATGCATTGATCAAGACAGCTAATCAAGATTATTACTGATCCTGAATTTCACGTTCCCATAAGCGGCCAATAATTTGGATTTAAAAAAAGAAAAGCAAAAGAGAAAGGGGTGAAAATATCTTGCAAAATTAGAAAGTTTTTGAAAGCGAATTATTGTTTCTTATCTTTATCATCCAGTAAATTAATGTTTATTGCCTCTTTTGGTTAGCCAATATAAAGGGTAGTATTAGCTTCATAACTGAAAAAAAAATCTTTAGTTATGGTTATCATTGGTTCACAGAATTATTAGTTATGTTTAATTTAATAGGATTGTAAAAATAGACGTGGAGACAATTCATTATTTATTGTTAAAAATTGATAGGAAAACGGTACAAGCGACAAGCGCACATATTTAAATATAATAAACTCTTATTTTTCCTAATGGTTTATAAAGAAAAAATGGAAGATAATCGTTTAAAAGTGAGTAAAGATCCAAATCCGTTATTTTGCTTATAATTCTGAAGAGAATCACGTTAGTTACGGATGCGCCGCTGTAAACGCAACTCTGAAATATAACTTGTGTTAAATAGCAAATACCAGTAGTATATGGGAAAATAATCAAATATTAAAACCTGTATAATATCTTAACCCAACAAATACTGTAGTATAGGCTTAGCTAGCCATGTGGGAAACAAAACGCAGACTTGATGATTAATTGATTATGATGATACTTGGTGCAGTATAATCATACAAAACACAAGATATTCATATTTTGATAATAGTAAAATGGTAATCAATAATATCATCACTATCATGTTTCTTCTTTTAATAAAACTAAAATTAGTTTTTACTCTTGTTGTCAAAAATAAAAAATAAAACTAAAATTAGAAACATGCAAGTCTTGACGTATTATTGTCGTAGTCTCGTAGATGAACCACAGTTCAACGCTGATTTCGAGTCTTTCACCCGACCCAGACAGTTCATTGGGTGAGCAACGGAAGGAAGCCTCCTTTGATTCTCGGACACTTTTACCGGAAGATATTGGACCAATTTTGGGCCCTCTAATACTGTCAGTGGCGTTTTTCATAGTTATAAACAACGTTCAATGCAAATATTGGGAGACTTTGGCTCTACAACATGAAGACTTCATCAGTGTCTAAAATTCCTCCAAACTAGGAGAGCTCAAAAAGCCAAACCACTAAAAACGAATATACACATCTAAACGAGACGTAAGACCATGATTGTCCATGGTTTCTTAGAGCCGGGTTCTTAGAAAAATATAAAAAAACTGTTTTTTTAATTTTTAACTAAAAAATTGAAAAATTGTTTTTTTTAAGTACTGTAAAAATCTAGCTTTAAGAAACCATGGATAATCATGCCAATCATGCTCTAAGATGTGTTGCATCAAGACTACCATTGGGATTGCTCTCACAATTCAGTTTAGAAAGTACAGAGTTTCCAAAGAAAAGTCACTTTTTTAATTCGAGAAAATTTCGTTTGCCCATTTGTTTCAATTCTCAAGCACTTCATGTCAACAAACATAGCAGAAATAATTGTGTGTAGTCAAACTTGTTGGGTTCATAATTTAAGTACAGTTTTGCATTTTTCTCTCAAATCAAATTCCAACATAAACTCAAAGTAAGTAAAGGTTTCGAGTTTTTTTTTTTTTTTTAATTCTGTTTCGTTGGACCCCAGTTTTGAACAAAACTGTTTCAGATCGTCCTCTAAAACATGTGTTTGATGGTCTGAGAAAAGAATTGTTTTCGAACGTTCGAATTCTATTAGCCGTTTTGGCTTACAAAAAAAAAAAAGAAGAAAACAAATTTCAGAGAATCTTTTGAGGATATTGGGAATGGGTGAATCTGCAGTTCTGTTTTCACTCACATTCGTTCGGAGCTCCTCTTTCTCGTAATGAATCTCATCAGGTTTGTTTGTTTCTTTCCTTTCTATGATTCATTTGATTCCTCCTAATAACAAAAAACAATTAACTTTATGGATAGATTTTGAGAGGAAAATTTTCTGAATGTTTTTGTATGAATCTTTCTGTTAATTCACTTAAAAGTTTTTTGAGTTTGGGCTTGAGCTTTTAGCTAATGATTTGATTTCATGAGAAAGTTTACAAATTTGGATTGCAGGATAATACTAATCATGCGCTTAGCCAATCAGTCTCATTTGGTAGGTTCATGACAGAGAATCTTGAATGGGGGAAAATGGTCAAGCTTCTCGCACAAGAAGTATGTCGATGAAGCCGATAAATATTCTCAGCCTGGATCTGTTGCTCATAAGAAAGCTTTCTTTGATGCTCACTACAAGAAATTAGCTGAAGCTAAGAAAGCTAAAGCTTCTTTAGATGAACAACAACCAGAAAGTGTTGCGGTGTTGCTTAACACTTTGGAGACATTGACTAAAGATGTGGTTGAAAAAGAAGAGAGCGGTGAAACTGAGTAGTGAAGAAGAGTTGGTGGTGTTGAATATTAAGAAATATGAAGAAGAAGAAGAACAAGAACCAGAAAGAAATTGTGTTGTTGTAGACTTGTAGTTTTGGAACAAGAAGACGTTGTGGTGGGTAACTTGGGTTTGTTGAAGTGTTTGATGGAGAGTTGTTGAAGAAGAGCTCTTGTGTTGGAGAAAAAGAAGAAGAGAAAATCTGTAATCAATAACTCATCAGTGTTTACATCAGAAGCTCCGGACAAAGCAATGGAGCTTGTTGTCACACGGACAATATTTTTTTGTTTTCTCTACACAAACTTGTCCTCTTATCTGATTTGTTTTAATTTTGCAGTGAAAACTCGATGAAGAAGAAGAACGAAAAATCAGTTCGTCCAAGACTCAGTTTCTTGAAGTAAAGCCCGTTTTGTTTTCTCTTCTTGTGTTGTGTCAATTTGCATTTGAGTTGATGATGTTCTTGTCCTAATTGTATAACTCTATTACGATGTAGGCTTTTGATGGGAAAAGCTCCAAGGTAAGATTTCGATTTCAACAAATTATGAGAAGAAGACATTTCTCATATTCTATTAGTAATGCGAAGACTGACCGTCTGACACTTGCTATGTTTCTTTCAGAAAAAGACTGATAAGAAACCAAACAAGCAGTTTCTATGTCTTTGCTTCAACGCTGAGATGGTGAAGGAAGCAGAAGGGCCAACCAAAACACAGGGAAGAATCTCCGAAAACAAAGATAGACTCTTCTCTGTTGGATTCAAAGATTTTAGAAAGATCTGTCCTCAGGATTCAAGTATGGTAAAATAAATGAGTCTTTGAGTGTATGGCTGTAGCTAAATATGTTTGTTTGTGCTGTTGTTCATTGGGATGTAATTGCAAGATATAATTTGAGAGTTGTTGAGTAAAATGCTTCAACTTTACAGAAATTATTATAATTACAAATCATAGTTTTTGATTTAAATAATAAATCACATTTACATAGATAATAATCATTCATCCCCCAAAGTTATTAAAACAATTTACAAAGCAAGAGGAAATACAATTATTGGGGGGAATAAATCAAAGGAATCATCAATTAAGTCATCATTTCTTCAACTAAACACCATCCTTCTTCATCAAATTCTTCCACATGATCCATCATCATCATCATAACCCCCACATCACAAAAACTCATCCTTCCATCATCATCATCATTATCATCATCATCACGAGACCCATCTTCTTCCTTTTCACCCTCATCATCATCACTCTGTATATCCACAATTTCCTGTATAACACTTCCTGTGTATTCTTCTTCTTCATCAGATTCATAATCATGATCATAACCATAATCATCAGACATAAGATCAAGAAGTCCAGTAGCTGAAAACCCGGAAAGCTTCAATCCGGGTCTGTACCCACCAGAAGCAACCTGCCAAGTCAGCATCTTGTAAGTGACATCATTTGATCTCACCTTGGAAGAGCCTTTACTTTTAACTTTGGACTTGGTGATGGGATGCATATGGCACTCAAGGCACCTTGCCTGGCCACATTTTCCGGTGAACTTGGAGTGATTGGTCGGCTTAGATGACACTTTGGTGAATAGCCCGGCGGTTGGACGACAGGTCAAAGGTTTGACCAACCTGGCTTCCGGTCTTGGATTCAGGGACGGAGGCAGGATCCTGTAGGTTCTAACCATACCGTGTTGCTTGCCTTCACGCTTCATCTCAGGAGTTGATTGATGAGACCTTTTACTACACAAAGAAGAAGAATGAAAGATGTGAAAAATGATAAAAAGGTTGCTTGAAGGATATAATAAGAAGAGGTGCTTAGGAATATGCTTGCGGGACACGGAATACTCTAAAAAGTCAAAAGAAAATACCCCAAAAAGTGTAACTTGTGGACCAGATCAAATTGAGTTGTGTAGATAACTTCCACTATACAATTATTGGAGACTTTATATTTCTTGCAGAAGAGGTATTATATATCTTTTTTGTTTATTTCTTCAACTATATTTATAGTAATTTATTGATCCAACAAATTAATATATAAGAATACTTATTAGTCTAGGACAAGAAAGATTCTGACAAACTTATCTGATAGATGAAAATCGTAAAACAAAATCAGTTGTGCCAATTCATGGACACTAGGCAATAGGC
This sequence comes from Brassica juncea, assembly GCA_018703725.1. NCBI lineage: Eukaryota > Viridiplantae > Streptophyta > Magnoliopsida > Brassicales > Brassicaceae > Brassica > Brassica juncea. The sequence goes on along the minus strand of CM031935.1, from coordinate 41,038,073 downwards.
ATTATTCATCTTGTCCTTAATGTTTGATGGACAGTAACATTCGTCTTGCTCTTAAAGAAACTCAAGAAGATAGTTTTACATATTCGTTGTTTTCTAAGATAAATTTTACACTGAAATTAATAAGACAACAACATGTGGATAAACTAGGGGTCCGAAGAATTCTTTTACTTTTGTACAAAGGGAAGGGCTGTGGAGCTATGAAGGGTTTTGTGTGTGTTTGATTCTAAACATGTTCATGAGAAGGATCCATGAGAGGTTCGTTGGATTCCTCACCAGTTTCCACAGATTTTGAGGCCTTCTCAGGGTACAGCACATAGTGTTGAAACATGAAGAGGATATCGAAAAATATTGAGATCTGCACAAAGATAGGAGAGAATTATTACTAGAGACAACACAAAAAAAAACAGTGAGAGGAGGAATCCAAAAAAGAAGAAGGCTCTGGATGGATTTAGCTTACGAGTGATAAAAGAGTCTTTCCAATGTTGCCATAGAAATTCACCCATGAATCTGGAAGAAACAACAAAGAAGATAATGTTTAGTTTTTGTGTAGCAAACAAAAAGCGAACGATGCGGAATGTGATGGAGGAGAAAGATTGTTACTTTGGTCAATAGATTGAATAACCATCTGCAGATAGTTAGCGAGTCCTCCACCAAAATCTAGAAGAATATTCCCAATGCTCCACCCAACTGTGCTCTTCCTAGTGAAGTTCATCTTCGCCTGTGAAGTAACATATACAGATGAATGAATCAACTTGCGGAAATTTGAAGTTTGAGGAATTGTTTCTAACCTGTGGAATGTACTTGACGCATGTCATGCCAACCTGAATCGAGCTATATAACAATAAACATTATCATCAGAAAAAGTGTCAGATTACTATTAAAAGAGTAAGCGCTTACTTGAAGATGGTGATGAGCCAGAGCCAAGAGTGTGTAGGCAAAGCAATGAAGAAACAGATAGCTGCAAAACCCCAGACAAGAACCACAAGACCAGTAGCAAATCTGGATACTTTTTGAGGTCCACGCTGAGAGGTCACATAGAAACCATCAGAGACAACAGCAGGATAAAGAAAGAAAGAAAGAAACAAAGCAGAGATTCGAAAAGTAAACTAACTTCATAGATAAAGATCTGGAAGAGAGTAAGAGCTGTCATTACAACAGCATGGATCGAGAAGGCAACATCATTCGCAGCCACAGGTATCATCTGCAAATTAAGAGAAAAATGATTAACTTGGAAAAAGGAAGAAGCTTTAAAGAAGAAAAGGTTCACCTCTTGATCGCCATAAGTGTCAAAGTACTGCTTTTGAATGATGGGGCTGAAGTAGAGGCAGACGTTGTAGATCATATACGACGAGTGCTTCGTCAAATTCAATAGCACGAAGTCGAAGTTCAATCCAACCACACTTTCAATATCCCCAAAGAGAAACCCAATTTCAAATTTCGATTTTAAAACGAACACAAATCACGAGAGGGTAATAAGATTAGGGTTGGTTACCTTTTCCTGCGGAAATTCAGAATCAGCTGAGGGTAGAAGCTAATCGACCACGACGTAAACGCGATCCATCCCACGATCTCGTACGAGATTTCTAGCGGAATCGAATTCCACGACGCCATAATACTATCTCCGTCTCTCTCTTGATCGATTTCGAATCAATCGTTTTGACTTTTTTTTGTTGCTTCTAAATTTGTTCTTAGGAGTTGACGAGCGAGGGAGGGAGGGAGGGAGATTGGGAAATGGAATAATAGTATGGCAGAAGAAAAATTATGGGGGCCTCATACGATGACGTGTCATGATCTTGTAGACTCTACACATTAAAGATCCCACGATCTTGGCGTGATGGGTTAGAACAACAGGTGAGGATTAATATTATCTTCTGAACCTGACGGCTTTCACGGGTATGTTCGATGGCGGCTGGGCCGAACAACTACGTTCTCTCTCCTTATCAACAAATTTACAAAAAAACACACAAGAAAAACTAGATTTTAGTAACACGTACTACTACAGTACACATATGCTCCATTTTATTTCAGATATATACATTTAAATAATAAAACATATTTTTATCATTTTCATTTTATCATGTTTACAAAAAGTTTATATTTTAAACTGTGAATATAAACTGAAGTCGTATTTTATAAAAAAGTTTATAAACTTTTACAAACTTTCTGTAATTTGAACTGTGAATATAAATTGAATTCGTATTTTATAAAATATAAACATCATGTTTTCAATTCATATTTAATAGATTGTTGAATGATTCTCTTGGCTTTGCAGGTCGCACAAAAAAAATAAAGAAAAAAGACAGGCTTTGCAGATTTTAAGCCGGGCTGAACAAGACACTGATAAATACAATTAATAGCTAGACTCCGAAGACTCGAATAAGACGTCTAAATGATAATACTCCTTTTCATAATGCTGCTTACTTTACAAAATCCTACCGAGTCCAAAACAATTAGTTCATTACAAACCGTGAACTTCCATTTCCGATAAGGTCTCTCTAGCTTCTAAGCTAAGAGTCTCTAGTGGTGAAACCTAGACCCAAACGAACATACAGTACCATAACACCCTAGCCAAAAGTGCCAAACCACCGAAGGCATCAATCAAACAGCATTTGAGGAACAGCTCTGGCCGTCAACACCTTTGCCTTTTCGTTCTCTATATCTGAGCACTTCTGCTTTAAGTCCTTTAGCTCTTCCTTCGTTTTCTCCAGCAGAGCTTCAATGTCTGAGCACTTCTCCTTAGAAACCTTTAGCTCTTCCTCTAATTCTTCCTCTTTGTTCTTTATTTCCTCTAATTCCTCCAGTCTACGCTCCAACCAATCCATCTTAAAGCCTGAACATTTTAGGTATGTCAATGCTTTTTCGGCTTGGGACAGATCATCAAGGGAGAGGTCTTTCAGTGACTGGCACAGAGTCTCGATTAGGTTGAGAAGGACATTCATGCATGATGTCCTCAGATGTTGGCTCTTTGCTCGAAACTCTAATGCCATGTCTGGGTGTCTTTCAAATAAACGTTTCACAGATTGCACCTGCAGTTGAAAAATGATGAATAACCCATCGAAAAATGTATACATATATTCATAAACAGAACGGTATAAATTTTTAGATCTTTTTTTTTTACACTGTCATAAGATGTATTTACTGAAAATTCAGAACAGGAAAAACCCACTTCTTGTCTCAAAATCAACAAAAAAAAAAAAAAAAGAAAGTTTGAATCTTGATTACCTGTGAAGGAAGAACGTGAAACCCATTAATTGACATCAACGCACTCTTCTACAGATGAAGTTTCCTTGTTCAAATGAATAGACACCGCACCATCACTTAGCTTTGCCCTTTTCAGAGGTTGGGTTACCTCTTGAGATTCCTCCTCTGATACATCTAACCTTCCAATAACTTTAAGAACATCTACCTCCGCAACAATCTTGAGTTCGTCGTTCACAAGAAATCCACTTTTCTTGTCATGAAGTTTGGTAAGCATTTCAGGAACACAGATGAGAATACTCTTTCGATCTAACCAGCCTTGTTTTTCTGTACAATCAAGAAACATAGAACTGGAACTTTTCACCAACACATAAATATAATCTAGTAGACGCAATCCGTGGCAAGGAGAATCATAAAATCTGAAACTTTCTTTTGTAATCATAAAATCAAGAAAAGAAAAGAAAAGCATAGAGCAGTTACCTTTATGTTCGGAGAGTTTTTCAGAAAGTTGATCTACGAAAGTTAGGCAAAGTTTGGTGTGTCTTCTCCATCCACAAGGTAAAATTTTAAAATTAGTAGCAAGCAGACACACATTCAGATACTTTCCCTTGGGGAAGACGACAAGGCGCCTGCAAGCAAAATATAAAAACACAAATGCGAACTAATCGGACGGAAAGAAAAAAAAACTAAGATAAGATGTTGTTGTCTTCCTACCATTTGCAGCCAGCAACCACGAAATTTTGAGATACAATTTTCTTAGATAGCAAAGAGGAGAAATCCTTAATGACCCACGTGAGTTTGTTACCAACTTGATTCCACATTCACACTTTCGCCGTTGAACACTCTCGCGACAACCGTCAACCCTAGAACCAACCCAGACAGAGGCTGAAAGAATAGCTGGCACACACTTAACATTCTCTTCTCAACATGGATCTGTGTTTCAGGTATTCACTTCTGGATTTCGGCCCAATTTACTACTGTTATGGCCCAAGTTCTGCCTTACAGTTAGCCTACTACAAATTATTTTATTTTATCAGATTTATAATGAAGAGAAATTACTGTAACTTTATAAGTCTAGAGGATGAGTGTTTTTTGAAATCGACAAATCGTATATAAGGATCTACTATACAAAAAAGGAATATATGCTCAGCCTATCTACATCATCACAAATACAATCTACGAGCTATTTCTTACAAGAACTATCATATAATATTGAATCTCTTTCAAACTAGTCCTATTTTATATATCCCCAAACACAAAGTTTAAAGCTGCCGCTGGATTGCTTTTTTTTTTCCTGAATAAAACTCCGTGGAATGGAATGACCAATTCTTATTGGTTCCAAAATAAAAATACCAATTACATGGAATAAAAAAAAAAATCAGTGGAAGCACGGTAGTCTATTGGTTAAGGTTTAAAGGTTTCTACATCAGGTCTGGGGTTTGAACCCCAGACTATGCAATTTCTTGCAGATTATAGGAAATCCTGGTTTCAAGTCCTGGAGAGAGCGATTTATTATAACAATTATGCAGACTACGGAAGAAAGGTTTACAAGGGATCTACAATATGGTACAAATAAATCTGGTCAGACGTGAATCTTCATAGGACGGCTCAGGTGATGCAGTTAGGCGTAGATCTCATAAGACAGGTTGTATTGTCGGTTGTCGAATCGTCTATGTAATCTTTCTCATATCATAATTGTAATAACATAATAAATCAGCGTTAAAAAAAAGATCATATTCTAGAAATTCCTATGAATCAACAGAAACAAAAAGAATACACTAATAAATCATTCAAAAGAAAAAAGTTACGTGAATAAAGTGGAATGAAATAAAATTAAATATTTTAACTATGTTTAGACATTACTTATTTATTTGCAGTCAAATAATATATTTCTTAAGATTTTAAATCTATAATATAATGAGGTAGTTGCTTCATTCCTGATGCGACACGTCAGCGTTTTTGTGGGGCCCACTTTAAAAAAGTGTGAAAAAGTGTCAAGTCCATGGTTTGAACCCGTGTTATTGAGATACAACCACCAACATTTATACCATTAAACTAAAGGATGATTTGTACAAAACTAGTATATATTTATGAAGGTTGGAAGCCCTTACTTCTTGATATTTCTCTGAGGACCGGGCCTGCAACTGTATTATGAGTTTCATTTTTAAATGAGTTTCATCACGTCTCAAGTTTGCAACAATTATAGTTTTCCCATATTGTAAACCGTCATCGTTTAACATGAGTTATGATTCTTTTCATCATTGTGTCAGACAGGTATGAGTTATAGAGTTGCACCGTTTGTCTGTTCATAATCTATTTTTTTCACCGGTGAACTCTTCATCTCCCCATCTTAAATCGCTTGATCATAAATGTTCCTGATTTGTAGCCCCTCTGTAAACCCTATATATATATATATATATGATTCTCATCTTTGATGAACCCAATATGCATCTCCACAAAACTCATTGATTCCTCTTAGCTTTAACCATCTTCTATAAAATGTCTCTCTATGCCTCTCCAGTTTCTCAAACCAGCGTCACCGGCGTCCGTCACTCAACCTTCGAGTCTCTCCGTCTTTGTCATAGTATTCAGAGCATAGTCGCTGGTCTCCTCCGATTATGGGACTCCCTTAACTTCAAGAAAGACAGTGAGTTTATGGTAAGTTAATCTTCGATCTATCACACTTATTTAACATAATTGTTTTTAATTGATTTCCTGATTCTTTGTTGAATAATATTATTTGTAGATTCCGTGATTCATGGGTTCATTCCCGCCGGATGTGCTAATCATTACATGCCAACTTTGAAAGCCGGTTCGTGAAAGTCGATCATTTTGAGGTTGCTAGGTGCTCGAGCATGTACAAGATAACTGATCATTCATTCCTCATTCGTTTCATCCCACCAACCATTATTGATGAAGTCATCACGAGTGCTCCTGAGATCAATCTCTAGTCATGATTAGGCTGTTCGACAATCTCCAAATGATTGCAACACACAAACCTAAAACTCCCAGGTGTATTATCATATTACTTTTGGGTTTATATTATGTTTTGATATCATAACTAATATTTAAACTCGCATGTGGTTGGGAAATCAGTTCTGTCCAGGATTCTGACCTCACCAAAGAAACAACTCGAGTCATTATCCGTCTCCTCATTGACCTGTAAAAGAAAATCAACACACAATTACTGTCTATATTGTGCTAACATCAATGATCAAAAATATTTTCTACCCAAGATCTGTGGTCGTCTATTTATCTCCCTTACTTATCAAACTAATTTCATACAAACCTTTATTTTACGGCTTAAAAGAAACCACAACAATTTAAATAATCAAAACACCAAAAACTAAAATCCAAAAAAGAGACGAATCATTAGTGATCACCTCTCTTTTTTTTTGTCTAATCTTACAAATAAACTTCTAACCAAATATACCAAACCAAGCACCTTAACTAAAACTCAACAACGACATATACATCGACTCAGCTAAACAAATACAAACTACATGACCAGCTATTTAACAATTTACAAACATACTTTCGCAGATGCTTATGAAGAAGACGAAGAAGACAACCAAGATCAGTGAAATCACCTAAACGAAAAAGCAGAATAAGTTATGAACTCTGATAAATATAACTAACAACGATTTTTGTTTACATATTACCCATAAAATAAAAGATAAACAAACACAGGCACACCAAGAGATACAAGAGACAATCCCAACTGACACAAAAGCATCAACAACATCTCCACCTCCTCACTCCTCTTGTCTTATGAAAATAGCTTACATGCTCAATGTCAACATGTCAATGCTATTGTCTTCTTATGAGAAATACATAAATTTGTTTAAAACTCATTAAGACTCAAATACTCAGAATTGTCACTCATTTTATAGTTATTTCTACAAGTCTTCATGTATTTGTTTTAAAGGTTCGGTATAAATAACAAGTTTAAAAATAAATAAAAAAATATGTAACAAACATAATAAAGATAATAAAATTATTATTTAATACACACAACTTACACAACTAAACTGGAGAAAAACTATTCAGAAACAAAAGTACTTTCAACAACCTTAATATAATTTATGTACTCTCAACAGTACAAGAAACAAATTAAAAAGACAAACAAACAATAAGTCTCAGTGACACAGCAAGCAACACTACGAACTATATCAATCACATTACTAACACAGTTTCGTCCTTCATAAGTGGAGAACAATGCCTACACAGTTCATCATCACAACTCTAACCCTATAACAATTAAACACTTGAAAACAATGATTTACCGAAAATACAAAACTCACAACTACAATAACTCTAGCGAATATTGAGAAGAAACTCTGTCCATAACCTTAGACTAAAAAAGAGCAACATATTTTCTTAGTGATCAAACTTACAAATCGAAAGTTGATTTCTCTCCTAACAGGTATTATCTTATCCTCTCATCATTGTTTATTAATTTTTATGAAATTTATTTTACTCTTAGATACAATTAAGTAGTATAATGAGAATATTTTAAATACTAATTAAAATTATAATTTCATTCCATTCCATTTCTTTAAAAATGTTACCATTTATATAACAAATGTTTTCTTGTAATTATTCATTCCATTTTATGTTATTCCATAACTCTATTATTCCATTAGACATTCCATGTTTTTAGTTCCTTTCATTCAGAGCATTCATAAAATCTCTTTTCAGTTACAGCTTAAGATTTATTTATCTTTGAATCTTGTGATCCCAAATTCCAATTTGCCAAATTGAAGTTTCAAGGGATTAATTATGGCTTGATCAATGGATAAGGAGTTGAATCATAGGAATTATATGGTGTTAGGAAGTTTTAGATTATAAAACTATCACAAAAACCTCTCGGCTTTACACGTAACCAATGAAACTGATTAGCTAATATTTGCTTTAAAGCTAATTTCTGTTCATCTATTATATAATGATTCGAAAGTTTTGGTATTATCCTATTGCAAAGAACGAAAAATGTTCACGTAGATTCTTTGCAAATGAGACGAAGACCATATTTAATGATTCAATTTATTTTTTTCTTCAAAATATAATAATTCTATAATAGAATTAGATTCTATTCGAATAGTACTCTATTTTAAAGTAAAAAATAAACAAATGACTTTATTTATAGAATAAAACATTTTTTACTTTATAATAGAATAAAATAAAATACTATTAGAATCTTTTTTACTTTAAACTATATTTTATAGTAAAAAATGAAGTATCATTTTAGAGTTGCTCTAAGAACCGAGCTCTATTTTTTCCATGTGGAGATAGAGGTAGTATTTGGATCAGCTTCCTATGAGATAGTTTTCATCTAGTTGACAAAAAAGGTTTGTGTAATGTACTTGGTGCATGTCATGAAGACCTTAATGTAGCTATAACAATTTTTTTGGTGCATGTCATGATCATGAAGACCTTAATGGAGCTATAACAATATTATAAAACATTATCATGATCACACGGTGGCAGGCAGAGAAGAACATGCCACAAAAAAAGAATTGAACCACCATTTGGTTTGTAATCAAATTTTGGTTCGGTTTCAGTAATTGCATTTGGTTTAACTCCGGTAATGCGACGCCGTTTCGTCGATCGACTTCTCTGATTCTCTGATCTAGAACCCTGAGCAAAGAGGTGAGACAGAGTTCCATTTTCGTGGGGTCAATGGCGGCGATGTTAATCGGAAGAGCCTTCAAATCAGCTAGAGCCGTTCGTGCTCGATCTTTCTGTACAGCATCTGCTGCTCGTAACCCCGATTCCGATGGCCAGTCATCGGAATCTTCTTCGTTCACGTTCGACAAGGAAAGCGAGAAGCCCATCCTCGTGAAAGCGCCGAACGCACGACGGAACAACAACGATTCGGATTCGGTGACGATGCCGACGTCTTTCATGACGGGGTCGATCGTGGGGAAGAGATTCTACAAGAAGGTGACGACGAGAGAAGCGGACGATGGGAATGGATGGACTGTGATGCTCGATTACAGAACACTTAAGACACCTTCGAAGAGACCTCTCAAGCTTCCTTCTTTGGCTCTCGCTAAGGCCATCGCAGCTGAGTGGGAGTATCAGGTTTGTTCGTTTCAAGTCTTGCTTCATAGATTCACTTCTCCAGTGCTCTGGAGCGTGGGTTTCATAGGATTTAGCTAGAATCCTTGTAATTGGATCTGTTCATTTTTTGTTTTTCAACGTAAATTTGAGATCTTTATGTTGTTCTTTATAGTCCCTAGTGTTCGATAAATAATGGATTTAATTCATTTTAGCTGAAATACTTGTAATTGAGCACAAAGGTAAAGCTGACAATTTGATGTGGTTTATAATCTGTTTTTTTCTTTAAGAGTCACTAATGTTTTGTTCTGCTTCTGGTTTTTTCTGAGTTCTATAACGTGATCAATAAGTTGGTTTAGTGGAAATTAACTTGGTTCATGTGATGTTAAAGCATTAGACTTGGCCTTTCGCTGCTCATTTTCTTTTTGTCATTCTACTTGGTATGAATGCAATGATCCTGTGTAGCTATAATGTGATAGGTGGGTTGAAGATAGGATTAGTGGAAGTGATCTGGGTTCATGGGATGTTAAAGCATTAGACTTGACCTTTCTCTGCTTGCTTTATTTTGCCCTTCTACTTAATGTTTTGTGCAGTGTCTGACTTTGGTATGAATGCAATGATCATGTGTAGCTAGCAGAAGGAATCAGACCATTCACAATGCCGCTGATGAAACTAGCATGTACTGCACTCGAAAGAGTTCCTCTCACACGCCCAAAGATTATTGAGCATCTGTTAAGAAAGTTACATCAAGATCTCGTCTTTTTCCGAGCGCCTGAAGATAATGATCTAACCAGTGACGTCCATGGTATATACACTTTCTCTTCTACTCCACAAACTTGGAGTTTATAGACTTATGTCGCTTGTGTGCCTTTTGCAGAGGTTCAGGTTGAGAGGATTGATCCTCTACTTGAGTGGGTAGAATCAGAGTTTGGTATCAAACCCAAAGTGTATTCAAGCATCTTTGGAGGAAAACAAGATGACAAGCTAGTGAAAGCAGTAGAGGATCTGCTCAAGAAGACAAATGATGGTGAACTGGCAAGCATCGATGCGCTTGAAGCATCAGCTCACTCGGTAGTAATAGCTCTTGCCATCTTCTGTGGGAAATTGCAGATCGATGATGCAATCAAATTGATACGACTTGAAGAAGATTTGCAGGTTTGTTTTATCGCTCTCTTGCTAACATTATCTAAACTTTTACTAGTAATGAATATAATCTTCTTCACACGTATCATGCAGGTGGACAAATGGGGACTAGTTGAAGGTGGACATGATATTGATATAGCTGATCTCAAAGTTCAAATCTCAGCGGCTACTGTTTTTCTTGCTCTATCCCGTCAAAACTGATGATCATAAGTCTCTTTTGCTCAAAAAACCTTTTCAGTTATTCCCAAAAATAAAGCTTCTCTCTGAGCTTATCTGTTTGTAGAATTGATGATTGTAAGGGTTACAAGTTACAACAATACAAGAACGAATCTAAAGTCAGAGTTTCTTGCACATTTATTAGAATGGAAAACACACAAGTGAATGAGATTCCAGTGGATGCTGTGTGTGTGGTTTGAATTTGTTGGTTAAACAGATTTCTCAAGTTGTTTAATGTCTGCGTTCTGTCTGCCTGGCTTAATCCCTTTGGACAAGCACGCGCACTAGGTATGGGCATCTACAACTGAATTCGAAATTAAAACTGGAAAACTTGAATCCAAAATAGAATGGAGTTTGTAGGGTGTTATGTCGGGCACCTTGTATTATTCAAATCCGAAAGAGTGTTCAACAAAACTCAAAAATCCATTCTTCTGATCTTTTTTGTAAAAAATCCGATCTGGAAATCTGAATTAATATGAAATGAGATCTTAAAACTTAAATAAATACTTTCAATAATTAATTTCATGTTCATTTTAATTGATTATTAAAAATATTTGAACCAAAGTATTATTTACCAAACTCGAAAATTTTGAATCCAAAATAGAATTTATAGATTTTTAATATCTATGCTAATTTGAAAAATTATTAACTGAAACATGTACACCGATATGAATTCGAAGGGTACATGAAAACCGCCTAACGAGTACGGTTCAAGACTGTGTGGTCTTGGTACAGTTGGAATTTGTATTGAATAGCTCAGAGTCTTTCTTTAGTGTACTCGTCTGGACTGTGTAACCACTTGCATAGGTATGTGGTGGTAGATCCTGTGATCGACTCTCTCAATCTATGTATGTGATTAACTCTCTCAACTAATAGTGAACAAACTTGCTTGAATCCCACGAACAACATTGAATCAATGGGTCAATAGGGCCATAAGCAAACCACTCACTTAATCAACTAAATACAAGAACAATTTAAAGAAACTTTATGTAATATCCCGAATTGTGACATATGAAAAGGTTTAAAAGAATTAATTTGACTATTTATGTCACCAAAGTGCACTTATCTTTTCCGGCACACATCCATTTAAAACTCCAGAGTTAAGTGTGCTTGAGCTGGAGTAGTGGAAAGGATGTGTGACCTATCGGAAAGTAATTCGCGATAACGTGCGAATGAGGCCAAAGCACAGGAAAAGGTCATGTGGTGATTGCAGGGTCAGTAAACAATGATTTCGAGCCTTCGGATTAATAGACCGACTGCTGGAACGGGATGGGGCCTACAGACCGAGAGAGCGAACATAGGTGGCTCATTAGCTGTTGGCGGTTTGGGCGTTATAAGTGGTATCAGAGCCAGGTTAGCCGTCTCGGACCTGTCGTGGGACGCAACGAGGATGTTACGTTCTTTGAGAGGGGGTGAATTGTAACATCCCGAATTGTGATATATGGAAAGGCTTAAGAGAATTGATTTGGCTACCTATGTCACCAAAGTGCGCTTACCTTTTCCAGCACACATCCGTTTAAACTTCAGAGTTAAGTGTGCTTGAGCTGGAGTGGTGGAAGGATGTGTGACCTATCGGGAAGTGATTCGCGATAGCGTGCGAGTGAAGCCAAAGCACGGAGAAAGGTCATGTGATGATTGCATAGTCAGTAAACAATGATTTCGAGCCTTCGGAAATTAACGACCAACTGTTGGATGGGATGGAACCCATGGGCCGAGTCAGCGGGCGTGGGTGGTCCATTAGCCATAGACGGTCGGGGTGTTGTACTTTCTTTGAAACAAAATATTTATGAACTAACTTAGATTAAAAGGTGATTTACAAATGAAACAAAGCTAAGCTTATATAGGCTTGATACACGACCTAAGAAACTAAAACAAGAAACAAAGATTACATAGTAATAAAACTAGCGGCTTGGAGAGAATAATGGGATTTTGACAAAAATAAGGGAACTTAATGATTTGCTTAAGTCTTAGCTTTGACATAAAGTAATATTGCCTTAGGACTAGGTTCTTTAAATATGTCTTCGGAAGGCAATGGTCGAAGTAATATGGTTGTTGGTGTTTTAAGTCTTCAAGTGTGAATCCATCCAAAAATGATAAGTTGATAAAATGAAGATCCTCCTGATCATAATCTTATGTTTGCTGGTGCATGGTAAGATGATGTTTGACCCCCCCCCCCCCCCTCCCCCCCCCCCTAGGTGGTTAGATGTGTTTTCTGAGTGCTTAGATGTCTCTCCTAATGGCCTTTAACTTATTTAAAAGTGCTTGAACTTGTGAGTTTAGAAACAAGGTAAGCTTGAGAACTGGTTTGATCCATTTTGAAAAATAGATCATAACTTGAAATTGATGTTGACTTTTGCTTTTAGTTTTAGGCTTGTTAGAAAAATAAACCATCTTGAAATCGACAATGATTTTAGGACAGTCCGTTTCATAGTAAAACTGAAATCCACTTCAATAGTTTGATACAATCGTTTGGAGTGGAGAACATCTAATTTGTAAATTACATAATTTTTCGGATCGTGCAGCTTTTGAGGTGATTCTACTTGATTTTAAAACTACATTGAATTTAGAATATATGCCCACTGATTTTTTTTTTGAGCAATTTTTTTTAAAGGAGTGCAATACGAGGATTTTCCGGGAGACCATCCATTCTAGTATTACTCTCACCCAAACACGTTTAATTGCGGAGTTTTGATGAGATCTGATGCATTATTGCTGATATGATCTCAAATACAATGCCTTTTTAATTAATTAACTACTATTGATGAACATAATTTTTTGGACCGTGCAGCTTTTGTGGTGATTTTACTTGACTTTACAACTACATTGAATTTAGAATATACGCCCACTGGTTTAATATTTTATTTCTTGCACATTGCAAATACATGGCCTTTTTTAGTGCAAATGGATTTTTGGTGGTTTGAGTGGAATGTTTGGTTTACTTCTGGTTCAAACACCAATCTAGATATTGAGTCATTGACAAAACCCGATTCGATATGCAATCTGAATCGTGAACAAGATGGTCACAATTTAATTAATTAACTACTATTGATGATTAGTTGAAAACTGATGATAAATATTAGTGAGGCTTAGCTTCATCTACGTCGTCATCACCACCGTTGAACAAAAGCAAAATAATCCATCCTGACCGTTTATGAATACCGGTTTAAGGCTAATCACAAACTAATGGATATGTTTTTTTTTTATCAAACTAATGGATATGCTCTAAAACGCGCGCTGGCCTTGAGAAGAAGTGTGTAAAGACAATCTGACACGTGGCAATATCTGAGTGATGATTTTTTTTTCTCAGCCAATCAGTAAAAGAACGAGAACACGTCCCGTTTCGATACAAAAGACAAACAATGCATGCCGTTTTCTCGTGTGCTTTTAGTTTCAAGTTGCAACAATAAAAACAACGGACCCTATATTTAAACCTTAGAAAACGCTCATTGTTTCTGAATTTTTATTCTTTTTAACATTGATTAAAGGGTGATTAAATCCGCAATCAAACAAACAAAAACGTAATCAAAGCGTTTATTCAATAAAGAAAACACCAAAATCAAAAAGCAGAAGATAATCCCATTGTCTGAAGATCATCTCGTGTCCTAAATCTCAGCAGCTTTTACACAAATCTTTGAATGGCATCGGTAAGATCTTTATTATTATACAAATTACGTTCTAAATTATAAATCGCTAGTTTTTCATTTCTTGTAATGCTTTGCATTGATCAATAATTTATTCAAAAATATTTTTTGAAAAATCAGAATAATCAACAAAGACAACAACAAGATCGACCATTACCAAAATTTGGAGAATGGGACGTGAACGATCCAGCATCAGCCGAAGGATTCACCGTTATATTCGCTAAAGCTCGTGACGACAAGAAGACAAACGCTAGTGGTCGCGCTCCGTCGCAACGCCGTGATAACAACAACAAAGGGCAAGACGAACCTACGGTAACATTCATTCCTTTTAACAAATTGTCAAAATTTAGGACTAAGTTTACTCTAACAAAATATTAGCCTTTATCCGTTACTTCCCAAAAATACGAGGACTAAAAGTAAAAAACGTTTTTTTGCAGAAGAAACGGTTCTGCTGTTTCTGAGGAACATGATCAAGAAAAGCCGCGTCAAAAAAAAAAAAATTTGTAATATCAAATTGTTAGATCATTGAAACAGTTTCATATACACTGGAATCTGTAAAAGTGTATCATTACAGAGCTAAGAAACAAACTGTCCGTTTCAATCTAATTTCTGTTTCACTTAGTACTTACATTACACAATATCAACGTCTCTTAAGCCACGGTTTGGTGAATCTTGATCTGACCCGTTGCTACTTGTCTTTTTCTTGAACGATTTCTGGCTGAAAATCCGAGAAACGGTTATCTTAACCGGTTTTGAACCGCCGGCTTCAAACCGGTTATGTTTCCTGTCTAGATCATTTGATAGTTTCTTGACTAGCTCCACAAAATGCCTTCTGAATGTTGGATATCTTGACACTGATTTGGTCAATCCTTGAAGCCTTTTAAAAACCAAAACACACAAATGGTTAAAACCAAAACAATATTCATTTACTTGTTAATGAAGTTTCATTTGATATGGTTACCTGCGAGCAAAGGCGTCAAGTTCAGCTTTTCTCAACTCGGTCAAAGGAGGAGATTCAGAGGTTTTAAGTCTCTCTGAATCTCCAAACAGCAATACCAACTTGCCAAGATACTCTTCTTCTTCTTCAGATAGGTTAGCTGCTTCGATCTGGTCTTTAAGGATCAGAAAGGGATTCAGAAACCAATCAAAGAAGGTATCTTTTGGTCGGTTCCTTGTTGTTATCTCTGTTCTACCGTCACCGAGTAATAAACCGGTGGAGTTGGATTTGATAGAGCGTAGAAGCTCGTGAAGAAGAGAATAAGCGGGTAAGCCAATGCTGATCACTTGACTGCCTTTGCTAGACTTAGCTTCCTCTATGTCCTTTGAGTTTATGATCCCTTTGGTTACCATTAACTCTCCGTGCTGCCTACATTCCACAAAGAGAGCTTCCAGAAGCTGCAGAAACCACAAAAAAAGGATGTCCAAATTTAATATAATAACCAAAGATGTTGAGTAAAGAGTCAAGAGAAAGAGATTGTAGAGTACATCAAGTGGCTTCAGGTCAATCATTGGGCCTCCTCTGTTTGATCCGCCTCTTGATGGAGTTGTCTTGAAAGAGTTTGGTCTTGAAAGACCACCTGTACCACCTTCCTCTTCCTTTCTTCGATACTTTGGACTGTTAAACAGAAAAAAAAAACAAGTTTCTAGAGTCAAGAGACACACACAAAGATTTGTACGTTAATAAATTGGCCCAGAGAAACAAACCTGGGAAAGCAAGAACCTTCAGGCATGTCTAGAACATCATTGCTATACTCATCGTAAATAGAAACAGAAGCAACGACATAGCAGAGGCCAAAGTAAAACGAAGATTCCTGTGTGTATTGAGACAAAGAAACAATCAAAAAAGATTCAAAACTTTTCTCTCAAAAATCAAGCTGATGGGTTTGTGATGATAACAAACCTGATATGAGACTACACCCGCATAAGCACCAAGGAAAACACTAGAGACCACTGATCCTAGAACTGCTCCAACAACACCTAAAGGCCAGAGTAAGATCACAAGGCCAGCGATAGGGACACACATTGTTTCCAGGAAAGGACCTTCACGTCCAATGAGATCATGAAACAAACGGCGCCACCCTTTAAACAACATGTAGGGGCTTTTGAATAAGGCTATGAGTGAGACCATTGTGAAGTCAACAAGAATCCCAAGAACCGCAGCTATCAAAGCGCCTGGAATTTGCAGTAACCTGAGAATATATGTACATAAGTTAAGTTACAAACTGTAAGAGAAAAACACAATTTTACTGAGTTGTTGTAGACCTTATTTCGTAGTAGTGATCGTCGGCGCTAGATGTTCTAAGATCATCCATAAAGGAAAAGTAGGAGTGAAAGCAAACATCTCTAAAGTCGCAGACAACGGTAAAGCTGCCTTTGACAGTGCTCCAAGTTCCATCCTAAATACAAATGAGTAATCCATATGACATGAAAAGGAAGAATCTTACTCACACATGTTGAAGAAAATGAACTTACGTAAAAGCAATGGAAGAGCGGGTTAGACTTCCCTTGGCCAACAGCATCGAAAGTGGCGAAGATTGGGGAGAAAAAGCCATACAAAGCACCTCCGAGGATGCTTCCTACGATACTAACCACAAGCCAGAGAATGATGCCGAGAGGAATGCATAAGCACAGGAAGAGCTTCAAGATCGGACCTAATTGTTTAGCACTGAAACCAATATAAAGATACCACTT
Organism: Brassica juncea; assembly: GCA_018703725.1. Classification (NCBI taxonomy): domain Eukaryota; kingdom Viridiplantae; phylum Streptophyta; class Magnoliopsida; order Brassicales; family Brassicaceae; genus Brassica; species Brassica juncea. The sequence goes on along the minus strand of CM031935.1, from coordinate 41,021,124 downwards.
TCAATATCGAGTAAGAAGGCAACAACTGATGTTTAAGAGAGGAAGCTACCTCGTAATAGAGTAGAGAGTCCAAAACCCATGAACAGGTAAAAGGCCTAAGATGATTGCAGAGTTTCCAATAGCCACAATGATGCATATAATCGGGCAGAAAACGATACCTAAAGCAAACAGAGGATGAGTAAAGAAACGATCATTTCCCCAACAAGTCATGGATTTGGTCACAAAAATGGAACTTTATGGTATTGAAGAACACTAAGCGAACCAGATGAAAGTAGAAATGCTAATTACATACAGTTTCACTAGCTTTGAAGCAAATGGTAAATAAAATGAATAAAAGTTACTCTTTGAATGTTCTCCTCAATTAAAGTTTGGAACTTTTTGGTATTGAAGAACCCTAAACTGGGTTAAACACTTATGAGAGAATGAAACAAATATATATTTACACTCTTGAGATTGACCTAAACAGAATAAGCAGACAATATTCAGGTCAACATCCATGAATGGACCACAAAATAAAACCCTCTGATAAAACCTTTCTCAGAAAGATTCAAAATTGGACTAAAGGGAAGGGAAAGGACTGCACCCATTTCGAATGGTGAATTAAATGACAAAAAAGCAAATCAACGAATTCGAAGTATGGATTGAGTGAAAGTTGATACCTTTAAGAACACCCAGAAGAAGTAAGCCAGTGAAATAAGGAATGAAGAGTATGAATCTCCACAGAGATGACAAGACTCCCTTTGGAGGCTCCATTTTGAGTTCTTCAAAATATTACCCAGAGGAAGCGGTAGAGAATGAGAGAGAACGAGAGAGAAACTGTCACAGATACGACAAGAAGTAATCTTTTGTATCCGATGATTTTAAGAACAAGACACGAAATAATCGAGGGATGGAGTGTGTTTGTGTGTGTGTGTGTCACATGTGATTTTGTTAAGGTTAAGAAAAACCGTGTTCTCTACGAATAAACCTTACCCAACAAAAAAATTAACAAAACAATTAAGCAAAAACACGAAATGTGACAAAAAAAAAATGAAAAAGACAACAACTTGTAATACTCGTCTCTTTTCCTAATAATCCTTGTGTGTTTCTTGTGTTGATAGGGGTTTTTAAAACGCTTTCATTTGCTAACATAAATAATAACCTCCTCGTACAATATATGTATTCAGAGAAGCGCACGAGAAAACGACAATGAACAAATGACTTAAGCGACAGACAGTTCATGGAATCACACTATTATTGTTTTATTTCTTGCTACTATTCAATTAAATTATTTATCAGATAATATTTTTTTTTTTTTTTTTTTTTTTTTTTTTTTGTAACAATTTATCAGATAATATAAAGCAAGGAATATGTATGGTGTTCAGTTTTACAACTATTATGACCTTTTTTTTAACATCAGAACGAATATGACATCCAATACATTTTTAAATTAAGTATTTAAGTAGATCATGCATTTGTATTTTGAACAAAAAGGTATGTAGAGCTTTTTCTATGATGTATACCTTTCATGTTTTTTATTAAAATATCTAGAAAGAAGACTATTGTTGTTCAACAAATTGATTTTTGTTTGATCTGTTTTAGTGGGCAAATCTTTTGCAAATAAAATATTGGCGTACGGTTGTCTTAACACACCTCCACCGTTGAGGCTTAGGTGGATTTTATCAATAAACCCTTTTTAAAAAAGAAGCAAAGATTAAAAGATAGCTCCATTAGATACCTTCCCGACAAATATCACTTCATCAGTTGTTTTTCTTTTTGAAAATTACATAATCAAATACACAATATGCTCTTTAGAATATCAGTGTGGTGTTTTCAAATACTCTATAATACTCAAGTCAATATGCATAAATAAAAAAAGAATTTTAAATGAAAAACAATATTCATAGCATAAATAAAGAGACTAATTTGTAAAATAACAAAAAAAAAGAAAGAGAAATTAGTTTTGTAAAGAGAAGGTAGAGAGATAGAAAGTGACAAAAAGAAAAAAAGGGAAAATTATCAAAAGGAAACAAAATAATATCTTTGTTGTCTATTTGGTATAAAATCATTTTTGGTCATTTTTTCACCTTTTTATTTTTTCTATTTTTGAAAATTAATAAAATAAATAGTTTTGTAAATCCAAAAAATTATTAAAAATATAAACAATGAATAAAACACCCATATACACAAGCTGGTAATTTTTTTTGTTCAAAAATTTGATAAATAAATTTTTTGAAATACGTTCTACTAAAAATAGATTGCGTTTTCTACGAAAAATGGGTTAGTAGAAAACGAATTCCAGAATAAACATGGTCATCTACTTTTTTTTAGAACGTCATTTTTACTTTTTGTTAAATTTCTAAATTAGAGAAATGTGAGTTCTACTAATCGTAATGCATGTTCTACTTTTATTAAGTATTCTAATGTTGGAATGCAAAATATACAATCTACTCTAACGTCTACTTGAAGTAGAAACTGCATTCAAGATTTTTATCATTGTTCTAAACTGTTAGAAGGCGCCTTCTATGGATAATCTTACTTGATTTTTTGCGAAAATTAATGAATTTCCAGTTAAGGGAATATTCTAAAAATCTCTTAAAAATATTCTAACTTCCTAAAACATATTTTGATCGATTTTACTTATCAAAAAATTAGAAAAAATGATTCTCCCTTGTCTTCTTCATCAATCTATGGTTTCTCCATAGTTTTTCTTTTGATTTTCACAAACTCTTGTTCTATGATGCATATCTATATAACATGTGGTGTTTGGATATTAGGTGCAATTACTGGATGAGTTTTTTTCTGCTGATGATAAAGGGGCTATGCTAAAAACAATATTAATTAAGGGTCTTTTTTTCATTAACCTTTTAAAAATACAATAAAACATATTAATTGTCTTTAATCCTTGATTAACTAAGGGTCATTTTTGAGATTATGAAAAAATTTATACTATTGGAACAACTTTAGGATGAATTTATATCATAGGGACAATAAAAGTGTTTTTTTGTTCTCTATTGGCAATTTTCCAAGGAAAAATGTGTCATTTTGATTAGTTAGTGACTTAGTGGATTATGATTTTTTTTAGTTATTAAGTACAATTTCCATAAATAAATATTTGGGAATTGTTGCGTCAAAAAATATTCGGTGGGTTTGTCTTAGACTATCCACATTAGTTTCAACACACAACACCCTCCACATCATCTTCTCTTTCTTCCAAATCAGTTTCTCTCTCTTCCACATAATAATTCAATACCCACACATTTCTTATACTCCACAATGGTTTGTTTAATAAAATTCAACACCCTATCCTACCATTTTTATTTTCATATTTTTATTTTTTTCTATATCTTTTATTTTGTAATAACATATTAATAATAATTATTAATTTAAATTAAATTACAATACTTAAGGACTATATAAAGGATAGTTTGAAGAGTTTTGGGTATAATTAAAAGGGTTTTTGTTGGGATCTATTTTTCAACAAGATAGAAAAATATAGAAATGAGAATTGTTTGAGAGGTTAAAGATGATTTTTTCTGTGTCCAAATCTAATGAAACAAGTCTCTATTTAGTATTTATAGAGTATAAAAATGATAAATTTTGATATAATTAATTTTAAAAATATATAATTTAATATATAAGAATTGAATCAAATAATGTAAAAGGCAAAAAAAAAACTCAGCACATAAAAAAAAGCTCTCTTTCATCCATTTCTCAGGAGCCATTAAGACCCAGACACGTCGCCCATCTCTCTTCTTTCTACCAGTTTTCAACGCGCTCAAAGTTTTCAACTAGTTTAATGACATGTCATTTTCAATTAGCTATTCAACTCTTCATTGCAAGGAGTCAGCAGTTGAATTAATAAATTCAACACTCCATTGCTCGTGGTCTTAGTAAGGCATATCCTAGTTGGATAATCTACCATTTTGGGGATAAAATGTTAAATTTAATACTCATTTTGTTTTTGACAGAATTTATATAGAAAAATAGTAACGGAAAATAAACAACAACAAACTAAACAAATAAATAAGCAACTACTGAATAACAATTGTGCATAAAAGACAAGGGATGAGTTGAACTGTCGAAGGGAGAGACGCTCGGACCTGAGAGTGGATACAAGCTGTGGGAACCGAAATTCGCACTGTCGATTTCCTTCGATTTGGGAAAGTTAGGAAAATCCTAATTTCCCAGAGATCATGGATATCTGCTAAACCACGGACCAAGCAATCAGAACACGATAGATATCAATGAAATATACGAAAAAAGCGAAAAGTGAGCAAAATAGGTCTTATTCTGAATCCGTGAATGGCGTTACAACAAAGGTAAAGCCTTGGCTGTGAGAGCTGTCGGCGGTTTCCTAGTTCAGACAACCAAAGACTTGTGAAAAACCTAGTTGAGTCGCAACTTAATTCTAGAAAACGGAAAATTGCCTATTGCTCTAAGTGCTAAGTTTTTTGCTGTGAATGCGGATCCTTTTGCACCTTCGCCCTGGACGTCCTAATATACTTCTTCTAAGCAGTCCAGTCGACTGTTGCCATTTTACACAATCGATTCGAATTTCATAAGCGGAAACAAGTTCTCGCAGATTTTTTCCGTAAAATCCAGATGATGACTTCGATCGAGATGGAACGAGAAAGGACTTGACCTTGTTCCAAAGAGTAAAGCTACGAGGATGGGAAGAAGGTCGATTGGGCAACCTTACTCGCCCGGATGGCGAGTTTAGCTCCCCTCCTTGTCCAACTCGCCAACTTGGCGAGTTGGGAGCGTCCAACTCGCCGAGATAGCGAGTTGGTCTTCTTCTTCTTCTTCTTTATTTATTTTTTTTTTTTTTTAAAGCAACTCGCCCACTAGGCGAGTTGGAGGTGTCCCAACTCGCCAAGTTGGCGAGTTCGTCTTGTTTCTGGTCCAACTCGCCAATCGGGCGAGTTGGAGGTGCTCCAACTCGTCGAGATGGCGAGTTGCTCTCGTCTTGGGTCCAACTCGCCGGGATGGCGAGTTGGTCTTGCTTCGAGTCCAATTCGCCAATCGGGCGAGTTGGAGGTGCTCCAACTCGCCGAGATAGTGAGTTGCTCTCGTCTTGGGTCCAACTCGCCGGGATGGCGAGTTGGAAGTGCTTTGAGTCCAATTCGGCAATCGGGCGAGTTGGAGGTTCTCCAACTCGCCGAGATGGCGAGTTGCTCTTGTCTTGGGTCCAGCTCGCCAATCCGGCGAGTTGGAAGTGCTCCAACTTGCCAGGATGGCGAGTTGGTCTTGCTTTGAGTCCAATTCGCCAATCGGACGAGTTGGAGGTGCTCCAACTCGCCGAGGTGGCGAGTTGTTCTTGTCATGGGTCCAACTCGCTATTCCGGCGAGTTGGAAGTGCTCCAACTCGCCGGGATGGAGAGTTGGCCTTGCCTCGGGTCCAACTCGCCAATCTGGCGAGTTGGGAGTGCTCCAACTCGCTGGGATGGCGAGTTGGTCTTGCTTTGCGCCCAACTCGCCATCTTGGCGAGTTGGTTGGCTTGTTCGGTTCGGTCCGTTTGTCATGTCGTTGATGTTCTCGGACGATCGAACCCTCGCTCTTGTTAGTTGTTTGAAGTTTACGATGACTTCGGACAAGTCTCTAATTCCTTGTCGGAACTGACTCGAAACTTGTCGTTGTATTTCTCGTACTCTTTTAATCTTTCTTTTTGCTAAGAAAAGATACCTTTCGAGGAGTTTATGACATTGGATTTTGCCGTGACCGATTTTGACCCCAACACAAGCTCTTCTTGTTTAAAGACTTACAGAGTTCATAATCTAATTCCCTTTTCGATGAGAAAATGGATGGTTCACTGAAAAAAGAAGAGGTTATCAAGTTCTAAGCACTGAGTTGCATAAGTAGAACATATCCAAGCACTTGATAGATATACCTTCGCATATTTTGATTGTTTATTGTGTCAGTTGGTCAACAAACAATTATAGATACACATGAAGGTGGCTATTGTTTGTATATATTCTTCTTGGTAGCTGGATCAATCTTCTCTTTTATATTTGTGAAGAAGATAAGATTTTAACGAGATAAAAATTGAAATAAAAGTTTTGTGAATGTAATCGAGTTTTATGGATGAGAGGTTTGTCTATTTAAGAATATTAGAAATTCCTAAGGGTAAAGAGTGAATTTTCTATCTGCCTATCTGGAATCTTGATATTAGAGACCACACTACTTAATGTTATGAACCAAGTAGAGGTTATAGATCCTAAAATCCACACTAAGTATTTGATAATGTTTGAGATAGAAAACTAAGGAAGAAAAGAATATGGACAACAATATCTTAGAACACAACGATTTAATCAGATTCTGATTGACGAAAATAGACTTTTATTGATTGTTTTAGGTTGAATACAATGAAGAAATGAGATCGAGAAATGCAACTGAGATCGAATGAAGAAGGTAGATCTAATGCGGGCTCGAATGAGGTTGATGTGTATAGTTGATTCTCTCTCTAGGGTTTTTCGCGTGTCTTCTCCTTTATCTTGGATCCTCCTTTTATATCAATTTGGTTCCGCGCTCTTCTTAACTGCCTGCTCCATCTCTGGAACTTCCATTACTTTGATCGAGCTCGCCAAATCCGACTCGTGGACCTTTCTTCTTCTAGGCTTTTGATCAACCTATTTTAATTCCACTCAACCTCGATCTTCACCAAAATTGGGTCCAACAGAGGTGATGTAGCTTATTGAGTTATTTAGTTTTGTATAGTGTAAATTTAAACACTACTACAGTCAGTCCCAAATCATTAAAATTCACTTAATCTAAATTATATAACATTGGTTGTTTCACCTAAATTTTAAATTAGTTTTAGCTTAGGAAAAAATAATAACATTAAAAGAAATAAAAATTAATTAATTTTAATAACTTGGATGTTTTGGCCTGGTATGAGGTATGGATCGTATTAAATAAATTTCCTTTAAGAGAGCAAACTCCTCTCAAACGAGAATAAAACCTACGACCTCTTAAACTCAAACAAAGTGATTCAAAAGTTTTAATCAGTAAGTCAATTCCTCGTTAGTAAAGAAAATAATTCTTAACTCTTGTATGTTTAAACATACATTGAATTCATCTAAAATAACCGTGTAAAATAGACATAAATAATTTGAAACTGAGACATGACAAAAATCTTATAAAAATCAGCCAAAAATTTTAACTTGTGCCTTCTTGGATGGTGCTTAAATCTTATATGTAATTAAACAAGTAAACATGCTTTAACCACTCCTTTCAGATATACCGAAAAACTCTATACCATCTCTTTCTGGCGCCGCTCAAGCTTGCCGGCCTCAGGATTCCTCAACTTTCTTGTGCTACATCTTTGTCTCTCTTCTCTTCTTCGACTTCATAGTTCTCCAATATCTTATCTTTTTGAGAGATCTACGGTGGGTTGGCTGGCTCTTGGTGCTTGCGACCGAGAATCAGTTCGGTGGATCTGTAATGTATCTCTCGTCTTCTCTATCTATATGGTTTATTCTTCTCTCCCTGATGAACTCTCAAGACTTTACAGTTAACACTGCTCACCATATCTCAGGTGTAAGCCTCAATGAATTTACAACAATAATTTGATACTTATCAATACGATGAAGACAAAGGTTGTTTCCTCTCTGTGGAGAAAAGTTTCGGTTTATACTTGCTCAGATAGATCTGCCAATTCCCTTCTCTCAGCCCGCTCAAACTCATGAACCTTCTAGTGACCAATTATGAGGACAGATTGACATCTATTATGCTTGTCATTTTTCATCTAGTTATAGTGTACACGGGACATTTATTTGTCGGTTTCTTTCTCTCTTTAATGGTCAAATCCATTTATAGTTTGATGTTCTAAAGGAAAGATACCTCAGTGATGAAGATCCTGATGGTTGACCCACAAATCTAGAATCGTTTAATCTTGTTTTATTCGGTCATCAGTTTTAGTAGATTCTTCTCAGAGCCCACACCCGAAATCAGAGCAGAAGAGGAGCACAATTGGAGTCTCTAGGTGATTTTGCTGGTTTTAGACAGAATTCAGAGCGCTCATTAGATAGTGAGAGACTATTTTTTCAACTACAAGATTAAGAACTACATTGCTCTAAAGTTAGGAAAAGAAAATCTTGCTTCAAACAGCCATGTAACATTAACCACTATTAATAAAAGTTTACAAACTTTTTCTCGCCAAAACAGAGAGATTTATTCCATTAAACTCCCTCTATGAGGTGATCTCTCCCGGTATCCATAAGTAACAAGGGAAAGTTATCAAGATCCCAACCGTTTGCTATCTTGTATAAAGGTCTACTTGGGGCCAGTAAATACAACGACTCTCATTTAGATGAAAAACAAGGTTATGGATCGTGTTGTGACGTCACAGGTTTTTGTGACTAATTATTTGTTATTTGAAAACAATAAAGTAAGGTTTGAGTCTTTTGTAGATTGGATCGTAAATGACAATATTAATATCTTACATAATGTTTTATCAAACTTTTATAAATTTGTGTTTCTATCTTTGTTTTCCGCTGAATTATATGTAGAAGATTTAGCCTATGGTTCCACGTCGTGGTTTGTACTTTGTACGATGCTTTAAATATATATTTAACTATTTTATTATCTAGTGGAATTCTACTTTCGTCTCGTCTTACTTGTATAGTAACATCCTTTTGTTTTACTGGGCCAAGTGTAGTTTTTAGACAGGCCCAATCAGTTTTATAACAAGATAATCTTCTAACTAAAATGTCGAGACAGAAACCATATCCAGCCCAATCTGGAATCTGACATCATCAGATGGACTCATCTCAAACCTGTTTATGTATAGCGAGAAAAGAGCAAGATCACATGAGCAAATCTGTTGGGAACCGTCCAAGAATCAGCCTTGTGTTCCAACCGACATTTAGTACTTTATTTTCATGCATTTTTAATTAAAAAACGATATATAGTAATTTGTGCAGCAAGAAATAGTTTATGTTGCATACTCTATATTTCTCAGTTCTCACGTCCCCTTTTTAATTATTTGCCGCCGATCTTAGGTTTTAGTATCGGTGTCGTCGAGTCTATGTTCGTTTAAATGAAGTACTTTATAGTTATTTTTGAATCTTACTGTAAATAATGATCACGTTATTACCTTCAACTTAATTTCAGTGAAACAAAACATATGGGAAACACATTACTCATGATTCTACAAACAGTTTCAAAACGAAGAAACCTACTTGGATGACAAAAAGTTCATGATACTATATGGTTTCATCTCACACCTATAATAAACAGGTAATGCCTTTTTACCACACTTGAGATTTTGATAAGTTTATTAACTTTTAAACATGTAACATAGCTTTTTCTTCTTCTTACATTCTCCAATTATCACGCATAACGTGCCTGCATTAAAAACTCTTGTACTCTTCCTTTAGTTTGCTAATATAATAATTTGTCTGACCTTTTGTATGATTCGAAAAACTGGATTCTCTTCCTTTCTTTTTGAACACCAACTTGAATCTCTTCCCATTGTAAAAGAAAGAGTTATTTTCAAGAAGTTATAAAAAGAATTATTTTAAAGAATAGAATGTACTCTTAAATAACTTTATTAGAGTATGTTTTTATCCCGTCTTATGTTTTAGATTTTACGATATAGTAATATACGATTCTAGGAATTCGAACCAGATATATTGACCTGCGTGGTGTATCTCTTGTCATATCTGTCTTTTGACCAAGAGACTAAGATTTCATTTCTTTTTATTGCTTTCGTGAGAATTTCAAGACCACAGTTAGTTAGTTTTCTTTTACGGCAATTAGTTATATTAACACTCCATGTCATTATAACTTGAACAGTATTAACCTGGTTTCTTAAGAATATCGCATGCATAAAAGGAAAGAATGAATATGGCATGAATTTGACAAGTATATATATGTCATGTATATGGTATAATATAATTGTTTACTAGATAATTATGTAGATATATGTGTGTATATATAATTTTTATACGGGTTATCTTTTTTCTCTGGTAAAAAAAGGTTTATTCATTGTAAATATACATGTTTATTTTTTCTTAAAATCTGCTTCATCTATCTATCTATTAATATAAAGTAGAGATTCCCTCCTCCTCATTAAGTCACGTCAGAAAATAGGAGTACCAGGAGTCACTACGTGTCTAAACATACAACCAAGCCGAGTTTCATTTAAATGTGGGTTCGTGGGTTTTAATCAATGTGTTTCGTTGACACGTGTCCAAAACTAAAAAAAGGTTTGTTGTTTTCCGTTTGTATTTATAATGGGCTTTCAAGTGTGTTGAATTTGTGGGTTTAGAATTATATTATTTGGGCCGCAACAATAAACAGAAGCTTAGCCGATTATCACCTTCACCTTCTTCAGATAGGTTATGATTGATTTCTATGGCTCTTCGTATTCTCGAGCTTGGAATAGGCCACATTATAATGGAGGTTCTGGAATCTAAGTGTCGATCTCCATTTCTGTCATTTTGTCTGCCGTTCATCTCTCCCGATTCGTTACAGGATGAAGTGCTCCATCGCCATTAACATCCTTCTCAACTCATTGAACCCACACAACCAAAATTCATCACCGTCTCACTAATCTTCCAAGATAAATTTCTTTTCATTATTATGGCTAACTCATCTGTCATAAATTTCTCATGTTTTGGGAGCTAGAAACATGAAATGCGGTGGCGAGCTAATGGGTATATACAAGCTCGATTTAGATTTAGATTTTGTTAGTTAGTTTTGTTTCAATTTGTTTTTAATTATCAAAATTTTAATTCTAAAGATTTCGTTTGTCGGAGAAAGTTTATTTCAGAAGCTTTCTTTTGTGGGTGATGATTCAATTTTGATTTTGTGTCAATTTGTTGATGTATCGATTATCAATTTTTTTTTTCAAAATCTTTGGTCGATGATTTGATTTGATTTAATTTGCAGGGTTAATGATTTTATTTTATGGTATTGTTCGCAAATTGACAAAGCGTACCCGCTTGATTTCATGGAAATTGGGAGTGTTGTATTTCAGTCGAAAAGGGAGGATTGGACTTTACTCTATGCTGCCATTACTTCAAGTAAGATCACCTCACATATGTATTCTTTCTTGCATGTCTCCAACTTCTGTAGTTTTTGTCTTTCTTATTATCTTACCATAACTGATCAGTTGAACTGAGCTTCTGGTTATGTGTATACCTGACTAAAAGTAAGACTCAGTCTTCATTCGCCCAGAAAACACTAACATGGATGGGACTTGCTTTCTGTTCTTTAGACTGGTTGTGTTGTTATATCCATTGGTTTGATTCACTTTTGTACATAATCTCTCTATTCTCTGTTGATTTTGAAGGTTTTTTTTTTTGGGTTTAGCAAAGCACTTGATCGTAGCTTTGTCTACGAAACTGGTGCCGGAAAACCTGTTCCCAGAGCTCTATTTATTGAACTCAAGGTTATCTATGAATTCCGTAGGGGAACTTACCATCAGCTTTTCCATCCTGAGCAGCTAACCTCTGGGAACAACTTGGCCGAAGACAATTTTACTGGTGAGGAAACCATTTCATTATCTCTTCTTCTTAATGATTCTTAAAATGGTGATTAGAAGTTATGTTGTTGCAGTTTGAATGGAGATTGGGGACCTTTGTCTTGATGGTGTGAGAGAACTTCCCGACAACTGTACTCGCTTGCATGCCTTTTGATCTCAGGTTTCTACTGCTGCTATAAAGCCTTACAACACTGTTTTCTTGCCGAATTCTTTACTTGAAAATCTCTCCATTTTCCTAAATTTTGTGAGCTCAGTGTTGCGGTTGTGGTGCATTGAAGTTTTTTGCTAGATATCTCCCTCAAATTTCTCTATTTTTTCTTTCCTATCTCGAAGTCACCATTGCTCTTTTTGCAGATCAACCTAACGAATCTGGAAGATATTAATGAGAACCACAGGCATGAAGGAACAAGGAATTGGTAATGAGGAATCTGGCGAGCCCGACAGCAGCACGAAGAAAGGGGAAAAATGCGGTGTCTACGGAGGGCAGATACACGTGTCACACATGATGTGTGATCTGATTGTATGATTTCCCCAAACGTCGTCAGGATCCTGGTGGGATGCAAGCGGGTGTTAGTAAAGGAGAAAATTTTAGGGCTTAAATACTTGGTATCACGCAGTTTTGATATTCTTATGTTTTCGGATTAACGGAGAAATCTTTTACAACTCTTAGCTTTTATCAATCATATTAGTTAGTGACAAACACTCGAGTTGCTATTTCTTTGTGGTCATTATTTTCTACCGTCTAGATCATGACCTAACCTTAGTTTGATCTTTCATATTTTTTTCTGTATTCTTATAACCTTAAAGAAAGGTTGGTGATATTATTTTTTAACTTTGGGATCAATATATACTTTTGCATGAAAAAATTACGACATATGAGTTAGCCATAATAATGAAAAGAAATTTATCTTGGAAGATTAGTGAGACGGTGATGAATCGTGGTTGTGTGGGTTCAATGAATTGAGAAGGATGTTAATGGCGATGGAGCACTTCATCCCGTAACGAATCGGGGGAGATGAGCGGCAGACAAAATGACAGAAATGGAGATCGACACTTAGATTCCAGAACCTCCATTGTAATTTGGCCTATTTCAAGCTCGAGAATACGAAGAGCTGTAGAAATCAATCATAACCTATCAGAAGAAGGTGAATGTGATAATCGGCTAAGCTTATGTTATTGTTCTGGCCCAAATAATATAATTCTAAACCCACAAATTCAACACGCTTGAAAGTCCATTATTAATACAAACGGAAAACAACAAACCTGTTTTTAGTTTTGGACACGTGTCAACGAAACAAATTGATTAAAACCCACGAACCCACATTTAAATGAAACACGGCTTGGCTGTGTGTTTAGACATGTGGCGACTCTAGGTACTCCTATTTTTTGACGTGGCTTAATGAGGAGGAGAGAATCTCTACTTTATATTAATAGATAGATACATAATTATTCATTAAAGATATCATTGAATTTAATTACTCTATGGTTTAACGTAATAGTTCAAATTCAAAAATCACTTCAGAAGTAATAGTTTAATAAATATCAACATTGTTTCATAGATTGGGAAGAACAAAGAACTACAATGAGATGTAACTATGCGGAATAAAAAATAAGATAATAGAAGAAGTAAAAAATTAGAAGAAAGAAAAAGCGAAAGTCTTTAAAAATCACAAACACAACACTTTCTAACTTCTTAAAATAAAAGTTATAATAATTGTATGTATAGGTCACTCGCAGATGTATTCGTTACAACATTTTATCACAATTTTAAGTTATAAATCTTCAGAAGTGTGGAAAGAAACGCAAAAACATATATTCACGACATTTAACATGTAAGTAAATGTTGCATTTAATCACCACCAACTTAATATTTTAGATATTATGAAATATGGTTCTAAATAAGCTAAATCACATGTACAACTATATGTCTAATATTAATAGATATAATATTTAAATAAAAACATACGCTATGACACACATCTAAAATTCAAGTAACCTTTTAGGACCTCATTATAACATAAATACCAAAACAAACAACAACAATTTTTTTATAATAGTAATTACTAAGATTGTCAAAAACAACTATAATACCTTTAACAGAGAGTTCCTCTAAACTAAAACATCATTCTCCACTATTTATAAACACTCACAAACAATGGTATTAGAAAATTCAATCTCATCTTCTTTTGATTGAGTCCGATTATTTATGTATTATATAGTATTATAAAACTGAAAACACTATAAAAGCTTACAATTCAAGATTAAAACAACAAAAATATTAAGAATTCGATTATTTTTAGTTATGTAGTTGAAATTTGGTGTATGCAACATAATCATACTTACACCCAACTCAACATAAAAGGAATTTGATACCAAATTACATCTTTTATAAAACCCGATCCATCAAATCCCGCCCGTAGGGCGGGCCTATTCTAGTTAACTATAAAAGTGGCAAAAGCATACAATAGGATCCTATTACATCGCTTTAAAGAAATTTTAATGAAGTCTAAATGGATTTAAAATCCCAATTAGTAGTTGACTACGGAAGGTGGTTTTTGGGCTCGTAATCAAAGCAAATAATTGCCCAAGTGGAAGCCATAGACAGATCACGAAGATGAGATCACGAAGCCATAGAGAACACCGTTGGTCTCAAGGGAGAGATATCCAAAGTTGCATGCAGGCGCTAGATTCCAAAGGCTGGGTTTGTCTCATAGCAGAGATGCGATTCTTGATAATCAAAGAGATGGTGGAAAGGATAACATCGATTGATTTGAAGCTTGATCGATGGAGTCTGTTGTTGCGCTCTCTCCAAATTTCATGGATCGCTGATTGCCAAGATAGGATGGTTAGATAGCGCCTATACTTGTTTCCAGTGAGACTGACAAGAGCTTGCAGGATGTCATCCCACTGATCAGTTAAAATGATGAAACTTAGCTTTGAAGACAGGTTCCTCCACACTCCGGCAGAGAACGAGCATTGAAAGTATATGTGGTTCCGACTTTCAGGATGGAGATTACACAAGAGACATAGAGGGTCCGTTTGCAGCCCCTAGGAGAGAAGCATGTTGCGAGTTGGGCATCTGTCTAGGACAAACATCCAGGTTAAAGTTTTGAACTTTGGGATCCCTTTCTTAAGCCATACGACTCTGTGCTAAGGTACCTGCGGCTTTGATTCTCTAATGCTGTCATAGATTTGAGCAGAAATAAACTTGTTTGTGTTTGCAGATGAAGCATTGTTTTGAATCCATTCTGGGTAATCAGGCGCTTCTGAGAGAGTGGTTGTTGATAAATAAAACTGCACCTGCTCCATTTCTGGGGATCTAGCAGGAGCTAGATTCCACGAGTCTCCATTCCACAAAGAAGCAAGGGAGGATGATAGAGGAATACCTGACTGTCTAGGACCGTTTGGCCCCATATGCCTGATCAGTTGGCCATGAGGAGTCCAAGGAGAAGTTCAAAAGGATATCGAATTACCATCACCAGATATAACTCTCAGCCAATTGATCGCAGTTTCTCTCTGTCTTAGTATTTGTTTGAAGAGCCATGTGTGACTTTGGCTTTCTTTCATTGACCAGAAATCCTTGTCTTTGATGAAATTCTGATGAATCCACAACAGCTTGATGATGCAGGTTCTGTTCCAATAAACAATGTTGCAAAGACCTAATCCACCTTCTTCTTTAGATGTAGTCACTTTATCCCAAGAGACCCGAACAGTATATTTTCCTTCCAAGCTACCTTTCCACAAAAAAGCTGAACACATAGAATTAATTTGATTGATGCACTCCACAGGCAGTATAAAGGCGACACACCAGAAGTTAATAATGCCCGAGATGACAGAGCTTAAGAGTTGCAGTCTGCCTGCAAACGAGAGGTACTTTGTTGTCCAAGAGCTCAATTTTGATTTTAGCTTCTGGAGCAGGGGCTCGCAGTTGACTAGCGAAAGTTTTTTGTGTTTAGAGGGAGCCCAAGATAAGTCATTGGAAGGAAACCTTGGGGGATACCTGAAGTGGCCACCAGATCAAATGTCTCTTCTGGAGTAAGCCCTGCTGAGAATAAGCTCGATTTCTGTGGACTTATAGCAAGACCAGAAATTTCCTGAAAATCAGAAAGGACAGAGATGATTCCTTGCAAGGAGGCAGGAGATCCATCAGAGAAGATCAGCAAATCATCCTCAAAACAGAGGTGCGTTAGCTTCGACTCCTTACAACGAGGGTGATAGCCAATAACACCATCTTCTGCTGCTTTGTAAAGCAGCAGAAACTGAAATGTTATAACGAATTATCTTTACAAAGCATGAAAATGAAATGGTTGTAAAGCAGCAGAAACTGATAGCCAATACAACGTGTTATCTTTACAAAGCATGAAACCGAAATGGTTATAATGAATTGTGTATCACACCACATGTATCATGTTGACATATAAAACATATATTTTGATAGATTTTCTTACATTTGAAGAATTTTAGTTTTGTACATTGCAATGATTCAATCAAAAGAAAACCAGTATTGTTTGAAATCCCTACAATATTATTTGGTAAGTCATTTTCCTATATGTCTTACCCACATTAATTTTTACAACGATTAATTACATAAGTATTGTTAATATTAAATTTATTGTATTTAGTCATCATTATTATATTTTTATTTATTTTTAGTTTTCTTTTTATTTTTCTTTATATTTTTTCCAAATAACATTAAATAATTTTAAAATTTAAAGTTAAAGAAAATATATATATTATACACATTATGATTTTATAAGAAAATGAAAGTTCACAAAAAATATTTTTATATCAAAAATTATATTCCATCTAAAGCATAATCTTAAATAACATAATTATATATTTAAGTCACAAAATTATTTTTATATATAAAGAAATTTTCTTTAAGGATTTAAAATAATTTACATAACATAAAGCAAAATATATTTAATGAAATAAAATAATTTAGAATTGATATTACTTAGATGTTTTATTTATGTTTTGCATAATATTGTTTTTGTTGAATTTTGATACAAACTTTTTATTTTTTATAAACTATATATATATATATATATAATTTTACTTGAAATTTTCTTTATATAACATGATTTCTGAAAATAATTCACAAGAAAATATTTTGGGTATTTATTTTTTAAAAAATTATATAACATGATTTCTCTAAAACATACCAAAATATTTTGGTATTATTTTAAAATATTAAATAATATCCTTCTAAACTGATTTTAAGCAAGATAACAAATATTAGAAGATGAAATAAAAAATAGTTTTTACTATTAGTGTATTTTAATCGAATAATTACAAACTTCTTAAAAAATATCATAACTAACAAAATATATTGTAAAAATATGATTTATGTATCTTTGACTTGATCAAAAATTTAATTTGTTTTTTCATTTTATTCTTAAAACAACATATATTAAATTATACATAAATTACTAAAAGATATTTACACATCTTCAACAACAACCAAACAATAACCAAATAGATGTATATCTACAATCAGATGTCTAATTAAAATAACATAATGTTAGTTATATCAAATCATATATACAAATAGCAAAATGATTAAAAATTAAAAATATGATATTAATCAATTGTTATAATATGTTTATTTGTTAATACTTATATCTTTGCATGATCAGAAAAGAATGAATCAGTTTATAGATATTTTAAATCAATATAGTAACAAGATCGTAATATTTATGACTTTTTCGACCCACGTGGGTTGATACCCTAAAGGATAACAAAACTGGCCTTCTCCCTCCTAAAGTAAATCTCAAGGGACATCTTTAGAGGAAGATATATGAATATCATAAGATTTTATTCACCTAACTAACAATGCCTTATTAACTAACACAAAAATCCACACGCTTTGCTACGACAGGACACAAATTATAGGTTTATAAAGTGGATGCAAAGTTGTGAAATTACGTTTTTCCCTTTAACAAGGAAATAATAGAAGAATATTCACAACCATTTAAAATAGTTTTAAAGCACAATTAGTTTGGTATATTTGTCAGTTTTGGTTCAGATTTTTCAGTGTATAAATTATAGGAACCGAATTTGATCCAAAAAAAATTATAGGAACCGAATATCACCATGACACTATATACTATGAGTAATCTAATCTATTGGGTAACCCTGGTGTTTCAATTCTTACTAAACTATTATCCAACTGAAGTTTTGGATGTTACAGATCACCACAGAAAAAGAGGCAGTTTGGTAGTCATCATTTCTCTTAGACAATTAGATTCCTTTGTGGACACTAGGGTTGTCTTTGACCATCATGATGTAATAGACTAAAGATTAATCATAAAGATATTTGACTCCTGAATTACAAACAAAACTACGTTAAAACGGCCAAATAGAGGAAGGTCATATTATGGTAATCAAATTCCGGGAAAGAAGATGATCTTGATAAGAATCTTAGACCTTAATTATAGAAAAATACTCTCTCTTTTTACACAAATTAATGTTTTAGCTTTTTATATAAAAGATTAATGTGTTGACTTTTAATTTATGCATTTCATTTTAAAAGTAAAACATAAATTAAAATCTAAAATAATAAGTAGTGGAACTTATTTTACCAAAAAAGTAGTGGAAATTTATTATGAAGCAAACAAAACAAACCCATACTAAAAATTAAAGTATGTACTTAGTTTTTCTTAATATACTTGAAAATCCTAAAACATAAGGGAGAGTAATTGACAGTTTGTGACTCTTTTTTTTTGCACTTTTTTGGGCAACCTCACGAAATTATCTTTAAATATAACTACAGTTGAGTTAAAGACACTAGATTTAAGGTAAGTAAAAGAGACTGAAAATAGTCATGAACATTGTTTTTGCATACATAATTGGCATGAGAATTTCAAACCCTGATTTTTAACAAGATTTATTTCTTACAGAGATCATGGAGCAAAAAAAAAACTAAAATGAGCAAGAGAAACTGGAAGAAGAAAACCATAAAAAGTGGAGAGAAAGAGAACCCACAAGAGAGAAAATGAAGAAATTAAATAAAAGAGTATTTGATCTATTATTTTAAAAGATTAACGAGCTCTTTTGACCAAATTGAATAACTAAAATGAATACACGCTCTTTTTTATTTACTTTTCCAAACATATGATTATTTTTCTAAGAAGTATTGTAGTAAAGTGTGTACCAAATCTTGTTTTTCTATAAATATAGGACAGCACGTCTCTCTTCTTCTTGCAAGCAAAAGAAAGAAAGAGAGAGAGAATGGGCAAGCTAATGGCAAAGAAGTTTTGCCTTGGGTTTGGGTGTGGAAGAATTGGGACAAGAAATAGCAACAACAGAAGGTCATCATCATCATTATCTTCTTCTTCATCATCATCATTATCATGCAACAATAACAACATAAAATGGGAGATGAGGCCTGGAGGGATGCTGGTTCAGAAGAGATCAGAAGATTCCAACACTGACGATTTAATCAGCCTTAAAGTCTCCACTGTTTCTCAGCTTTCATATGAAATCTCCATTGATGCAAACTCCACTTTCGGTAATATTTACACATATTGTTCTTATATGTTCGTATATTAACACTATAACATTTGATTCAAACATGTACACTTTTAGAGTTGAAAAAAAGGAAAGGGTATATTTTTGTTGTTGCTGCTTTTGTTAAAGCTAGCTTAGACAACTAAGTATTCACTCAGCATAATATTTTCCAGGTAGAATTGTATTAAAATTTAAACTCTGACTTTCCGCATGTAGACATAGTTCAAATATCGGACATAAAGTAGTTACTAGTAAGAGTGTAAGACTAGCTAGAACATATTGCAACTTTTTACTTATGACATACTTTTTATTTTGTAATAACTGGCTATTTATCTTTCAAAAATACAAATATTAACCTTGTGTTCGAATTTTGAAATATTAAAATTATTTAAAGTGAATAGTTTAGTCATCCTATTTTTCGGTTCATTGTCAGATTAGTATTTTCCAGTTAGCATAAATAATAGTGACTGTTACCAAAAATAAATATATAAACAAACATTATTCTGGTTTGGCTGGTAAACGATGAATAGCAACTAACAATATTTACCTTTAAATTAAGTGGTTTGACTTTTGATACAAACAACTATGTCTTGGCGCTCGAATACCTGTTCGGATTCGGATCAAATATTCCAGGTTCTGAAATTTATCATCTTATGTCATATTCTAATATTTTATAAGTATGGATCAAGTATAGATAATAACATTTTGGATTCAATTCTAATTTGTAATATAATTTAAAGCCTATAAAATAATCGTCATATATTATTCGAATTTGGTTTATATCGAGTCGGATTTGGATATGTTTTGTATCACTCTACAAAATTTGTTCGTATATTTTTATATTCTAATCCAATAACAGATCAAGTTTTTCGATTTAGGTCTGATTCGGAATTCAGGTTTCAGATTTTATTTTCAGCCCGGCAAACGGCCATTAGTTTTTACAGTTCCTCAGTTATTATTTTTTTCTTCCCAGGTGAGTTGAAGATGATGATAGCAATAGTGAGTGGAATTGAGCCAATAGAGCAGAGACTCTTGTTCAAAGGGAAGGAAAGAGAAGACAGAGAATACTTACACATGATTGGGGTTGGGGATGGGGACAAAGTCTTTTTATTACAAGATCCTGCTTTTAAGGAGTTGAAACTTCTTCGTCTTTCTCCACTTCCCAATTACTGCCTAATTTGATTCCTTACTTTATTTTAACTGATTAATCATTCGATTAATTAGCTCTAATCTATTTGAAACACCCTCTTATAGAGAAATGGAATGCTATAAGTTCTTGTAGGAGTATTATGTTTGTTAATTTGTTGTACTGTCTCACATTTGTTAGGGTTTGAATTGAGTGATTAATTATATGTTTGAAGATCATAGTTTCTGAGTATAAAAGTATTTGCTTACACGATACTATTCTAGTTTCAGTTTTAGAAATGTGGAAGGTTTTTCATGTGATGTAACATTTTCTGTTTACGCAAATACGTATTAGGATATTATGTCTTTGAATATTTACAATCGCACCACAATTAATAATAACAAAAATATTTACATATTACTTGTGTATCTATATGTTTTTGCTACTATTAAAACCCTACTGCAATTCTTCTGCTTATTGCCATTCAAACCCTATATATTCTACGGAGAACAAATAATGTATGTAAAAGTTTGAGTAGTGTTATAAAATAATTGATGCTAAGGTTAAAAATTGAAATAATATTTCACTAGATGGAAGTTGGGTTTGTAGATGTTGGAAACCCTAACTCAAACATTAGAGCGTTTGTGGATGTTTCTCATTTCTCATTCTTATATAGGGGAAATCGTCTCCAATAAATGAATATTTAGATAAATGGTTTATTTCATCCAAGATCAGTGGTTTTAATTAATACTGATATATTAAACTACATTTTAATAGTAATTTCAAAACATATAGCAACTGGCAAAACATATAATAAGCTTACATCCTCTATATTCCTTTTAAACACAGATAATTTCAAATCAAAGCCCTGACTAATCTCTTGAAGCAATATAAATTCACCAAAAACATGTAATCAATAACTATTATTACAATGGTATTTTACAAAATAAAAATATTTAAATTTTACAATACCGACGCGGCTTGGAAAACTGGCTCAACATGATTCACCTGGATCTTCTCCGATCAGCCAGGAACCGGAGCTGTCTCGCAAAGCAATCACCCTCGATCATGTCTCCTCACCCGTTATGGCGGAGGTCCTTGCGATCAGCGGAGCTTTACTACATGCAGCATCTCTCAACCACTCACATATCTGTCTTTAATCAGATTCCCAAGTGCTCATACGAGCAATTGTAGAGGATGGATTCTAACTTCCCTCAAGGCCCGAAGGACAAACGGCCCTGCCCGTCAAAGCATAGCATCAGCTCGGCTCAACGGCTCGAGATAACGAAGATTCGGCGCGGCTCCGGAACACCGCTAGTTGCTTCTCAGCGACTGAACGAAGCCGGCTCAACGGTCACCCGCTGCTGAACACGTATCAAGGCCCAACGAGCCAAAAGCCCAAGAAGGCGACGCGAACTAGGTCCTGGCGGAACGAGGAACGAATATAAAAGGGAAGATAGGAGCGACGTAACAGGGATCCAAAAAAGAAGATAGTCTCAGGACGGCCAGAATTAGGATTTTCATCTTTCTTATTCTCGCCGTTTTGTACCTTTTCCGACCTAAGCTCTCCGAGCTCCGGTCTTCCGTTTAGTCGTTTTTACTCTGTAACCGTTTAAACGTTCTTCCGACCATCAATAAGACGTCTTTGCTAAACCCACATCTTATTTTCCTCCAGTACCGTTTCCCGCACAAACAGTTGGTGCCCACCATGGGGCCTCCAGCAAAGTAACCCCGGCACGATGGCGACTAGTCTAAACAGTGCCTCCTCAGGGGACGAACGAGAAACCCCCAACCAGACACCCACTCCAGTAACGGCGACTCCAGCACCATTACCTCCATCTTCCATCAAAACCATCATGGCGCGCCTCGCACAGTAAGACGCGGCCCAGAAGGCAGCGACCGAGCAGATAGCCGCTCTGGCCAAGATCCTCGGTCCCTTAGCTGCAAACATGGAAGCCTCGACGGCACAAATCCGTTGACAGCTGTTTAACACCGATGGAGCGCTTAACGACGCGCCAGAAACATCGAACGCGCGTGGTGCTGCCAACAACACCGCAGCGCAAACCCTACCCGGTCTCAACTTACAAACCCCCGGCTGCTCTAACGCGCAAACGGAAAATGAGCTCGCGGCGTTGAAACAATTGGTCCTCGAAATCAGCTCCAAAATACATCACGTCACGACGTCTGCGCCGCAGATCGAGCGCGTCCTCGCCGAGTCTCTCCGTACACCGTTCACAGAAAAATTACCAAAGTGAGGCTCCAGAAAATGGAAAAACTCCGTCTACCTACCTTTAACGGAGTCTCGGACCCATCCGTCCACGTCACGTCCTTCAACATCGCTATGCGACGTGCGAACTTCTTCGACGAGGAAAGAGACGCCGGCTTTTGTTAGCTCTTCGTCGAAACCTTGGAGGGACCGGCCCTCAGTTGGTTCACTGGACTTAAGGAAAAGTCGGTCGGCTGCTTCCACGACCTGTCCACAGCTTTCCTAAAAAATTACATCATGTTCACCCGCGAGGAGACGACCGCTTCCGACTTATGGGACCTCACCCACGCGAACGGCCAGAGCCTTCGTGATGCACCCTAGGAAACGCTACTCGACCGGTAAGGGGGATATGAACTCCGAAAGGAGAACTGATGGTTTGAATGACGACACAATGGGTTGCGGAAGGCCCAATGATACTGCCAAGGTGTCTGATCAACGCCTGATATGAATCACAGGTCCGTTGAGGAGACTATCTCGATCTGTTGCCGGATGTGACGCACCGGTCCAACGAGAAAGAGTGTGTAACTTGGAGCTAACCACACCAAGAAACAAGAAGTGTTCTACAAAGAACAAAGGAGATAAACTCAATAAAAAGGGAAAAAAGGAATGCTTTATTTCGTGGCTCATAAGCCATATATATAGGATTACAAGTTGTAGAAATCCAAAGAAGAATGTGCTAAAAACAAGACATAGAAGACCGAAAATAAAGACTTTGACTAAAGACCGAAATTAATGATTTTTGTTGAATTCTTTTTCCCATGCACGACCAAGACTTTCTTGCTGACTCCCTCTTGGTATTCTTTATGAGAATGGGCTTGAAATGGACTGAGGAAAGGGCTAGTCGAATTTGGAAAGAAACAAATTAATATTGCACTTTTTATGAACTTTTCCTTGGGCTGAACAAGGCCCTTTTCGTCTAGCCGCTAAACCAGCTCCATCTTTAGTGTCACTTAGCTCACTCAACTCCAAAGTAGTGTCACTCAGCTCATCCAGCTCCAAAGTAGTGTCACTTAGCTCACTCAGGTCATCTACTCTCACTTCAGCTGGTTTCGGCTCATGCACACTCTCTTCAGCTGGTTTCGGCTCATGCACACTCTCTTCAGCTTGTTTCAGCTTGTCCTCAGTGTCATCAGCTGGCCTTAGCTCGTCCAAGGTTGCATAGATGATAAGGGAATTGGCATGATCTGATGAGAAAACCTCGGTTAGGTCTAGTTGGTCGACAAGATCGCCACCTTGGACCGTGTCCATGATCCAAGCAGGTCGGTGCTGGAACCAGGACACATCATACTCTCCCTCTTCAAAAGGATTTGTCCTCAAATCCATTTTACCTGAATCAAAAGAAAATGAATCAGACAAAAAGAATTTTAAAATCATGTAAAACTCAATGAAGAAGAATTTTGGATAGAAACTTCCTTGGAGTTTTGAAGTTGTTTTCCTCAAGTACTTCCATCTCCATATCTTAGGCTGATAAGCACGGTTTATTCTTTCACTTCTCTGTGGCTGAAACTGTTTATCCTGGGCACTCAAAACAAATATTAAAATACCAGGATCATATGTGCAAGACATGTACTTGTTCAAAGCAGAAACCAAATATTCTATCCTTAGAACATGAAGCACACGTTTCAGATCATCATGAAGCCTCTCAAAGAAAGTGTTGTAAATCAGAATGTTTTCAAGGCATGAAATACTATAGAACACTTTCAAAACGTGCCTATCATGATCAAAATCAGAACACCAAAGTTCAAGATCAGTTTCAGAGAAAGAATGGACATGTTTCAAAATAGAATCACAAAAATCGATTTCAGTTTCAAGTGATTTATGTTCCAGCAACTTCTGAATCAGAATTTCGTCCAAGGCACAAGAGGATGCAAACAACTCATCAGTGATCAATGCATGTTTAGAAGAACTCAGATCAAATCCAATGCCTTTGAAAACAAATGAATCAAACGGTTTTCTAGCATAGAAATCAGGCGGCTGCAAATCAAGCTCAAGAGATTCTTCAAAAAGATCAAAACATTTGCTATGTGTCAAGAACTGATCAAAGGTCAAAATAATTCCAGAATTTATGCCATTGCAGTAGTGAAAACATTTTTGATAAACAAGCTCATCAGGTTTAATCACTTTGAAAGAATTAATCATGTTATCAAAAACAGATTTTGAAACACAAAAATCTTTCACCTTGTTAAGACAAAAACGATTCACATCATGAGAACTGATCTTGACAAACATGTCAGGCAGAGAATTAAGAAAATCAGATTTCTCACAGTGCTTTTGAAGATCAGGAGACAAAGGGGCAGGAGATGTGTCGGGATCAAAGCATAGATGACTCTCCATAGCGATAGATGTGATGCTTGTTGTTTCTTCATCAAAGACTGGACCAGGCTCGTCCTCCTTATCAAAGATAGGACTTAGATCCTCATTAAGAGTTATCCTGGTGTCAAGACGTGGTCCTTGATGTGGAAAATCCAGTTGCTCTTCCTCAAAAACCTGTGGAGACAAAACAAGACTACTCGGATGCTCCGGTTGCAAAACAGTTAGTTTTACAATAGCTTGTTCTTTATCAATTAGAAACTCAGGTTCATGAGAAGGAAGATCACAGTTTTGTTCACAAAACATCATATTTTCAATCAGCTCTTCTTCATATTCATCAAAGGTGGGTAATGAATCTGAAAAATATTTAAACTCATCAACATGGGTTTCAGATTTACCTTTGGATTTTTCAGTGATGAATAGAGATGATTCAGCTACAGGGGCACGTGTGGATGTGCTCTTTTCATGGATCTTGCTGACGTCCCTGAGGGATTTGTCCACTTCCTTTACAAAGTTAGCACAAAATTCTTGGACATTAAACTGAAAAGGTTGCCTCTTTGGATCAGCCACATCTCTAGATGATCTAGACTGCTCTCTACATCTTTGGTTTGGCTTTTCCTGCACACTAACAAACTCATCAAAATTATTCAAAGGATATTTAAATGGAGTTTGAGAGATAGAATGTCGTGGGGGCTTCTCCTTGCTACTTCTCTTTTGAAGACCAAACATCATAACCTGAAAATCTCAACACAAAAGTTAGTAGATAAAAATCCTCACTCTCTCAAGTGTTTGATCCTCACCCACAAACGTGTTTCACTCAGATTTTTATGGTAATCACACAAGAGTTTCTTTTCAAGGTTCTAAGAGAACAGATCAAGGAATCCCAATGGGTAGATCCAAACAAACAAAAGGTGTTTAAGATAGAAAGATAAGAGATTTAGTGTTTTTTTTGGAATCCGCTTTAACCACCTCAAAGGCTGGATTTCTCTTCGGCCAGCAGGCTTTCTCTTCCACCACCAAACCACAAATCAAACTTTTGAACTTTATTTTTATTTTATTTTTTACTTTTTTTATAGATCTTTTTTTTCTATTCTTTTTTTTTTCTTTTTTTTCTCTAGTGGATGGTAATGAGGCGTCCGGATTCAAGATAGAAAGAAGAAGAAGTGTTTAGAAGAAATGGAAAGATGAGAAGATGGAATGATAATAGAGTTACCGGAAGAGTGGCTCTGATACCACTTGATGCACCCTAGGAAACGCTACTCGACCGGTAAGGAGGATATGAACTCCGAAAGGAGAACTGATGGTTTGAATGACGACACAATGGGTTGCGGAAGGCCCAATGATACTGCCAAGGTGTCTGATCAACGCCTGATATGAATCACAGGTCCGTTGAGGAGACTATCTCGATCTGTTGCCGGATGTGACGCACCGGTCCAACGAGAAAGAGTGTGTAACTTGGAGCTAACCACACCAAGAAACAAGAAGTGTTCTACAAAGAACAAAGGAGATAAACTCAATAAAAAGGGAAAAAAGGAATGCTTTATTTCGTGGCTCATAAGCCATATATATAGGATTACAAGTTGTAGAAATCCAAAGAAGAATGTGCTAAAAACAAGACATAGAAGACCGAAAATAAAGACTTTGACTAAAGACCGAAATTAATGATTTTTGTTGAATTCTTTTTCCCATGCACGACCAAGACTTTCTTGCTGACTCCCTCTTGGTATTCTTTATGAGAATGGGCTTGAAATGGACTGAGGAAAGGGCTGGTCGAATTTGGAAAGAAACAAATTAATATTGCACCTTTTATGAACTTTTCCTTGGGCTGAACAAGGCCCATTTCGTCTAGCAGCTAAACCAGCTCCATCTTTAGTGTCACTTAGCTCACTCAACTCCAAAGTAGTGTCACTCAGCTCATCCAGCTCCAAAGTAGTGTCACTTAGCTCACTCAGGTCATCTACTCTCACTTCAGCTGGTTTCGGCTCATGCACACTCTCTTCAGCTTGTTTCAGCTTGTCCTCAGTGTCATCAGCTGGCCTTAGCTCGTCCAAGGTTGCATAGATGATAAGGGAATTGGCATGATCTGATGAGAAAACCTCGGTTAGGTCTAGTTGGTCGACAAGATCGCCACCTTGGACCGTGTCCATGATCCAAGCAGGTCGGTGCTGGAACCGGGACACATCACTTCGCGACTTCATGGAGAAATTCAAAGCCGTCGTCTCGAAGGTCGATGTCCCTGACCACATTGCAGTCCAGTCGCTGATGAACACTCTTCACGCCAAATCGAAGTTCTGTGAAGCCCTCTACGAGCACCCGACGAAATCCCTACCTGACGCTATCGCGCGCTCGCATAACTTCATTTGCATGGAGGAGGACACTAAGGCCAAAATCGCAAAAGAAGCTGCAGGAAAACATATACCAAATCGAACGAACGACGCAAGATGGGAACCTCGACAGCATTCATCCGGCGGCAAGCCTAACCCGTCGAAGGGATACGTAAGTACCGTGGACAAGGACGAACCCTCCAATTCATCGACTGTCAACCACGCCAAGGAATGGAGCCACTGGGATCAAGACACCGCGCAGAAGTCACCCGGATCTTCCGAACCAGCGGACCCCAACTCCACTGAACCAGACAAATGGTGCGCATATCACAAAGTCAAGTCGCATGATACCAAAGACTGCAAGGTTATCTACGGACGGTTTCTTGAATCACTCAACAGCGGAAAAATCGACTTGGAGCCTCCTCCACCAAAGCCGAAGAGCGGAAAAAGTTAGAGCAGAAACAAAGAGAAGAAAGCTCAAAAGACCGTGGCTGCCGCATCCCAAAAGGAAACACCCTCGAGCCCCGTAAAGGCACCAGATAGAACTACCGTCAACAACGTTGATGCTTGTGACGACTCTTCTGACGACAAACAGCCAAGGCATAGAAGACAAGTCGATGTGATACTCTCCCAACCATACGACACTTCATCTGACGAGGAGCGTCCAACGACACCCCCCGACTCGCGCCAGTTAGTGACCAAGAGCAGCAACGTCTCTCTGAACTCAGGAGATTTGCGTAACACGCTGAAACGAAAGATGGTAGCAACAGTATCGGCCGCTGATACGGATCTCCGAACTATCATCAACTGGTCAAAAAACAGAAAAACGCCTCAAGTCGCGACGGATCGCGAGAGCGAACCAGCATCACTGACGGCCGATCTGCGCGACCATCTCAACTCCAAAAACGAGGATCTGCGAATAACGCTCAACCGATCCAAAGGATCGGACCTACGACGCTACCTCGAAAAAGCAAAGCATCCCCAAGAGCGTACCAATGATTCGAGTAACGTCAGCGATCTCCGAGACCGGGTAGATTCCGCAAAAGGCAAGCGCAACCGCCGCATCAACGTAATCATGGGAGGACTACCACCGGTTACGGACTCGGTTCGATCGGTAAAAAATTATCGCCGACAGGCGATAACCGAGCAAAGATGGCCAACGCAGGACGAGAACGGTCCTCCGATCGCTTTCTCGACTGCGGATACTCGCGGAGTCCAGATCCCGCACAACGATCCACTTCTCGTCGAAACGACATAGGCGAGTGCCATGTCACGAAGGTTCTCATCGATACTGGCAGCTCGGTCGATCTCATCTTTCAAGATACACTCGATAAAATGGGAGTCGACTTGCACGACATGAAGCCGTCCTCACGAACCCTAATCGGGTTTAACAGCGCTTCGGAACAAATGATTTGTACGATAAGGCTCCCAGTTCACACAGGAGGCTTAACAAAAACAGTAAAATTCTCCGTCGTACGAGCCAAAGCCCCGTACAATGCCATCCCGGGAACTCCTTGGCTACATTCGATGAAAGCCATCCCGTACTCTTACCATCAATGTGTTAAGTTTCCTGGGAAGGATGGCACAGTCAAGACCATTCGAGGGGATCAGAGAGCCGCGAGAGAGTTACTCGTCGCAACAATAAAGTACCATCAAGCACTCTCACTCGTCAGCTCCGTAGCCAAACCAATCCAAAAGATCTACCCGCAAAAAGAGGAAATCCGCGAAGTTCCCATCGATGAGGCAGACACATTGAAAATCGTGCGGATCGGTGCCTATCTCTCGGACGATTTGCAACAAAAGGTCATCTCCTTCCTAAAGGAAAACGCGTCGACCTTTGCCTGGACCACCTCAGACATTAAAGGAATCAGTCCCTCGATCACCTCCCATGAACTAAACGTCGATCCGACGTTCAAGCCTATCCGACAGAAGAGGCGAAAGTTGGGCCCTGAAAGATCAAAGGCCATAAACGATGAAGTCGACCGACTCCTCGATTCGGATTTCATAACGGAAGTTCGATATCCCGAGTGGTTGGCGAACCCCGTCGTAGTCAAGAAAAAGAACGGGAAGTGGCGGATTGGCGTTGACTTCACCGACTTAAACAAAGCATGCCCCAAGGACAGTTATCCGCTCCCTTATATCGACCGACTGGTGGAATCGACGGCCGGTAACAAATTCCTAACCTTCATGGACGCGTTCTCAGGGTACAATCAAATTCTTATGCATCCAGACGACCGCGAGAAGACGGCCTTCATCACAGATAGGGAGACCTACTGTTACAAGGTGATGCCCTTCGGACTGAAATACGCAGGGGCGACGTACCAGCGCCTCGTCAACCGAATGTTTGCTGACAAACTCGGTAACACCATGGAAGTATATATTGATGATATGCTGGTAAAGTCACTTCACGCCGAGGACCATCTCAACCACTTACGGGATTGCTTCAAAGTCCTGAACGAGTACGGAATGAAACTGAATCCTGCCAAGTGCACCTTCGGCGTTAACTCGGGCGAATTCCTCGGATACATCGTTACACAACGAGGTATCGAAGAAAATCCCAAGCAAATCAAGGCGATCCTTGACCTACCCAGCCCGAAGAACAGTCGCGAAGTCCAACGTCTCACCGGTCGAATCGCCGCCCTCAACAGATTCATCTCGCGCTCCACGGACAAGTGCCTTCCTTTCTACGAGCTCTTACGAGGAAACAAACGGTTCGTCTAGGACGAGAAATGCGAGGAAGCATTTAATCAACTAAAGCATTATCTCACAACTCCCCCAGTCCTTTCAAAACCAGAAGCCGGCGACACCCAGTCCCTGTACATCGCGGTCACATCATCCGCAGTCAGCAGTGTCCTCATCTGAGAGGATCGCGGAGAGCAAAAACGAATCTTCTATACGAGCAAGCGAATGACAGAACCGGAAACGCATTACCCAACCCTCGAGAAAATGGCCCTCGCCGTCGTCACTTCCACGAGAAAGCTTCGCCCGTATTTTCAGTCGCACACCATCGAGATACTCTCCAATCAACCCCTCCGAACAGTAATGCAGAACACAAATCAATCCGGTCGTTTGAAAAAATGGGCAATGGAACTCAGCGAACATGACATTGTCTACAAGAATCGCACGGCAGCCAAATCTCAAGTCCTCGCCG
Organism: Brassica juncea; assembly: GCA_018703725.1. Taxonomy (NCBI): domain Eukaryota; kingdom Viridiplantae; phylum Streptophyta; class Magnoliopsida; order Brassicales; family Brassicaceae; genus Brassica; species Brassica juncea. The sequence continues at coordinate 40,990,964 of CM031935.1, read as the reverse complement.
ACTTCTTGATCGAGCTGACACCAGAGCTCGAACAAGACTTGATATTACAAAGCAAAAACTGGATACTGCACGTAGAGGGTTCGTCTACGAACAAAGGTTCGGGAGCAGGCGTGCAACTACAGTCACCCACCGGCGAACTTATTCGGCAGTCGTTCAACTTCGGCTTTGCTGCGTCAAACAACGAAGCCAAATATGAATCACTGATCGCGGGACTCCGCCTCGCTAAAGCTGTAAAGGCTAAGCGACTCAGTGCTTTCTGCGACTCTCAACTTGTGGTAAGTCAGTACCTAGGAGACTACGACGTCAGAAACGAGCGAATGGATGCTTACCTCAAACTAGTCCAAGATCTCTCACGAGAGTTTGAATTTTTCGAACTCTCAAAGGTTCCCCGCGGAGAAAGCATATGCGCAGACGCCTTGGCCGCCCTGAGCAGCAAATTACACGATCAAGTAAAGCGAACGATCCCAATCCATAAGATAGCCGAACCAAGCATCACCATTACCAACAAACAACATGATATCGTCGCATCAACGACGGATGCAACGAAGGTCGACGATATCGAGCCTCCAGAAACGGAGTCTCGGCCACCCTACTGGCGAAAAGAGTTCATCGATTACCTGGCCGATAACAAGTTACCTTCTGATAAGTGGGAAGCACGGCGACTCAAAAGACGCAGTACAAACTACGTCTTCACCGAAGGAGAGCTCCACCGATGGACAGCAACGAAAGTACTCCTCAAATGTATAGCCGGCGACGAAACAAGACTTGTCATGGCAGAAACACATGAAGACGCAGCAGGCAATCACTCGGGTGGACGAGCTCTCGCTCTGAAGATTAAGAAGCTCAGGTTTTACTGGCCAACAATGAACACAGACTATGAATCCTATGCGTGGAAATGCGACAAATGCCAACGGCACGCTTCGACGATCCACAGCCCAACCGAGCTACTCCACACATTGATGGCACCTTACCCATTCATGCGGTGGGGTATGGACATAATCGGTCCAATGGTCAGCTCTCGACAGAAGAAATACATCTTAGTCCTCATGGATTACTTTAGCAAGTGGGTTGAAGACGAATAATACGCGCGAATCACGGATAACGAAGTACAGCAGTTTGTCTGGAAAAACATCATCTGCAGACATGGACTACCGTACAAAATTATAACCGACAACGGATCACAGTTCATCTCCCGAAACTTCAAAGAATTCTGCAAGAGATGGAAAATCCGCCTTAACATGTCAACGTCGAGGAACCCGCAAAGCAATGGCCAAGCCGAGTCAACCAACAAAATCATCATCGACAGACTGAAGAAGCAACTCGACTTAAAAAAGGGTTGCTGGGCCGACGAATTGGACGGCGTCCTGTGGTCCCATCGAACGACTCCGCGCAGTGCAACTCAATCCACCCCCTTCACGATGGCTTACAGAGTCGAGGCAATGGCACCCGCAGAGGTGAACATCACCAGCTTACACCGATCAAGAATGCCCAAAAACGTGGTACTTAACCGGAACATGCTCCTCGACGCCCTGGACGATATCACACGAAAGTCGTCGCCCGGGGGATCATTGATATACCATGGATTTTACCCGCTTTTACCCCTGGTATATGAGTGTTTTTACTACTATTATCTATGCTTTGGAGTCTATTAGGTATGTTTTCAGGTTCAGAGGCATTTTGGAGAAAAGTGATGTTTTAGGTGCCTTTTTGGAGCTTAAAGAAGAGTTCACCCGAGATCAAGACCAGAGGTCGACATCAGAGTTACACATCGATCGATGCACACTCTGTGCAATCGATCGACACACATTAGCCGAAGGACGATACATCGAGACCATAATCGATCGATCTACACCTTGTACTATCGATCGATACTGAGGCGGCTGAAAGACAAGTTGGACCTGGCCGAACTTGAAGCCCAAGATATCACATTTACAAGAATGCCCCTGACAAGTTTTTTAACCTAATGAACTCATATATTTATATGCCTAAGTGTTTTGGCATTAAAAACAAGCTTTCTTTTCATTCAAGTCTCTTTCATATACAATCTTTTACAGTAATAGAAGTTTTAAGAGTTTCTTCTACTTCTACTCATTTTCTTTCAGTTCTTTATTTACAAAGGTTATAGGATTCTAGATCTAGAGGAAAGATCCAAAGAGATTTGTGATTGGAACTTAAGTGTTCATTCCTCTAATATATCTATGAACTCCTATTATTACCTTGTTGCTATGAACTACTTAGCCATGTCTGAGTAGATTCACTTGTTAGATTTAGGGTTTAAATAGGATATGAGGGATTAGCCCCAACCTATAATTGCTATAGTTGTGATATTTATTGTTAGGATTGTTCATTAATGCTTTTCTAGCTTAGCTACCTAGAACATGAACTTGGATTGCATTGATTTATTACATGTAATACCTTATAACATCCTAAACATGCTATGACCCTCTTGAGATAAGCGAAAGCTGATCTAAGATCATGGTGAGCATTGTATCAACTCGCGCATAAAGCTTGCTTAGAGCCGTATCGATCGATACTCTTATAGAGTAATCGATCGACGTAGCTAGAGGTGTATCGGTCGATATTCCTATCGAACTATCGAGCGATACCAGCGGCAGAAGTAGCCGACCGCAACACCATTTAGCATCTAAGTAATAGATGGTCTAAATAATGCGAGAGCTGATGGATTCATTTAATAAGTGTTGAGCTCTGACATATCATGCAAGTAACTTGTTAGCCTTTATAGTATTTATAATCCTGAATTCCTGAATACTTACCCTGAATCTAACTACTTTTCTTTATTGTTTTCAAAACCAAATCCTTTCAACTGAGTAATCTCATCCTTACTCAGCAAACCTGCACTTTACTTTAAACTATTTTCAACCTAGCATAGTCATTAAGATTGCATCTTATTTGTACACTAGCTCTCTGTGGATTCGATCCCTAAGTACTACAACTGAACCTCTTATTTGAGAGAGTAAAGTCACTCCTTAGGGTAATTTGAGTGATTTCAAATTTGGCGCCGTTGCCGGGGAGCTTTGATACAATAGGATCTAATCTGATTAGGTCTAGGTTATTTCTATTTTGTTTTAATTTGTTTTCTGACACAAATTTTTTTTCTTGTCTTTTCAGGTACATGCCCAGCAGCACCAGAAGCAACAAGGAATCCCAACTTTTGTTCTCAGAAGACCCTGCTAGCTTGGAATGTTCAATCCGCAAGGAAATCCGTTCCGTATCGATCGACGCCATCAACTGCCTGTCGACCGATACCGACGCACCCCTGCCGACCGAGACACCGTCTTTGTCGACCGACACTCGCACCTTCACGTCGACCGACGCTACTTCACCGTCGACCGACATCTTTCATCCGATATCGATCGATACCCCTAACCTTATATCGATCGATACTACTCCGCGAGTCATGGTTGCGCCTATTATTCTCACACGAGATGAGAATGGAGACTTGCGTGACCAAGAAGGTCACCTTCGTAAGGAAGCAGGTCAGAAACTCAACGCTCATAATGAAGTAATCCCTGAGCCAGAAACTGCACCTACAGGAGCTGTTCAACCTGTAGAAGAGGCTGCTCGAACACTAGCTGACTACAACCGTCCAGATCAGTTCTACACCAACAGATCAGCCATTCGTCCCCCTGCTATTCAGAGAGGCGATTTCGAGCTCAAGCCGCAGTACTACACCCTTGTGGGACAGATACCTTACTATGGGCTGTCCAGTGAGCATCCCATGGACCATCTGAAGAGGTTCGAGGATCTCATATCTGCTATCAAAACCAATGGAGTCCCTGTGGACTACCTTCTCTGTAAGCTCTTCAAACACTCTTTATCAAGAGAAGCTTTGCAGTGGCTTAAGCAGCTACCACCAGGATCTCTTACATCCTGGAGCGACATCAAAAATGCATTTTTGCGTAACTTCTTTGATGATGCGCGCGCTGAAGACTTAAGGAGGAATATTACCACATTCAATTAGGAGCCTGGAGAGTCATTCAAGGATACCTGGATCAGATTCAAGTCTTACCAGCGAGATTGCCCACACCATGGATTCAACAAAGTGCAGCTGCTCTGCACTTTCTTCAGAGGCATCGAACTGAAATATCAGATGGCTCTAGACATTGCAAGTGAAGGCAACTTAACCACGAGGAATCCTGAAGATGCTGTGAAGCTGATAGACAACCTAGCATCCAGCAACAGCACAAAGAACATTGTAAGAGCAAGACATGCAGCGTTCCTTGGAAAGGAACAGATAAATGAGGTACAAGCTACACTTGACAATGTTCAGAAACTGCTAAAAAAGCAAATCTGCTCAGTGGAGGATGCAGAAGCTGATGAAGAAGATGACTACACAGAAGCAGAAGTCAACTGGATCAGGGGAACCGGATTTCAGAGGTCTGGAAACAAAGGAAACAGAAACTTCACAGGACAGAGAGGAAACTTCAACAGCAGCAACCCCAACAACAACAGGAGTTATGGAAACTCATCTTACATGAAGCCACCCACACCAACCCCAGAAGGAAAGCTAGAAGACATGCTCATCAAAGTTCTTGAAAGCCAGCAGCAGTTAGAGGTGAACTTCAATGGAAAGATCGACGCTGTCTACACCACTTTGAATACAAAGCTTGATGCTTTGAGTACCCATGTGAAGAAACTAGAGACCCAAGTGATTCAGACAAGAGAAACTGTTAAGAAGCAGGAAGCTTTAGGAAAAGGGTCTGGAGAAGAAACAACAGGCCACAACGTCAGTGCTATCATAGAAGATGATTTTTGGAGAGTGATTAAGAAAGAGAAGCTGCAAGAGGAAGACTTCCAGATCAGAAGAATTGGCGGCTACCAATGGTATCGATCGATGTCAGAATCACCTCATCGATCGACGTACGCCAACAACAATCGATCGATGGAACAAGACGAGCATCGACCGATGGATTTTGAAGAATCCACCAACGAGTGCAATGCCGTGAAGATACTTACTCACGAGGAGTTCGCAGTAAAACACCCACATCCGCCCAGCCCTTACCACGTCGACCGACAGGACAGACGACCCATCGATCGACCGATTGATAAAGAAATCGATCGACACACTCCAGAAGCTGTCGATCGATATTCAGTTATCACACGCCGAGTGCAACTTCCCAAGATAGATGTTGCACGACTTAATGCACTCCGGAAGCAATCTAAGCCTTCCAGAAACCCACCAACCGCCATAATGAAGAAGCCCACGGATATAATTGATCCAATGGAGATAGAAAAGGAAAAAGATGGCAGAGTTCTCAGAAAAAGGAAAGAGAAGGTTCCCAAACACCTTAAAAGAGGAGTTAATGAGAAAGAGTTGGCAAGTTTCAGAAAGAGAGTTCTAAGGATACCTACTGAGAAACCCTTTGAAGAAGCCTACTTTTCTCACAGATTGTGGATGTTTTTCAGAGAAACCAAGGAGACAGAAGAAGATATCAAGAGGATGTTCAACCAAGTCAGAGAAAGTATGAAGAAGAGGATCAAACTAGAGAAGAAGGGTGATCCAGGGAAGTTCGTTGTTGCTTGCTCAGTCTATGGGATCAACTTCCCACGTGCCCTATGTGATACAGAATCTGGAGTTAGCATCTTACCCAAGGTGATAGCAGACCATCTAGGTCTGAAGATAGAGCCTACTGAAGAATCGTTCATCTTTGTGGATTGTTCTCAGCAGAACTCTGGAGAAATTGTGAGAAACCTTGAAGTCACCATAGGAGAAGCCCTAATTCCAGTGGACTTCCATGTCTTGGACGTCAAGATAACCCTACCTACTTCTTTGCTACTTGGAAGAGCCTTCTTAGCCACAGTTGGAGCAGTCTGCAACCTTCAGACAAACAAACTGTGCCTAACCCTGATCAACCCTACGGTCTACTATGATCCAGTTCGAGTCATCAAGGTCCCTAAGAAGATCCAAGACGACTCAGACCTTGTAGCTGTTTGCTATTGTGGAGATGAATACGACTCACAAGGCGAATACGAGACAGAGACCGTAGAATCGATCGATAGAAACATTGTCTCATCGATCATCTATGGTGAACCGACATCGATCGACAGCCACACGTGGTTATCGATCGATTCACTATTCAATCCGATCGAGGAGGAGTTTCCAGAAGGTGATTTCGAAGTAAACACGAGGGAGAACGACTACTACATCCCACCATATGCTGCAAATACTACTCATCTCGAGGAGTATACTGATGATTACGAGGAGGAGAGAGCTATAGAATGTCAAAACCTTCGAGAAGATGAAGATCGACTTCTCCACCACAACCTCCGAATCACGACATCAATCGACAGGTCCTTCTCTCCATCGATCGATACTACTTACCTCACATCATTTGACAACACAGTCAACAACAAGCGAGACGGAGACTACTCAATCGGGAGCTGGGCAAGCGACTATCAGTACGAGAGCTTCGCAGTCGAGACCGCCGCACCAACATACATCACCCAACCCGAAGAAGTCTCATCGATCGACACGGCACGAGTACAATCGACCGATAGGCCTGAACAACCATCGACCGATTCAGAACCAGTGCAATCGATCGAATCATACAACCAACCATCCGAGGTAACACATTCAAATGTACTTAATTTCGGAAATCTAATCCCGGATGAGTTTGGTATTTTCAGGGATTCACAAGGTTTTGCACGCTCAATGGATAGACGAACACTCCACATATCCAAAGAAGACATTGCAGACGTCCTACAGTTAGCCAATGGATCCCACAACCTATTCCAGCAACAACGCCACAGACCAGACCACCATTATCAGCACCAGGAGGCAGACACAACAACCGAGCCAAAGGAAGCTGGTGATAACCATCTCAACAGGAAGGATCTATATCTTCAACAAAAATTGATCGATACAGATTGTGTCGCATCGATCGATAAGTGTCCAAATTCGGAAAGAGAGCCTTTCGATATGGAGTTCGAAAATTCTTTTGGGAGCAGAGAGATGAGTATGGGGTCTACAGAGACGAGAATGGTTTTGCTAGAGGAATAAATGGTGATGTCATCAGTATTTCTAAAGACGACATCAAGAAACTGCTCCAAAGAACTTCAATGGACAAGCGCTCCTACATCTGTCTACCAGAGCACGCTAGTTCATTTACAAGAAGAGAATTGGTGCAAGAAACCTACACCAAGGACGAGATCAACGAGATGTTCACCGGTTTATTTGGAGAACGCAAATGGGAAAAGCTCTCCATGGAAAAGAGTTTGGAAGATGCCACAGACAAGCTTCGCAGTGAGATGAACTGGATGTTCAGTACAGACCAAGGATTACTCAAGAGGGTTCAACGTCTTGAGCTGGAACTTGAAGATCTTCGCAACGCACAGAACTATAGCCAGAAAAGATCAATATCGATCGACGGAGTAACATCCACATCGATTGACGGAGTAACATCTACATCGATCGATACGGAACCCACACCATCGATAACTTACTCAAAGCGTGAGGTTGATGAGTCTCTTGGAGATATCTAGAAATAATTGAAGAAAGCAGAAATTCGTCTCAGCATCAAACAAACCACAACCTGTGAGGGGATCTTGCACAACCTAGCAGATCTTAGAATCTGCACAGAAGAGCTGAGGAGATCTATCCGCCTTATCAATGAAGCACATGCAGATATGAACCCCGCTGCACCTTGTAATCCTTTTGGAGGATTGATCCGTCTAAAAGCAGTTGAGAGGAAAATTGCTGATATACACTTCTTAGTAGACAAAGAAGTGGAGGAACTCGCACTCTGCATAGATACTACGCAGCAGGAGGCTGAGAAGTTCCAACGTCAACTTGATTATCAGGCTGCATCGATTGCATCGATCGACGAGCTCAACCTCACATCGATCGATAGGCGATTGACTGAAATCGACGGCCAGATGAAGCTCTTTGCAGAGAAGCTTCACGTGAATCTGCAGAAGCAAACATCGACCGATAAGCAAGCAGTTGCATCGATCGATACACGGACTTCAGAGATCTGTACCAGAGCCGATTTGGATAAATTAGCTGATGATGTATACACAGCAATAACAAGCGTGGATGATTCACAAGATAGAAGTCTAGACACAAACGTATTTCCCGCTTGTTAACGAGGTTGGAAGCATGGAATCTAGCATAGAAGGGATGCAGAAAGAAATCAAAGCTATTCGGAGACAGCTTGCAAGCAGACCCGCGTCCTTAGAATCGATCGACCGAGCAACCAGCGCATCGATCGATGGACTTCAACAGCCATCGACCAATATTTCAACCGAGGAATCGATCGATACCAGCTCCATCATAGACAAGATGATCCAACGCCTTGATTCAATGCAAGCAGAGATTAGTGACCTTTCAGAACATGCCTACAGGAAGATAGGATGGCACGCGGTCAGCATTGAAAGTCATGAAGAGAGGATTCAAAGGATCACTGATGAGTTGATTGAGTTAAAGGAGAAACGAACTAGAGAATATGAAGCCACAAGAAGCCTATTTCACGCATGGTTCAGTGAGAAGAAAGATACAGTGGATACTTGTTTCTCAACAAGTACCTGGACTTCACCTCAGTAGCTCATCTCATCCAAAGTCAAGCTAGATGACTATAATCAAAGCGCTGAGTGGGAGGCAACCCACTGTTAGGTAGTTTTTCATTTTATTTTTATTTTTAGGAATTTATTTTTCTTATTTGTTTTTCTTTGCAGTTACAATTAGACGATTGCCACTGAAATCGACCGACATGACACTATCGATATCGATCGACATAAACCAAACAGAAGCGATCGACGAAGACGACTCAACATCGATCGATACGCAACACGGTCAGGTATATCGTTCTAAACTTTTTGATATCAGTGTACTTTATTATTACCTATGCCTTCACTGGACTGGTTATACACTGGGGACAGTGTATGATTTAAGTCTGGGGGGGATGTTACTGATGCTGTTTACCTTTTGATTTCATAAAAATAAAATGTTTTCAAAATGGTTTTTATTGAGTCAAGAAAGGGATAATCATAATTTTAATTTTCACTTTTTATCTAACCAATCTTTTAGGCACCATTCTTAGATTTGTTAATGCAGAATGTACTATAGATGCTAAAGTTGATCACCTATCAGCTATGACAACACTTTCATTGATTGTCTGGAGGAACCAAAGCTGATTTCCAACCTAACCTGACAATTCTTTGCTTGTCTTGGGGCTTGGTATACATGGGATCGGATGCTTCAAACAAGTCTGGAAGGTAAAAGCCTTGTGTAGATAATTTTATCACCCTCTCTCTCTCATTTTCGAAATTAGATTTAATTTTTTTCTTCTTAAAAAAAAAATCGAAAATTAGCTTAAGTTTATGTTCTAGGAATAGTTAGATATTAACTAGGAAGGAATTCGAACAGGGCTTGGCGGTTACCCCCCTCAAGGCTTGATTCATAAGAATTCTATAGGTAAAGGGTTCGAATAGGACTTGGTGGTTACCCCCTTCAAGACTTGCTTCACAATGAATCATAGGATATAGGTCAAAAAGAAGTGAACAGGACTTGGCGGCTGCAACTATTAAGGCTTGATTCATAGAAGCCTGTCCAATCTTTGTCAATGTCTTGCAAATGAAAGCAGACTTGACTAGGAGAGAAATAGAGAGAGAGGATAGGAACTAATTTTTACCTGCAGGTCCAGATACTTGTTTGAGCAACCTTGCATCCTGTGATCGATACTCCCAAGGTAAAGCCTGCACTTTTATTTTTATGTACAGAAATGAAATCAGTAGAGGGGTTAGTCAGACATGATTGCTAAGTTGTTGGCTAGATGATCAAGGTAGCTTAACTAGGATATTGCATAATGTGCTTCTGTGATTGACAGACTCTTAGATGTGGTTTGCAACAAAGTAGAGGTTATGATTCTAAGTTTGAATTTGATTTAGTCCCTGCTTTTCAAAACCTCTTTCATAAAGACTGCCTGTGTGTTTGCTTGAGGACAAGCAAAAGGTTAAATCTGGGGGAGTTGATATACCATGGATTTTACCCGCTTTTACCCCTGGTATGTGAGTATTTTTACTACTATTATCTATGTTTTGGAGTCTATTAGGTATGTTTTATGGTTCAGAAGCATTTTGGAGAAAAGTGATGTTTTAGGTGCCTTTTTGGAGCTTAAAGAAGAGTTCACCCGAGATCAAGACCAGAGGTCGACATCAGAGTTACACATCGATCGATGCACACTCTGTGCAATCAATCGACACACATTAGCCGAAAGACGATACATCGAGACCATAATCGATCGATGTACACCTTGTACTATCGATCGATACTAGGCGGCTGAAAGACAAGTTGGACATGGCCGAACTTGAAGCCCAAGATATCAAATTTACAAGAATGCCCCTGATGAGTTTTTTAACCTAATGAACTCATATATTTATATGCCTAAGTGTTTTGGCATTAAAAACAAGCTTTCTTTTCATTCAAGTCTCTTTCATATACAATCTTTTACAGTAATAGAAGTTTTAAGAGTTTCTTCTACTTATACTCATTTTCTTTCAGTTCTTTATTTACAAAAGTTATATGATTCTAGATTTAGAGGAAATATCCAAAGAGATTTGTGATTGGAACTTAAGTGTTCATTCCTCTAATATATCTATGAACTCCTATTATTACCTTGTTGCTATGAACTACTTAGCCATGTCTGAGTAGATTCACTTGTTAGATTTAGGGTTTAACCCCAGCATATAATTGCTATAGTTGTGATATTTATTGTTAGGATTGTTCATTAATGCTTTTCTAGCTTAGCTACCTAGAACATGAACTTGGATTGCATTGATTTATTACATGCAATACCTGATAACATCCTAAACATGCTATGACCCTCTTGAGATGTGCGAAAGCTGATCTAAGATCATGGTTAGCATTGTATCAACTCGCGCATAAAGCTTGCTTAGAGCCGTATCGATCGATACTCTTATAGAGTAATAGATCGACGTAGCTAGAGGTGTATCGGTCGATATTCCTATCGAACTATCGAGCGATACCAGCGGCAGAAGTAGCCGACCGCAACAACATTTAGCATCTAAGTAATAGATGGTCTAAATAATATGAGAGCTGATGGATTCATTTAATAAGTGTTGAGCTCTGACATATCATGCAAGCAACTTGTTAGCCTTTATAGTATTTATAATCCTGAATTCCTGAATACTTACCCTGAATATAACTACTTTTCTTTATTGTTTTCAAAACCAAATCCTTTCAACTGAGTAATCTCATCCTTACTCAGCAAACCTGCACTTTACTTTAAACTATTTTCAACCTAGCATAGTCATTAAGATTGCATCTTATTTGTACACTAGCTCTCTGTGGATTCGATCCCTAAGTACTACAACTGAACCTCTTATTTGAGAGAGTAAAGTCACTCCTTAGGGTAATTTGAGTGATATCAATCATCAAAGGCAAACTCGTCCGACTTGATGTAAAAGTAAGACATCTGCCAGTCGATCGTCTTATTCGGGTTCCCTCCCATAATATTGTAATTAGGTCGCGCCTTGATCGACCAAAGACCCTCATCCTGCAGGTTGATAGACGTAAGCTCCTCGAAGACGCAAACGCTCATAGTGATGTCGTTCTCGGCAGATAGAACCATCAGAGCAACCGCGAGTCGCCACAAACCATTCACGAACTGGCTAATCGCTGCATCTCGGTGCCTCGCATACGAGGTAACGAGCCGAGGGATCGGGAACCAGAGCTTCATGTCTTCATGGAAATAGGATTTGTAGTCGCACTGATAGCCAATAGGCGGGGACCACGGTCGCTGCTCCGTAGTCGGAATGAGGAACGTCACCCCGACTCCTCGAAATGCCCTTAGCAACCTCTTCACGCTGGCCACAGTTGACTGCGTCTTGAAGACATTCTCCCAGTCTTGACCCCTCGCCTCAGGAGAACGAAGGAGTTCGGGTGCGAGAGCTGGAAGATTCTCAAAGATTCCCCCGGGATAATAGGCTATTAGAACGGCGTCAATAGAAGGAGAGCCGTCCCTCGCACCGTCTTGCCCATCTCTCGCGTAAACCTGCGCCTCAGTAGCAGCCCTCGCCGACTCTTCCCGGTGCAAACGCGCCGAGTCGGAAACTAGCAATCTCTGAGACAAACTCAGATTGCGAGTATCCATCATCGCATCGCGATGCATCAATTCGAAATCATCGAGCGGGGTTCCGTCAACGTCTCTCGCCGGACTAAGTGCAGATACATCCATCTCGCTTCTCGAAGTTGCGTAATAAAACTTTACCGGACGACACAATGCTATCTATCTTACAACAACAATTTAAGAGAGAGAAGTGGAGAAGGAGAGAGAAAGTACCTGGATACGCGAAGAAGAATGAGAAAAGTGAGAGGGCTTCGGGTATTTATAAGGGAAGGGGGCGGCGCATCTCCCCGAGGCGTCATCATTGCACCAACGTGGGCCTATTTGGGCCTCAAAAGAGCGCCGAAGCGACCCACGTAACCAACGCGACGCTTCAGCTTCCCGCGATAACCGATCTTACCCGGATCTCGACCGATAATCAGATCAAGAGTCGAGATAACCAGAAAAGAAAACCGGATTTGCCACGACCATCTGGATACCACACTGCGACAGCTGTGCAACACGCCTCCCCGACAGACCATTTATCCATCTAAACCACCAACTTCAAATTCATCGAGCTTGACGATACGTCGCTCACCGATGAACTGGGGGGGACTTACTGTAGAGGATGGATTCTAACATCCCTCAAGTCCCGAAGGACAAACGGCCCTGCCCGTCAAAGCATAGCATCAGCTCGGCTCAACGGCTCGAGATAACGAAGATTCGACGCGGCTCCGGAACGCCGCTAGTTGCTTCTCAGCGACTGAACGAAGCCGGCTCAACGGTCACCCGCTGCTGAACACGTATCAAGGCCCAACGAGCCAAAAACCCAAGAAGGCGACGCGAACTAGATCATGGCGGAACGAGGAACGGGTATAAAAGGGAAAATAGGAGCGACGTAACAGGGATTCGAAAAAGAAGATAGTCTCAGGACGGCTAGAATTAGGGTTTTCATCTTTATTATTCTCGCTGTTTTGTACCTTTTCCGACCTAAGCTCTCCGAGCTCCGGTCTCCCATTTAATCGTTTTTACTCTGTAACTGTTTAAACATTCTTCCGACCATCAATAAGACATCTTTGCTAAACCTACATCTTATTTTCCTCCATTACCGTTTCCCGCACAAACAGCAATTACATAGAAAAAAGTGGACGACATAACTCTTCGGCGTTCTCTCCGACATCGGTTCTCTATCTTCTTCTTCTTCACCGTTTATCTCTTGTTATTTTATTTTCATCTCACTTAATGTTAACGGGCCAGCTGACTCTCTCGCTAAAGTTCACCTATCCAATCATGTAATCCGAGCCTTTGGACCTTTCTAATTTATTAATGAAAGTACTTGTTGCACAAAAACAAAGAAACAAACGGATTGAAGTAACTAATTTTATCTAACTTTAATCCAAAAATAACAAAAAAATTGGTATGGTTGGGTAAAAACAGTTAAACCCCTAGTTATTAAAACTAAACCAAATCCTAATCTAATTTGGTTGCTTTCAGTATAATTTTCTTGAACCGAATTATTGGTCTATCCAAACTATAGGATCGAAAGGCCCGAACGAACCCATCTCTCCCATACCTAATTATGAATGATAATATATTCATACATATATATATATATAAAGAAAAAAAAGCGATGTTTACACGTACACAGAGTGACAGATTGATAGACTAGGTCTAATTAGTTGTAGATTGGACGAGATGTATGGTTAATAAGATTTTGCAATTAATTAACAAGTTCTGTGTGTTACAATCATTTGTTTCTTTTTCATTATAATATGGTTAAAGTGAAGGAAAGTTTACTGTACAAATATTATATCGCACGCGTGCAATCCGACAACACAAAAGCAAGTGGTTTAATAAAGTGGTAGTTGAAGTACCAAAAGAGCACTATAGTTAGATATAATCAATTTAAAGTTACATACTCCTTTTTTTTAAAGACATAAATATTTTAAAACTAACTGAAAAGTACAGTTGAGCAAAGGTTTTACAAATCTCCTTCGAATATACACCACATAATTTTATAGTTTCTGACTATTGATTTCACACTGATTAGTAAATAAACTAATATTCTTTAATCCGAACAGTAATGATGTGCGCGTAAGAGGCGACCATGACTGCATGAAATTAGCGTGGGAATATGTTTGGTGTCCGTAGCCGGTAGGCTAAGGTTTTGATTGGTAAGCTAGCTTTGGAATGGTGGAAAACACACACAATTCCATAAAATATTTCATTAACCAGTGAAAATAGGAGTGGCCACAAATCGGATATCCAGATTTTTGGAAGTATTCGTGATCCGGTCCGTTTCTTCCGAATAATTAATTATTCGATTCGATTCTATTCGTAGTCATCCGGATAATCTGTGTTCCTGATATCAGAAAGTTTTTAAAATTTTGACCAGATATCTGATTCGATCCGTACAAAAAAATAAAAAAATTAGAAAATAAATTAAAAATCCAAAATAATATAAAATAATAATATTTTATTCAAAAATAAAATTGATTTACTTTTTAAAATTCTAATAAATAATTCGATAAATTTAGTAAACAAAAATACTGTAAAAATTATATAAATATATAATATTTATATAACTTATATATATAATTCTTTAAATATATATATATGTATATAACGGATCGGATCAGATATCCATTCCTAAAAATATTAGTATTTGTGATTTGCTTTGTTTCTTACGGATATTGCATATTTGTATTTGATTTACTTTGTAGAGTTACAAATATCCAGACTTTTCAGTTTCACTCGAAATGTAGAAATGGATAACGAATCGGATCAAAATTTTGGGATATTTTGTCCAGCTCTGAATAAAAGCTCAACTTATAAATAGATGCATTTGTACTTACAACATACAAGAGATTTCCGTTAAATAAAAATGTAAATTCAAGTATACTGTTTATGGAAATAATTGAACTGAATACTTTTCTATATATGATTTAATTATATTTTAGATTTTAAACAATGGCTAATAATAAATATTTATGTAATAAATGAGATGAAATTTATAATAATAATTTTGAAACATCGAAAAAATTTCATGTAATATTGTGAATGAATTAAAAATAAACAAAATGGTCTCGATTTAATATATTTTATATGTATTTTCAGATAATTATATTTTATTACTAGGGTCGGTCCGCCCTACGGGCGGGATATACTTTATTTGTGATTTCAAACTTTATTTTTTGTATAATTTGATAGTTTGTGTTTTAGGTTTGCATTTGCAAGAAATGTGTATAGTAATGATTATTGTCTGGTAGAAAAATTTAAATGATGAAGTACATTATATCCATTTTACTTGACGTTTGATATTTATTAATTTTTGTCACTTGTTTTTGTATTTTTATTTGCTGTCAAATATACTTTTTGACATTATATTACTTTAGTTATTATCTTTGTTTGTTTGTTATGTTTTATAATGAGAACACATTTTATATCATCTTTACATATCTATAACTAAAATTATTTATTTTTATTATTATTGTTAGAGATTAAAAGTTTCTATTAGCATGACATGATTGAAATGGTGTACATTGTTAAATGTTTGCTCAATTTTTTTTTTATATATAGCAAGTATATTATGAATTTCTATTGTTGTGGTTAGGTTTAGTACTCGTGACATCGATTATTTTCAGTGTATAATTAGTGGCTGTTTTTTCTATTCTATTACCTCATATAATGTTTAGAAACTAATTGTGGTTAATTTTCTTATGTAGACCATTTAATAATGTATAAGTTAAGAGACTCGTTGTGTTCAAAAAAAAAAAATTTAAGAGACTTGTAACTCGTAAGGTAGACTTGAAAAAGCAAAGATGCAACTTGTAGTAAAGGATAGTTATGACTGTAACGTTAAAACTGGAACGAAAAAACAAAGGAAAGCAAGAGTCACGTGGAAGAAGAAGCATGCAGCCTGAACATGGCAGAGGATTACGGTGCTACATAAGTAAACGGATGAGTTTCTTCATCTGTTTCCAATAAAAACGTTTCGGACATCCCTAGAGTAGATTATTGGCACGACCAATAAAAAAAAGGTTATTGCCACGACAACTCTTAGGAGGCTTGATTAGCAACATATTGCATTCATACTTTTCCTCCTCGACAGTTCGAATTCATGTAAAGACCATCTAATTTTCCTCCAACACTTCTATTAAACTATGCAAGACTTATTGCTTCTCCATCAAAATTTGTATAAGTCTTTTGTTTTTTTTTTAACCAAAAGAAGAAATTGTTTTGCAAAGTTCCATAATGGAAGCGGAAAGAAATGTTAACTTCTGCTCCGATGTTTTTGCTTTGCCAGGTGAAGGTAGTTCTAAGACAATGGGTGAAACATCTAGCCCACCTAAAAGCTGTATGTTCTTCGATGGCTGGTGAACAACTTAAAAAATCCATGTAGTTAGTATAATGGAAATCATATGGTATAATCATACAGTATTATTTTGACTTATGTTATGATACTTGTGTCGTCATTATATTTCTTGACTTTAGAGGCAAAGGAAAGCAACAAAATGACTTTTATAGAGAATATTAATTTATTAGCAGTATAGTGAAACTTCATCTTAAACCGAAAATATTGAAACTTAAAACCACAGAATACAAAAGTTATTCCAGAGACTACTCTGCTGTTACTTGTTGTGATGCATAAAAGTAGATAACTGGGTCCATAGTTCTTAGTTTCTAGGACTCACTCACTTGATATGTACTCAAGCCTCTATGCCTGCAATGTAACCGTGATTTAGAACCCATAAGTTTCAGACAAAAAAATCGATAACAATTAGAACTCCATTTAAGCATTTAGCTACAATTAACCAAAAACTTGAGGCAAAAATCAAGTTTCAGCTAGTTAAGTAATTTTCAATCTCTCAGTCTCTCTTATACCTTCTTGGGTTATATGCTCTACACAGATCCTGATATAGTTCTAAGCATTTAGATCGATTTACAATTAACATAAAGCTTCAGCTAAACAGCCAAGTTTGGATTATTCAAAGCTCTGTAAGGAATTTCATCAAACACATAATAAACATTACTTGAGACCAAAGTACCTTATAAAGAAGCTAGAAGAAGGTGTTACTATCTCGTCTAGGAGGAGGATGGCAATCTCCACGAAATTATCAGCATGCTCCTTGTACTCTTCAAGGTCTCCACTTTCTGAATCAGAAACTCCTAGGGAAAGGTAGAACAAAAAAAATCAGAGAAACAGGTTTCAATCTAGCATGTATTGAGAAAAACAACAATCAAATGTTTAATATACTGAATCATAAATCACTGTAAGAATCAGTGTTTATTTCTTTTATAAACTTGTAGAGAAGAATAATTATGGGACCAATGTGCTTATGATACTAAACGTATTCTAAAACTCATAAACTCCAAGGATTATTCAGCCATCAATGTAAGTATTTCTGTTAAAATATTAAACTTATAATCAGAATATTCATACAAAAACAAAAATACAATTACTTGTGTGAACCCAGATGAGGATGCTGACCCCAATGTTAACCTTCGAATCTCTACGCCTTCAATCCCTACGCAAGGGAATTTCAATTTTGAAATCACAAAAAAATCTAAAACGCAAACTTGGATAAATCATCCAAAAAACCTGATTGAAGAGTGCAGATGGAGATTTCACTGTGGTCTATCCTTGTCGATTTGCCATGTTGTTACGGATTTCCGTCAATGAAGTTTAGCAACTGGGGAAGAGGATGATGAGGATATATATAGTCTGAAGAAGGGAACGTAGAGAGCTGGGATGCGTTTCTAATGAGTGAGTAATGATGGTTCCTTGAAGAGCCATCGATATCTTTGGCTGAGAGTAGTGATGTGGAGAGCTACACGAAGCTTCGTCTTGATGGGCTATTAAGGAGCATTGAAGTTCCATTGATGTAGACGCAGCCCACACCGATCACAAAACATAAGACGCACCGTTTCAATTAACAGGACACGTGGCGCACACGGGAAGAGGGAATTGTTGCGCTGGCGTCCTATGTGGCATAGCTAGGAGAGAAGGAAAGTCTTTTTTATAATAATAGATTCTGTAAAGTTTATTCCTTTATAAATCTATTTAACAATTTTGATTTTGTAGATTTTAAATCGGTCTACATGTTAATTATATTATCTTTAAATCCAGCATTGCCAACTGAAACTTAAAGAGATCATAAACACATCTTAGCTTGTATGCTTGGAATTATTAATTTTTTGTCATCAAAATAAACAAACTTACGAAAATTTTGCAAACCAAGCTTGCAGGAGTGGACCCAGCCCAGGAATTAATTGGGGTCAGTACAAAAAAAATCTCATTATAAGGGTCATAGAGGTGTATCGAACCAAGAAAAGTGGGTTCATTGATGTGCTTTTAAGACCAACTCTACCATAATTTATTACTGAACATGACTTAAAAATGTTATTTATATTATTTAACTGGTGTCAATTGAATTCAGATCTCTTTGTATGGGTCCGCCCTTACAAGCTTGTAATTTTGCATCCATGTGAATGAAAAACGACGTTGTTTCATGGCATTGTGTGCGAGGCTGTCCACTCTTGAATTATGCGTTCGGGAGTATATGAATGAGCTATGAATTGTAGAAGTTTCCTTTCAGGATCTTGATATCTACCTAATAACTTGCAAAGGCTGGTCATTCTTCTGGTTTCGAAACCATCTTTACCAGTTGAAAACAATTAGTTGCAAATGTGACATGAAACTGACGTAAAATCTCCATACATTCAATTGCCCAGATGAGCGCTTCTACTTCCGAGTGAAGGAGGGAGAGACTAGGCCTAGTGTTTCGTGCCCCCAATAGTCCATCAAAACCTTATAACGTGCTATACTAATGTTGTTTCAAGTGGCTTTCCTGATCTTTCCATGACCGTTTGTAAAACACTATCTACCTCTCTATTTTGGGCGACCATTTGTGTAAGTGAAACATGTGCCTCAACCCAAAGTAGTGATTCCATTTCAGCCAATTTGAGAGTATCTCTGAGGTCAATATCCATACTGCTAAATTTTTTATTGTTTCGTCCTTTTCAAGTGTACCATATAGTAAAAATATTGCACATTTGGAGTAAATGATATACTTTATGGTATTTTAATTATTTCTTACTATCACTATTTTAAAAGATGTATTTTGACAAAATAATATTGAAAATTATAAATTTTAGTTTTAGGGATTAATAAAACTATATTAGAACTCTTTCATTAGTATTATCATTGTATTCTTGTAGTTCGATTTTGACATATTAAAATATTTGAAATATATATATATATATATATGTATATGATGTGCATGTTCAGTCTTTTTTAATCATTTTTAATTTGAATATTCCATAATATTTTAAAAGAATCATTTGATGTCTAAAATGACATACTACTATATTTTAAATTAAATGTAATTAATTACTGACTATTTCTAAAACATTTTTTATTATTTTCTTAACGTAATTTCATTTAAATGTATTATTCTTGTAATATATACTGAATATAAAAATGTGTATTTATTATGTTTATCAGTATTCTAAGAATTATAAAAAATATAAATATTTAAAATTTATATAAATTATTATAAATATGTATAATATTTTCAATGACCTTTTATTCATTTTTACCTTTCAACCATATATTTGGACCGGTAGATCCTATAGATTCGCATATGTACCGGTAGATACTCTAGATTCACATTTGTTATGTTCGTCTGGCTTGATCTGCACCACTAAATCCGCTAGATGCTCATTCATTTTTCTATTTTAGTTTTGACCACTAGATCAGCTAAATGCTCTTTCATTTTACCATTTTTCTGTTTAGTTTGGATCGCTAGATACGCTAGATGCTCGTTCATTTTTCTATTTGAGTGGTCAAATGAAAATTGTACGATAAATCCGCTTTTGATAGGAATGGATCTTAGCTCAAATCAATATGAAACTCTTTCACAAATAGAAATGTATGCACTTTTTTAACAATGTCTAGTCTCAGTTATATCATCATATATATAATTTATATTTTTTATAAATGATGATCAGCTACATGCAACATATGCAATATTGATGAATAATTTCAATAACAATGATTATGTTACTGGCTTTCCCCGTAACACTCGGATTAATAGACGGTTCCACATGTATGACATCATAGATGGAATACTCTCTTCACAGCATACAACTACAACAAACAACTCTACCTGTAGCACTCAGAAATTTTTAATAAATTTTGCATTTTATAATCTAGAAGATATATTGAGAATCAAACTCTAGGGTGGAATAGCCTTTAAACTCTTGGGCAGTTAGGCCAACGGGCTTCCATTTAATTATTTTGCACCATCTCATTGGAATTAAACTTCGCTCTCTAACCAAATCTAGACTTTGAATGTAACATACAAAATGGTGGATCGCGTTTAAAAATACGATTTTGTCATTATTTTGTCAATCAACAAAAATTTCAGGATGGAAAAATGCAAAAAAATACTAAGCGTAAAATGAGTTTTAATAGATTATTTGTGGAATCAACATTTCATATTATTTAATTATATAATAATAACATTTTGGTGATAAATTTTTAAATAATAAATAGTTATGCTACAGAACTTATACTTTAATTTGATTTGTAATACTATAGGACGTCAATATATTATTAAAAGGGTTTTTTACCAAATATGATTCAAAAGTATACCCAAACTTGAATCAAATGCAAAACTAATCTAAAAGCCTTGTGAAATTACAGTTAGCCCCCTTGTGACCAAACAAAGAATCAGAACTCACTTTTACGAATATAACCCAAGTAAGTCTTCCGAATCTTCTGAGATACTGTAAGTCTTCTAGACAACGTCCAGGGAAGTCGTCTGATGTAGTTTATCTTAAAAATAATTTATTAAATTTTGTAAAAAAGTATTTTGATAAATGAAAAATTAAAATAATATAATTATAAACAGTTTTAAGTGATATAAATTAAGATAAAATAAAATTGAATTGTTTTCAACATAGATGAGTGAAAGTAGTGAATCTTGATATTCTTTGGTTTATGGTTTGGCAAACATATGTTGTAGTATTGTACGTACACTACAAGAAAACGCGGTCATAAAGACGGCAAATTACGATGACAATAGTGTTGTCGTAATTTTACGTACACATTACTTCTTGTTTACGACGAATAGGAAAATCGTCGTAAGGTAGATGCCAATAAACGACGAAATGATATCGTCGTAAAAATGATGTAAATTTACATCTAGTGTACAACGAATCTTACTTGTCGTTATATTTCGTCGTAAGGTCGTTGTTAACTTACAACTGTTAAACATCGAAATTTAACATCTAATTAACGACAATTTTACGACCAATTAGGTAGGTGAAAAAACGTTATATATGTTTATAGGTATAGTTGTTATTTGGTAGTAAAGTTTTTGTAGTTATAAATGCGTAGTAAAATTCCCACCTACCAAACCCAAAAATTTCCTAGAAATATGATGTAGTCTCTCATTCTAAAGATGCAAAAGAAAAAAAAAAGTCTCATGGTGGCAATATCTACGAGATCCGGAGTTGGATGTATGCACACAAAAACGCAGCGGGAGCACTGACAGATGAATTTCTTAACAGCGCAGAGATGTTCATGTACGAAGCCGGAAAAACACCTCTCACGCAAGAGGTGTAAATCATTGTGTAAATCGTTTACTTCCTTATTTATGACTTGAATATTTTGGGGGTTGTGAGATGTTTGGATTTTGAAGTATAAATGTAAGTTAAGAAGGTTGTGGTTTGGGGTTTGGGGTTTGGGATTTCCGATTTTAGGGTATAAACACATTCCGTCCCTAAATCGTCGTACACAAGAAAGGCGGGTCGTCCCTAAATCGTCGTAGTGGTCAAACACGGGTCGTCCTCAAATCATCGTAATGGTCAAACACGGGCCGTCCCTAAATCAGCGTACAGGTCAAATGCGAGTCATCCCTATCTAGTCGTACAATTCATACCGAGGTACAAGACTACATTCTGTGACGATCCATCATCTTCTACTTCCGGTGGTGGGACCGCACCGCACTATGTCCCTAAGAGTCAATCTCAGGGAATATAACCACAGACTTCGAGTCAGCAGTCTGTGCCGCCTCCATTTGTGCCGCCTCCGTTTGTGCCACCTCCGCAGTCTCAGCCACATCCCGAAGATGTTGCCCCACCTCCTGCAGTACCTGCCGGAAATCCGGCAGGACTTCATCCGGATTTGATGGTGCCACCCGATGCTCCTTATGTCAGGTATACGTTCGAGGACCTGATCCAAATGCCTGGTCGGGAAGGTTTAACCATCATTGACCCCGATCGACCACCAAACACAATTATATATATAACTTTCGCTTTATTTTTAATTATTTACAAATTTATTTTATTTCTAACTATTTTAATTTTAATTTATTGTTTGTCTAAATTTTTAAGGTTTAAGACGGACATAGAATTGGGATCATCTGTTTCGGATTGCATCAAGTCGTACTCATTGAACCGCATCCGAACTGGAGTGTTACACCTGATTACGTTTGAAGGACATGGTTCAAGTGTTTTGAGGTAAGTAATAATTATTTACTTTTTTATTAATTTAAAATTTTCAAATTTATTTATTTAATTCAAATGTGTAATTAATGAATTCTTTTTTTTTTTGTAGCAAAAATGAAATTGGTCTATTGCCGTCAACGAGAAGGTGAAACATGCTTTCAACGAGAAGGCAATGACTCGTCTTAAGAAGAATGTTGCTGACTGGAAAGAGAAGTGGCGGTTTGAGGGGGATGTTGCAAACCCGTCGTTCCTCAGCGACTACATCTGGACCGGTCTCAACGCTTATTGGACGAAGCCTCGCAATGTTCACAACTGTTCGGCGGCCCGAATGACACGTGACGCCGAGGGTAATCTACCGTTGCCCCATATTTGGGAAGATTCCCCACGCCGGAGTCGCCCTAAAGATGGTAAGTGTAATTAATTTATTTTCAAAATTTAATTACCTACTATATTTAATGCTCAAACTTATATATATTTTATATGTAGGCCGCTGAGACAGGGGAGCCACCATCCCTTTCAGAACTTTACAAGAAGACACATAGCCATAAAGATGGCACGTTCGTGGATGCTCGGACAGAAAGGATCCACAACGAAGTGGAGACTCGTATCCGGGAGGTTGATATCACTCAAATTACCCTAAGGAGTGAATTTACTCTCTCAAATGAGAGGTTCATTTGTAGTACTTTAGGGATCGAATCCACAGAGAGCTAGTGTACAAATAAGATGCAATCTTAGTGACTATGCTAGGTTGAAAATGGTTTAAAGTAAATTGCAGGTTTGTTGAGTAATGATAAGATTACTCAGTTGAAAGGATTTGGTTTTAGAACAATAAAGAAAAGAGTTAGATTCAGGGTAGGTATTCAGGAATTCAGGATTATAAATACTATAAAATCTAACAAGTTGCTTGCATGATATGTCAGAGCTCAACACTATTAAATGAATCCATCAGCTCTCGCATTATTTAGACCATCTATTACTTAGATGCTAAATGGTATTGCGGTCGGCTACTCTGCCGATAGTATCAATCGATGGTTCGATAGGAATATCGGCCGATACACCTCTAGCTACGTCGATCGATTACTCTATAGGAGTATCGATTGATACGGCTCTAAGAAAGCTTTATGCGCGAGTTGATACAATGCTCACCATGATCTTAGATCAGCTTTCGCATATCTCAAGTGGGTAATAGCATGTTTAGGATGTTATCAGGTATTGCATGTAATGAACAATGCAATCCAAGTTCATGTTCTAGGTAGCTAAGCTAGAAAAGTATTAGTGAACAATCCTAACAATAAATATCACAACTATAGCAATTATAGGCTGGGGCTAATCCCTCATATCCTATTTAAACCCTAAATCTAACAAATGAATCTACTCAGACATGACTAAGTAGTTCATAGCAACAAGGTAATAATAGGAATTCATAGATCTGTTAGAGGATGAACACTTAGGTCCCAATCACAAATCTCTTTGGATCTCTCCTCTAGATCTAGAATCCTATAACCTTTGTTAAGAAGAACAAGTAAAGAACTGAATAGAACTTTATTGAGAACTTGCAAAGTAATGAAAACAGTAAAAGAAATGAGTAGAAAAGGATGGAGGTAAAAAGGTGGTGGTAAAAGCTTATTGTTTTTATGCCAAAACACTTAGGCATATATAAATATGAGTTCATTAGGTTAAAAAACTCGTCAGGGGAAATCTTGTAAAATGTGATATATTGGGCTTCAAGTTCGTCCAGGTCCAACTTGTCTTTCTGCCACCTCAGTATCGATCGATAGTACAGGGTGTACATCGATCGATTATGATCTTGATGTATCGTCCTTCGGCTAATGTGTGTCGATCGATAGCACATAGTGTGCATTAAACAATGTGTAACTCTTGGTGTCGACCTCTGGTCTTGATCACAGGTGAACTCTTCTTTAAGCTCCAAAAAGGTACCTAAAACATCACTTTTCTCCAAAATGCTTCTGAACCTGAAAACATACCTAATAGACTCCAAAACATAGATAATAGTAGTAAAAACACTTATATACCATGGGTAAAAACGGGTAAAATCCATGGTATATCAACTCCCTCGGACTTAACATTTTGCTTGTCCTCAAGCAAACACATATGTAGTCTTTATGAAAGAGGTTTTAAAAAGCAGGGACTAAATCAAATTCAAACTTAGAATCATAACATCTACTTTGTTGCAAACCACATCTAAGAGTCTGTCAATCACAGAAGCACATTATGCAATGTCCTAATCAAACAACCTTGATCATCTAGCCAACAACTTAGCAATCATGTCTGACTAACCCCTCTAGTGATTTCATTTCTGTACATAAAAATAAAGTGCAGGCTTTACCTTGAGAGTATCGATCACATGATGCAAGGTTGCTCAAACAAGTATCTGGACCTGCAGGTAAAAATTAGTTACTATCCTCTCTCTATATTATTTCTCCTCTAGTCAAGTCTGCTTTCATTTGCAAGACATTGACCAAGATTGGACAGGCTTCCATGAATCAAGCCTTAATGGTTCACTTCTTTTTTACCTATATCCTAGAATTCATTGCGAAGCAAGTCTTGAAGGGGGTAACCACCAAGCCCTGTTCGAACCCTTTACCTATAGAACTCTTATGAATCAAGTCTTGAGGGGGGTAACCGCCAAACCCTGTTCGAATTCCTTCCTAAGCAATAACTAACTAGTCCTAGAACATATATTAAGCTAATTTTTGAAATATATTTTTTTTTATAAAGAACTGAATAAAATTAAATCTAAATTCAAAAATAAGAGAGAGAGAGTGTGATAAAACTATCTACACAAGTTTTTACCTTCCAGACTTGTTTGAAGCATCCAATCCCATGCATACCAAGCCCCAAGACAAGCAAAGAATGTCAGGTTAGGTTGGAAATCAGCTTTGGTTCCTCCAGACAATCAATGAAAGCGTTGTCATAGCTGATAGGTGATCAACTTTAGCATCTATAGTACATTATGCATCAACAAATCTAAGAATGGTGCCTAAAAGATTGGTTAGATAAAAAGTGAAAATTTAAATTATCATTATCCCTTTCTTGACTCAATAAAAACCATTTTGAAAACATGTTAGATGAAATCAAAAGGTAAAGAGCATCAGTAATCATTCCCCCAGACTTAAATCATACACTGTCCCCAATGTATAACCAGTCCAGTGAAGGCATAGGCAATAATAAAATACACTAATATCGAAAAAGTTAGAGCGATATACCTGACCGTGATGCGTATCGATCGATGTTGGGACGCCTTCGTCTATCGCTTTTGTTTGGTTCATGTCGATCGATATCGACTATGTCATGTCGGTCGATTTCAGTGGTAATCGTCTAATCGTAACTGCAAAGAAAAACAAATACGGAAAATAAAATCCTAAAAATAAAAACGAAATGAAAAATTACCTAACAGTGGGTTGCCTCCCACTCAGCGCTTTGATTATAGTCATCTAGCTTGACTTTGGAAAGGATGAGCTACTGAGATGAAGTCCAGGTACTTGTTGGGAAACAAGTATCCTCTGTATCCTTCTTCTCACCGAACCATGCGTCAAATAGGCTTCTTGTGGCTTCATATTCTCTGGTTCGTTTCTGCTTTATCTCAATCAACTCATCATAGATCCTTTGAATCCTTTCTTCATGACCTTCAATGCTGAGCTCGTGCCATCCTAATTTCTCGTAGGCATGTTCTGAAAGATCACCGAGCTCCGCTTGCATTGAATCAAGGCGTTGGATCATTTTGTCGTGGATGGAGCTGGTATCGATCGATTCCTTTGTTGAATTGTCGGTCGATGGCTGTTGAGGTCCGTCGATCGATGCGCTAGTTCTTCTGTCGATCGATGCTAAGGGTGCAGGTCTGCTCGCAAGCTGCCTCTGAATGGTTTTGATATTTTTCTGCATCCCTTCTATGCTAGATTCCATGCTTCCAACCTCGTTGATTAGCAGGAAATACGTCTGCTCTAGACGTCTGTCTTGTGAATCATCCACCCTTGTGATCGCCGTGTATAATTCATCAGCTAACTTATCCAAATCAGCTCTGGTGCAGATTTCTGAAGTCTGTATATCGATCGATGCAACATGTTGTTCATCGGTCGATTTTTGCTTCTGCAGATTCTCGTGAAGCTTCTCGGCAAAGAGCTTCATCTGGCCGTCGATATCAGTCAGTCGCCTATCGATCGACGTGAGGTTGAGCTCATCGATCGATGCGATTGATGCAGTCTGATAATCGAGTTGACGTTGGAACTTCTCAGCCTCCTGCTGCATAGTATCCATGCGTAGTGCGAGTTCCTCTACTTCTTTGTCTACTAAGAAGTGTATATCAGCGAGTTTCCTCTCAGCTGCTTTTAGACGAGTCAATCCTCCAAAAGGATTGCAAGGTGCTGCGGGGTTCATATCTGCATGTGCCTCATTGATAAGGCGGATAGATCTCTTCATCTCTTTGGTGCAGAGGCTTAGATCCCCTAGGTTGTGAAAGATAGGTTCACAGGTCTTGGTGAGTTTGCTGCTGAGACGAGCTTCTGCTTTCTTCAGTTCCTTCCATATATCTCCAAGAGACTCATCGACCTCATGTTTTGAGTAAGTGGTCGATGGTGCAGGCTTCGTATCGATCGATGTGGATGTAACTACGTCGATCGATATCGAACTTGTATGGCTATGGTTCTGTGTGTTGCGAAGATCTTCAAGTTCCAGCTCAAGACGTTGAACCTTCTTGAGTAATGCCTGGTCTGCACTGAACATCCAGTTCATCTCACTGCGAAGCTTGTCTGTGGCCTCCTCTAAACTTTTTTCCATGGAGAGCTTTTCCCATTTGCATTCTCCAAGTAGACCAGTGAACATCTCGTTGATCTCGTCTTTGGTGTAGATTTCTTGCACCAAAACTCTTCTTGTAAATGAACTAGCGTGCTCTGGTAGACAGATGTAAGAGCGCTCGTCCATTGAAGTTCTTTGAAGCAGTTTCTTGATGTCGTCTTTAGAAACTTTGATGACGTCACCAGCTATTACTCTAGCAAACACTTTCTAGTCTCTGTAGACCCTATACTCATCTCTCTGCTCCCAAAAGAATTTTTGAACTCCATATCGAAAGGCTCTCTTTCCGAATTCAGGACACCAATCGATCGATGCCATACACTCAGTATCGATCGATTTCTGTTGAAAATCTGGGTCCTTCGTGTTGCGATGATTATCCTCAGCTTCCTGTGGCTTGGTTGTTGTGTCTGCCTCCTGGTGCTGATGATGGTGGTCTGGTCCGTAGCGTTGTTGCTGGAATAGGTTTTGGGATCCGTTGGCTAACTGTAGGACGTCTGCAATGTCCTCTCTGGATATGTGGAGTGTTCGTCCATCCATTGAGCGTACAAAACCTTTTGAATCCCTGAAAATACCAAACTCATCCGGGATTAGATTACCGAAATCAAGTACATTTGAATTTGTTACCTGGGATGGTTGGATGTATCTATCGGTCGATGGCACAGGTATGGAATAGGTCGATGGTTGTTCAGGCCTATCGGTCGATTGTATTGGTGCCGTGTCGATCGATGAGACTTCCTCGGGTTGGGTGATGTATGTTGGCGTGGCGATCGCGACCGCAAAGCTCTCGTACTGGTAATCGCTTGCCCAGCTCCCGATTGAGTAGTCTCCGTCTCGCTTGTTGTTGACTGTGTTGTCGAATGATGCGAGGTAAGTAGTATCGATCGATGGGGAGAAGGCCCTGTCGATCGATGTCGTGATTCTGAGGTTGTGGTGGAGAAGTCGATCTTCATCATATGGAAGGTTATGACACTCTGTAGCTCTCTCCTCCTCGTAATCATCAGTATACTCCTCAATGTGAGTAATATTTGCAGCATGTGGTGGGATGTAGTAGTCATTCTCCCACTCGTTTACTTCAAAATCACCATCTGGAAACTCCTCTTCGATCTGATTGAATAGTGAATCGATCGATGACCATCTGTGACTGTCGATCGATGTCAGTTCACAAGAGATGATCGATGAGACAGTGCTACTATCGATCGATTCTGCGGTCTCTGTCTCGCATGCGTCTTGTGAATCATATTCATCTTCACAATAGGAAACAGCTACAAGGTCTGAGCCGTCTTGGATCTTCTTAGGGACCTTGATGACTCGTATTGGATCATAGTAGACCATAGGATTGATCAGGGTTAGACACAGTTTGTTTGTCTGAAGGTTGCAGACTGCTCCAACTGTGGCTAGGAAGGCTCTTCCAAGTAGCAAAGAAGTAAGTAAGGTTACCTTGACGTCCAAGACATGGAAGTCTACTGGAATTAGGGCTTCTCCTATGGTAACCTCAAGCTTTCTCACAATTCCTCCAGAGTTCTGCTGAGAACAATCCACAAAGATGAACGATTCTTTAGTAGGTTCTATCTTCAGACCTAGATGGTCTGCTATCACCTTGGGTAGGATGCTAACTCCAGATCATGTGTCACATAGGGCACGTTGGAAGTTGATCCCATGTACTGAGCAAGGAACAACGAACTTCCCTGGATCACCCTTCTTCTCAAGTTTGATCCTCTTCTTCATACTTTCTCTGACTTGGTTGAACATCCTCTTGATGTCTTCTTCTATCTCCTTAGTTTCTCTGAAAAACATCCACAATCTGTGTGAAAAGTAGGCTTCTTCAAAGGGTTTCTCTGTAGGTATTCTTAGAACTCTCTTTCTGAAACTTGCCAACTCCTTCTCATTAACTCCTCTTTTAAGGTGTTTATGAACCTTCTCTTTCCTTTTTCTGAGAACTCTGCCATCTTTTTCCTTTTCTATCTCCATTGGATCAATGATATCCGTGGGCTTCTTCATTATGGCGGTTGGTGGGTTTCTGGGAGGTTTAGACTGCTCCCGGAGAGCATCAAGTCGTGCAACATCTATCTTGGGAACTTGCACTCGGCCTGTGATAACTGAATATCGATCGACAGCTTCTGGAGTGTGTCGATCGATTTCTTTATCATTCGGTCGGTCGATGGGACATCTGTCCTGTCGATCGATGTGGTAAGAGCTAGGCGGATGTGGGTGCTTTGCTGCGAACTCCTCGTGAGTAAGTATCTTCACGGCGTTGCACTCGTGAGTGGATTCTTCAAGATCCATCGGTCGATGCTCGTCTGAGTCCATCGATCGATTAGTGTTGGCGTACATCGATCGATGTTCATGTGCGGACATCGGTCGATACCAGTGGTTGCCGCCAATATTCATGGAACTTTCGATCTGGTAGTCTCCCTCTTGCAGCTTCTCTTGCTTAACCACTCTCCAAAAATCATCTTCTATGATAGCATTGACGTTGTGGCCTGTTGCTTCTTCTCCAGTCCCTTTTCCTAAAGCTTCCTGCTTCTTAACAGCTTCTCCTGTCTGAATCACCTGAGTTTCTAGTTTCTTCACATGAGTACTCAAAGCATCAAGCTTTGTGTTCAAAGTGGTGTAGACAGCGTCGATCTTTCCATTGAAGTTCACCTCTAACTGCTGCTGGCTTTCAAGAACTTTGCTGAGCATGTCTTCTAGCTTTCCTTCTGGAGTTGGTGTGGGTGGCTTCGTGTAAGATGAGTTTCCATAACTCCTATTGTTGTTGGGGTTGCTGCTGTTGAAGTTGCCTCTCTGTCCTGAGAAGTTTCTGTTTTCTTGGTTTCAAGATCTTTGAAATCCAGTTCCATTGATCTAGTTGACTTCTGCTTCTATGTAATCATTTTCTTCCTCAGCTTCTGCATCCTCCACTGAGCAGATTTGCTTGTTTAGCAGCTTCTGAACATTGTCAAGTGTAGCTTGTACCTCATTTATCTGTTCCTTTCCTAGGAACGCTGCAGATCTTGCTCTTACAATGTTCTTCGTGTTGTTGCTGGATGCTAGGTTGTCTATTAGCTTCACAACATCTTCAGGATTCCTTGTGGTGAAGTTGCCTTCACTCGCAGTGTCCAGAGCCCTCTGATATTTCAGTGTGATGCCTCTGAAGAAAGTGCAGAGCAGTTGCACCTTGTTGAATCCGTGGTGTGGACAATCTCGCTTGTAAGACTTGAATCTGATCCAGGTATCCTTGAATGACTCTACAGGCTCCTGGTTGAATGTGGCAATTTTCCTCTTTAAGTCTTCAGCGCGCGCATCATCAAAGAAGTTACGCAAGAATGCGTTTTTGATGTCGCTCCAGGATGTAAGAGATCCTGGTGGTAGCTGCTTAAGCCACTGTAAAGCTTCTCCAGACATAGAGTGTTTGAAGAGCTTACAGAGAAGGTAGTCCACAGGGACTCCATTGGCTTTGATAGCAGATATGAGATCCTCGAACCTCTCCAGATGGTCCATGGGATGCTCATTGGACAGCCCACAGTAGGGTATCTGTCCCACAAGGGTTTAGTACTGCGGCTTGAGCTCGAAATCGCCTCTCTGAATAACAGGGGGACAAATGGCTGATCTGTTGGTGTAGAACTGATCTGGATGGTTGTAGTCAGCTAGTGTTCAAGCAGCCTCTCCTGCAGGTTGAATAGTTCCTGTAGGTGCAGTTTCTGGCTCAGGGATTACTTCATTCTAGGCATTCTAGGCATTCATGACTCGCGGAACAGTATCGATCGATATACAGATAGGTGTATCGATCAATGTCGGATGAAAGGTGTCGGTGGACGGTGAAGTAGTGTCGGTCGACAGAAAGGTGCGAGTATCGGTCGACGAAGACGGTGTCTCGGTCGGCAGGGGTGCGTCGGTATCGGTCGACAGACAGTTGATGGTATCAATCGATGCGGAACGGATTTCCTTGCGGATTGAACGTTCCAAGCTAGCAGGGTCTTCTGAGAATACAAGTTGAGATTCCTTGTTGCTTCTGGTACTGCTAGGCATGTACCTGAAAAGACAAGAAAAAAATTTTGTGTCGAAAAACAAATCAAAATAAAAATAATAATAACCTAGACCTAATCAGATTAAATCCTATTGTATCAAAGCTCCCCGGCAACGGCACCAAATTTGATATCACTCAAATTACCCTAAGGAGTGACTTTACTCTCTCAAATAAGAGGTTCAGTTGTAGTACTTTAGGGATCGAATCCACAGAGAGCTAGTGTACAAATAAGATGCAATCTTAGTGACTATGCTAGGTTGAAAATTGTATAAAGTAAATTGCAGGTTTGTTGAGTAATGGTAAGATTACTCAGTTGAAAGGATTTGGTTTTAGAACAATAAAGAAAAGAAGTTAGATTCAGAGTAGGTATTCAGGATTATAAATACTATAAATGCTAACAAGTTGCTTGTATGATATGTCAGAGCTCAACACTATTAAATGAATCCATCAGCTCTCGCATTATTTAGACCATCTATTACTTAGATGCTAAATGGTGTTGCGGTCGGCTACTCTGCCGATAGTATCGATCGATGGTTCGATAGGAATATCGACCGATACACCTCTAGCTACGTCGATCGATTACTCTATAGGAGTATCGATTGATACGGCTCTAAGCAAGCTTTATGTGCGAGTTGATACAATGCTCACCATGATCTTAGATCAGCTTTCGCATATCTCAAGAGGGTCATAGCATGTTTAGGATGTTATCAGGTATTGCATGTAATGAACAATACAATCCAAGTTCATGTTCTAGGTAGCTAAGCTAGAAAAGCATTAGTGAACAATCCTAACAATAAATATCACAACTATAGCAATTATAGGCTGGGGCTAATCCCTCATATCCTATTTAAACCCTAAATCTAACAAATGAATCTACTTAGACATGGCTAAGTAGTTCATAGCAACAAGGTAATAATTGGAATTCATAGATCTATTAGAGGGTGAACACTTAGGTCCCAATCACAAATCTCTTTGGATCTCTCCTCTAGATCTAGAATCCTATAACCTTTGTTAAGAAGAACAAGTAAAGAACTATAGAACTTTATTGAGAACTTGCAAAGTAATGAAAACAATAAAAGAAATGAGTAGAAGAAGATGGAGGTAAAAAGGTGGTGGTAAAAGCTTATTGTTTTTATGCCAAAACACTTAGGCATATATAAATATGAGTTCATTAGGTTAAAAAACTCGTCAGGGGCAATCTTATAAAATGTGATATCTTCGGCTTCAAGTTCGGCCAGGTCCAACTTGTCTTTCTGCCGCCTCAGTATCGATCGATAGTACAGGGTGTACATCGATCGATTATGATCTTGATGTATCGTCCTTCGGCTAATATGTGTCGATCGATAGCACAGAGTGTGCATCGATCGATGTGTAACTCTTGGTGTCGACCTCTGGTCTTGATCTCGGGTGAACTCTTCTTTAAGCTCCAAAAAGGCACCTAAAACATCACTTTTCTCCAAAATGCTTCTGAACCTGAAAACATACCTAATAGACTCCAAAACATAGATAATAGTAGTAAAAACACTTATATACCATGGATAAAAACGGGTAAAATCTATGGTATATCAGAGGTCGAGACCCAGTTGTCTCAAGAGACCCCGGATGCCCCACCGGTCCAGTTGTTTACCCCCGAAAATATAAAATTTTCGAACAGATAATTAATTTTATTGGTTTATTTATTTAAATTTAAAATATATTTGATATATATATATTTATTAAATCAATTGTAATTAATTAATTGCATGCAGATTATCCCGAAGAAAATAGGACGAATGGTAGGGATCGGTTCGGTGAACGATGCTCCTAGGGCTACAGCGGCTTACACAGCTACAAGGCAGAAGGAACATGTTCAGCTCCGAGCAGATTTGACGGCTGCCAACGGAGTCATTTTGGAGCTGTGGTCCAATAATCAGCTTTTCGCGAACATGTTCGAGCTCATGGCGGAATCAAACCCCGAGGTTGTGCGGATATGGCGGTCTGTACGTCCGTGCCGCAACCCCACTCCCGAAGAGAAAATGGATTTAGAGAGACAAGCTGATATATGTAGTTCCAAGCTTCGGACTGATCTTAACCTTCCATAGTTTAGGTTAATTTTTATTTTCGGTTTGTATGCATATTTTTCTTTGATACAATAATATTCTAAATATATTATACTTTTTAATTATAAATTTTGGTAATTAATTAGTTTTAAGTAATTAATTTAAAATCAATTTTTATTAACTAATTACAAATTTCGTATTATTAATTATTTATTTACAATATCAAAAATTGATGTACATTAGTCGTGAATAAAAATTATGTAGTCGTGAAATTAACGATCATTTTACATCGATGTCGAAGTTACGTAGTCGTACAGTTTACGACTACTTAATGTCGAAATCAACTTAATGTAGTCGTACATATTACCTCATATTAACATCCAATATACGACCAATATTTACGTCTACTTTACGTCGATTTGGTACATCTAATGTACGTCAAAGTTACGACGAATCCTTTTACGACGAATGGGCATCGATATTTATTTGTCGTAGTACGTACGACAAGATTACGACGATTAGCCTTTACGACAGGTGAATTGCGATGAAATGTAATTCGTTGTTATGTCGTCGTTAATCGTGATTAATGACGAATAACGACGATTTCTGCAGTCGTTATGTCCCTGTTTTCTTGTAGTGGTTCTGGAAAGCTGAAATGTTTTTTTGAAAAATTAAATTTTACCTATATGTGTTTATTTATGTGTATATTAAACAATTTTTAAGTTTAATTTGATTTTATGAAGTGTTTAGTTGGTTAATTTAGTTAAGAGGTTATGTTTAGGGTCCAGACGACTTATAGGGAAGTCGTCTGATGATTAATATTATCGTTTAGAAGACTTCTCTGAAAGTTTTCTAACTCCCGCTAAAAATATTTTAGTTTTTCGCTAAAAATATTTTAGTTTCCTGCTAATTTCTAGAAGACTTTCAATTAAGTCGTCTAGAAGACTTACTTGAATGTATTCTTAATCAATTGAAATTTTTGTCTCCCTATATAAAGAAATTTTACACATTCTCTCTCTTCCTCTCAAATGGCTGCAACAAAAATGTAATGTTTCCTCCTTCTAAAACTCTCCAACCTCTCTCTAATCTCTTTTAACTTAAAAAACCAAACTGTATATCAACTTATTCTTATTTCATGTCTTCTCACTAATTTATTTTGTTTTTGCAGATTTTTCATTATATGGTTCTCACCATCCACTCCTTTAAAGGTAGATCTATAAATCATATTAACCTCTTGTTGCTTAAAGTTCTTACCTTTTCAAAACTCTTTTGGTTGTTTTCAGCTCTTATCTTTTTTTTTTGAAGTTTTTCTATGTTTTGAAGCCATTTTAATGCTTTTGGGTATGCAGGTTTTAAGATCTGAGACGGATTTGGAAGACTTCCTTGGACGACTTCTCTGTAAGTCTTCTGGAAGACTTCTCTCTAAGTCTTCTGGAAGACTTCCCAGAAGTCTTTTAACATTTAATTCACTAGAAGACTTCATATAAGTCTTCTGGAAGACTTCCTATAAGTCTTCTGGAAGACTTCTGGCGGAGTTTTCTCCCATGTATCCTTTGTCATTACAAATCTGAGTGTTTTGATAAGTTTCTCTGTCTGATATTTCTTCATTTGATAACATACGATTGCTTAAAACTCTTACCTTTTTCACAAATTATCATTTTTTGAAAACACCAAACTTTATATCAATTTATCATTTTTGTCTCATGTCATTCAATCTAATTCATCTAGTTTTGTAGGTTTTTTATTACATGGTTCTCATATCGTACTCCTTTAAAAGTTGATCTATAAATCATATTTTTTTAGTTGGTAACCTCTTGTTGCTTAAAGCTCATACATTTTGAAAACTCTCTTGGTTATTTTAAGCTCTTACCTTATTTTTTCTATATTTTGAAATCATTTGAATGATTTTGGATATTCAGGTTTTTCAGCTTTGAGACAGATTTAGAAGACTTCTAGGGAAGTCTTCTCGGAAAACTTCTAACATTTAATGCACTAGACGACTCCAGGAAGTCTTCTGAAAGTCTTTTGGAAGTCATCTGGAAGTTTTCTGGAAGTCTTCTGGCAGAGTCTTATCCCATGTCAAGTGGAGTTCAAGGTTGTCTTTTTGGAGGACTGATCTATAATAGTTTTGTTTATGGTCTTTTTTATTTGTATGTGTACTCTTTTAGCTTTGAATTCTTTTGTAAGTTTTGAAAGATATTATATAAAGTGAAATCAAATGTTATAAATCTTGTACATGAGCATAAGGTATTTTATTGAGCTGATCATGAAAACTTGGTATGTGGGATGTAGATACAACACATCAAGAATATATACTCATACCACAAAACATTTTTACCATTCTACCTTATCAAAAAGACTTAGTCAAATTCACAAAAGATCAAATTTTACACAAATTCAAAAACTAACATAGAAGATAGTAAACCACAAAACTTGATATTCTTGAAGTTACTTAACATTTTTGAAAGTTAAAAAAACATATCTTGATACTTACCGCTCTTGAAAATACAAGTTTTACAATAATTAACATAGACGACTTCTAAGAAAGTCTTCTAGACGACTTCTTATAAAGTCTTCTCTCGTTAGCTAGAAACCTTAATAAACATGAATGTTGGTAACCTCAAAATTATCACCAATTAAGATATGAATTTTAGTCAGTAGCCCCAATATTGACTAATATACATGGATTAACAAGAAAATGTTTAATTTTTTTTTAGTTTGAGAGAAAATGAAAGTTTATTAAACATTGATGCAGATGACGTCCATGGAGGTCTTCTGGACGACTTACATGGAAGTCTTCTGGTCAATGCAGAGGTTACTTTTGCAATTGACTTTTAAATGTGTTTTCTGAGACGACTTATATGGAAGTCATCCGCTTTTGTTTGTTAAAAAAAACTCGAGAGAACCTGAAACGACTTCCATGCAAGTCATCTAGGATAAACAGGTTAGTTTTGCATTTGACCGAATTGTATCAGAAATTTGACTTTTCCTGGACGACTTACAAATATGTCGTCCAGTAGAAAATTAAAATATCAATATTTTATTATAACCAGACAATTTTCATGTAAGTCGTCTTAGGTTAGTTTTGCAATTGAAAAATAAAAGTTAAATTTAATTATTTCTAGATGACTTACACGGAAGTCCTCTGGCAGACGACTTATACGGAAGTCGTCCAAGATTAACAAGGTTTGACCAGAATCTGAGAATAAAATCTTCGACGACTTCCATGGAAGTCGTCTGGAAAAATTAAATATTTAAGTTTAATTTTCAATTGTAAAACTAACCTGAAATGACTTACATGGAAGTCATCTGGTTATAATAAAGTACTGATATTTCAATTTTCTTCCAGAAGACTTATATGTAAGTCATCCACGAAAAGTAAAATTTTTGATACATTTCGGTCAAATGCAAAACTAACATGTTTATCCTAGACGACTTACATGGAAGTCGTCTAGGTTCTCTAGAGATTTTTTTAACCAAACAAAAGCGGACGTCTTCCATATAAGTCATCTCTAGAAAACACATTTAAAAGTCAATTGTAAAAATGACCTCTGCATTGACTAGAAGACTTCCGTGTAAGTCGTCTGACGAACAGATCTGAAAAAAAAAAAAAAACTGATTTCATAGTTTCAACCAGTGAGATAACTTCATTAACACTCAAAAATCTTCTCCAACCACCCAGAAGCTCAAACAAAAGTGACCCACCAAGAATCGTAAGCTTGAATGGTTCTATGAACAATAAAAAAATTTAGAATCAAAATCTTGGGATTTTTTGAATGAATATGGAGAGAAAGTGAAATGGATGTTGTGTTTAGTTCATAAGAATTGAGAAAGAAGAAGTGTAAATCGATTTTAGGTGCATTAAGAGCTTTAAATTAGTTGTTTATGGTGGTTGGTGTATTGATGACAATGACAATCTTGTAAATACTTGACGATGATGAGGTTGAGAGAGTAAAAATACCATTTTCAAAAAAAGTAATGGCATTTTCGTAAATTATCTGAACATGTGGGGTGAATAGGGAAAAAAAAATTTCCAAAAAATGAGAGGTTAGTTTTGTGTTTGACTTCGAGTTATGAGTCAATTTTGTAAATAACCCTGATTAAAATGTAGGGCTTTAGTAATTTAAATTTCCTAACTATTTTTAGATCGGATGGAAAACCTAAACTAAAAGGTTATGTTTTTAAAAACATTAACCATTGAACTGTTAATGCTGGTAATCCTTCGTCAACAGAGTTGTCTTTTTTGAAAGGAGACCCGTTAATTTGAAACACGGTGTTTTATGTAATCATAGACACGACACAAAATGTTTAAAATGATGATTATTTTATGAGTGATGATTCAGATGGTGATGATATTGATGTCTTTACATATTGAAGTACTTAAAATAACATTAATATTTGTTATTTCTTATTAGGTCTGAGCATTTTTACCTCAACCCAAAGTACCTACCTAAACTCGAACGAAAAAGACCGAAACCAAATCCGAACTGTTATACAAAAATATCCGAACGTGACTTATGAGCTTAGTACTTTGGAGTTTGGTTATAATCCGAACCAAAGAGAAATCAGAATTAGGGTCTGAAAATATCCAAAATTAGTTAAATATGTTAATATTTCTATATATTTTAAGTTGATTTTGATATTTTAGAGTATTCAAAATATTTTTGTATTTTGTTTTATTTGTTATTTTTAATATTTTTTAGCTAATTTAGATAGTTTAACTAATATTTAATTAGATTTGTAAATAATTTATATATTTTGAAAAGAAAATTTTTCATTTTTTGAGATTTAAAAAATATTTTTTGGACGATTTTAAATATTGGTTACATCCAGTCTGAACCGAACCCGGAAGGAACCGAACCCGATCCGATAATTAGTAAAACCTGAATGGTACTTTTGAGCATAACACCCGAAAATCCGAATCAACCGGACCGATATCGAACGGGCCACCGAACGCCTAGACCTATTTCTTATAATAATTTAAATTGTAATATGTATTTCTCAATTCCAAAAAAAGTACGATCGTACACGAAAATCATTTAGCAGTTTTCTTTTGCAGATATAATTTTTTCGCAGTTTAATAAGTTTTTACGTAGTTTAATTATTTTTTCTACAATTTTTAATGAGTTTTCCCGAAACGGACTATCGGATTTCGGATCAACATGCAAAAACAAATTTAAATTGACGTTGCATGCATACACGTAGCGTACGTGAGCCACCGTTTTTCAAACCTCAAAGCAAAAATAATCCAGCAGAAACAACAAAGACAACGTAGGAAGAAAAAGAAGAAAAATAAGAGGCCGAGTTCACCGGCTGCTGCTCTCCCTTACCTTTTAAATCCTCTTCAGGTTGCGCAAGCTCATCAGCTCCTCTACCAGTATCGAACGGCGCATAATCTTCCACGACCTCGACTCCTTCCGGCGCAAGATCTACAGGGACTTCGTAGTCGGAGTAATCTGTACCGTCCGTTGAGTTATTCGCGACGAGAGTCTCTGGGGGAGATTTTACAGTGGTGTTTGATGTCGTCGTCGGTGGAGAAGGTGAAGATGAATCGGCAGCGTAACTTCCACCGGCTAAAGAAAAAGCTATGAGAAGGAATACGAAAGCGAAACGTCGAGCCATATTTATAAGTTTACGTAGTACGTTATTCAAAAAAAAAAAAAATAAGTTTACGTAGTATAGGCTTTTTGGGTAAATAACGTAGCACTGTTTTGTTATTTTTTCTCTATGGAACGTGAGTGTATGCGTGTATGAAATGTATGACGAGAAAAAAATTGATTCAGCTTATTTAGTATGTATGTAAGGTTTTCTATGAGATTGAGAGAGATCAATTGAGAAAATGGAGAAGAAAGAATGAAAAAGAAAGGGGAAACTGAATTGGGAATTTATAAAGGCTATCTGCAGGAGATGCGTATGGTTGGTAATTGAAACCGGGTGTTAGTTTTGTTAGTTTTGTTAATTGAATCAAAAGCTGTTATTTGTTTTGTATACTGTTTTCGCAGTTTTTAGAATATGGTGCATTGATATGTTTAGCGTTTATTAGTTTTGTTTTCTTGTTAAGTGACAACTCTGAATCGTGATTTTATTAAAGCAGTAACATCAAACGGAATATACGTAGAAATTGGCAGAGAAAACAAATGATCCTATTTATATCCACGCGGAGGTTATGAGCTTGTCAGGAAAATGGCTTATTTCCCTATAAATTATTTATTCTCAGTTTTTTCACACCCAGACTTTTAAGTCATGCCAAAAGTCACATAAACAACGGAATTCCCATATGAACTAGGTTTTTCTGGCTTTTCAACACACAAATTTTTAAGTCATGCTAAATACCACATGAACAACTCTATTTTTTTAAATTACATACACAAACTATCGATCTTAAACTAATCCCCTAAAACTGTAAACTGTGTTATAAAACGCTTGGTTTATGACAGATGGAGAGCCGGTTTAATTTTGGTTGATAAAAAAGAATACTATGTCGTTGTGTTTTTTGTTTTTTTTTTTGTAAACTAGTCTTTTTCTTCAGAAATCGTTTTACTTTTCATCATCAGTTAGGGATAAAATTTTTGTATGTGGTACATTAATGCATGATTAAATTATATATATGAGAAGACCAAAGAAGATATATATATATATATATTCAGTAAAATAATACCGTAAGCACACTTTCAAAGTAGTATGATCAAACCCGCACTATTATATATTTTCCTCAATCCAAAAATTAATGTTATATGATCTTTTTATACTCTTTATTCAATCAGCCAAAGATAATATCAACGTACCATATACAAAGATTTTATCCCTAATTGAAAATAACACCGTTTATGGTTTTAGGAGAATTAGTTGAAAATCAATAGTTTGTGTATATAATTAAAAAAATAGAGATGTTCATGTGGTTTTGGCATGGTTTAAAAGTTCATGTGTAAGAAAGTCAGGAACAACTAGTTTATAAGGGAATAAACCATTTTCCCGTTGTTCATGTGGTTTTTGGCATGCTTAAAAGTTTGTGTGTGTAAAAGCTGAGGACAACTAGTTCATATTGGAATAAACCATTTTCACTGAGCTTGTCAGATATATAAGGACTAAAATTTTAACAAAAAAAATTAATATGGCATATTCCTAGTGAGTCTAGCATACTCCTCATTTAATTGATACTCGTTTTTAATGTGGTTAAAGTCCGTTCTACCCTTATTTAATCTAACCAATCATGTGATTTCGTCTTATTTATATCCCGCTGGTCCCTCTTCTTTACTCTCTTCTTGGATTCAGCCTTTTATTTTTCTCTCTTTCCGAACACCATTGTTGCGGAGGTTTTTCTATATTAGATTCAATTTGTACCCAATGCTACGTTACGCAATTTTTGGCAAATTTTAAGTGTACATTCATACCCGGAACTAAAGTAAGCACTATATGTGAACCCAACTCTACATTAAGCACTACATGCTTCCTAATTGATTCATTTCATTTCCCAACACAAAGGGTATAACTTTGTACAACTATATCGGTACAACTGGTATAACTGATTATTTTTAAAACTGTTAAACTTGTATTATTAGAATAGTAAAATAGTATAAACGAGGGAAATTTTGATATTACAAAAGTTATATAGTTCTTGAAAATAAACATTATATTAGATGGTTAAAATAAGCATCTTTTATCATGATATTAGATGTAATTAAATAAGCGTTATATAAAATGTAATAAGATGATTATATTAAATAAATCATGATATTACAAAACTTATATGGTTCATTAATATAAGCATGAAAACAAGCATTATATCCTCTCATTAACGAAATGGTGATATTACAAAAATTATTTCATAAACGAAATGATGATTTTACAACAAGAGACGAGTTACGAAGAAACCATCAAAAGGGAAGTTAAAATCGAACACATGATGTATAACTTAGTAAAACTTGTTGAAACAACAAAACTTTGGACGACTTATAACAAGTCTAACTGATTGTGACTGTATATAACTTGGTTTTTATATGATGATAGATCGTATAAATGATAATATGATAGTAGAAAACTTATATATTTCATGAAATTGATTGAGTATTTTATTAGATGGTTAGAATAAGAATTGAATAAAAATAATTATAAATATAATAAGAGTATTTTATTTGATGGTTGGAATATTGTTTTTATTAATTTGTAATATGTGAAACTTTGAATTCGAAAAGTAAAACTTGAAATTCAAAATTTGTTTTTTACTAAATTCCCGCCCAGTTTTGCCTCCCCATTTTCAAAACACGCGTGGAGTCATGTCATTAATGTTAAGGGGTTTCTTATTTCTACAATCCTTCCTATATCTCAAGTGTCCCCATTTTCCCTCATCTCACTTCTCTCTCTTTATTTACATAATGACCAATCGGTCGAGTTCCTATTTCAGTAGCGGTGGATGGACAAGAGTCAAAATTCATGGGATCCCTATTAGGTGTAGCTGCGGCGAGGGGGTTGTGGAGCTCATCTCCAAATCCAATCCTAACCCTTACTGCCGATATTATCAATGTTGATATACGGCGCAATGGAAAGTAAAAAACCTTCAACTTTAGTTATTAGGGTATAAAGATCTCTAAACCGACATTATTTTTCTATTTTGTTTGTAGCTTATGAACGACAGTCATCTCTTCACATTGGTCGATGAGGCATTGACGGATGAGATACGACAGTTGGACCATCAATTTCATGCGCTACAAGAAGAACTTAAACACATCAAAGCAACCAAGAGAACTGAAGGACCCTATAACGGAAGGATAGTTGTAGGTTGTTTTTTAGTTCCTATTGTCTTAGTTATGGGGATTTGGTTGTACAATTAATATGAACTTCTATCAAACTAATGGAATTTATGAGTTTCTGAATGTTATACCCGTTCAATGAAACTTAGTGAAACTGGTAAAATTTGAAAGAACGAATTAAAATGGAGGAACAAATTGTTAGTCAAGGAACAAATTGTTATTTAAATTCAAATTGTTAGACCGCTCTTTTGAGAGTAAAACATGAAGCCGTCCAGTCCTTGATATGTCTGAGTTGTATGGTTTTATAACTGAGTGAAACTGGAAAATTTTCTAAAATAGAGATTCAACCTGTTTGCTTGTTTGCAACATATTTGTGATTATTTTCGTACGTTATAACATATTTGTGATTCAGATCGAAACAAATAAATTATATTAAATGAAGCAATATAATTACATGGTTAGGCGAGATATGGTTGTATAAATCTGAATATAGGTGGTATAACCATAAACTAATTCTCTTGAATCCAGTACAACTAATAAAAAAAGAAATAATCGGAAAGTGAAACTTTGAAGATGTTTGTAAATCTGCAAACTTAGTGAAACTTTTACAACTGAAGGGAAAATTGAAAACTTTGAATTGGCCTGAGAAAAAGAAAACCCAAATTTAGACTCTCTCTCCTTCCCAGGCATCTTCAGTTCAATTCATTTCATCT
The DNA here is from genome assembly GCA_018703725.1 of Brassica juncea. Lineage (NCBI taxonomy): Eukaryota > Viridiplantae > Streptophyta > Magnoliopsida > Brassicales > Brassicaceae > Brassica > Brassica juncea. The sequence continues at coordinate 40,948,049 of CM031935.1, read as the reverse complement.
CGTTTCCTTCTCTCTCTTAAAGGGTTCTCACTCCATCTCTCTCTCCTCAAGTATACACAAACAGAGATCGGAAAATAATTTGCGGCATGGATCCACTATATGAGGTAATCTAACTAACTTTGATTCCTTTAAGATTTTGTTCCTTAAAAGGGGATATAACAGAGTTTGGGTTTTACTTGCAGAATGTTTCCCAAGCATGGGTTATTGGTCTCCTGGAAGAAATGCATCGGTTAAAGCAGCGTATAAATGTTGACGAAAAAAGCAGCGTATAAACAAGCATGAGAAAACAGCTATAATATGCTTCTGTTAGCATTATTGAAACTGCTATATCTACCCCAGCTATCTTAGGTCCCCCATATATAATAACAGTTTTTTAAACGCTATTATATAGGGAACATATGATAGCTTTGTTTTTAAATTGCTATAGTTAGTCAAATTTTATGATAGCTTTTGTTTTGAACATTATCGTATGTTCTAACGGAGTGATGTACTAATGCTATATATATTATCGATTATGTGCTATTATTAGCCTATTAGAACCTGTTCATAGAAACATGTTTTGTTGTAAATTAGATTTACATAAAAAATAATATTCAATTTATATTTCCTTTAACCAAAATGTACTTATATCAGTACTACAAGCATGTAAACATTTTCATCAAATCTTACACAAACATCATTACAATATCAGAACAAAATATAAAAAAGACAAGAAACATGGGAAATAAATCAAAACCTTGAGCTCCCATTTTTCTTCTTGGCCTTAGCAGGTGTACTGAATTCAAACCAGCAGAACTGTCTTTGCATTAATAGACTTTTAATAGAATTGGGGTTTTGTTTAAAACCTTGAGTATGACTTCTGGTGGAATGCAATTAACTGGCAGCTCGTATACCTTCCCGCGCACCTGAAACAAACTGAAGAACTACACGAGAGGATTATTAGATGAATGGTTGTTTAAATCAACAAACGGTAAAACTAAATGATTTACTAAAGTACGACCTTTAGGGCTCTGTTCCCTCAGAATGTCAGTTGCTATTTCAGAAACATACTCTCCCCAATCCATGGGAGATATCACTTGGTTATCTGTGAAAGGATAGCTACCAAGAAAACTTGTTAACCATTTTCAAAAAACATGAAACATCAAAAGAAATCAATCAGACTTTTTGGTTGTCAGCAGAGATACAGTTATTGATGCTTAATTCTGGACACGACAAGTCTCAAGTGACAGAATAGCTCTTCTAAGACTGCATTTAAACTAGAATGTTAACATTTAAGGTATACAATATATTACACACACACACACACACACATATATATATATATATAATTTGTAACTTCTTGCTTTATCGTATTCTAATACATATCCTAAATTAGGTGTTCCAAAGTTTTGAAAATCTAAGTTAGACAAAGTTTCTCAAATTGTGGTATTAGTAAAACTTTCATGAACAGGTCCGCGACTTGGTCATGTTTTTTTCATGAAATACGGGGTTCGCAGCTATATGTAATGCGGTTTGACTGTCACAGTCGAGCGGCATAGGATGAGAATATTTGAAACCAAATGTGTGTATGAGTTCTCGCAGCAATTTCCGTTTGCATAATGTGTATGCATAGCCTAATATTCAGTTTCAGCAGAGAAACAGTTTCTTATTTCTTGGTTTTCCATGAGATCGTAGAGTCACCAAGGTGGATAATAAAGTTATACCAGTCCGAAACACAATAGGCCGTTATTGTAAGATTTCTATCTTGTATAAGAAGAACTCTTTGAGCTTGAGAGCCATTAAGGTACAGAATAACTCTTAGTGCAGCTTCCCAATGGGCAACAAGAGGTGACTGCATAAACTACGACAGAATGTATACTATGTAGTTCAAATCTGAACGTGTTATCGTCAAGTAGGTCAATCGACTGATCAGACAGTGGTACTTCTCTGATTGTTGGACCTTTGATAGAAGCAAGTTTGTAATTAACTTCAACTGAATTGCAGAGGGTTTGGCGCCCAGAAGGCCTGCTTCAAAAATTATATCTAAGGCATATGTGCTTAGCGAGAGACAAATTCCATCAGGTCCGCGTAATGTTTCGATTCCAAGAAAATATTTCAACTTTCCGAGATCTTTCATGTATAAACATATATGCAAATATTCCTTGAAAGTTTATAATGCTGCCAAGTCATTTCCAGCAATCACAAAATTGTCAACATAAACGAGAATGTGAAGTTTTGTAGTACCTAGAATAAGTCAGAATAACGAGTAATCTGGATAACTCTGCTTGAATCCAAATTGCTTAAAGTAGTGGCTATTTTAACAAACCAACACCTTGGAGCTTGTTTGAGACCATATAAAGAATTACGAAAGGCTAACCACTTTTTGGGATCAGAAGACTTGAAAACCAGAGGTAGTTTCATGTGTATTTCCTTGTCTAGATTACCATGTTAGAATGCGTTGTGGACATCCATTTGACGAAGCTCCCAGTCTTTTGCCACTGCACCTGCGAGGAGATGTCGAACAATGGTCAATTAAGCGACCGGTGCAAAAGTTTCAGTAAAATCACTTCCTTCTTTTTATAGATTACTCAACACGACGAGGCGAGCCTTGTGTCGTTCCAGAGGACCGTTGAAATTGAACTTGAGTTTATAGACCTATTTGCTTCCTATGGCAGTCTTATCGGGAGGCAAATCAGTAATGATCCAAAGTATGATTATCCTCAAATGTTGGAGATAAGATACCACATCGAGAGTTTCGATGGGATACAAATAATATATAAAGACTTGGGACACTTCACTTACAACCAATTGATTTTAAATTGAAAGCCAAGAAACTTAACATGGCATCATAGCGGATCCACACCCTGGCCCATTAATCCAGCCTAGAAATTGGCATAATCATTCCACTAATTGATGGCCCAAATAAGGCTTAATTTCATCGAGCTATCTAGAAAATAACATTATCTTAGAGGGGGTATGATTGATTATGTCGAGATTAATGGTTATACGCACCATTATCTCTCGAGAGAGTGATGAAAAGATCCCACATTAAGAGTTTCGAAGTAACATGAGTAATATAGAAGAAAATTTGACCACTCTGTAACATCCCATGACCAGGCCCGAATTTTTTTAAAAAGAGAACGGGCCTCTCTACGGCCCGATTGCCAAAAAACCTAGGTCACCCCTTCCCAATCCCTATAAAAGGCGCTGTAGCCCCTTCTTTTGTCTTATTCACAAAGACAGAAGCATAGCCCTGCAGAGAATTTCCCAGAGGTCAGAAACCCTAGCCGCCTCTCTTCTTTCTCTCTCTCTCTCCGCGAACTCTCTCTCCTCTCCTCTCTCTCTCTATCTCTCTCCGCGCGTCTCTATCTCTCTCCCTCCTCCTCGCCGGCCGCTCTCTCTTTCCTTCTCCCTCTCGCCGGCGCCGTGGTGGTGGTGGTGGTGTAGCCGATTGGTGTGGTGGAGATTCAGATCTCGTTTCTCTTATCTCTTGTAACCAGATCCAGAACCAGATCTAGGCTAAGGTGAGGTGTCTTGAACCCAGATCAGTTCTCATGCTCTCTATACTCCTGTATGTTGGAATTAGGGTTTCGTTAGACCCTGTTTGAGAGTTAGGTTGGTAGTTCATAATGGATGCTAGGGTGATAGATGATTGGATCATGTTGCATAAGAACCTTCACACTGATAAATGGGACTTAATGGACTGCCTTGTGTTGATGTGGTTAATGATTGATGATGAATGATTGTATGTTTGGTTTGTGTCCCATGTGATGATTGGTGAATGAAAGCTAGGTTGCTAGACAGAAGTGTTTGCTTGAATGATAGTTGCATAAAAGTAGCTTCTGATTGGTAACTGAGAGAATGATAAATGAATGAGATGTGAATTGGTTTCTGCTGTGGTGATTGAGAGTGTGTAGTATTTTGTGTGAGACACAGCTAACGGGTGGCGTCTAGTGATCGAGTATGAGTCTAAGTGTAAGAATAAGAAATGGGAATGAGAAATGAGAATGAGAAATGAGAATGGGAAATGAGTATGAGAAAGAGAAATGAGAATGTAAAAATGAGTATGAGAATGAGAAAGAGAATGTAAAAATGAACGTGTCAATGAACTTGATTGATGTCCTGTTTGGACCACCGAGAACGAGTGGGCGTCTAGGGCTAGGATGTGTCAGCCTGCGGGAAAGTAGCCTAACAAGAGGTACCCGCAGGTGGCCCACGGGACAGTAGCCTAACAAGAGGTACCCGTGGGCGGGATGAGATGAGCCTACCGCAAGTGGCGGGATGGAAAGACGAGTAAGGGCGCCATAAGACGAAGTCAATGCCGAGTCGTGGCATCACTATGGCGTTGTACAACCGGGGGGCAGACGGACCGGGTGGAGCCAACGTGACGCAACTCGGATAGCCATTTAGGAAGCTGGAGAGGAGGGATGGATTTCCCGGTGGAGGGCGCCTCCTTCCAGGTTAGGCCGGCACGAGGTGGGACATTCGTAAATGGCCATAGGTCCTTACGTGTAGGTTGATTTGGTGTCGAGTCAGTTTTGTATGATTGGAGTCGGTCCGTTGAATCCATGCGTGTCTCTGACTGAGTTCAGTGGGTTGATTGATCGATAGGTTGATAGAAACAATTGGAAATTTGATCGTTTGCAAACGATATTGAAAGATTATAATGAAATGCATTGATTGATTGTAGTGGCTAGTCAGTCCTGAATCCTGCATAGAGTAGTATAGAGTGTCATGCGGGCAGGCTGGTCTAGAGTCACTTCACTGAGTAATTCGTTGCTCACTCCCTCTCTTTCCATTTCCCTGTACGCAGGACTGTAAGTAGAAAGACATGGATACGGTGGGATGGTATTTCAAGAAGGTTATGCGTCCGCGACTCCTGGGACCAGTAGCATGGGCACGCAGGGTTGTCTAATTGAGTAGACACGTGCCCGTAACTCCCTTTCAGTAACTCCGGTCGGACGCCGGGGGATAAGGATGTTACAATTGGTATCAGAGCGGGGGTTAAGATCCCTTAGTGCTATCCTAAGGGGTCGGCATTTCCGATGTTTAAAAAAAAAAAAAACTTGTTTTATTAAGAAAAGAGTTTGCAAAAGTTTATGTCGGGTTTAACAGTTACGAGTTGTTTTTCAAAACCACCCACTATATCTATGCTTCTATTATGGTTCTGATCGGTTCTTTACTGCAGGATGTTTCCGCTTGACCATTACGAGTGGAGGATGCCGCGTTTGCACTATGGACCGAAAAACAGCCGGGAGTATGCCCGTAAGCGGTACCGCGGCACGGATGGTAACTGGGTACTGCCCATGTTTCCGGACCCTGAGGAGCAGTACAGGGAATTCCCCTTTGGGTACCCTCATGAGCAGACTGTGGAGCGCAAGGTGTTGATGCCACATTTCCGGAGGACGGCTATGGAGAGACGCATACTACAGGGGCATGCGACGTTTCAGCTCTCACCCGGGGGAGAGATCCCGAGGAAACGAGGCCACCCGAGCAGGGCGCCGAGTGCAGTTGGGGAGCCCCCGAGGGCGTTCACTGGGGAATACACCGAGGACTTCATCAATCAAGCCAAACTGTGTAAGCCCAAGACTGCAGAAATGTGGTGCGGGTGGTACAGGGACGGGATTCGTGGGGACATTAAGGCTAGGTTGAGAGGTATCCTAGAGCCTCTTGAGTTCGCACTGGTGAAACGGATGGTCGGGTTCGCAATCGAGACAGAGGCCAAGATCGCAGCCAAGTTGGACGTCCTCTCGAGTGCAGAGAAGGCGAACACAGTGGGAGACCCGAGGATGGACGCCGGCAACCCAGGGACGTCGGCCGGGAACCACCTAAGAAGAAGCGGGGGCGCCCGCGTAAGCCTCCTGTGGAGCCTTGTGACTGCGATGTGCTGGTTCAGATGGTGCAGAAGCCACGTACAGTGAGGGATTACCTGGAGGAGTTCCTGGAGACGGCCAAGAGGTGCCAACCCAAGCCTGCAGAGGAGTGGTGTCGGTTATTCAAGGCCGGCCTCCGCGAAGACATTCGTGATGAACTTGCCGGTGTCCTGGAACCCCTGGAGTTTGCGTTGGTTAAGAGGTTAGATGGGCAAGCATTGGATGCGGAAGAGCGGTTGGCGGAGATGTATGCAAGAGCCGAGCCTGATTATTCCACAGAGGACGACGATGACCCGGAGCCAGTGGTGGGAGGTGTTGGAGCAGCTGGTTTTGGACCCGAGGCCGACCGTGGTTCCTCACCTCGGGGCGGCTGGCTGAGTGATTAGAATTATTTCGTAGGAGTAGGACTTGCACCTTTTCTTAATTTATTATTATTATTTATTACTTAACGATTGCTGGCTTTGGTGTTTTTTTTATTTTCTAAGGGCATTCTGTGTTTGTACAGATGCCCTGAGCTTATCTAAAACTATTGTAGTCCTACTCCATTCTATTTATTGAATTCATTCGTTGGTTTTAAGATTTCCGAACAAGGTATTCGTGCCTAGTTGATTCCTAGAGTGATGTGTGTTTAAGAGTATGTTCTCCCTATTCGGACGAATGAGATTAAGACCGGGATTGACCGTCGTGAGAGGACGAAGTGTTACCACCCCCCCCCCCCTGATCTGGATTATGGGCGAGGGTCTGTTAGCCAAGGATGGGTCGTTAGAGCGTCCGCGGGGAGTTGCTGCAAAGGTTATATGTACCATAATGGAAGTGGTTATAGCCACAACATGGCGTTTGCGTTGTTGAGGATTATCAAGGTAGGCTGATCGACAGGAGTTGCCAGCTTAAGCAGAGGAATCGGAATAAGGCAGAGTGATCAGACATCGCTGGAAGGTACTTACACAATCGTACGAAACATGGGACAGGTGGAAATATGGATACGAGGGGCGTATGGGAGGTTGTTGGATCCCGTATGCTTGATCGAAAGTGGGGGGAGAGCCAGAAACAAACTGAAGAGGACCTAAGAAATCACAGAGCAAGTAGAATAGCCTGATATGGGCTATGAGGAGCACAAGGCTGCCACTGGTGGGGACAAAAGACACCCTGGGATGGTGGGATCCACAAACATGGAATGTCTAGACCGTAGAATATGTGGGCATGAGACGGGTAAGGATAATCAGAGTAGCGCGGCAGAAGCATAGTGACAGGTCAGATGGAGCATCACAATGGGTACCCTGATACTACAATCTCACCACACATTGAGCAATGATGGTGGAAGAACAGCAGTCGTATTACCGAAACATCAGTAGAAGTATGACTTATCGTACCAAGAATAGAATATGAGTGAAGTTGGTAACCGTAGAAAGTGACATCCCCAGAAGGATGGTTGAGAAACAAGGAGACAGAGAGCCTCGGGAGGGATGTGAATCGGGTCGTTACGGGAAAATGTTAGATGGCCAATGACGAGTGAATGGACACTTGGATACGGGATGTTAGGAGTCGGAGTTCGACACGCAGAATTCGGGGACGAATTCTATTAAGTGGGGGAGATTGTAACATCCCATGACCAGACCCGAATTTTTTTTAAAAGAGAACGGGCCTCTCTACGGCCCGATTGCCAAAAAACCTAGGTCACCCCTTTCCCAATCCCTATAAAAGGAGCTGCAGCCCCTTCTTTTGTCTTATTCACAAAGACAGAAGCGGAGCCCTGCAGAGAATTTCCCAGAGGTCAAAAACCCTAGCTGCCTCTCTTCTTTCTAAACGAGCTGCAGCTATTAGGAGGAGAGAGAGAGTAGGAGAGAGAGAGGAGAGAGAGAGAGAGGAAGAGAGAGGAGAGGAGAGGAGAGAGACGAGAGAGAGAGAGGAAGAGAGAGAGAGAGAGGAGAGAGAGAGAGAGGAGAGAGAGAGAGAGAAGAAAAGAGAGAGGGGAGAGAGCAAGAAGAGAGAGAGGGAGCAGAGGAGAAGAGAGAGAGAGAGAGAGAGAGAGAGCAGAAGAGAGAGAGAGAGAGAGAGAAGAGAGAGCGAAGAGGAAGAGAGAGCGAGATAGAGAGAGAGATAGAGAGAGAGCGAGATATCTCTCTCTCTCTCTATCTTCTATCTCTGCACGTCTCTCTCTCTCTCTCCCTCCTCCTCGCCGGCCGCTCTCTCTCTCCTTCTCCCTCTCGCCAGCGCCGTGGTGGTGGTGGTGGTGGTGGTGGTGGTGTAGCCGATTGGTGTGGTGGAGATCCAGATCTCGTTTCTCTTATCTCTTGTAACAAGATCCATAACCAGATCTAGCTAATGCGAGGTGTCTTGAACCCAGATCTGTTCTCATGCTCTCTATACTCATGTATGTTGGAATTAGGGTTTCGTTAGACCCTGTTTGAGAGTTAGGTTGGTAGTTCATAATGGATGCTAGGGTGATAGATGATTGGATCATGTTGCATAAGAACCTTCACACTGATAAATGAGACTTAATGGACTGCCTTGTGTTGATGTGGTTAATGATTGATGATGAATGATTTTATATTTGGTTTGTGTCCCATGTGATGATTGGTGAATGAAAGCTAGGTTGCTAGACAGAAGTGTTTGCTTGAATGATAGTTGCATAAAAGTAGCTTCTGATTGGTAACTGAGAGAATGATAAATGAATGAGATGTGAATTGGTTTCTCCTGTGGTGATTGAGAATGTGTAGTATTTTGTGTGAGACACAGATAACGGGTGGCGTCTAGTGATCGAGTATGAGTCTAAGTGTAAGAATGTGAAATGGGAATGAGAAATGAGAATGAGAAATGAGAATGGGAAATGAGTATGAGAATGAGAAATGAGAATGTAAAAATGAGTATGAGAATGAGAATGAGAATGTAAAAATGAACGTGTCAATGAACTTGATTGATGTCCTGTTTGGACCACCGAGAACGGGTGGGCGTCTAGGGTCTAGGATGTGTCAGCCTGCGGGAAAGTAGCCTAACAAGAGGTACCCGCAGGTGGCCCACGGGACAGTAGCCTAACAAGAGGTACCCGTGGGCGGGATGAGATGAGCCTACCGCAAGTGGCGGGATGGAAAGACGAGTAAGGGCGCCATAAGACGAAGTCAATGCCGAGTCGTGGCATAAATATGGCGTTGTACGACCGGGGGGCAGACAGACCGGGTGGAGCCAACGTGCCGCAGCTCGGATAGCCATTTAGGAAGCTGGAGAGGAGGGACGGATTTCCCGGTGGAGGGCGCCTCCTTCCAGGTTAGGCCGGCACGAGGTGGGACGTTCGTAAACGGCCATAGATCCTTACGTGTAGGTTGATTTGGTGTCGAGTCAGTTTTGTATGATTGGAGTCGGTCCGTTGAATCCATGCGTGTCCCTGACTGAGTTCAGTGGGTTGATTGATCGCTAGGTTGATAGAAACAATTGGAAATGTCATCGCTTGCAAATGATATTGAAAGATTATAATGAAATGCATTGATTGATTGTAGTGGCTAGTCAGTCCTGAATCCCGCATAGAGTAGTATAGAGTGTCATGCGGGCAGGCTGGTCTAGAGTCACTTCACTGAGTAATTCGTTGCTCACTCCCTCCCTTTCCATTTTCCTGTACGCAGGACTGTAAGTAGAAAGACATGGATACGGGTGGGATGGTATTTCAAGAAGGTTATCCATCCGCGACTCCTGGGACCAGTAGCATGGGCACGCAGAATTGTCTAATTGAGTAGACACGTACCCGTAACTCCCTTTCAGTAACTCCTGTCGGACGCCGGGGGATAGGGATGTTACACACTCCACTTACAACTAATGAGTTTTGATTTGGAAGTCCATAAAACTTAACACAAACTAGATCTAAAAGGGATTAGGGTTGAAGAATCTGAATCCATACCTAACTAGAAGAAGACCGACAATCCAAAGAACCACCTCGAGCTACAATCCGACCAAAAAGCTCACCACCTATATATATAACTCCATCCTCACCTCGAGCTCTTCACTCCTCTCTCCACTGCTGTTTCAGAAAAAAAAAACACCCTCTCAACTCAGCACCACCATGCCCCCTCCGATCAAAAAGCTCAAAATAAAGGGAAGATCTAAGACTTGTTCAAGGTGGTGGTGGTTTCTGAGCGATTGATGATAAAATGAAAACTGAAACAGATCGAAGAGGAGAAAGAAGAGTAAACAGAAGAAAGAAAAGTGAAAATTTATGACTACTGGATCTAATATTGATCTAATGGTTGTCATTAGTAATCCAAGTAAATTTGTATCAACCAATAAGATCTTACTGTTCCTTAATTTGCATTTGTAACTATTAGATTTTGTCTAATCAATAGCTAAGATTAAACAAAGGGGACCTATCTTTTTAAGTTTTTTTATTGCATACGTGACTATTACGGTCTTTGTTAAAATTATGGTTTTGAGGTTAGGATTCGAGAGATTTGAGACTGAAGTTCAGAAAATATAGATATGCAATCTTAAATTTTAAAGTTCGTGTGGTAGAGAGTGTTTAGAGTTTATCATTTCAAAGTGTGTGTTTGAGGTTTAGGGTTTATATATAATTTAAGTTAAGATCTAATTAATTTTATAAATACTATACTATACTATATTTCAATATAAAAATATTTTTTTACAAAAATAAAATTTACATGTAAATTATTTAATGATATATTAGTACTATTGTTTTATAATTTGAAAACAAATTATGTATATAAAAGTATAGAGAGAATAAGGTTCGAAGTTTAGGTTAAAGAGTTTTGAGTATATATAATTAAGGGTTAAAGTTAAAAATTAAGATTTGAGATTGAATTTTGAAAATAAATTTCAAGTATAAATTAAAGATTCGAGGTTAAATTATGAAAATATTAAAGTTTTATGTTTGTATTTAGAGTTTGAGGTTTAAACTTTAAAAGTAGATTTAGGGTTAAGGATTACAAATAGTCACGAAAATTGTATCTATTTTATAAGAAGAAATGAAAAATTTTGTAACTAAATCGTGGCAAAAATATACTTTATCGATTATAGCCAATTTTTATTACGTGACCACTTTGTCACAGAAAACATAGTGAATTCATGGATATTTTATAAAAAAGTCATAAATTTTTGTATGACTAAACTGTGGTAAAAGATATTTTTGTTGATTAACCACAATTAGCGACGTTTATTTCGTGGTTACTTTGTCACGAAATTGTTTTGGCAAAATCATGTCTTTCTTGTAGCCATATTTTGTGCTGATTATTGCATGGCTTTTTAGCACAAATTTAACAATTGTCACATCTATTTTCATTTTGTAACAATCTCATGATTATTTCGTTACTATTTCCTAAATAGTTACAATTTTTTTGTTACCATTTCATGACTATAGAAGAAAATTCTACCAGCATGAGCAAAGTTTCTTTTACATGCAAGAGTTGTTGTTATTGTGCTTTGTGAACTTATCAAAACTTAAGCTTAATTGTAATATTCCGATCCGATAGCTATCACTCCGACTGTTCAGTCTCACCTGAAAGGAGAAGAAAAGAGGAGTGAGCAACAGGGGAGTCGCTCAGTGAGGTATGAGATGCTAACCCGCAAACCACTGACATGAGTAAAATAGAACTCCCACTATGGAAGTTTAGTTCTAACATGAACACACACGATGCCTAATGCATCACACAAACACAAACAATGCGATGATAGCACACAGCTAGTCCATACACCCTGTATTTCCTCATAAGGATAATAAATACTCTGCGTCGCTAGTACAATATGTCTCTGTACCCCCGCACACCACAATCTGCGTAGATATGCAAACGTCTCTGCACCCCGCCCACACACACAATCTGCGTCGCTAGCTCAGACGTCTCTGGGCCTCCGCACACCATATCTGCGTCGCTAGCTCAGGCATCCCCGAGCCCCCGCCCACCATCACATAGTCTCTACTTTATAACTATATATATATATGTATATATATCATCATTTAACATCATACAATGCAAACAATAGTTGAATCCTCTAGACCCCTAGTTCCGGTTTACAATGAATGAACTAACTACCAAACACGACCCAAGCAGACTCAATTCATGTTTCGAAACTAAACCTATCATAGGAAGAATTCTACACCAGTACAGAATTTACGGAGTAGACCCTCACCTTAGCAATGTAGAAAAGTAGCAGCTATGAACTCCAAATCCTCAAACAGACTCCAAATCTGAAATCAAGGGCGAAAAATCGAGTCAAAACGCCCTTCGAACGGTCAAAAACGGATAATCGGAAATCTGGTCAAAAAGTCAACCCGCTGGTCAAAGGGTCAACCCGGTCAACTCTGACCCAAGCCGGTCAACCCTTGACCGAATTGAAATCGAATTAAACCGCCGGTTTTCCTCAACCGGATTCGATTTCAATCAACCCATAATCAAATCAATTAAATCCCGGTTTAATCCTCACCAAAATTTAATTTCCAATAACCGCCGGTTTAATCACTATCCGCAATTCAATTAAACCAAACCGAAATCAATTCCCAATTGACAATTAACCAACCGGTTTGACCGGTCAGCGAGTTGACTCGCTGAGTCAACTCGGCCGAGTTGCCGAGTCAACCGGCGAGTCACCGGTGACCGTTCGCCGGCGGCGAGAAAGGCGGCGGCGGCTTACCGAAAAAGTCACCGGCGGCAACGTAGGCGAGGCGGCGATGCGGCGGCGGACTCCCGACGGCGGACGAACGGTGGCCGGCTACGGTTGCTCCGGCGAACGGCGGTCGGAGACGGAGGAGCGTGGACGACACGCGCGGCAGCTCTGGTGGACTGCGGCGCTGATGGTGGCGCGTGTGATTCACGCGCGCGGCTTCTCCCTGCGCGTGCAGGCGCGTCGCGGCGTCTCTCTGGCTGATCTTTCCGCTCTGGACTCCTCTCGACGTCACAAACACGATGGTGGTCTTGGATTTGCGAAATACCAGACGGTTAGAGAGATATGATCGATTTACTAAACAGGCGAATTTAATACCAATAAGTGCGGCGGTTCTGGCGGTTACCTTGGGCGGTTAACGGCGGTTCAACGACGGATCTACCCTCTGACGATGGTGGCTGCGACGGTACAGACTCAGATCTCAACAACGGCTCAGTTTCTACAGACATTGGACGTCTTAAGCTTTTTCTGAATAAAATAATAAGGGGAGACTTGTTTAAATAGTAACTCATCTAGAGTTTCCTGCAATTCTACTGGGCCTTGCTGGGCCGAAATTACTGGGTTCGGAATTTGGTCGTTACATTAATAATGTATGTTTAATGTTCGAGGTTCAACAAGAGTTAATTATTTAGGTTGTTAGACATAGTGAATGGAGCCATGAGAATGAAAAGATTGTAAATTTGTGTTTTAAGTTCTAGAATAGTGTCCGATTAATTCTTTGATAGGTTTCTACATTCATAACTGAATTTCTGTAAATTCCCTAATAGCTACCGCTTTTCTTCCGTCCATAACATCATTTGATTTATTTACATGCTTTTATTTACTTCGATTTCGAAACAATAAAATTTCATTGTCTTATAGTTTGATCTGAAGTAAAAATTGAACTATTTATTTAATTTATATAGATTCGATTTCGAATCTTTGCTACTGAATTTGTTGTGCATCTGCAATATTAAATTTATGATTTAACACTCTGAGCTATCAATAAAATATAGTTAAAAATTGAATTTAATTTTTAATTAAATTTAATTAACAGTCAAATGTTGACATGTGAAGGAGGGGTTCTAGTGAATTTGTTGGAGTATCTTTAAAGTCTTTCACAAAACTCCTCTGAACGTTAAACATTATTAAAAATTAGAAAAGAAAAAAATGAGAGAAACATATCTAGAGAAGAAACTTTTTTACTATTTTGAGAAAATTAATATTTACTTGTGACTATGTCCGTGAAATTTTTTTAATTAAAATTGAAAATAACTAAAGAATTAAATTGTGTAAAAATATTTCGAATTTTTACTACTGAATTTGTTTTGCATCTGCAATATTAAATTTATGATTTTACACTCTGAGCTATCAATAAAATTTAGTTAAAAATTAAATTTACTTTTTAATTAGATTTAATTAACAGTCAAGTGTTGACATGTGAAGGAGGAGTTCTAGTGAATTTCTTGGAATATCTTTAGAGTCTTTCACAGAACTCCTCTAAACATTAAACATTATTAAAAATTAGAAAATAAAAAAATGAGAGAAACATAACTAGGGAAATTTTTTTTTACTATTTTGAGAAAATTAATGTTTACTTGTGACTATGTCCGTAAAATATTTTTAATTAAAATTGAAAATAACTAAAGAATTAAGTTGTGTAAAAATATTACTATTATACGTCTAAGAAAGACATATAATTTCTTAATTGATGATGATGCTCCATATTTCGCAAATGATACGTTTTTAATGAGAAACTCTGAATTTTTCTTTCAATATTTAATGATTTTTTTGACTAAAAATAATTAATGATATTTATTGAAAAGTTCTAACAATGGACATCACATGCTTTAACACTCCACATGTCACTCAATATTTGTATCCAATTAAATTTGATAAATATTATATGAATTGAGGCTGAAATTTTAATTATAATAATATTGGAGGCGGCAAGGGGCTTGGCTTGTTTTTTTTCTTTTTTCTTTTTGAACACCAGCTCATGCTTGCTTTACTTGCCTTTAAGGCCGGGTAAGGTCCGGTCTGATAGCATGTCAATCAGTCACTAAAAATTCGGTTTTACTTTAGGTCCCTCAGTTCAAAGTCCGATAGACGATGCTTTCTTGATGGACATATATCTAATCCAAGAATTAGGCAGCTGAGGTTAAACCCGAGTATGATTGATATGATGTTCTGGATCATCCAAAATGAAATGATAAAGATTTTATTTTTCCAAAAGACATATACAGGTTAATTAAACGGTTTGGATTTATAAATTAATCGATAATGCATAAATTTACAAAGACACCTCAAAAAATTTGTCATCTTATATGGCAATTGATAACGGATCATGTAGCAGTAACGAGGAACCTCATACGGCGAAATATGATATGTGATAACTACTATCCACGATGTGGAGAATCAGAAGAATTTGTCACACATGCGATCTTTGAATGCCCGCCAGCCCTACAACCTGGTCATTATCTGCAACTCCAACAAGTTTAGATATCTTTCCAGTTCTGAGTCTATATGCAAATATGGATTATATTTTTTGGAGGAAGAACAACATTGTTGAGCCAGAATTAGACAAGAACCATTATCCCTGGATAATATGGTATATATGGAAGGCTATAAACGATAAGCTATTTAGAGGAATCGACACGGACCCATTGGAGCAAGTTCGCTATGCTGAGAGTGAGTGTCAAGTCTGGCTCAATGCAAATGAGAGGGTGCCATCGAATCCACAAGATCTGAGTATGGTGGAACCTCAATTCTTAAGCTTGAGTAATATATGCAGGATAGATGGATCATGGACATCCACGGCATGGTTCAGTGGTTGTGGTTGGGTATGGATGGACAGCCTTGGGAAGGTCCAACTTATGGGGACGCGAAATTACATACGGCGAGAATCTGTTTTGCATTCTGAACTGGACGCACTGAGATGGGCGATGGAGAACATGCTTCAGCACTCGACATGTCAGAGTTTTGGAACATACTGCAAGGATTTAATTGTGATGATTAAGGAGCCTTATGATCGGCCGAGCTTTGCAACAGAAGTGGAGAGGATAGAGACTCTGCAGATATGTTTTCCAGACTTCAAAATCACACATATTCCACGAGCGCAGAATCAGATTTCAGACTCATTAGCTAGAACCGAAAGGTATTTCATAGGGAGCTCTACTTTATTGGTTGTTCTATTCCAGTTTGGTTACCCAGACCACCTCTAATTTGAGTAATAGAATAACCATTTAATGTAAAAAAAAATGTTATAAAATAAGGGGAAAGTCTATATCTTTATTAGACAATAAGGAGCCCCTTTATATAGGGAATTACATAAGTTCGAAACCCTAATACAATATGTGCTAGGAAATACAAAGACATAAGAATATGAACCTTCGGATATGGGCTTCCATCAGACCTTGGTTTATAACACTTTCCCTTGGAAGACCATTTCCGAAGTGGTTTGTATACGCTTTGGATGTTGCCTCATTAAAACCTTACCAGGAAAACCCAATGGGATAAAACCATGGTGAAGGAAAAAGAGTACAACACGTATTACTCCCCCTGTTGAGTACATCTTTGGATGTCAGTAACGCCTTAATAATTAGATCCACCAAATCCTCGCTTGAGTGAACTTGGACGGACAAACAACCTGTATCACCAAAACTAATTTACCCTTCTTCTGGTAGGTTAGTATCAAATGGACCCAAGTCTTTAATTCCTTGTAGGTAACAAAAATATGTATAATCCCGTTCTAGTGCCTTTGGGTCGATCATAAGCTACATCTAGCTAATAGATTACGGCAAATTATTTATCTAGCCTTGTATGGCTCGTCAAATCCGTCAAAACTTTATGGCACTTAGACATGGCATTTCGGGACCAAGGATCTCCTCATTTTCTTCATTAGGGCCGAAATTATATTTTCTAAACTGAGGGAACTTATAATTATGGGACTTTTCAATTCGTAAGCTTAGTCCATATCAAACTTCTTGAGCACGTTATCTATGTATGTCATTTGATGCATAAGGATTTTCTTTTCAAGGTGCTCAATGTATAATCCAATATATAATCTTGTTTTCCCAAAACCTTTCATGTTAAATTCGAATTCTTTCTTGATGTATTCTATCTTTGGGAAATTTCTCCAGAGGTTCCTAGGATATTCAAGTCGTTTACATAAAGATATTCAATATTGTTCTCGAGAACTTGATGTGTTCGGTAGTTCGACACCCTCTGGAACTTTCACATAAATTTCGTTATCCAGTGGACTATATAGATATGTATTTTATTTGCCAGACTTATAAGGAATCAGAATGTCATTGCATCCACCACATAGGAGTATGTCTCCTTTATAATTGATTCCAGGTCTTTGTGAAAACCTTATGCAATTTCGCCATTCTTATTAAATCCTGGATATGGATTTATCTAATCCATAGCTTAGCCTTAATCATATCTCTCGTGGCCTTATATATTCTTATGGAGATTTATATCCAACGTATACATTTAATTCAATTTCAGATCCCATCTTATAACTTTGTGGTCGAGCAACTTATTTAAGTTCTCTATATAGGATCATTAATTCTTGACCCTTTATCAAATTCATGGGAGAGTCTCTATTTGTTCTTTGGCATTATGCGAAATTTTTTTTTGCTGCAACTTATAAGGATTCATAAATCCACCGGTATCACCAATTACTCTTGCAAAATTATTGCAGATTTTGACAAGGATATGTACAACCATATGTCGTCACATATGATGGATGATCAGTCCATCCGTAGGTGATCAAGCCCACGAAATTCTTTGCTTATTTTTGAAATATCATGGTGAATACTCATATTATCAATTCCCTTATTCAAAGGGGCAGCATACCTAAACCATTCAATAGAATGTCGCATACTTAATTGGAATGGCATGACCAGTTTGCCAATCATTTATCTCCATATAATCTTTATGTTGTGCAATTTCGTTTTCAGATTTGATTTTGGCCGAGTTCTATTTGGGCTATTGTTGTCGTGGATGTTTAACTTATTTAGGGATTTAGGGATTCTATGATTCTCCCCCTCGAGATAATAACACTTAATGTTCATTTATCTCGTATTAAATCCCAAACTTAGATAATTTAATATCAAATTTTGTTCTCTTAGACAATAATTTTGAAAACATCATGCATTAAACAAATCAAAGTGTATAACAAATAGCCAGAAATAAATTAAGTATGAATAGATTATTTTCTAAGATATAGATTCGACCACGATAGATTATTCAAAAGACTTTGGCCAAGGAATTTTGGGCAAGGGGATTCGGCCAAGATGATTTCATATATGGCCAAGGTTTCACATTTGGCCAAGATAATATCAATTCGGCCAAGAGATTTTATTAGTTTGACTAGATTTCATATTTGGCCAATAGAAATTTCAATTTGCCAAGGGATTTCCTATTTGGCCAAGGTTTCACCTTTGTGGCCAAGGAAAATCGGTTAATGTTTGTCTTTGGCCAAGCTTTTGCCTTCGGTTAAGGTCTTTTAAGGTTGGCCAAGAGAATTTAGACTTTGCATTTGATCAAGATTTAAGCTACGCCAAGCTTCTACGTATGGCTAAGGCTTTAAAGATCATGTGATTGTTCATTAGGCCAAACATAAGTTTCAGCCAGGCCAAATTCGAATGGTTCTAGGATTCTTATAGATTTCGGCCAAGTAGTAATTTTATGATCAGATTTTAAATTTTAAACAAGTGATCATGTCTTAAATTTGGCTAAGATTTCATTTGACCAATGCTTTGAGAAACGATCATAGAAATGTTCATATGAACATGTAAAGTCTTGGCCAAGCCAAATCCAAACAATTTTAGGATTTGGTTATGTGTTTCGGATTTGCTAGATTTTTCAGCATATGATTCAAGGTTTAAAAACACATATAGGCCAGGCAATGTAATCGAATCAAGTTTAGCATATAATGAAGCTTTGATCCTACGGCCAAGTTTTTAATCATGCGTATAGGATTTCATGCAATCTCTATGTTTTAAACAAGCAAGACATCATTTTCAATCAAGTAATTAGCTAGCAAATCAGATTTGGATCATGTGAGCATGTGATTGAGCAAATTAAATCTAGGTTCCATGCTTCATGCAATCGGATTTTATCTTTAACAATCAATACATATTTTAATTTCTTAGCATGCGAGCTAGGCGATCAAACAAATCAGATTTTGGGTTTGAAGCATGTGAATCAGATTTGGTTAAGACATACGATTCAGATTTTAAACATATCATGTGATCAAGCAACCAAATCAGATTTCAATGAGTAGCATGTGATCAAGGTAATTTCTATTTCTAATAAGATTTAATCATGCAATTTCAATTTCCTAGGTCTAATCGATTTTTAATCAATTAGCATGCATATGAATAATTTCAATCTAATCATGAAATTTTATCACTAGGTTTCATATGATCAAATTCTGGAATTCTAATTTAAATTTATTAAGTTTTAAATTTTCAGGGAATTCCTATAAACATGCGATCAGATTTTAGGTTAAATTTCAAATCTTAATTCTAACAGGATTTAGACACAAGAACATTAATTATTCTTAGTCTAATTATGCAACCTCAAACATGTAATTATGCATGAAAAATATCAAGTTATAAAGGCATAAAATCGGCCAAGAGAAAACCCTAACAACTTTGTAACAACCTTCCTATTATTTAAGGATTTTAGGTTTTAGCATGCAATTTCAGTTTTAATGTTTATGTTTTGATTTCTAACATTAAAACATGTAATTTCTATTAGAGATCAGAACAAACAATTAGGTTTTATCAATCCTAACATGTGATTAACAAAATCAGATTTTAAACCTAAATATGCGATTTAATTTTCTATGTCTAGCATGTGATTTTGATTTTAATGTCTAGCATATGATTTGCAAACCTAAAATATGCAATTTCTATTAACAAACAGATCATAAAATCAAGTTTTAATAATCCTAGTATGTGATTAGGTGATCAAACAAATCAAATTTCATTTAAGCATGCGATTTGCAATTTTATGCCTAGCATGCGATTTCTAATTTTAAAAATATGCAATCAGATTTTCTTAAACAATAAGATTTTAAAGCTTTAAACAGAATGTGAAAAAAAGTTCTAGAAAGTTTTCATCAAGGGGTTCAATTTTAAAGCTATGCGATTTTTCGGTTTAAGCAAAAGTGATTCCTAAACACATTAGGAATCGGTTTTTCAAGCATACCAAGTATGCGATTTGACTATTGACATAATCAGATCTGAAACTATAGTTTTAGGTATATGATTCAAGTTTTAGAATTATTAGAATCATATTAGATAGTATAGGTTTATACAATTTTCGGTTTTAAGCATGACATGCGATTTTCATGTCATGCGATTTTAGGTTTAGATTAGTTCTTAGGTTTAAAACTTATGACCATGTTTTACTAAGTTTTAAACATATACTATATGATTTATAAGGATATAAATCGAATTATGCATTCATAGTTGGTTAGATTTTGATTTCTATGATTGCATATTAAGATATATGCGATCGGTTCTCTCTTGTATGGTACGAGTTTAATTACATTAACTCGACCTCTAAGTACTTTAAAGTTTGAGGTAGTTTACCTATGAACTCTTTTTTATCTGAATGGAAAAGAGAGTTTGATCGCACGGGCAGCAACTCTTCGCGGCTTGAACTCCTTGTTGATATTAGATTTTAATTCCCTCGGCTCATGAAACAACACGAGGAGCATTAGATAACATGAATGCCATAAGCTAACAAGATAACATGAATCAACTAAGGTATGATAAACTTATTTTGCACATGATTTGAGTTCGGCTAGAAAATCCTGGTTGGAATCGGATTTGGTTTCCAAAGCAAATTGGCGCGCAGTGTATCTGTGCGTGAGGGCGCGTCGATGGTCAGATAAACAAGCAGTTTGCACTGACGGATTCGTCTCAGTGAGGGATTCGATTTGCTATCTTGATCGTTTTCTGGGTCCTCACGGTTGGAGAGAACGGCCTCTTTGAAGTTCTGAGGCAGATTCCTTTGCGTTTAGGATTTGATGATTTTCGGCTGAGTTGAAGAATATTTCGTGGGGGCTTAGGTTAGAGCATCGTGCTGATAACGTGTTATAAAATAAGAGGAAAGTCTATATCTTTATTAGACAATAAGGAGCCCTTTATATAGGGAATTACATAAGTTCGAAACTCTTATACAATATGTGCTAGAAAATACAAAGACATAAGAATATAGGTCTTTGGATATGGACTTCCACCAGACATTGGTTTATAACAAAAAAAATATTATTATGTAACAAATCAGTTTTAGTATTTTAGGATAAAAATGCAAAGAATAAGAAAAAAAAAAGAAAAAGAACAGTCTAATTGATATATGTAAACTCAAGAAATAATAATTTGATGTATTGGTGCAATAACACACAGAGAATGTTGGTTGGCATAGTTTTTTGAAGTTTGACTCGAGCATGTTCAAGAATGTGGAGTTTAACTCATTGTTGTACTACACATGGACAATGATGTGTAACACAAATCCATTGACAAAAGGAGAACTAAGACGTATGTGACGTGGAAAGTTTTCATTGGATAATCTTGTTTAGACGTGATTAACAAACTAGAATATCTTTATATCAAGAGTTGGAAGATTTGGTGATACCGACTTTCAAGAAAATATATATTTCACAATGGAAAAGATTTGTGGCGATTTGTATGGAAGCTTAGATTTTGGATTATGTTTAGCTTAAAAATGTGGTTATTCTCAAAGAGATAGAAAAGGGGGGTTTGGGGTTTCAGGAGCGAATGATTGTAGACGTGATCAACTGGGGTTGAGTTACACAAAATGGTAGATTAAAAATTGGCATGTCTCAAGTTGTGTGTGATGTTGTGTAATTCAGTGATTCATAATAAAAGAGAAATGTGGTCTCGAATACCTTGTGTTCTTACTGGTTTTGCTTGATTTAGACATTTCAATATCATCATGTCTTCCTCTATGCACGTCGAGAAAACATATTAATCAACATGGGGTACACGTCATCACTAGTATCGGTTCGAACAATCTCTTGAAAAGCAAATATTATCCTCGAATCTCTATCATACATGATACATATTATGGCCTAAATTAATGTTTCCAATTAAATGGGAATACGGTATGCATAGATCTCCGGCTCTCATAATATATCTAAAAATACAGTTTTCTGAGGTGATTTGATATCAGTTCGTGAAGTAGTTTATGAAGTGTTACAGAAAGCTGAGTTCAGTTATTGCTAATTGGCAGTTTTTGTACTGTGATGTACTAAGATTAGTTAAGACTGAAAAAGAAGAATATATTTGTTTGAAAACAAATATATATTAACTTCAAGTGAAAAAGAAATCTACTTGACGGAAAAGAGAAGAATAATATATAAAATAAAATTTGTGTGGAGGAATCTGAAGGGCATGTTTATGTTAGCTATATAAAAGATGTAATTTTATGAAGAAAAATTGACCTTGCAGAATAGAGAACAAAAGAGATTTGTTTTGCGCTTGTAAGGTGTTGACGTAAACTTTCAAATATTTAGAGGATTGAAGTCTAGGCTTTAGTGAGAGTTTAACTTAGGATTGAATTATGAAAAAATTGCCAAAACGGAGCAAATACACAACTACATTGTCCCTTTGCCATAAATCTCTTTTTGGTCCGTTTTGGACTGAGATATCCCTGGACAACTTTGAAAAATCATATCAACTATTTTACAAGTCAGAAAAATATGGAAAAACATTGAAAATGTATATAAAGAACAAACAATCATATGAAAAGTATTTTTGAAGACTAAATATTAGTATATCAAAATTTTATATTTTGATCTACGAATGACAGAGAAGTTAATCTACTGTCTACGGGCCGTAGATTATATATTTCCGTTAATAACGTATATATCTACTGCAAGTAGAACGAATATATCTACCAATAAAATACAACTCCACCGACGTAGAAAGGATCAGGTGCCAATAAAATACAACTCTACCGTCGTAGACCAGATCAGTTTCTAATAAATACTACTCCTCCACCGTAGATTAAGTCAGCTGCCGTTTCCATAATTTCTGAATTAAGGTAGATATGATAGTTCTACCTTTCCTAATTTATTCTACGAGTGTATGCTTTACTTATCTACCAACATACTTTATTCTACGGTTACTAATCTGCTGTTTACACAAGTTTCTACGGGCAGAAGAATGTATACGGGCAGTAGAATGTATATTCTACCAATTTCGATATGTATAGTTTCCTTAAATGTCTCCAAAATCAGTTGAGGATATATTGTAAATCTATAACTTCCTTTAATTTCGTGTTTTCCTAATTTTTTTTTTTAAAAAAATCGTGTTCTTCTTCTTCTTCATCACACGATTTCTACTTTTTTTTTTGAAACCAGCCAAAAATTTTGAAGCTCTCGTTGAAAGGATGCATATTTATGCATGTTGTGGGTTGTGGAAATTTGATCCACTTAAAGGATGGGGATTTGCTGTTGATGAAGGAAAACGAGGTAGAGTAATGGTTGTGGAATTGACAAGTTCCTTTGAAGACTTAAGGATTATGGCTTTTAAGGATTTTGGAATTGATGAAAACCTTGTCGAGCTTGAGCTAAGCTACTTACCTATGAAGTTAATCAGTTCAGTAGACTGTCCCCCAGTTATCATTGGGAATGATCGGCAAGTCAAGAATTTTCTTACATATGTACGTGGAAAAGCTTCTGCAAGGTTGTGTGTGTCTACTTCACCTATCAATGGAAACAGCGACAACATTGGGCTTGATAAGGAGAAATCTAACTCGCCTTTCAGAGAGCAAGGTGAACCTTCCTCGTTTCCACCTCGAGATGACATTGGTAGTTCATCTGAATCAAGCAAGGATGTTGAAGAGGATTGTAACTCAACCGGCTGGGAAGAAGATGATATTCTCGGCATAACTGCAAAAGAAGACGAAATGGGAAAAAGTGTTCGGTTTTCTTTGATGGATGTGGTGAAAACGGGCGAAACGTTTCTAAACAAAACCATGTTGAAATCAGCGTTGGAGATGTCAGCAATGAAGCATAACTTCGATTACAAAGTTGTAAAATCTGACAGAAAACTTTGGTACATCCGATGCAGTGACAACCATTGTAACTGGAGTGTTCGTGCTGAGGGGTTATCCGGATCCACATATTTCATCATTAAAAAATATGTGGCAGATCATACATGTTCTGCGTCGAGCATGACTAGTGGTGGTCGGACAGCATCTGCAAAAATAATTGGCGGTCTAATAATGCATAGGTATGATGGTGTGAAAGAAGGTCCCAAAACTAATGATATCATACAGATTATGAGGATGGATCATGGATGCGAGATATCGAAGTCCTTAGCATGAGATGCTCGAGAGTTTGCAATTAATGTGGTCAGAGTTATTCCAGAGAAGAGTTTTGAAAAAATTCCGAGCTACTTGTACATGCTGAAAGAAGCTAATCCAGGAACACACACGTTATATGAAACCGACGTTGATGGTAAATTTCGCTTTCTCTTCGTTTTGTTTGGCCAATCAGTCCGAGGTTTTCACACATCCATGCGAAAAGTTCTTGTTGTTGATGGGACATTTTTGAAGAGCAAGTACAAAGGGGTATTACTTGCTGCTACAGCTTTAGATGGAAACTCTAACTTGTATCCTGTTGCATTTGCGGTTGTGGACTCGGAAAATGACCGTTCATGGGATTGGTTTATGAGACAGCTAAAGATTGTTGTTGCGCACGAGCGTTCTCTAGCTTTTGTATCAGACAGAAATACCTCACTTTGTAAGGCGATTGAAAATGTTTATCCTCTTTCTCAACATGGCATTTGCATTCACCATTTGTTGAATAATGTGGTCACACATTATAAAGGAAAGGGATTGGTTGGATTGATTGCAAAAGCTTCAAAAGCTTATAGAGTTGTTGATTTTCAGCAGAGATTCCAAGCTGTTTGCAATATTAGTCCAGCTATTGGAAACTATTTAACGGATGCAGAGGTTTCAAAGTGGGCTCGCTGTCAGTTTCCAGGATTCAGGTACGACATCAGGACGACAAACCCGACTGAATCAATAAACTCTGCTTTGCGCACACCAAGAGAGTATCCTGTAATTCCGTTGTTGGATAGCATCAGAGAAATGCTGACTCGTTGGTTCTTCGAACGTCGGACACTGAGCAGGAAGCATACAAAACCATTAACTATTGCCATCGAGAAAAAGATAGATAGGCGGATTAGCAAGGGTAAAACGTTTCTTGTCCAACCAATTAACGAGCATCGTTTTTTGGTTCGTGGAGATATATTCGATTGTCTGGTTGATTTAGACAGAAGGACTTGCTCATGTGGGAAATACGACTTGCTAAAGATTCCATGTAGACACGTTATCAAGGCTGGTTTAACAGTTGGCCGAGACCCATCCTCCCTTACTGATGACATGTACACTACTTCCACTTGGAGAACAGCTTATCAGGAAACTATTAATCCAATAGGTGTTCCTGTGTATAGTTGGGTTGTTCCAGATGCTGTTGGAAATGCTAATGTGCTACCTCCTGAATCTAGAAGAGCAGCAGGAAGGAGAAGAAAACGAAGGTATGAGACAGTTGAAGACAAGCTCCGTTCATCGCAAGGAGCTGAAGAAAAGAAGAGGCGCAGATGCAGTCGATGTGGCGAAGAGAATCATAACAGGGCTACATGTGACAGAGCTATTTAGTCATGTCGTTAGTTTTGAGTTTCTTGTTTTTAAATATGGTGTCGGATACTTGATTTACTTGTTTTCTTGGTTCTGAATTTTCTGTTTTTTCTTTGTTATGGTTACTTGATTTAAAGAATGTTCTTGGTTCTGGATTTGCAACGAATTTCTTTGTTATGGTCTACTTGTTTTCTCATGAGCGTTGCTGGTTTTTCTGCAATTGTTATCACTAAATCATTTTCAAAACACAGAATCTAACAAGAAGTCATCAATTGTGAACTGAAAAAGTCGATCTTAAGTGTAATGAAGAAGCCATCGAGTGTATATAAGTTGATCATAATGAAAAACAATACTGGAAAATTAAGCTATTTTGAACCCAACACACTCAGCCAACAATCAACCAATCAGTAGAACTTGTTCAGACAGTAAGACAAGCCCATATCCCTACGATTGCTCCTACAACTACCACACCACCGTCGTAATCTTTAGCTTCTGTTTCATCTCCTTTTCAACTCTAGCAATCTCCATGTGAACGTTTTCATTGAGCTTCTGCGACATCTTATGTTCAACTTTAGCAATCTCATTCTTCAAATTTTCCATAACCCTTTCTTCAAACTTCGTTAACCCTTGAGCAACTCTCTCATGTTTTGCATCTACCGACCGTATCTCGTTAAGAAAAGCTTCATCAATCCATTTGAATAGATGATTTTCAGATTTTCTCTATTAAAAAAAAAAAATTCAGTCAATATACTATTTTGAACTGTAATTCTAAGTGCTATAGTATCGTTTAATCTAACAAAAGTAATCGAAAATCGAAACAAGGACTTACATCTCTTGCAATTTCGCATCGGTAGAATCGTCGATATCGATTCTCCGCCGTCGACGAACCAAAAGTTGCTATGCCCTTTCAAAACCAACATCTTGTAGGCACACCATGAGTAGATATCGGAGGAAAATGAGCAGAAGAAGTCGATGAACTGGTCATTGTGATTGCCTTTCTAAATTCGCAGGATTCGCAGAAAAAGAACCCTAATCCCCTTTTCTATCGGCTTTGGTTTCTTATGTTTCGACAAATGAAGAGCAAATCACGTGTTTAGGGGTGTGTGGATCCGGGTTAAGGGTCCGATTTTAAGAATTTCCGGGTGGGTCCTATTGGGTATAAGCCGTAAATGGTTATACTCTAAAACACTAAAATCATTTTGCTAAAAGACTATACTCTAATACACTCAAAGCGACATCATACACCTATAAAAGACAAAAATCTAATTCAACCTATTAATCTCTAAAATACTTGAATTCAAATTTGTTAAACAACAAAAATCTTATTCACAAAAAAAAAAGAAAATCTTATTCACTCTTTATGTGACTTATGGTATGAATCCTATCTAATATAGGGTTTAGGGTATGAACCCTATATGATTTAGGATTTAGGGTATAAATCTTCTCTAATATAGGGTTTAGGGTATGAACCCTATGTGATTTAGGGTCTAGGATATGAACCATTTCAAATTTACGGTTTATAGTGTCAGTAATTTCTTATTTAAAATTAAATAAGAACATAACAGTTTATTATGAACTCAAATAATAGATCAGTTTCATAACAACAATCATGAACTCAAATACTTGATCAGTTTCATAAAAATAACAGTAGTGTATGCCTTGACGATTCGTGGAATGAAGTTAGCGAATGCTTCCACGACCCTGGTGTTTTTCTTACCCCCACAATCGAAGACATCAATTATCCGGTTCACAAGATTGACGCACATAGAGATCCAGTGGTGTAGGTTAACACAGATAGGGATGTAGAGACGATCGACATCAATGTTCCATATTGAACCTGTGCTTCCATGATATGGCAGCTCACCTCTTCCATACTCGAGAAAATGGTCTTCGAGTTTGAACCATCTCCTGTTTCCCTCAAACTTGCCATAGGCCGTGATGATCTGATTACTAAACATACAGTTCAGAAATGTGACTCGGTCTGGCTTCCAACGACGCAATGAGGTTTTTTCCCGAAACAAATACATCATGGCGTCCATGTCCTGACAAATAGAATACAATTTTATTAGTAATGAGAACCAACAACAAATTCAATCTCCAAAATAATTATGAGCTAAACTCACATAGTTCTTGAACCAAAGATTAGGCCCACTATACGCGAAGCTAACTCTGCATCAAATTTAGATGGCCAATCTGAAATACTCTGTAAAGAAACAGCAATGGTATGATGATGTTTATGAGGTAGGTTTGAGAAAAAGAAGTAAAAAAATATAACTTACGTGGGATTCAAGGTCCATTCAATTAGTTTGGACCATTTGTCTTCTGGAAAAAAAACCAATTTGTAGTCGCTGTCTTTGCAACGGACTTCTGGATCATCAATATCACTCAAGAATGGTCGCTTGAAGATCTCTGGCCGGAAAGAAGTCATTGGCGTAGCGAAAGCAGAAGGTTCTTCGGACTGCTTATCTTGAGATGGATCAAAACCGTCAACATTTGACTCTTGTGTAAGGTTGCCCATTGTCTTCTGTAAATGCTCTTGGGTCCCTAAATTGTCATCTAAGGTGCTAAATAAGCTGCCAAACACATTTGACAATTCTGGATCCTGGTTATAAAACACAAAACTAGACATTAATAAATATTTAAAACACCATCCTTACATGAATATTACACACAGCAAAGAGAACACCATCCATACATGAATATTACACACAGCGAAGACAACATCATCCTTACAATAATATTACAAACCGCAACCGAAGACATCAAAAACGAACAGCAACCGAAAACATCAGAAAAGAACAGCAACCGAAAACATGGAAAAGATCTACTTCTTGCTTACCTTTGTCTGAGACCTTGTCTTGGCAGCATTTGCAAGACCACCAGTCTGAGAAGTTGCAAGAGCTCGACTGCGAGAAGAAGCAGTAACAGTAGTGCGAGTAGACGTCGGAGTTGGAACAGGAGCACGAGTAGACGTCGGAGCAGGAGCCTTAGTATAAGCTGGAGTAGGAGCAGCAGCAGCAGAAGGAGTATAAAACGGATCAGCACCACGAGCACCACCCTGAGTCTGAGTATCTGCCGGAGCACCACCCGGAGTCTGAGATGAAAGGAGCTTGTCCTCTAATTTGGCAAACCGGTCATCAACTATGTCGCGTACCTCGAGCGCTAAGGCAGTAACAGAAGACTTCAACATAACCTGGATATAAGACTTCATCTCCTCTTCAGTATCTCTATATTTCTCGTTTGATCTTTGGAAAAGTAACTTCTTCTTCCTTGACTCGGCGCCAGTATCCTGATATTTCTTCTTTCTCTTCTTTGCAGCAGACACAGGGGTGGTTTCAATATCTTCTTCCATACCAGTATCACTTGTTTCTCCAGCCTCCTCTTTATCAGAACCATCATCCTCAGAACTTTCCAACACTGGTTCAACAGTTTCCAAGAAACCCCACTCATGCTTACTCCAATCATACATCTTGCGGATCATGTCCATCATCAGATCGACTCTTTCATCCTGCATCTCAGAGTCTCGTTTAAAGTCTTCATGTAAACCAATATCATAATTTCCAGTTGAAGATAGAAATGCAAACACATGTCCCTACAAAACAAAAACAATTTAACAAAGTTAGACAAAAAATTTAAGAACTATTAAATTCAATCACATTACTTAAAAAGAAATAGAACTTACAGTGGATGCAAAATTAGACTCTAAGCTCATAATATCCTGATAGGAAACCTTAGCTGATCCTTTCCAATTCCTGCATCTCATGCTAGTCACGCCTTCTCTGAGTTTCTGACCCAAAAGCGACCCAATGTCTGGAATAGCCTCCATCACCCAAATCTGAAGTGCATACGAGAATCCATCTACAACATAGCTGTTCTGCTCCTTCACTTTATCCCTTGCTGCGATAATGGAAGTCACCAGAGCATCAAAGGAATGAAGACCCCACGGATATCTCCTCATCTTATCGAAATCCATCACCAGCTTGATGTACTCGTGTGGGATGACAACCCTCTCATCCTTCGCCATAACTATACCAGCAATGACACACAAATA
Organism: Brassica juncea; assembly: GCA_018703725.1. NCBI lineage: Eukaryota > Viridiplantae > Streptophyta > Magnoliopsida > Brassicales > Brassicaceae > Brassica > Brassica juncea. Next base: position 40,918,817 of record CM031935.1, on the reverse strand, counting down.
CACCATCCTCAGCCTATCGACACGGGACCACGTATTACAATGCTTCAGATGCACCTTCCTAATTTCCATTAAGCAAATTTTTTTCTTTCTCCTTAGCAACTTAGCCCAAAACCCCTTATCATATTTCCAATTGTCAATCTCCAAATCAGGCTCGTCGTCTTGATATTTCAGACCAGTGATCGCATAGAATTCTTGCATCGAAAATCTGAGAGGCCTCCTAGCATAATGGAACCACAACTCATGACGCTTAGAGGTCAGAAGCTGCTTACAAACGAAGGTGTGGATCACTCTCCCCGAATATCCTAGCTTGTGATCATAAATCTCCATAACCTGAGCAAATAGCGGATCAGCCAACACATCCTTGTACTCGACTTCAATGTACTTCTCCACCACCTCAAGTATGGAAGTTCGACATGTGTTGTTAACCTTGTCAACTTGTGTTTCAGTTCCCTCTTTGAATAGGCATTTAGGCAACAGATCCAGCAACATACCTGTGAACAATGAAACCCAAATTACAATACTGACAGACTTAAGCGTTGATAAAGAAGAAAGACATCATCAAACTTTAATAACTTAGCATTGACAACTAAATCATTAACACAAACTATTTCAACTAACACATATATATCACAACCTATGATAAAGAAACACTAAAATTTTAAAAAGAAAGACACTAAAATCACGAGGTGTCTGAGAACAATGACAACGAAACAACAATCACAACAGTTAATATTCATGCTACTTTTAATTATAAAACAAAGATATCGGTTGCCACAAAAATAATTTAACCAAAACTCAAAAAAATGTGCAACTTTGATAAGATAGAAGCATAAATAATTCACAGAAACTAAAATTGAAACCTATGACAGACAAAAAAGACTCAAATCAAAGATAAAAACTCAAGAAAAAACAATTTCCATTTATACAAACAAAAAATCAAAAGTATGAAACTTTGATATCCTAGAAAGCTAAATCATTCATACAAACAAAAATTGAAACCCATTACACTCGATTAGTGATTAAAAACACTCAAATCAAAGAGAGAAAGACATGCAAAATGATTTAGTGTTCGGCGCTTACTTGACAACGAGATGCGAAGTGAGCAAGAGGTTCAATTAAGAAGAACAAGAACACCGGCAGAGACTTCTCGGGCAGAAGGAAGACCGGCGACGGCGAGTGTTTAGGCGAAGAACCCTAATCGTCTTTTCTCTCTCTATCGTCGAAGGAGGAGAAGAAATTAGGTTGAAACACTATATTTGGGGCTAAATCGATTTCCCCCTTTTGTTTATCTATTTTTTTTAATAATTAAATCAAACCAACTCGGTTTATGTTAACCAGAGGTCTAAAGAAAATCAGACCATAATTAAATCAGACCAACTCGGTTTGGATTAGATTAGGGATTTAATTGGGTTTAATGAAAAAATTATACTAATGGGACAACTTATGTTTCATATTATGGCATAGGGACAATGTATTAGTTTATTTGTTTTCTATTTACAATTTTCCCTTGAATTATCAAAGGAATTTATATAAAAGAAAAGAACAGCATTTCAAAAGAGTTGTGTTTGACTACGTATTTGTAAATTAATTATATATTTATTTTAATTTTTGTTCTACTTAATTCAAAAAAAAAATTGTATCTCTTTAATTTTCTACACTTTACCTTCATCAAATTTCTAATATCTCACCACTGACCACTACACCGTAATAACAAAACTAAGTTTAACCTTTTTCAGTCCTGATAATGGTATTTAAGGGTAGTTGAATATCTGAGATTTTGGATATATTCGTGATCCAATCCGTTTTTTTTTAATAATCAATTATTCGATCAGATTGGATCAGAAGCTATCCGGATATTCATTGATGGATATCTAGAAAATTTTATATTTTCTACCGGATACCTAAGTCTATCCATACAAAAAAATTAAAATTAAAAATAAATAAAAATTCAAAATAATATAAAATAATAATATTTTATTACAAATAAGTTGTTTACTTTTCAAAACTCTAATAACTAAAATAAAAATTTTAAAAAAGAAAAATTGTAAAATGTACATAAAATATGATATATATATATATAATTCTTTCAATATATATATATATATGCATATAATGGATCGTATCGGATATTCATTCCTAACATTACTAGTATTTGTGATTTGATTTATTTTTTATGGATATCTCATATTAGCATTTGTTTTGCTTCGTAGAGACAATATCAGTATTTTCGGTTTGAATCTCAAAGGCCTACGACATTATGGATATGTAGAAGCTCTATTTTGGCTATGAGATTTGATGTGAAATTGGCTGGTTGGATAATGTGGTATATTTCATCAGTTTCCTATGCGGTGTTAATGAATGGTCAACCTTTTGGCCTTGTGAAATCCGAGAGAGGATTGAGATAGGGGGAGGACAAATTGAAAGAAAGTTTCTTAACTCGGTTCTCAAAGACACATTCCCAAAGCAATAAAGAAGTGCTTCTAAAATCTCTATCAATGGAAACGTATGCCTATGCCATCAGTTGCTTCAAACTGCTATAGACGACCTGTGATAATTTATATAGTGCTATGACTAGTTATTGGTGGAGCTCAGTTGAAGAGAAGAAGAAGAATCACTGGCTAAGTTGGGAGAAGGTATGTCTCCTTAAGACAACTGGTGGAATGGGGATTAAGGATATTCATCTCTTTAACCAATTGCTTTTGGTGAAACAGGCTTGGAGATTGTTAAATGATCCAGAGTGTCTTCTTTAAATGATCCAGAGTGTCTTCTTGATTGAAAATGATGTGTTAGGTTCTAGGCTATCGTTCAACTATTTGGAAAAAGACTTTTGGCTAAAGGATTATCTCAGATGAAAGGAAATGGTCAAAAGACTATGGTCTTGTGCTCATCCTAGGTCGGTAATGGGGTGAGGAAAAGGAATCATATTGTCAACATTAATCAAAACATTTCTGAAATTTTGGGTCTGGAAAATGGTGACTGGAATGTCAATGTGCGCAATGAGCATTTCTTCCAAGTCAGATGTGGAGCTTATACTAAAAATGAAATGACACTGGAGTCTGAAGACTTCAAGTATGGCTTATATCATTCAAAGATTTTGGCTTATCTTACTACTATTGGCAGCTGGAAGCTAGAAAGACAGTCAAGGAAAATTAATACTTCTGCCTTCTTTATTTCCAATAGTGTGATCTCTTTGGATTTTTCCCTATCGTATGTGGCTAGGAACTTTTTAAAATAGCTTCTTCCTTTTTTTATAGTTTAAGAAAGCCTGTGATTGTTTTGTCTGTGCTCATTGTTTTGGACGTGATTATGTTTGATCCAGGGTTATTTGGTTGTAAGGATCTTGCCTTTATTGTTCTTACTAGCTGTAAAAACTACTTATTGGTAAAACATTAAAAGTAAGGAGGCATTGTGATATTATTTAGTGTTAATAAAAAAGTAAGAAAGATTCCAAAACATTGGCGGTAGGCGGCTTATATAATTGAAAGCATTACCGTTACTACACGTACCTCTCTCTCTATAACGTGTCACCTCTCACAATCTCCTATCTTCCATGCGAATCCGTTCCTCAATCTTCTCAATCTTCCTCTTTCTCTCTTATCCTTCTCATTCTCTTGTTTCTCCTCTCTCTCCGCTATGTCTCATACTCTTCAGAAATCCCAACAAACGCCAAATGATGAATGTCGTGATTCGAAATCTAGGGTTACCATCGTCGGAAGTGGGAGTTTGGGAAGCGTTGCTGCTAAGCTTATCGCTTCTTATGCTCTCAAGATTCCTTCGTTTCATGGTACTGTATCTTAATGATGTTTTCAAAACCAAGATATCGAAATCTTGAAAGTTTCTTTCTATCTGTTTATAACTGAAATCATGGACAAAGTTTGCATCGTTCATGTATATAGAATAGTTCAATTTCGGTGATTGTAGTGAGCCAATGGTTTGATGAATCTTTTGATTAAAACCCATTACGTTTCAGATGAAGTGAGGATATGGGTGTTTGAGGAAGTCCTACCAAATAGTGAGAAGCTCACTGATGTCATCAACAAGACCAATGTAAGGAACATGGAGGATGCTGCTCTTTATTTATTTTTTTGTGTAGTTAGTTTCTTGGTTTCTTGATTAGGAAAATGTTAATTACCTTCCTGGGATTAAGCTAGGAAGAAATGTTGTTGCGGATCCTGACCTTGAAAATGCAGGTTAGTGATGAGCTTTTACCGTCTTTACATGATCCATTTACATTCTTGAAATTGTTGAGTTTAAACTGATGCAGTGAAGGAAGCAAACATGTTGGTTTTGTTACACCGCATCATTTCATGGATGGTATATGCAAAAAACTAAAGGGCAAGGTAACAGGAGAGGTTGAGGCTATATCTCTTGTTAAAGGAATGGAAGTGAAGAAGGAACGTCCCTGTATGATCACTAGTCTCATTTCCAAGGAACTCGGTATCAACTGTTGTGTTCTTATGGGCGCAAACATCTCAAACGAGGTCATTACATTGAAGTGTATCATCCTTTACATGATCCAATACATTCTGGTTTCACATTTTCTGTGACTAATACTGCAGTAACAATAATACAGATTGCTGTTGAGAAGTTTAGCAAAGCGACGGTTGGTTATAGAGAGAGTAGAGAAATAGCTGACAGATGGGTTCAGCTGTTTAGTACTCCGTATTTTATTGTCATACCGGTAAGAAACTATCATATGCTTCTTCAAATGTCATTTAGAGAAATAGTTGGTAGTTTCTTATATAGAGTTTGGTCAGTAACATTGAGGCTTGTGTTAAAAATAGGTACATGATATTGAAGGAGTAGAGTTGTGTGGGACGTTAAAGAATGTATTGGCTATTGCAGCGGGTTTCGTTGATGGTTTGGAAATGGGTAATAACACAAAGGTAAGTAGTTCAAATGAAGTTTTTTTAGTGTTTCCTCCTTTAAAGAGAGTTAAGTAGTTCCTAGAGATAATTACTTTTAAAAACATCTCTAGGCTGCAATCATGAGGATTGGTCGAAGAGAGATGAAAGCACTCTCCAAACTTATGTGTAGCAGATGTTCTTTCTTCGAGAGCTGCGGTGTAGCAGATGTCATAACAACTTGCTGTAAGGACTGAACAAAACCCTAATTAGCTTACCTTTTCAGTGACTCCCTTTTGACTATTGTTTCACTTACCATTACAGTAGGAGGAAGAAACCGAAGAGTTGCAGAAGCATTTGCCCAAAGCGGAGGAAAAAGGTTTAACCTTTTGTTGATTAAAGCGGCCTCTGCTTCACTTTAACTGCTTCTAGTTAGTGTATTGATGTTCTTTTGCGTGGTGTAAAAATCACAGGTATTTTGATGAGCTTGAAGCAGAGATGCTACAAGGGCAAAAGCTACAGGTAGACTGACACCAAATATATACAGAAGTTTCCTAAAAGAGAACCTATAAGCTTAGTTACTAGTATCTGTTTAACCAGTTTATCTTTGTCTGATTGCTTATCGAAGGGTGTTTCCACGACAAGAGAGGTGTATGAGGCTCTGAACCGTCGTGGATGGTTGGAGATGTTTCCCCTGTTTTCAATGGTTCACCAAATCTGCATAGGTCGCCTTAAACCTGATGCCATTGTTCATTACCGTGACCACAAAGCCTGATTTCTATTGATGGTCCTTCATTCATCTGTAGAAGAGTATTTCTTGTTTGATGTAGAGGTTAACGTTTTGTGTGTGTTTTTAATGGTTACCGGTGAACCTTCTAGTTGGTTTAGAGGATCCTGTTTTATCCGAAATTTTGTTCCAAATCCAAAAGCTTAATGACTCGATCGAAAGTCGTATTTTCAATGTTGTAATCAGAAGTACTGGATTAGTTTACTAATTTTGAAGATTCACGAGCGCGATTCATATGTTTGTTAGTTAATTAATTTGGTAACTGGTTTATTATTATTTTGAGTTTTTTAATCATACCATACCAAGTTATTTTAAATTATATCAAGTTTAACTAACATTTAACAACAACTTTACAAAAATAAGAAGAAAAAAAACTGAATTAGACGTTTTTGGAACACCTGAATAGTTTTGTTTAATTCAATTAGGATTAGACATTTTACCTGATAGTTAAACCCGTATTCGAACCTGATCCGAATAAATCGAACTGAAATTCGAACCGAAGTAGCAAAATACCCGAATGGGTATTAAATTAGGAGAGATTGGATATCCGAACCCGAACGAGTAATACCCGAACCCGAATGGATATCCGAAGATAACCGAACATATGTATCATGAATCCTATATTACTTGTTCTACTTCTCTAATTTTAATCAAAATATTTATATTGATTATGCACATGGTTCAAAATTAGATATATGTATATATAATTTAAAGAAAAATGAATTTTTACTCACTTAAAATGTTTAAAATGTATTGTCTAAATTTTTGTTACATCCAAAATTTAAAAACAATAATCAAATTAGTGTCTTTTATTTTTAAAATATAATCTTCAAATCTATGAATCATTCATTCTATTAAAAAATAAAAATCAGTTATGTGAAAGTTATATATTTAAATACAAAAAAAAATTTGAGAAATAAAGCATTTGATTATTTTTCCAAAATCTAAATATCCGAACCCCCGAACCAATATAACCGAACCAGAACTAAAAATACCTGAACCCAACCCAAAGTAAAGAAATACCTGAACGGGTTTTTTACTACTATACCGAAATACCCGAAAATCTAAAATACCCGACCCGAACCAAACGGATATCCGAATGCCCACCCCTAAATTCAATAAAAAAATCAAAAACCGAATTAGCCAAAAATTCAAATAATTTTATTTGGTTTAACGCGAAAAAAAATAGAATCCAAACTAAACGAAATTTGAAATAAAGTAAACAGAATCAATGATAGTAACGGAATAAAGTTCCAAAAACACGCAAACGGAGCGCCGAATGCCTAAATAACATGTACTGTACCACCAACCTTGTGACAAATAAAAAACACTAGACATGTAATGTACAGAGACGTAGCTTTATTTTGGAGGCACCACGTGTAAGTAAAGACAATCTCCAGCATAAAACGCCACGCAGTTTGATTCGTCAACAATATAACGTCACGCAGTCAAACCCGCACCAAAGAGAGAAAAAGAGAGCCTTTCCCCAATGAGTGGAAACAAATAACAAATTAGAGAATAAAAATTCGTATTTTGCTTACCCCTTTTCTAACTTCCTCTGCATTTCTTTGCACTCTTTTAACTGTAAAAGTTTCACCTTCTCTTTTATTTTCTCCTGTGGTTTATCGCTCCTCTCCGATTCCCAATCTCCGGCGACTTCTCTCTCCGATTCAACACTCAGTGAGTCTCCTTGTCGCTTTATTTTCTTTTCTTTCGTCTCAGCGTCCGTAACAAAGAAAACCTCGCTATTCGTCAATGCTCGTTATGTAGCGATTCGATGCTCGAATCGATAACGGTTTCTGTATTCTATATTGTTTCATGGTGGATTTTGATCTGTTTAGGTTGTTATAGAGTTAGTTTTGCTTGGGTATGAAAAGTTGCATGTTCTTAAGATATGTGCCTTTCTTTACTCTCAGGACCATAGGATTTGCGCCTTTTCATGGCGTTTAAGTCCATCCCTAGTTTCTGTGATTTGATCTGATCTCGCTTACTTTGGTTTTGCTTAGATGTTGAATATCATAGATCAAGAAATGGTTAAACTCATCATGACATAGCAAATCGCATGCTTATCATATGGTCATATTGTTACTGCATTACGCTTTCTGTGCCTCTTTTTACCCTCAGGACCTTATGGCTTTGAACATTTTTGTTCACTCTTTCATGGTGCTTAAGTCCATCCGCAAATTCAATGATTTGATATATCTCTTACTTTTGTTCTTCTTAGGCATTGATCTAAGAAACTATTCAGCTGATGACTTATTGCGTTTTAGGGAAATATTTGTGTGTTTATGTTTTGATCCATTACACAAGAACAATGCAGGTTTAGTATAACTGCAAAACCTCGTCCATAGATCCTGACACTGCAAAAATCTTGCTTCTCATCAAAAGACTCTCTTAGACTTTCATGGTAGACTCGCTAGGAATTTCAGTTTTGCCGCTATCAAATGTCAACAGGATGAGTTTCTTTTTGCTACATGTGACTTTTGTCTGAGACTTTTGAGATATTTGTTGTCCACAGCTATGACAAAAAGAGCAGCGGAAGAAGCGCCTCCTTCAGTGGATAGCAGCACAACTGGACCAAACTTTCTGGGTAGCTATAGAGATCAAGTAGCAGAGCTCTTGTGTCAAGAAGAGAGGATCCCACATCATGAAGATGGTGACACTAAGAAGCCTTCTACTGAAATTATAGGAGCTGACATCTCAAGTCTAAAAAGAGAGAAGTTGAATGCTTTGTTAAGGCAGTGCGTGAGAGATCTTATTCCAGGGGTCGATGAGGTACTACACTGAACTGTTCCAAAATTCACATTTGGTGTTGTTGATGCTTCGCATTAATATTTTGGAATTTGTTTTGCAGATGCAGTCGCGTGCTCGCAGCATGCACCTAATGTCTCAGTTGAGCAACAAAAAACCATCAATCTCAGTAACTAATGAAGAGGTGAGACGCTACGGTTCTTGCATTTTTCCGTCCCATAAATGCTTATGAAGTCCTTTTTGTTCTTCACATTTGTTCCCTTAGGTGAAGGATGATATACAATTACTCATGAAGTCTGATCCTGGTCTCTTCAAGGAAATAGTGAAGAAACATACGGATGATGTACTTGCCAGCGTAATGCTCTAAGCAACCTTCCTTATTCTATAACATCTCTAGCTCGTGTAGCATAGCTACATCCATTTCTTGTCTGAAGCACAAAAAAAATTATGCTTTTCTCTTTGCTTGACTAGCTGAACGACATGCAGCATCAAGCCGAGAAACTCCTTGACAATGTGGCCACTTCATGCAGGTATAAAGTACAGTCTCTCACCTCTCTCTCCCTCCTCTCTTTGACATTCTTTTTTCAATGGTCAGGTTACTTATATGTTGTCTGTTAACACTTATTGGCAGACCTATGAGCCGAGACGAGAAGCGAGACCTTCAGAAATCAATCAAGGAGCTTCCTGGAGGAAATCTAAAACGTGTTGCTGAAATCATCAAAGACCACTATGTAGCTTCGGGGAAAGAATTTTCTGATGAGGTCACAGTCAACTTGGAGGAGGAAGTAAGTGATCAGAAAAATCTGACATAGACTTCTTGGTCCAATCATATGATTATAACAAAACTTTGAAAACATGTTTGTTTCAGGATGGCGTAATGCTTTGGAGATTGCACTTCTATGTGGCCGCGGTGAAAAGTGCCAGGAAACTAGCAAGCTAAGTAGTAGTAGAGGTACATATCCCTTACTCTTTTATCCCTTGTCCCGAAGTTGTGAGTATGTTAGGAACTGACAAGGAGAAAAAAACTTAGCACCCACGGTTTTATCAACTTGGGTTTTCTTAGCATTTTAAGTAGAAAGATCCGACCGGTTGTGGTTCAGTACAGAGATTTTTTTACAAATTTTTGGTCTGCCTTGAACAAAGAATCTGCGAAATGAAGTTTTGATTCAGCAGAGTTTTTGTTATTTAGTTTCTGTTTTCAACATGTTGAAGATCCAAACATTTTAATCCCATAAGAAGCTAATTGATACTTTTGAGTAAGTTAGCTTTTAGGATTCTCAAAGAAGTCATAAGCTAACTACAATTAAAAAAGCTCTCAAATAACATATCAAAAACATCAAAGTTACAATGTCTTCTCGACAATCTGTAAAGCATCCGAGTCATAACCAATCATTGCGAATCACCTGCTCGGATTGCGACCCTGTCACCCTGATCCGATTGGTGCAGCTTTCAAATGCACCACTTCATCAGATTATAATTGACCTCTTGCATTATTCATGTTTTTGACCTTCCACGTGAAACCAAACAACAAATCTCAGTCTCACCAATCCAGTTTGACTGTACTCACGTGTCATGCATGCGGCCAATATGCATCAATTTTCACTTATAACTATTCCGTATGCCTGAAGACCACGTACATCCACTCATTCCTCTTTATGGTTCTCCTTATACCGTAATTTTGTTGTAACTTCTTACTTCTACTTTTATTTACTTTCGCTCTTTCCTTGCTTTCTTAACACTCGAGGCCTTGACCATGGGACATCATGCTGTTATGTTTTTCATAAACTTGTATTATAATTTAGAAAGTAGAACAGTATCTATCATGCGGTGATTTTTATCCAATATTTCGTAAATCATTAATGTGAAGTTAAGCGCTTGATGTAATAATAACTAAGAACACACGAATTGTAAATGGCAGACTAAAACTGCCAATCTTATTTTATTTTTTAAACAGGAAACAATACGAGTGAGAAGAAAATGGAATCGTATTCCGACAAGCAAAGGGAAAAATGAAAATTCGAGAGATGGATGACAATAACTCGTTATTGAACAATACTAACGATTAAAAAAGAAAATGACGATTTGCTTAATCCATCTATTTCCGGTTCGGTTTGACGAGCCGGGTTGACAATCTTTTGACGGTTTACGTGGTTCAATCGTGCATACAAATAGTTGCATGCATTTTCAAATCTTTCTCTTCCTCTGCTTCTTGTCGCAAGTCGCTTTCAGGGCAAGATTCTTTATCATGAGAAAGACGAAAACAAGTCGCACAATAACCGAAAAGCTTCTCATACTCCACTTTCACATCCACCTCCTCACCACTAGTTTCGAAGCGAACCGAGATTTCAAAGCACAATGGTTTAGTACCATCGACAGTCACTTTAACCATAGCATTGACTTCATCAACTTCTCGAACCGTACCAAGCTCGTCCCCGATTCTCCTCAAAACCCGATCTTCCCACAAATGCGTAGGAACACCAACGAGCCTGACCCAAAACGTTATATCAGATGTGTAGTTTTTGTGTACACCCGGTTTCCATCTAACAATCGAAACCATCCATTGATTAAAACTGAAAGGCCCGGTTTGGAGCACCTCAAGAATATCTTCTTCTCTCTTGAAATCAAACCGAAACGATCCCAAACCCAAATCCGAACCGGTTACTCGACCATCATCTAGTTTCCAGATTTTGGGCATCACTGAAACTAGTGATTCAACATTTTGAGTCTCAGGATTCGTAATCCTACCGATCAGAGTTTTGTTCAAACTTCTGATCAAATCCGAGTTATCAAAATGTGGAACTTGAATTCTGCGCAACGGTTTCACATAGTTTCCTCCAATCTGCGACATTGTTAAAGTGGTAACAAACCGAGATTCCGCGAGATAACCGTACAATGAACCAACCAGGAAACCAAATGAAAAAGAAACAATGAGACGAGACTCCTGCGATTAGTGCAATGAATCACAATCTGAATTTATATAGAAAAACCATCTGTGAAATATCGCAATTTCGAATCCTGCGAATTTTTTTTTTTTTTGCCTGATTTTGAATTTCCATTTCTGCTAATTTATCTCTAATGAAAATTAAATCCGAAAATCACTCGAAGGTTTCCTTAGTCATCCAGTTTCAAGTAACAAATATTAGTGGCAGATATATAACTTTATGTTTAGGAAGATTCTATTTTGCTTTGTATCATTCCCATTTACTGAACAGATATTTACTTTCTATTCTCATGTATTGGGTTTGATTCTTTTGTATACACGTATTACACTCTATCAACAATAGAAATATAACATCTCCTTCTTATTTTATTTATTTTTCGGAAAAAAAAATCATTAACATGTAATACTGTTACAAGATCATGATCACGGGCGATTTAGAAAAGGTTTTAGCTGGACGCATTATATTAAAAATACGTGGAGACATTTTTTCATTTATATGCTGAACTAAAGATATTTAATCAAGAATTTTTACCACAGAAACACTTTTTGACTCACAATCAGGCACTTCTTACCTGAAACACACTTTTTTGTATGTGTAATGACCAATATACCATATTCCTGACTAAACTCACGTAACTGGGTTTTTCTAAGAATTTTTTACATTCTCAGACACTTTTTGTCCTTCTTTTTATATAGGAAGACACTTTGGCCATGTGACACACTTTACACTGATAGAAAGTCATACATACCCCCACTCTAATTCAACCAGACCCACACTAACTACACTTCGGTCGACATTTATCTGTATTTTCATTAAAAAAAAGAAAATTAGAAATTCAAAAGGAAAAACTCCAAAAACCGTTCTAGTTTTCCATTTCCCCCAAATTCCCGAACCCTAATTTCCCCATTTTCTCTCGACTCTATATTCTCCGCCGTATCATCTCCGCTTCGTTTTCGCAGGAGCCGTAACAGGTTCTAGACCCCCGCGCCCCAATCATGAGGAAACCGAAGACAAAGAAGAAAGTGTCCATTGCAGACGCGGAGACACTTCATAAAAACAACACCGGAGGTATTTCGCAACCATCTTTTTCCGACAAGTTACTATCTTTCTACCAGATCTGGTCTTATGTGTGTTTTTTCGTTTTGAAACTCAAAACACTTGTTCATCTTCGTCGACTATCTTTGCTAATTTCCGACAAGTTACCATCTCTCTACCAGATCAGTTTCGCTCGATGTCTCGAAGTTCTTTTTTTTTTGATAAACACATTGTGTTCACATGCAGGTACATCTTTGGAGGACACCCGTCTTCCCCCTAGACTCTTCGCCTCGGACCGATTTCCCACTAAGGGTCTCAACATCTACTCATCCCCGGATCTTCTACCGTTTATTCGTAACGTCCTCCGAGACACACCTGAGTTTGAAACCATCCGGGGGTCCTGTTTCGGAAAGCTCTTCGACCTCCCCGCTCGCCAATGCCCAGTGTCGTGCAAGCTTATACACTCGTTTCTAACTCGACAGCTCTTATGTCTTCCCAAAAATACACTCTAGTCTGTATTTGGTGGCAATCCTTTACGTTATGGTCTAGAGGAATTTGGTACCGTCACCGGCCTCCCGTGTGGTTCATTCCCGACACGATACAAGCCCAACACCGGTAAGAAGATTGTGGCTGGGAAAGACAGTGTATGGAAGAGACTTTTCGGGAAAAAAAAGTCCGTAACGATCGCTGATTGTTGTCGGATGCTTGAGATTGACGAAAATATGTCGTCGTGGAAAAAGATACGGCTTGCTCTGCTTATCATAGTAGACGGTGTCCTTATTGCTCATAAACAAGTACCACGCCCAACCCCTCGGTATGTCAGGATGGTTGAAACCCTCAACACTTTTTTTTGCTTTCCCTTGGGGTAGAGAGTCTTTCCACAAGACCATTACATGCATGAAGCCTCCGAATTTTGTTCCTAACAAATGCGAAGATCCTGTTTCAACTCTTGTCAAGAAACTCAAGCAGCGTACTTTCAGACTTCAAGGTTTCCCACTTACACTTCAGTTGGTAGCATTTCGTGCGATCCCACAGCTTCTCGCTTATATACCAGCTCCCCAGAACAATCTCACATTGTTGGACTTGCAAGATGGCCAGCTACCAAAGCACCCCTCAATCAATGCACGTGACATTCGCCGAGTGGAATTCTCCCAAGATGTAAGTTTTAATTGTTTTAATTGTTTTCTCCAAAACTCTTAATTGTTTGGATTTACCATTAAGTAACTGGGACATTTCTTCTTTGTGGAATCAGCTGGAAGTCACTCCTATCATATCTATTGAAAGACAAGATGAGCCATGATGGGGTTTGTGGCCTGACGACGCCAAAGAGGACAGCATTATATACTTGGAACAACTTGTAGCTGATCAACACTCCTTCACCAAACAAATGTGGCATGGTGGGGTTACGTCAGAGCCTCTTATTAAGAAGCCGAAGTCAAGGGTCAAGAAGAAGCCTGCTACTATCAAGCGATCTCTAAAAACCAGGCAGCCGTCTGGGAGGAAGCAAAGGCGTATCAGTTCATATTTTACTCGTTCAAACACAACAAGCTTCAAAAATGTTCAGCTTACGGAGATTGTGATCAAACTCACAACGCAGGTGAAGCAGCTACGGCGCGAGATCAAACGTAGGAAGAAACGTTCCCATGGTAGGCAATCATCTTTTTACTACAAGAAAACGTTGCTTTAGCGACCAACAATTACGACCAGGAAAAGTTGGTCGTAATTTTGGGTCTAATTTACGACCAACTTACGACTAGAAAACAATTAGTCGTAAGTTGGTCGTAAATTTGCAACTAAGAAGGCTAGTCGTAAATGAGTCGTAAATTTACATCTAATTTACGACTTGTATATTCTTTAGTCGTAAATTAGATGTAAATTTACGACTCAAATACGACTAAATATCAGAGTCGTAAATTTACATCTAATTTACGACTAATGCTTCATGTAGTCGTAAATTGGTTGCAAATTTACGACTTATTTACATCCAATATTTTATACATCTAATTAAAGACTAACGTACGAGCAATGTAGTTGCACTTTGGTAGTTAAGATATGATTAAACGTAAATTCGTTGTAACATTGCTACCTACCAAAATCGAAATTTCTCTATAAATATGATGTTCTCCCTCATTGTTAAGATGCACAAAAAAAAACGAAAAAAGGAAAAAAAAAAAAGCAAAAAGAGTAAAAAAAATGTCTGGAAATATTTATGAGGTTCGGAGTTGGATGTATGCGCATAAAGATTCAAGGGGAAGAGTAACTGACGAATTTCTCAACGGAGCAGAGATATTCATGTACCAGGCCGGACAGACGCCTCTCACAAAGGAAACGGGTAAAATGTTATGTCCCTGTCGTAAATGCAACAATACGAAGTTTGCTGCTAGTGAAACCGTTTGGAAACATATAGTAAGTAGAGGATTTACTCCACATTACTATATTTGGTTTAACCACGGAGAGGGTGATAATAGGAACGAAGCTAGTAGTAGTAATCAGGTTGAAAATGTTCGTAACAGAGATGAACCACATTTGCCTTCTGAAAGTGTCATTCAAGATCATATGGTAGATCATGATAGAATGCATGATATGGTTACCGATGCATTTCGTGAAACAACATCAGTAATAGAGGAGGTCGAAAATGTAGAGGGGCCTAACTTGGATGCAAAAAGATTTTATGAAATGCTAGCAGCAGCTAATGAGCCAATTTATGAAGGTTGTAGAGAAGGTCTTTCTAAATTATCATTGGCAGCTAGGATGATGAATATCAAAACTGATCATAACTTACCTGAAGTTTGTATGGACGCATGGGCTGAGTTGTTTAAAGAGTATTTGTCTGAAGTGAATTTGTGTGCTGAATCTTATTATGAGATTCAGAAACTTGTTCATAGTCTTGGCTTACCTTCAGAGATGATTGATGTGTGTATAGACAACTGTATGATATACTGGGGAAAAGACGTAGAATTGTTAGAGTGTAAATTTTGCAAGAAGCCACGATATAAACCGCAAGGACGTGGGCGGAATAGGGTGCCGTACCAGCGGATGTGGTACTTACCTATTAAGGATAGATTGAAGAGATTATATCAATCTGCAAAGACGGCAGCATCGATGAGATGGCATGCAGAACATGATCAGAAGGAAGGAGAGATCAATCATCCCTCTGATGCAAAAGCGTGGAAACACTTGAATTCGGTGTACCCTGATTTTGCAAGCAACCCCCGCAACGTTTATCTTGGGCTCTGCACAGATGGCTTTAGTCCATTTGGAATGTCTGGAAGACAATACTCGCTTTGGCCAGTCTTCTTGACGCCATACAACCTTCCACC
The DNA here is from genome assembly GCA_018703725.1 of Brassica juncea. Lineage (NCBI taxonomy): Eukaryota > Viridiplantae > Streptophyta > Magnoliopsida > Brassicales > Brassicaceae > Brassica > Brassica juncea. The sequence goes on along the minus strand of CM031935.1, from coordinate 40,903,138 downwards.
AGAGATGTGTATGGAAAAAGAATTGCTTTTCATGAGTATATTGATACCTGGACCAAAACATCCTAAGAGGTCCCTTGATGTTTTTCTGCAACCTTTGATAGAAGAATTGAAGGAATTGTGGTCAACAGGCGTGCAGACATATGATTGTTCAACGAAAACAAACTTTACAATGCGAGCAGTTCTATTGTGGACTATTAGTGACTTTCCTGCATATGGGATGTTGTCGGGTTGGACGACGCATGGAAGGCTATCTTGTCCATATTGTATGGGAAGCACAGACGCATTTCAGTTGAAGAATGGTAGGAAGACGTCCTGGTTTGATTGTCATCGGAGATTTCTTCCCATTAACCATCCGTACCGAAGGAACAAGAAATTGTTTCGGTCAAAAAGGGTTGTACGGGACACCGCTCCACCATATTTATCTGGAGAGGAAATCGAGAAGGATATTGATTACTATGGTGGACTAAGCACAGTCAGCAAAGGTGGTAATTGGCATACTCCTCCAAATATGTCTGATGGTTACGGGACTCAGCATAATTGGCACAAGAAGAGTATATTTTGGGAACTTCCATATTGGAAAGATTTACTTCTGCGCCACAATCTTGACGTGATGCATATAGAGAAGAACTTCTTTGACAACATCATCAATACATTGTTGAACGTCCCCGGCAAGACAAAAGATAACAAGAACTCAAGGTTGGATTTGCCGGGATTATGTTCTCGGATTGAGCTGCATATTAGAAACGATGGGAGAATTCCAGTTCCCATTTTCAGATTGTCAGCAGAAGCAAAAGCGGCGTTGTTCAAGTGGGTGGCATCAGACGTGAAGTTTTCTGATGGATATGTTTCAAATCTATCAAGATGTGTTGATCATCAGGGACAAAAGTTTTCAGGGATGAAGAGTCATGACTGTCATGTTTTTATGCAACGACTTCTACCATTTGCATTTGCGGAGTTGCTTCCAAAAAATGTTCACGAAGCACTTGCAGGTAACAAATAATTAAAGTTAATTAATTATTAATTCTATCTTGTTGGAAAAAAACTTATAAGTGTAAATTATTTGTAGGCATCGGAGCTTTTTTCAGAGATCTTAGTGCACGCACCTTAACTGTAGATGTCATCAGACAACTTGATGAGAATATCCGGATCTTGATGTGCAATTTGGAGAAAATTTTTCCTCCTTCCTTTTTTGACGTCATGGAACATCTGGTTATCCACCTTCCGTATGAGGCACTGCTTCGTGGACCTGTTCATAATGGATGGATGTATCCTTACGAGCGAGCTATGAAATATTTGAAAGGGAAAGCAAAAAATCTGGCAAGGGTGGAAGGTTCAATAGTTGCTGGGAGTTTGAATGAGGAAACATCTCACTTTACGTCCTACTACTTTGGGTCACAAGTCCGGACACGGAAAAGGACTACGAGCAGATATGATGATGGTGGTGTTATGCCGACATATTTTGGTGAAGATGTTCCAGACATATTCTGTCAGATTGGACGTCTAGGTGGAAAACTGAAAGAAGTTTGGTGGTCGAGTTCAGAAGACGCTCATAGCGCCCACACATATATACTCATTAACTGCGAGGAGATTGAATTATTTGAAAGGTAATTAAATTAATTATTTTGCTATTAAATTTTACCACACACATATATACGTACTTTAATGATCATTTTGTTTTAAAACAGCGATTTTGTTGCCCAAGTCGAAGAAGCTATTCCAGGAATATCAACCAATGATCTCAACAAAAGGAAAGACCAACACTTTGTGAAATGGTTAAAAACGCAGGTATACATATCACAATTTATATAATTAACAAATATATTCAGTGAAGTTATATATTTATATATATATGTTGATGTTCCAGGTTGAGTATGATGATCAATTTTATCCTCAGTGGTTTCACGAATTGATACAAGGTCCGGTCGGTAAGGTCACGACAGCATCTATGTATTTCACACGAGGATACACATTTCACACTTACGAATATGGAAGTCGGCGAGCAACAATGAATTATGGAGTATGTGTAAAAGGTGAAACAGATTTCTATGGAATCTTACAAGAGATCATCGAAGTGGAGTTTCCCGGCGTAGTAAAGCTGAAATGCGTTCTCTTCAAATGTGACTGGTTTGACCCAACTGTCAATAGAGGTGTTCGGTATAGCAAGTTTGGTGTTGTTGATATAAATGCTACACGGAGGTACAACAAATTTGAACCATACATTTTGGCTTCTCAAGCGGACCAAGTTTGTTTTGTTCCATACCCGAGGATCAGACAATCAGGAATATCTTGGTTAGCCGCAATAAAAGTTACACCTCGGGGCCGAGTATTGAGTAGTGATGAACAACCGCCTTTACAAGAAGATGCCGTGAATGAAGTAGAAGTACCCGAACAACCTACAGATGCTATCTTACTTATTGATCCACATAATCCGGGATATGAAGAACTTCCAGATGATGCAACGGACGAAGCCAACGAAGATGAATTTGAAGAAAATGATGAAGTGGATGATGTTTCTGATGATGACGAGTGATAAAGTTTCATTGTGTTTTACTATTATCAATTAAGTTTCTTTGTATTGCATTTCAAATAATATATATAACTTATCATCATGTTTGCTCAATTATATATGAATTTAGTCTTTTTTTTTAAATTGTATTTTGAAGTATGAAAGTGTTTAAAAGATGTTTGGATTTGGATTTGGGGTTTGGGGTTTGGGGTATGGGGTTTGGGGTTTGGGGTTTTGGGTTTGGGGTTTAAATGTACGAAAGTGTATAAAACTTAAGAGGTTTGGGGTTTGGGGTTTGGGGTTAAGGGTTTAGGATTTGGGGTTTAGGGTTTAGGGTATAGGGGAAAAGGAAGCTCATTGGTTGTAAATGTACCACCAATTTACGACCAATGACATGCTTGGTCGTAAATTGGTGGTACATTTACGACCAATGTACGACCAATCATGGCTGGTCGTAAATTGGTGGTAAATGTACGACCAATGTACGACCAAGCATGTCATTGGTCGTAAATTGGTGGTACATTTACCACCAATGTACGACTAATTTCTCTCTTAATTTCCTATATATACCCACTAATTATTTTCTCAAATCATAGAAAAATATTTAGAAATCTTATTAAAATAAAGAAAAGAAAGATCTGGAATCAGAAGTGGAAAAAGACTTCGTAGATATTTCCACTTGTGATTCCAGTATCTTTCTTCTCTTTTTTTTCGTAAAATTTAAAGTGGACCGTTGTTCATTAAGTGGACCGTTGTTCAATAAGTGGACCGTTGTTCATCAAGTGGACTGTTGTTCATTAAGTGGACCGTTGTTCATTAAGTGGACCGTTGTTCATCAAGTGGACCGTTGTTCATTAAGTGGACCGTTGTTCATAGAGGTTTATCATGACTTTTGATAAACCTCTTCTAATTTTTCGAAATACACTTTTAGTCACAAATTGGTTGTAAATATAAATTTGGTCGTAAATGGGTTGTTAATTTACGACCAATGTAGGACGAATAGTCCTTCATTGGTCGTAAAATAACAACCCATTTACGACCAAGTTAATGTTTAGTCCTTCATTGGTCGTAAATTAACAACCAATTTACGACCAATGCTTCCTTAGTCTCACATTGGTCGTTAATTAACTACCCTTTTACGACCAATGCCACTTTAGTCTCTCACTGGTCGTAAATGTACGACCAATGTACGACCAATAGTCCCTAATTGGTCGTACATTTACGACCAATGAGAGACCAAAGCAAAATTCTATATAAAGCAAGCAAATCGTAGCCATTTGGTTGCTCACTCCCATCTCTCTCCCCTCTCCATTACAACCATTTGCCTTCTCTCTCAAGGTAATTTTTTTTTTGTTTTAGTTCTAGGTGGTTAGTTAGGTGATTAAATTAGGTTTGGAATTAGTTTAGGTGATTAGATTAGGTTGGAATTAGTTTAGGTGAGATTACATTTTTTATAATAATAATAATTATTTGAATTTTTTTATAATAATAATAATTATTTGAATTTTTTATAACCATTTTCGTTTTTTTAATTTTTTTTTTCAGATTTACGCTATTGTAGTTATGGCTGGCGGTAGAAGCAGACTTAGAAACCGTGGCAGAGGGACCTCTTACGGGAGTACATTTCTCGGTCAGACGGATCCATCTGCACCTTCTACCTCCCGCACCCCAGACAATGTCCCCGATAGCCAAATTCCTAGCGTTCCGCAAGCTGTCGATCATGTAGCTCCATACATTCCGCAGTATGATGATGCTGCATACTTTACTTATGAGGAGCCTCGGCATGATCAGCAGCCACATGATCCGCAGACGCATGATCAGCAGCCGCCGCATCAGCAGCCTCATGATCAGTATCATCCACAGCCTGCTTCACAGCCTGCTCCACAACCTGCTTCACAGTCTGCTTCACAGTCTGCTTCACAGCCTCCTCCATACCAGCCTCCACACCAGGTCCCACAGCCTGCTGCATACCAGCCTCCACACCAGGCTCCTGCAGCTCCAGGTCTTCATCCAGATTTGTTGGTGCCACCAAATGCACCGTATGCAAGATATTCCGTGGAAGATATTCTCCAGATGCCGGGACGAGAAGGTTTACCCATCCTTGATCCAGATCTACGACCCAACACAACCTGGTAATTAATTTTAAATTAATTAAATATAATTTTAAATTTATATATAACAATTAATTCTATATATATATTCTTTCAAATTTTGTAGGTTTAAAGCGAACAATGCGGTGGGCCAGAGCGTTGGGAATGTCATCAGATCAAACTTCCGGGAAGCGCATCCAAATTGGACTCTTACACCGGACCACGTTCGCATAACTTGGTTCAAGTGCTTCGCGGTTAGTTATAATTTTTTTTTTTAATTTAAATAAAAATAATTTGGTTAAGTAATTAATATTTTTTCATTATTTTTTTGTAGCAAAAATGGAATTGGTCTATTGGGGTCAATGAGACGGTGAAGGCAGCGTTCAACAAAAAGGCGATGGCTCGCCTTAAGAACATTGTTGGCGACTGGAAGGAGAAGTGGAAGTATTTGGGGGATGACGCAAAAGAGACCTACCTCAGCGATGAGGTTTGGACTGGTTTGAAGGCCTATTGGATTTTGCCTGACTCAGTCCAAAGGTCTCTCACTTGCTCTGCGGCCCGGATGACCCGAGATGCTGATGGTAACCTGCCAATACCTCATACTTCGGGACAGACTCCACACGCCAAAAGGGCACTGCAAATTGTAAGTTTTACACATTTCTTAATTTTTATTACATATATAATAATTAAATTTTATTAAATGCTATAGTTTTATTCATTTGAAATTTATTTTTTAATATAGGCTGCCGAAGAAGGAGCACCACCGACTCTGGCCCGGCTTTACAAGTTGACCCACCAGCATGCCGATGGCACTTTCTCTCATCCTCGAGCAGAGAAGCTCTGCAACGATGTAGAGGCTCGGATTCAAGAGGTCCAGACTCAGCTGACGCAAGAAAATCCGGACGGTGCACTGGTTCAGCTTTCTGCCATCGAACAAGACAGAATTTTTGATCAGGTAAAATATTCGATCTTTTTAATTTATGTTTACATATATTTTTACATATGTACTAATTAATATCTATTTATAAATTGAAGGTTGCTCCGAAGAAAAGGGGACGTATACCAGGAATCGGGAGTGTGAACGATGTCCCCAGGGCGAGAGTTGAATACGCTGCTAGAAGGGAAGAAGAGTCCTCGCTCCGGAGGGATTTGGAAAATGCGAACCGAGCCATAGCCGAGAACAACGACAAATGGAAGGCTATATCAAGCGTTTTCGATATGATGATAGCCTCAACCCCCAACGTCAACCCGTCGGTTACGTCAGCGTGGCAGACCCTACGTTCGAATTTTGCCGTCTCCGACCCTACTCCCGAAGAGCAAGCGGATTTGCATCGGCGTGCGGAACAGAGGAGTTCTGAACTTTTAGATGAAATAAACCTAAATTCTTAGTTTTTTTCGGTTTTAAATATTTTGTATTTGAATATTTTAATTTTATGAATGTCATATATAATTTTATTATGGAATTTAATCAATTTCATAAAAATATATAAAATTTTAAATTATTAATTTTTTATTTTATTTTTTTAAAATAAAAAATTTCGTAAATAAATTCTGTAAATTGTCATAAATTAACGACTAATGTACATCTCAATTAGATGCAAAATAGTCGTTAATTTACGACTGATTTACTTCTGCATTGGATGTAAATTAGTCGTAAATTTATGACTATATTACATCTAATTTACGACTACATAATTAACTACTAATTTACGACTACATTTTTCACATCTAATTTACGACCAGCTTTGGTAGTCGTAAATGTACATCTAATTTACGACCATATCTGGGAGTCGTAAATGTACAACTAGTTTACGACCAATTATGTTAGTCGTACATTGACGACCAAGTTACGACCAATTAGTGATTACGACCAGCGTATAACGACCAAACACAATTGGTAGTAAATTGGTCGTAAAAAGGGTTTTACGACCAATTTACTACCAATTGTGTAGTTGTTAAAGCCATGTTTTCTTGTAGTGTTTCACACTATGCTCCACCGCCGCAAGAAGTCCAACACACCCAATCACCAAGCTGAACCAACTCCTAACAATTCAGAAGATATTCATAAGGAGGTAAATTTCCATTTCTTATAGTATTCTTTGTGTTTTGCCAATTTGACATTGTTCAATCCATATTAATTTAGCATCCTCTTATCTTCAGGAATATGGCATAATGGAGACAGATGATTTGCCTCAAAGGCTATCCCCTATCATCAGTCAATATGAAGCTCAACTACATCGCCATCCTACAGATTCTCCTCTTCCTAACAACCCTGTCAGCAAACCTTTCGTCCACACACAGAGTGTCCACGTTTCAGATGACCACAATACTACACATGTCCACGCATCTCCCGTCCACCCTCCTCCCTCCTCCCTCATTGTCTATCGAGGAACCATTGTTCATCCTCCTCCCTCAAGTCCGATGAGACCCCTCACCGATTATGATACAGATGGATACGACGAGCCACCGGTCACGCCAGTCACCGTTCAACCCAATTGGGACGAGCGCAAGTCCGTTGTCTACGATAAAAGTGAACACCCCAACAGCCCGGAGATTAACCATGTTCTCTTACATGGTGTCAGGATTTACGACCCCATCGATCCAGACCCGCCAATCTTTGATTTATCTATTCCTCCACACACTCATACGCGCAGTCCCTTACAGTTGTCACCGCAGCCTCTCATCCAGCTTACATCACCCAATAAGAGCAATGACAGCTTGTCTGGCTTCGCCGTGCATGCATCCACTGTCAATGCGTTCACAGCTACAGCATCCTCCAATACTCCACCCAAATTAGCCACCAAGGTACTTGGCACCTTTCCTGATAGCTTTCTAACATGACATCAGACTGTTCATATGTTTTCTGATCTATATCAGGAACAGTTAACCGATGGAGTAGTCGACCTGACGGCCACAAAAGACATGGAGAAGCACATTCCTACTGCTGAGGAACGCAATCTTGCTCAGGAATTGTCGAGGTCTCCATTGATTCCTGCACAGGATGTCATCTCACCACTTCCTAAGCTCGAGTGGGATCTTTTCTACGGCACCATCTCAGCCATTCCGAACGTGTAAGTGCTCTCATCATAACCAAACTGCACCGCCCCGTCCTCCTTTGAATTTGCTTACTTACACTTACTTTTCACAGCTATCACACCACCCCGTCCTCCTTTGAATTCTCCAACAAACTACTACTCGATCTCGCAAAACCAAAGCATTGGACAACCACCCATGTAAGTGAAGCCTCCACTTTAAAACATAAGTAAAGCCTCCATACTTTGGGGCAACTGTTTAACTGCAAAACCAAGCATTTGTTTTCGCGCAGGTCATGGAAATCCTGGTCCACATGGTCGCCGGTAGACACTTTATGCATCTTCTGAAAGAAAAATCAGCATTCAACTCACCCATCATAGTCTCCTATATCGAGGACAGCTGGACCGATTTTGCCCGATGTAGAAAGAGATCAACTTTCGTTTGGGATCAGCGTCTTGTCGACATTGTGCTCGAGCCAGGCAAGAAATGGATGGATGATATCCACACTATCTACACTCCGATGCTTTGGAACAAGTCACACTGGGTAGGCCTAGCAATTAACCTTGACATGGGGTTGCTGGAAATCCTCGATCCTCTTCCGGCTTTGCATGCAGACAGCCGTGTAGATAAGTTCATGCAACCATTGGTGACCGTACTCCCTTATATTGTAAGAAAGGTTGCAATGTGTGAGCTCACTCAATTCACTGGCTTGAAGAAGTTTATCTGGACACGCATTCCAGACCTCTACATCAATACTCGTACTGGTGACTGCGGACCGGTAAGCATGAAATTTTTGGAGATGCATGCGCTTGGTGACCCAGCCCCAAGCATGGGAGGCATCACAGATAAAAACGTTGATGACTTCCGCAAACACTATGCGTTGGACATCTACAAGACCATCGTCATGCCTGCGTACTGTTGCCCTTGATTCCCATATCTAGACTTTTGCTACCTTCTTTAAGCCCCCTTTTTGTGTATTAAACGGGCATCTTCAGTGTAATCGGCGTTATGTCTTTACGATTCTAAACTCGGGTTCATCCTTTCTCAACTCTGTCTTATGTCTTTAGGATTCCAAACTCTGTCTTCTGTCTTTATGTGATCTTGTAACTCTGCCAAGATGTGTGACTATCCACGACCACAAAGTGCCTATCATAATATGGGAGTTCCCTCCATATTTCGAAATTCAAACTTATGAATATATGAAAAAGACACGGTAAAATTCTTAAAATACAAGGACAACTGCCCTGAGCCATTAAAAGGACCACACCCACTTGCATTTTTATATTACTCAAAAAAATAAAAACCCCAAATCGATTACAAAATTAGGTCTTCGGGCACAGTAGCTCCTCAAGTTCATCTTCGAGTCCTTCTTCGCGTTCTCCCAAAATCCATACCTACCGATGAGCTCATCAAGTTCTTCTTCACGTTCTAACAGTCGTCGAACAACTATCGGCATCCCCACTTGTTGCTGGTGTGGCTCAAAGATCACTACATTCGCTGCGCAGACCAAAGAGAATCTCTACCGCCGTTTTTACCGATGTGAAATCGGCGTCAAGGTATTCTCTTTACTCTTGCTGCTAAATACCCTTATAATTTACCACTTTCATATACCAAGCGATCTTTATTGCACAACAGAATCAATCCGAGCATCATTTGTTCAAATGGATAGACGAGGCTATTATCGACGAGGTAAATTTGGTTGATTCCAAGCATTGTCAGCTTGAGGCCGATGTCCAAGTTTTCAAAAATTCCATAACCCAACGTCTCCAGCAACATGTCAAACACGTCGATGAAGCCTTGGTCGATATGAGAAAGATTATACATGACCAAGCCGCCAGTATTGCTGAATTGAAGCAAGATTCTATGAACGATTCCGGTTTGGAGCCACTCTTTAGGGAAACTACGGCTACCAATCCAGTTCTCAACATTGCTGCTGCAGCCCTTGCTTTAGGTACCTTGGCATGGCTGTATGTCAAACTAAGCACCTAATTCTACTTACCTATTAGGCGACCAGACGCTTCCTACTTCTAGTTATGTCAACATCTATTTGTTTTTCAATTTTCTTATGTATTTGCATAATGTCTACTATTATCTATGTCAAGATTCTACATTATCCATTCATTGAAGCTTAGCTTTATCTATTACATTCAAAGTCCCCCGGGGAAGTCCAATACTCGTTCATGACAATAGTTCTTCCACAATATAACCAAATAAAACCATCATCAGCAGACTAATGATGTCCACATCCACAAAACAGTGAAACAAAAAAAAAAACTCGGACACATTCACTTTACTTGATCCAACAATCAGAAAACAAACAACCAAATGCATCAATCACTAAACCTAATCGTCTTGCATATTTTTCCGACTCCCAAATTAATGAGTTTACAAACAAAAAATCAAAAGTACTTCAGTTCTGTTCAAACAAATATTTGTGGCTTCTTATAATGTCCACATCCACAAACCAGTGAACTACAAATACCAAAGCTCAAACTCATTCAACCAAAATACAACAAGCTCCGAAAATGGTTTGATGACATCGAAGAACCAAAAAAGTCCCAATCTTACAACAACTCATCCTTGCACAACTTCATATGGGGACTGTGCAGTTAGTCCGGTTGTGTCCTACACCCTTGCACCGACCACATTTGTTCCTAGTTAGCTTCTTTTGCGGCACCTGCAACAACCATAACAAATCTAAGTCCAACAAACAGTCAAACCATATCTAAACAAAAAATCCACTGCAACTGACCCTTATCTCCCCCGTCGATGGTATGCGCGTCTTCCGACGTCTCCCTGATTGTCTCTTCGTATTAGGAGGGTACAAAACCATACTGCTCACTTCTTCAGGTATATCAACATCTCTTGCATCACCGTGGGGACTAATCTCTCCTGCATACGTCTCCCTCCAAACAGTCGTTTTGTACCAATGGCCACACAATGTGTCGTGTGGCACGCCGACACCATTAGCTGCAAGCATAGCATGACCACAAGGGATTTTGATATTATCAAAATACTTACAACAGCACTTTCTCTCTGCTAGCATCACCTTGTTTGATTTTCCAAACTTCCCCAATATCTGACTACTCCAGCTATTAACAGCATTTATCTTGCTGCCGTTCACTGTTGCCAAGTTTTTCGTCATCTGTTTGTCAACTTCCACGCTAACCAATCCTCTGTGTCTCTCTGTCTTCTTCCTTCTCGCACAAAACCATCTGGTCATCATCCTTTGGATGAAAGTTATCAACTCTACTATTGCAGCTCCCCTGCCTTCCAACAATGCCTTGTTTAGTTGTTCAGCAATATTGCTAGTCATAATGTTATACCTATCACCTGGAAAATTAGCTCTAGACCAACGAGCTACACCTATCTTCCCCAAATAAATACCACACGCACTGTTAGTCGCCCTAATCTTGGCGTACAGATTTTTGAACTCTCCGAGATTATGAGCCATTGCAGCGGATGTAACCATCTTTGCTAAGTTCTTGCTTGAAAACCTCGAGTTCACATTCCTAGCCAGATGAACAATACAAGCTCCATGCTTGGCCTGAGGGTAAATCTTGCTCACTGCATTTGATATGCACACAGCTCTGTCTGAAATTATCGCTAGAGAAGGAGAGTCCCCAAGTATCCTCTCAACTTTCTGAAGGAACCAAGTCCAAGCATCCTCATCTTCTGCGTCCACCACTGCAAAGGCAAGTGGGAAAATTTGGAAATTAGCATCCTGCCCACTTGCTGTCAACAGAACTCCTTTGTACTTGCCACTCAGGTGAGTCCCATCTATTACCAAGACATGTCTCAGCTTCCTAAACCCACTGATTGAAGCGCCAAAAGCCAGAAACAAGTATAGGAAACGTTCGTCACCGTCTTCATCAACGTCAGTTTCTAAATCAGCTATTGTACCAGGATTTGCAAGCTTTAACATGTGCAAATACTCAGGAAGTTTTAAGTAAGAGTCCTCATCAGACCCACGTAACCCCAAAATGGCCTTGTCCTTTGCCCTATAACACTTCATGTACGAGGCGTCCACCCGCAGATCCTCTAGAACAAGTCGTTGCAATTCCCGCGCTTCTGGTGGCTTTGCCGTGTCACCAAATTTTGCCTTGTAAACAGCAGCTATCACACGAGACGTTGCCTTGCTTTTGTACCCATTTCTGAACTCTATTGGGCAGCTATGATTAAGTTGTGCCTTCCTTATCTCGTAGTAACCACAACCCCTTACCTCATGTGCTGTTACTCGCCAATCACATCTACTATCCGGACACTCGACAATAAACGAATCAATCTTCGTCCTTGTCTGTGTAAACTTGAACTGCTGTTTTATAGCATAGATTCCTAAAGCTATCTGACAGTCTTCTTTACTTCCAAACACCTTCCCAACTTCTATTCTACCGTCACACTCATCAACGTCCATGTCAGGAATCTCAGCAGCATCGAACTCCGTATCATCAAACAGTGGGGGTATATCAAACTCCTCATCATCGATTTCTTCAAGTCTGCGTTTTGGAACACTGTTCCGGTTTATCGCTTCACCTTGCGCTCCACCACCCATCCAAGGATTGTAATTCTCGGGTTTTTCATCTTTGGCTACATCAGCTCCTCTGCCCCCACCACCCACCTCAACATAGTGGTCAAAACAACTTTGGGTGTCACAGAAATAAGTACGGGGACCTTTCTTCTTCGTGATAGCCTCAACAATCTCATCCTCATTGTAAACCACATCCACTGCATCCGAACCTCCGAAATCACCAGCCAGTAGAGGTTTCCAAAACTCCTTATCATAACCTCTTGGCCTCAGGGATATCTCGTCCATTTCAAAGCCCCCTTCCTCTTCTGTACCCAAACTGCATCCACTCTCACATTCAGCTTTGCTACTCTCACCTTTCAAACTCTCACTCATGAGTTTTGTTTCTACTTTCTCCACCTCTCGCACCAAGTCTTCGTCATCTTCAATGTCGCACACTCTTGTTTTCGAAGCAGCTGATGAAACATATTCCTTCTTGCCAGAACCACAACTCAGATCCTTCCTCACACGAAACCTCGCCGCTTCTGGGGAGACAAATCCAAGTCCTGAATCGTCCACAACTTCAACGTCCACAGATTCTTTTCTTGATTCAATCTTGGCAAACAGATTCATACCACCTTTCACTTTCTGATGTTGACAGAAATACTTCAGAGCCACCTCGTTGGTTATCAGAACAGGTGGTGTCCTAATACCAGTCGCAATTTCGGAGCTCGTTGGTGGCCAGTAGCTTAGAGCAACACGGTAACGTCCCTCATCTAGTTTAAACTCCCGGAGAGCATTTCCCTCAAGCTCCTTGCAACCAATCCCTTCGTACATCTGAACCATACGACCCATACGATTCTTCTCGACCACAAAATCCCACTTCCCTTCTTCTCCACAAACCCAATCTCCGCTTAAAACCAGACATGGCTCCTCCATCGTAAAACCCTGCAACAAAATACGAAGTGTTTCATTCCTCGACGTAAAACAACACGACGTTAACTAAATCTGAAACAAATCAAAGCTTACAAGAACAATCTACCTGCGAATGCCTCAAACTTTACTCAACTGGCTACGCCCCTACTATCGAAACTAAGAAGAAGTCACATTTATTACCATACCTACTTTCACACCCACATCTCACCCTCACCCTTCGATTGTTTTTAATCCAACGGCCCTTGTGGATCACTGTTCTCCAGAAACCAAACAACTTTAATCCTCCGAGGAAACACAATACGCAGCGCTGTACGGTCGGTATCGAGCTGTCAATTAAACACTATTTTATTACAAACTCAACCAGATGTCTCAGTTAAGGAGACGAGGGGCACTTTGGTCCATAACGAGCTGAGAAACACGAAAATGTGTCCCTCCAGCGGGTTCTGCCTCAGCGTGTCAAAAAAGACAAGAAAGTGCCTCAAACCGTTATGCACTCTTTTTCTAACACGTGAATTTTTCACTATTTTATTTTCAAGAAAGCAATTGTGAAATAAAAAATAAACTCACTTTCCCCAATTTCTCAAATCCTAATTTCGCTTCAAACACAGAAACCTCTCAACACTTCGCTTCAAAAGATAGATCATTTCCTCTCACCTTCTTCTGATCTGAGTTTGGTTTTTCTACCTAAAAAAAATTCAATCTTAGATTTAATTGATAAAAAAACTCGGTTTCAAGCTTCGTCGTCCTCTATTCAAGTTAAAGTGTCAAACAGTAGTGATCTCATCTACAATCGACTCTCAATGTCGAACCAGATCGAGTCTGGGATCCGCCGTGGTGGCTGTCCGAGTAGAAGAGTGAAGCTCGAGCAACAATCACTCGGTGTCGCTGTGATCTCAGACCTTCTCTGCGGTGAACCGTAAATCGAAGCGGCCATTTCTCCGAGCTCGAGATCGCCATTGACGAACCTTGACTTCAAGTTTGTGAATTTTCACCTTTGATCCAATCCAACACGATCTCCACCACAATCTGCGTGATCAAAGATCACCAGCTCGACTGGTCGGCCTAGCTCGGTTTGTAGGGTCGGATTTCACACTCTTCGTGTTACGGCTCACCAGATATAGTCTTGCTTGGGAGACTCCTAACTTCTCTAACCACTGTGGTTATCTGAAGAAGTCTGCGGTGAAGCTTTAAATGGATAGCTTCCATGAAAGTTGATTCTTTTAAGAATATTAAGAAGGTAAGAGAAGAATTTTTTTCTGGTTTTCTTCTTTGGCATGATGTTTGGTTGTTTAGTGTCAATTGATTTGTGTGTACATTGAATTAGGAACGTATGTGTTGTTCACGCATTTATGTCCATGTCCACATCTCTGATGTCCACATTGCTATCATCCATGTCCATATATTTTGTGTATGAATGTTAAATATATAAAATGTGTGTGTTGCTTGATGTGTCTTTTCTAATTTAAGAGCTTTTGTCTTATATTGGCTTTAGTTTTATTTCTTTGATTGAGATCCCTATGAACTGATCAGACTTTTAGTTCTGGTAGTTCTAAATGAATTTGAAGAGGCTTATCTCTTGTAAGGTTTCGTAGGGTTGTGATCTGTTTTAAGGGGGTCTGTTAGGGATGATAGTTCTGGTGGTAACATCGCACATAATGTAGCGGTAACAGTCAGGGACTGATGTTTTTGGGAACATATTGTTTAATCCTATGTTTGGAGGGACAGAGATAATGGAGTCGGAGACACATTTGGATGGGAGGTGCTTTGTGATTGTGAGAGACCACCATTACATGAAAGGAAGCTTTGAATTTTTGTATGAGTTGTCCACAAAATTTTGTCCACAACATTTTGTATATAAATTTTGTAGGATTGAAATTTTTGTTCACCAAACCTCATCCACAATATTTTATATGATTAAGAATTTTGTCTATAAAACTTTTCTTTGTTTGAATTTGAAATAAGCAAACAATATATGAATTGTGAAAAATATAGTTGTCCATCATACTTCATCCATGTCCATATATTTCCTATTTATCTAAGTTTTCTACATGTGCATATTTTTCCGTCCACATTATTTATGTCCATATATTTTTATATAACTATTAAAATACAAATATATATATATATATATATATATATATGAATATGGATGTTAAAATATAGAGAAAAAGAAATTATAATTTATTGTAACAACTATTTTTGTTTTTTATATTTTAAATTTTGAGAAAAATAAGAAATAAAATATAAGTTGAAATGAATGATAATAATAATAATAAAGGAAAAAAACTAAACCGAAATTATTATTTTGGCGTATCTAGACGAGTCCATATATAGACATACAACTAATAAATATAACTTATTCTTTTTTAATCCCAACCTCGTTACTCTCTTTTTTTAAGGAAGGAAGGGCTTTAAGAGCACCCGCAATAGTGATATCCCATTGGGGTCCGTAGGAAAAATGTTTTTTGATTTTTTAATTATTTTTTTTTCAAACTAAAAAAAAATATATATATATATCAACCAATCACGGGCTGCCACGTATTAAGGATTCACTAAGAATGAGTCCTTATTTTAGAATTTTAAGGATTGAATCATTAGCTTTTAGTGGAGTCCACTAATTATTTAATTATTTTTTTCCTAATGATTCCCTCTTAAGGATCCCTGTTGCGGGTGCTCTAATATCCAACATTTTTCCTCTCTCCCTTATAATGAGTCTCTCAAGTGGATTGTGTTCTTTAGTGTAAAGAAAGACACTAAAGTGTCTTAATGAGTAAGTCACTCTTTAATCAAATTAAATTTTCAAAAATACAAAAATTAGTAGGGGTAACTACACAAATTGGTGAAGTGGTAGCCAGAATTCCAAGAGATTTAGGTTCTCAATGGTGACCAAAGGAATGAGTGGGAATGGATAATTTCTCTTCGTTTTTCAAATGTGACACTATTTTCAAGTTTCAAATTTGACATCAGAGACTTGTCTACTTCGGCTCCAATTGAAGTGAAAGCTAGCATAGAATTGTATACTCTGATATTGTCTCTAAAGTGAGGAGATTCCCAATATTTTTGTAATATTTGGGGAGGTTCTCGAATAGATGGTAAAGAAACTCGTTCTTTTCCACAGCATATTGAAAACAATGGTTTGCCTTCTTTAGATTTTTCATTGCTCTCTCTTTCCCATACCAATGCATGACAAAAAATGCATTCGACAAGTTTGTTTTCTCTTGTTTGTTTCTTTTTTTTTCCTATTTAAAAAAGTGTTAGTTAATACGAATTTAAATCGAATAAATTAATAATAATCTATACTTAGTATATTATAATGTATCATTTTTATTTTTTAATTTATTATTTGAATATATTTTTTATTACAATAAACCTTTTCAAATATACTAAGACTCTATATTTAGTATATTATTATAATAAAACTTCAATATATTTATATTAGCGTATATGTTCTAATTTTTATATAATATCAAATAACTATTTAGAATTAAATTCTAGATTTTAAAAAACTAACCTTTTGTTGTAATGGGAGCAGGTGATTTTTGCTTTCTCTTTGCTTGGAGAATCTGAAATCTCCTTTTCCTAGCTTCTCTTGAAAGTTCTATTTTTTCCTCTAAAGTTAGTCTTGGCAGAAGTCATGAATTGTAATGAAAAGATTTTTTGAAATAGGAAACTATTTAAATAGTTTACCTCTGCGATTAGGTGGTTGGGAGGTTATTGGCTCTGTCACATGAAGAAACAAATTCAGTAATCTTAAAATTTGTTGTAAATTGTTAATTTTTTTTAGTAGTAGTTAATAATATACCTGGCCTTCTACACCGGAGAATTTGAGTTCTTCGCAATCTCTTTGCCTTTGGATTTTATTTGTTTTGTGGTTCGTTTCCTCTCTATTGTGACTCCATTGATCAAGAAGTTTATGAGTGATTTCTTTTTTCAACATTCAGATTGTTTCATGTTTATTTACTTTTGCATTGCTTTGGTGTTCTGAATTCCGTCGCTTGAGAATATGATTCGTTTACATATCAAAAGAATCAACTCGATTGGTTTTCCATATCAGTATTAAATGAGTTTGCCATATATGATTTTGTCATATATGTCCAATAACTCTGTTTTTGTTTTATTTTCAAGCCCGCATAGTATATTTTGTAAGGGCTAATTTGACGCCTAATTATATTTTCTGTACGAATCCGTTATTTATGGTCTCTGTAGCAAGATTTTTCTTTGGTAACGTTATTATTGGGTTTATTTACTTTTTTTATAGAAAGGCCATTTTTATGTTTTTATGTTCCTGTATAATTTTATGCAAGGCTTTGTTTTTTACATGTGATAGGTTTGTTACAGAAAGAGCCTTTATCTAACTAATTTTACTTGTTTTGGATTTTGACCGAGACTTTAATAGATGGTGGACTTCTGATCACATATTTGAATTTCACTGTCATAACCGATAGTAAACCACTATGACTTTTTTATATTTTTAATATTTGTTTGATTTAATATAAAACATTAGGTTGCGTGGAGGAAAAGTATGTGTGCAGAAGTTTTTTTTTTCTTATTTGAACAATTGATTAATATGATTAAAATTTCAATGTCATATAACGTTATTGCATATATAATTATTACTCTAAAATTCAATAAAACTCACTGAATTGTTAATAATGAAACGTCTTATTCCATAATAAAATAAAAAAGCTCAAACATAAGATGTGAAGATGTGTTTCAACATATGATCATAACATAGATACTAAGCTCTTCTAGATGATTAAATGATGCGTCTCTTCTTGGCCTCCTTCTCAGTAGTAATGTCATCCAAAGCTTGCTTCTCTGCATCTTCTGTTTCGTTTTCTTCACTGGCAGTTTCGGAACCAAGAATCTGGAAAGTAGGACGAACTTCTCCATCTTCTTTTTTGATATTACCATACATCTCTGCTTCAGTCTGTGTGGATGTTTTATCCTATAGTTTTAAAATATTGGATTAATGTTACAGTCATTATATAAAGTGGACGATGGGTTTATATACATCACCTTTGTTGTGATGGCATCATCTTTGGCTTGAAGGATTGAATTTGCTTTGGTAATTTGAGTCACCGTAAAAGTCTGGAAAGAAGCTGTGAAATTGTACTCTGAAATCTTGACT
Source organism: Brassica juncea (assembly GCA_018703725.1). Classification (NCBI taxonomy): domain Eukaryota; kingdom Viridiplantae; phylum Streptophyta; class Magnoliopsida; order Brassicales; family Brassicaceae; genus Brassica; species Brassica juncea. The sequence goes on along the minus strand of CM031935.1, from coordinate 40,884,938 downwards.
TGGAAGTCCATTGTCTTTCCAACAATGTCTAGAAGACATTTTGGTACTTTTTGATTGCGCTGGTTTATTCCTTCTTCTTTTTCCTGTATTGGCACAATTTTATACGCATATTAAAGTAAATATCTGAATATATTATCAGTAAACTGTTGTGTATAGTATGTAAGACTTACGTCTAATTCAGTTATTTCTTCAACTGTGGTGTTTGTAATTTTTTTTGCATCCCGGTCAAATAAGACGAACGTAGTTGTTCTGTCACCACTTTCAACTTCTAATTCTATTCTGAACCTAATGTAGATAAATAATAATTAGACAACTACAATTTGTTTTAAATGCGAATGAAAATAGGATGTAAGGGAGGGTATACCTCGCAACACCAATTATGGTCTTTTGGGAACAATTGTTGCATATCAGAGATGTGTCAGAACGTCCTAGTTTGTGGGAGAATGAACCACAAGCCAAATATTTCCACCCTTACGGTTGCTGATGTCTATGACTTTTGCACGACAAATCACTTCTTTCTCTTCATCCGCTCCGCTGGAGACATATTGTAAGATCTCCTCAATAGTCCACATCTCCACATGGAGTTTGTTGGTATCCTCTTCAACTATTTTACTTGGAGCATCTGTGGTCTGTAAGCCCATTCTGTCATGTTTATATATTATAGTAAAACGTTTAAACAAAGAGGAAGACTTTGTCTGAGTTTAAATAAGACGATGGTAAGTAAAATTTTTAATTTAACCTTTTTATGAAGGCTTGAACAGCTTCTAAGTTCTTATCGATGAAGATTTTGGTTGATCCACTTGAGTTTAAGTGCAGCTTTCCTGGAAATTGAAATAATTGCGATAATAGAATCATATATTTATCAGCAAACCATGGGCTGTAAGCAAATATAACAACTATAAAATAGCACCTGTACCTGCAAACATTTTTGGGTTCAGACATGTGAACACAACGACAAAGCAATCATTCCCAGTGTGTTGGTATTGCTGGCGAAAATCAGAAGCTTGATTATCCCATAGAGTTATTCGGACGGTAGAATTGCTGATAATTAATATTTTTAAGTTAGGTTCTTAACCATAATAGAAGTTATAAAGTAGGCTCTGGTAAGTAGGCAATTATTAATCATAGACTTACTCGTCAAGCAAAAGAAGCAAAACAATCTTTTGGGTCGAGGTTGAGTCTTCTAGATGTGAGTCCTGAATTTTAAGAACTTGACCGACGACATCTAATTCACAATTACATGCAGAAATGTTACAATATCAAATCACAGAAATAACATCTCAAGAGCAAATGAATTGTACATTGAGTCACCTATTAAGTGAAGATTGGTGCCTGCGAGAGACTCAAATTCTGAATAACTGTATATTCTGAACTTCTCATGCTTGATAGAACATTCCCTTTCTTCAATCTCCACAATTTGAGTGGTGTCGGTAAATCGGAGAGTGAAAGGGTTGTCTGTTATCTTATAGTTTGGGTAAACGGGGACAATTTCAAACTATTGAGAAGATAGATACTCCCTTCCTTTAGCAGATCTTTAAATCGGTGGATCCGGCGATGGTAGTGGATCCTTGAATTAGAGCATCCTGCAGTGAACTCACTTGTTAATTAAACTATATAATTGTTTCCAAAGTAGACTGATGAAGGTATTTAAACATATTACCTTGCTATCCAAAAGTAAAAAAATCAAGACTTATGAGAGATCCATTGAGAATATTTTTTGCTTCCCACATGCGCAAGAAACGGCCAGCGACATGTTGTTTCTTCTTCCCCAAAACCAATTTATCAAGAGTAACTTCTGCTGGCAGAATAGAGTTTTTTTTCTTTCGTTACTATCCATTGGTAATCTTTTTCTAAGATAGAACACAATGTGACATGATTTGTGAAAGCTAAAAGTCGTGTATATATATATATATATACTTGCCTAGGATGATTGTTTAATTGGGGTCTCTTCGGGTTACATGTTTCATCGGATCACACAACTCATAGAATCTAGTCATCTTCCTATATTTATTCAACGAACTCTATTCGGGAATGATAAGCAATAATTGTGTGTATAAAACATTGACTTAACTTTATAGTGTCATTGAGTGATCGAAGGGTCTAAAGGCCGTGGTCAAAGTTGCATAATACATAACATTCAATGAGTGTAAATAACACTGCATAGATTCAGTGGGTGTAGAAAATCAAGTATTCATTAATTTCGTTTGAAACTATCTGATTGATTATAAATAGAGTTGTTTATGTTTGCTAATTTTCCCACAATCACAATCATATTTTTATGCTTAAAACATTCAGTCATGAAAAAAAATAAGTTTGCGATGAGTTTACCTGATCTACCCGACGATGTGTTAGCTATCATCCTTGGTAAGTTTGGGGAATCATCTTTTGAAGATTTCACCGGATGCTTATTCTCATGCAAAACCTTCCAAAGAATCTCCAAATTTCCAGAAGTTTTACAGAAGCTGGATCTGACCCAAGTCTTCCCATCTCCTTGGGAGAGAATTCCTGAAAATTCTCAAATTATCTATGAATGTGCTCAGGCTGGAAATGTTCATGCTATATTCTTATGTGGTCTAATAGAATACTATTTTGTTAAATGGCTCTGAACATTATCTATTTCATTCGTCTCTTCTGAAGGGAACAATTGTCTTTTAGGAAATAGGAGTTGTCTCTAATGATGCACGCATGATTGAGATAATTATTCACATTAACTTGTTTATAAAATTTATGTAACAATGAACAGAATTTAATGTTAACGTTTCCATCGTACTTTGTATTTTCGGTCCACAATAACTTGCCTGTAATTAAATGATTACTTTTATGGTTGCACACATTTTATAGATATAAGATAGATGTTTCTTATCCAGGGAACAATAAGCTTCTAGGAAATAGGAATTCATTTTAATCATGGACAGAAAACAAAGCAGTCATGTACGACTCACATAAATTTATGATAAAATCAACTGAATTTAATGTTGACTATTCCACTGATTGTTATTTACCCGTTGATTATACATGTAGGGTTTAGGATTATAAATATGCAAGAAAGACTACTCTATATCTACAACTTTTAATCGAAACACCAATTCTGAAACCATGAAACACACTTCTCTGAAACCAAGTCTCAATATGTTGCCTTATGACATGCTAATGCTCATACTTTCAAAAGTGGCTCTTGTGTCCCATGTAGATTTAGGTGCTTGTATTGCTTCATGCAAAGATATGCTAAATGTCTCAAAGTATCCTGAAGTTTTACTAAGTGTTCGTTTGGAGGAAGTTATACGGACTCCTTATCAGTTAGTCCCATCAGTAATGGGTCTTGTGGAGGAGCATGAAAAGAATGGAAATATACATGCCATATTCTTATGTGGTCTGTTCAATTACTTCCACCTCAAGCATGTCACAATAGGTAATTATATAAACTATATATTTTCTATATCATTATCTTTGTAGTCACTCGTACATCAGTTTGCTATAACTAAACCTTTTTGTTGTTTATTATGTAAACTTATCCTTGGTTAATCTAATATGTTTTTGCTATAGGTTTGACCCAACTCTCAATTGCGGCTAGAGCTACTCATTCAGATGCTATGTACCTGACTGGAATGATCTTACTTGGCAGAGGGGATTTTAATGAAGGGAGCACCTATATAACTGAACTCTAGAAGAATCCAAGCTTTGACATTGTGAGGCAGTGTCACATGAATGTACACAAAGTTGTTTTGGAAATGACTGTGAGAGAATACCACGAATATGATATTCTACTATCTCTATTGGAAGTACCGGAAAACTGCATGGAAGAAGGTTTAGATGAAGTATGTGATGCCTGTTTCATCCGGAAGGAAATCTACCGTTTCATGGATTATTTTAGAGAAAATTGGGAAAAAAGCCACATTTTTCTCCAGTTTGTCACATTAGGATTTTAATTAGATGTTTTAGGAAAATAAGATTTTGAAACCCTTTAAATACCATAATGCCCTTAAATTATCAATTAAGTAGAATTATAATATATCATATATATTTTCGAAATTAATTTAAAATGTTAAATTAGTAAAATGTTAAAAAAAATAGTAAAAGAAGAGAGACATCGGGTAAATCGATCGCAACCCTAAATCCCCTTTCTTTACTTTTTACCTTTCTTCTCCGCCGAGGTGCCTTCCATGGCGATTTAGGGAGATTTAAGGATCCTTCTCCTCTCCGACGAACTCTTCATCTCTCCTACCATCTACCCTCGGTTTCGTCATCTTCTTCGTCTATCACACAGAAGAAACATCAAAATCGAAGTCTTCATACTCGAGTAGTTTCATCGGACGGATCGGTTCCAAATCGAAGTGTTCTTCCATCAACTTCGTCAAAATCTCACGTTTCTTCTCATTAGGTATTCGATTACTTCAATTGAATTTCTTAACCTAGATTCTTTGATTATCGATTTTGACATGTTTCTTAAAGTAAATTAATTTACTTGTTCTTTATAATCTTATACACCACGGTTTTCTCTTTGCATGTTAATATTTTTAATTGTTCTTGTAAAATATTGATTAAGGCTCGGGTCTTGATTTTTTGGCTTAGTTGTTGACCAATCTTGAGGTGTATAAGATTGTGATGTTGAGTAAGTGTAGTAGAGTAGTTGTTCTTGGATATATAGGGCTTTTGTGTCCGATTGTATTGTTGTTATTGGATTGTGTTTTTATTCAAAGTTTGTTGTTGTCCGATTGGAAAAAGTGGTTCTAGAATAGGATTTTGTTTGTTTGTGCTCACATAACCCACATTTTCTCTTTCAATCTAGATATGTGAGTTGTTTATTGATCGATTTTTTCCTTGAAAAAATTGTTGTTCTTTTTACAAAATTGTTTTGTGATGATATTGATATTTACAAAATGAACTAACGATTATCTCATGGCTTGTAGATATGTCGGAGTTACCAAAGAGGCTTTTTAAGGAGGGCGAGGAGCCCCAAGTAACTCAGATAAACAACAACTGCAGGATAGACTACATTATTAAGAAGTTCACTGCATGGATGCCAAAGGAGCTGGATGTTGTGAAGAAAGATCCAGCGACAATTTTGGAGATCAACTCAATCATGTCTTCGGTCAATTATTCTTCCAATTCAACAGGTGGAGTAGCCAAACAACGAGGAATTCCCACACGATGCAAGTGAGGTGAGGCTGTGTCTCGTTTCACTTCGAGAACAGTTAGAAATCCGGGAAGATTATTCCACTGTTGTCCGATGGGATCTGAGAAGGTTAGTCGATTAATCACATACCCGTCTCTTCGTGTTAATATAACTGTTTGTTCGATGTTTTTGATGAAGGACAAAACCCACTTGTTCAAATGGACTGATAAGTCAGTTGTTGAGGAGATTGAAGACTTCCAAGAACTGCTTGACGTCCTCCTCGTTGATAATTCCGACTTTCAAAGATCAATGAGTGCTTGTGAGACAATGCTGAAACGCCATGAGAGTAAAATTGATGAGATGGAGGACGCTTTTGCACATTGCCAAGAGAAGACCATCGAATGCATTACCGAATTAAAGATGATAAAAGCTTTGTTTCTGTGTTGTTTGGTGATGGTCCTCATGTACATTACCTATGCTTGATGGTCATATGCTGCCTTAATTTGTTATGTTTTCTCTTTCAAATAATTGTTAGACTATGTTTCTTGTCCTTCTTTCTTGGTGGTAACCATCTAATAAAACCAATAATATCTCAAGAGTGTTGCAAATACGAAATTGTCAAACAGGTACTTAGTCAAAAGCAAAAAAAAACAAAAAAAAAAACAGAGATAAAACGTAAAAGCTAAATGGGTAAATCGCATGTTCCTCTCTTGTGTCCTTCAGTACCACAACGGCTGCACTTGTGCTTTTTACCCTTGCCTGATCCTTGAGAAGATTTGATCTTGTCTTCTACTGTTTCATACCTTCTCTTAACTGGTCGACCAGCACTTTTTCTTGACTCTGGTGGTAAAACCTTTGCAAGGTCAACCTCAGCTGGGACATTCCAGTCAGACTCTGGGACTGCTATTGGATTAATGGACTCCGCATAGGCTGTTCTCCATGTTGCAGTGGTGTATACATCATCAGTAAAACTGTGTACTTCTCTACCTGTGTCAAAAAAATCGTGATTCATTAGAGTCCATAAGCTAAAAAAAAACAAAATAGGTCCTAAACTCATGTGTTTAAACTTCCATACGTCGTGAATAGATTGCAGGAATGGCGTGTCGGCAAGGTATTTTTCCTATATCGTATTTCCCACATGTGCATGTTATATTTTCCAAATCAACATGACATTCATATTTGTCTCCTTTCACAAGCGATCTGAAGTTGTCAATCTTGTAAACCTGAAATCCTTTTGCCTTGACAATTCTCCTATCAATCTTTTTCTCCACCTTGACGGTTAAAGGATCAAGATGCTTCGAGCTTAACAGTTGACGCTCGTAGAACCATCGAGTCAAAAATTCCCTAATACTATCCAGCAAAGGAATAACCGGATATTCTCTAGGTATTTTCAGAAGAGAATTTATCGACTCTGCGGGGTTTGTGGTCCGAATGTCGTACCTGGAACCAGGGAAGAGAGAACGAGTCCATTTTCGCACATCAGCCTCCTGTAGATATCTTCCAAGCTCAGGACTCATATCAAAAATTTCAGTCATACGTTCCTGAAATTCAGTGTACCGATATGCCTTTGAAGCCTGTTCGACCAAGGCAGTCCAACCCTTTCCCGTAAAAGATTTAACCACATTGGACAGCAAGTGGTGAATGCAAATTCCATGTGCTGATCGAGGATAGGACATCCCAATCGCTTTAGCGATCGATGAATTTCTATAAGAAACAAAAGCCAAGTCCTTGGAGTCAGCTACAACCACTTTCAACTGTCTAAAGAACCACCCCCATGAATCGTCATTCTCAGAATCAACAACCCCAGATGCAATCGGATACAAATTAGAGTTACCATCAACAGCAGTAGCAACAAGGAGAACTCCTTTGTATTTATTTTTCAGAAAAGTTCCATCGACAACTATCACACGACGCATTGCATTGTAGAATCCTCTAACTGACTGCCCAAACGAGATAAATAGATAGAGGAATCTCCCCTTCTCTGTAGTTTCATATTGAGTATGCGTACCAGGATTAGCTTCTTTGATCATATGCAAATATTTTGGTATTTTTGCATAACTCTCATCTGGTATACCTCTAGCAGCTGCAATTGCAAACTCACGAGCTTCCCATGCGTGCCAATAAGTGATCTCGCAACTATGCTCCAATCTCATGAATTGAATGATTTCGTTTGCTTTTGGTCCATCATTGGCATCATCAAATCGATGTTGTATCAGTCTCCCAATTGTTCTTGCCGATGCGGTCTTTCCGAATTTGCTTTTCTTTGAAGGAGCACATAAATGTTTTCCCTCGCACTTGTTGATCATGAAATATGTAGACCCATCCAGACATTCCGCACGCACAGTCCAGTTGCACAATGCATCCTTACATCGAATATACCACCATTTTTTGGTAGATTTCTTAACAGTGAAATCGAAATTATGCTTCATCGCCCAAATCTCCAGTGTTGCCTTCAAAACTCTTTTATTTCTGAAAATTTGATCCTTCTTCACGAAATCTCCTCGCCAAGTTTGATCATCCTTTTCACTATCTCCATTATTTTCAATCCTTAAACCGGCATCACCGCAAGCATCCGCAGCGACATGATCCTTCCTTCTATCACAAGACTCCTTTGAAGGTTTGACAAACTCTGCTCGCTTTATTTCAGGATCTTCCTCATCCTAAACATTACTTGAATCACACGGCTCCTTATTCAAATCGATATTGACACGTTCCTTTTGATTTACACCACTACTAGAGAACGTGAAACACAAGGTTGTAGACGAACCCTTCTTCGCATAGCCCACAAAGTTAGATACTTGTCGATCATTGCTGATAATAATGGGAGGATTCCCTCTTTGATTCACCATCTCATAGCTGAACTCGACATTAACAGAATCAGGTTCCATGCCATAATCTTCACACACCATGATCTTGAGGTGCTCCAACAGAGTAGTAGTTTCTAATGTTATCATTCGACCACGCCTTTCTTTGTCTACCATGAAACTCCACTCGTCAATGCAACTACACATCCATTCACCAGATTTAACATAGATTAGAACCATGTTGTAATGATGGAGAGAAGAGAGAAGAGAATAGAATAGGTCGACGAAGAAGAAGAGAAGATTGGTTGATGAAGGGATCGAGGGAGGAGGAGAATATCGTGGAGAAAATATTCTCTAAGATATTTAGGATAGATTTAGGAAACATCTATAACCGAATATGACAGTTTCCATATTTTTCGGAATTGCCTAGAAAACGTATCATACCTTACTCAGAACACTGTACATTACGGGGGAGACCTATTCTATCTTAGGCGTCACATCAGGTAAAAGGTAGATGAGCTAAATTTCACAAAACATACGTTAGGTACATCACATAGTTGTGGCTATTTGGCATTATATAACCTTAGGTAGAGCGAAGAGACCTTGCTATGTAACGTTACAAAATGTATCTAAGATATATATGACAAGGAAGTCTATATAACGTTATATACCCTGGATATATCGATGTATAAAACTTGTATTTCAATTTCTAGGTAAAATAGATCACTAGAATGTGTATTCTAACCTCGGTTAGAAAATGAAATAAAATATGATTCCAATTTTTTTTTTTTTAAAAATTTAAACATATAAATTGTCATATTTATGTTTCCAATAGTTTTCATATTTTTGTATATTTTTTATTTAAGTTTACTATTTTTCTCATGAACAAGGGTAAAATATGTCCAAAATTGCCAAAAGTATGAAAAGTCTTAAAGTGACAAAAAAAAATTTAAAGTGTCTTTTTTTTCCAATTCTCCCATTATTTTATCTGAAGAGATGAAGTGAAGAAGATCGCATTATTTCTTATATTTATTTTTTCACATTGTTTTTTATTGTACTGACAACTAAATTGTTGTCCTAATTATATAAAACGACATATTTTCTAAATAAAATTTATTTCTCTTACCATTCGGATATCAGTTTGCTGAATCAGCCTATTACTTGTTTGATGGAATTATACTTCGTTCATATTTTTTCTAAACTGAGAATGAAATAAAGTCTAGGAAACCTCTACGTGCAACAAGCAATCAACACAATAGTTTATGTTTGTTACAAAGTAACAGAAACCGTTACCCTCTAGTTTAATGTAATGGCTAGATTTATAACTATAGATGTTTCATTCAGAGGTGTGCTTACCCTTATGAAAATAAGGCAACCGCCTCAGGCCCCATGTTTTAAAATCAAAATTAGGACCCCACTTAGATAGACAATGCACCATAATTTATAAGACGTTGCATATATATATTTAGATATGGAGTGATTATTTATAATAATATATTTTTTACATTTTAGTTTAAGCTCTCGTTCTGAGATTTTAATTATAAATATATTCACGATATCATGAAGTTTATTATTATATGACATGTTATATTTATGCGCTATAAATAACCTCGAAGTTCATAGGTTCCTTTCTAGTATTAGCATTGGAGAGTGTGTGAGTTTTAATTGAACGGATGCACTTTAAAGTTCCACTACCACAACTAGGTAATGTCCACAAAGTTGCAAATTTACCAATTCAATTGTTTGTAAATCTACACAAGCATACATTCTCGAAAAGAAATTCAAAAAAATTTCCTTAGGCCCACTACACGGCTCGCACGGCACTGGTTTCATTATCTAATGCTTTATAGACATGTGTATAGCTTCGTTTGTAATGGCTAGATTTATATATATATAGCTGTTTAAATATGTTTTTGAATGTGTATTTAGTGTGAAATTTTAAATCAATAAATATGTGAATAACTAATTCTAGATTTATAAATACGTGAATAATAAATGAATAAAAGCGTTTTGGGAATGGTTATTGATAATTAATACATATGTGGGTGTAAACAGTCAAAATAATCCATGTTTATACATGAAACGGTCAAACATTCTTCACGTATGTGGGTTAGATTTACATAATAGCTAACATTCAATGGTTGTAAAAACAATGCACAGATTCAGTGGGTGTGCAAAATCGTGGATTCATTCACTTCGTTTGAAACGTATTTGATTGAGTATAAATAGGGATGTTTATGTTTGTTAAATTTCACACAATCACAATCAAACTTGAGAAAAAAAATTTCAATAATGAAAAAAATAAGCTAGTGATGAGTTTAGCGGATTTACCCGATGATGTGCTAGCTACCATCCTAGGTAAGGTTGAGAAATAATCTCATGCAAAACCTTCCAAAGAATCTCCAAATTTCCTGTCGTTTTGCAGAAGCTGGATCTGACACAAGTCTTTTCACCTCATTGGGAGAGAATTCCTGAAAATTCTCAAATTATTTATGATTGTGCTCAGTCTGGAAATGTTCATGATATATTCTTATGTGGTTTAATAGAATACTATTTTGTTAAACCAAGAGTGACAGGAATGAATAACCTGAAGATGGCGGCAGATGCAGGACACTGTGAAGGCATGTATCTTTATGGTATGGCTCTGATCAACGAAAAGCAGCTTACAGAAGGATCTTACTACATCGAGAAACTCTGGACAGAGCGAGGGTTTGAAGCTGTTTGCCAATGTCTACAAAATTGTAGTCGAGTTGTTCTAGAGATGAGCATAAGGGAATACCGTGGTTATGAACGGCTGCCAGTGTTCTAAAATGCGCCATGTGCTCATTACGCGGAAGATGACTGTATAGCGCCTAGCCGTATAGGCGGACGCCTAAACGGGGTATATACGGATATATAATTTTATACAAAATACAAATAAAAATTAATATACACACATTAGTTTTTTAAAAAATAACATAAATATATTTAAAATACAATTTTTGTATAAGTATATAGTTTAACATATATAAATAGTCTTAAATTATAAAAATTAAAATCATTTTAAATATTTAAAGATGACAAATTTTAAAATGATTTTGCAATAATTAAACTAATATCTACAATCATATAAACACCTAAAATAAGCAAATTTAATATAAATAATAACATTAATGTAATATAATAATAATATTAATAACTTTTTTTGAATATTAATGTTCAAAATCCGCCTAGGCGTCCACGTAGATCGCATAATGTCCGCCTAAACGCTATTATGCTCCCGAATTATATAAATCTGCATAAAATACTGTATAACGTGAAAACCGTACGGTCGGCTACTGTATAGCGCCTAGACGCCGCCTAGGCAGACGCCTAGACCGTATTTTAGAACACTGACTGCTGCTCTCTCAAATTGAGGCTGGTGACGAATGCGTTGTTAGACAGTTTAACGGAGTATGCGACGGCTACTTCATCTACAAAGAAATATCATGTTTTATTGATTATATACATTTTGTCTAAAATTTAAATAAGGCACAGTCTTATCTCGTAGGTTTCTATATCTATATAATGCAACACATTTTTAATTAAATATTTATGTATTTTGTTGAATCCATTGATCCCTGCAATACAAAAGACATGACACAGTCAGTAAAACAGATCAGCCTTTGTGATGTGATGAGATCTCTCATGTTGGGTCTTATAAGAAGATCCTTGAGAGAGCATGTTCCATATATCAGAACCTTTCATTGCGAAATAATTGTCACCTCTAGAACCTGAAAACTATACAAAGATCTGGTAATTAAAAAGCACATAATACCTTGTCCATCGCTTGCGCTGTACATATTCTTTGGTTGGTCTTCCACAAGAGAAGGGAACGCTTAGCTCTGAGAGGGCACCATTTTCTAAATACCGTTGGAGCTCTTCCTCGCAGATAAAAATCCTGCAAAAGATAATGCAGATTTAGGAAAACTGAACAAACAGATGATGACACAGCTAAGAGTTTCCAAGAAATGGCTCTGTAACCATTCTAAGGTGTCTGCATCCAAAGAACCCTCATGGTGATGGACCAAGTTCAACACCATATTTCAACAACGCAAGTCTTTCCTGGAGAAACCTCTGAAAGGCACAGCAGTACTCTCACATAATGTCTTGCACACCACCTTTCACTATGGAAGCAACAGGTGCTCCGTCTTTATAAGAATTGCACGCTTTCACTATGTCGAGCGCCCTCACAAAGTAATGGCTACGAACAAACTCTTCAAAGTGCTGCACATGAAGATATATGGCAATTAACAGTTTTTGAGTAAAAGGGCTTCAGCTTTAGACAAAGTTATTTACCTTGGGAGGGTTTCTCATGCTGTAAACCATTGTCCTCAACTACAAAATGAACACGTTCTCACTGTAAACTTTGGACTTGAGTCCCCATAGTCATCTCGTAGCCAGGTTTGTTGAAATATGGTTTTTGATTCAAAATGAGTTCTTGGATTGAGACAAGAAGCTGTAACATTGTGGACTCCTTTGGTAGCCATTTCTCCCTTGAGTTACCAGTCCAGGTACCGAGAAGACTCAAACATACTTTACCACAGTTGTACAGAATCGGGTTGATTCTAAGCCCACCAGAATGGTAATGAACTTTCTGCCAACAACAAAATAAAACTTCCATAGTCATCATCAATGGTTCCAAAAAAAAAAGCAGAACACATTTTGAGAGAGTTCTTGAGGACATACTGGTGGAGCTTGAAGGATAGCTATCAGGGAACTGAATATCGAAAAAGAAAAGACCGTCATGGTAAGGAGTTCCTCAGGTCCAATGATTACAGCTCTCAAAAGATCCATTCTTGATTCACAACTCTCACAAATATAGTCTCTGTTTGCAAAAAAAAAAAAAAAAAAAAGATTGAAATTTAAGAACAGAACGTTGCAAGCATTGATCTCATCAGTGTACACCAACCTGGAAACAACACATGAGAAGATAACCTCAGCCGCTACAGGCCTAGAAGAGCTACCAGAACCATCAAGTTTAAAAGGTCTTGAAGGAGGAACTGGCACCATCACTATATCAGGAGCCTGAGGTAGAACCATAGTGGATGATGAAACCGAAGAGTAGCTGCTAGTGAGGGAAAGCCAAACCAGAGAAGAAATCCCATGACTGAGGAGTTTCCATAGATGTGTTCCATCCTCGAAGAACACACGACTTGAGGAAGAGAGAAAGATCTGGTTGTGAGAGGAAGAGAGAGAGAGATCGAAAAACCCTTTATTTGTACAGCCGGAACATTCGCCGGAGAAGAGAGTGCTCAGCAACCTCGCCAGAGAAGAGAGTGGGGGAAGAGAGAGAGATCGAAGAACCCATTATTTGTACAGCCGGAAATTTCGCCAGAGAAGAGAGTGCTCAGCGACCTCGCCGGAGAAGAGAGTGGATCAGATCCCTGATTGGGTCTGATATGATTCGTCCTCTTTTCGATTTCTAACCGAATTCCCCACAAAATAAGATAATCAGGCTCTCGTCTCTCAACGCCATCTGTGGAGCAAAATAAGATAATCAGGCTCTCGTTTCTCAACACCATCTGTGGGGATTACGATCCTCTCTCGAGCAACAACAAAAAAAGTGGCTATAGAAGCGAAGAACAAAGGTAAAGGAGAAGAGAAATGTGATGTGGAGAGACAAAATGTTGTGATTGGTTTGTTAAGTTTTTTCATTTATTGACATGGCAGCTTCAAAATGATTCCAAAATTGTGTCACTTGCTGGAGAGGAACTTGCCTCATTATAGTGGGGATTATAAAGGACGATGTAAATGAACCATCATTAACAATCAACTCTATCTGATACTTTATAAATAGTCTAATTATATAAATAATAAAATTGAATCTTGATTATTAAAATATGATTTACAAAGTGTTTCAGTATATATTTATATAAGCTTAATGTTACAGTTATATTTTTATCAGAATAAATACATATAGTTGTGTCTCTGTCTTTTTAAGTTTCTTCTTAAACTTTTCACATGATATTTAGCTCCAACCACTTCTTGAACAAATTTCACTTATTTTGCATCAAATTTATGTTTTTTCCTTTTTAAGAGACAATATTAGAATTATTAGTTTGTATTTTTTAAACAAATGCTATTTATGTTGGTAAAAGATAGATATTATTTCTATATATTTATTTACCTGCTTTATTTTTTGAGAAAGAATATTAAAGAGATTAAATATCATAATAAATATATGTTAACTTACATTGATATGACCCTTCTCATTTATAATATTTTTTGAAATTTTCAGAAGAGTTCTTATAAAAAGCCAGCACTTATTATATTAAAGTAACAAAATAATTAAATAAAAACAACTAAATTGATGAATTTTGGATTTACCTTTTTAAAATGTATCTCTACAATATTTTTTGAAGAGACATATCATTACAAAAAAAATACCCTAATTAAAAAATATTCATATGATCAAAACACATTTTAATCAATTGTGAAAGATTTACTATAAAAAACTCATGAAAATGGACTATTTATAATTTTTCAAAAATTATCTCGGAATAGTCATAACTTTTTAGATTATAGGTAGTTATTTTAAAATAGTATCTCTATAATATTTTTTGAAGAATCATATCATTACAAAAATAACCTAATTAAAAAAATATTCATATGACAAAAACACATTTTAATAAATTGTCAAAGATTTACAATAAGAAACTCATGAACATGAACTGTTTATAGTTTTTCAAAACTGTATATGAATAGTCACAATTTTTCAGATTATAGTTAATTATTTTAAAATTGTATCTCAACAATATGTTTTTGAAGAGACACATTCACTATAAAAACACCCTGATTAAAAAAACATTCATATGATCAAAAAAAAACATTTTAATACATTTACAATAACAAACTCATGAACATGGATTACTAATAGTTTTTCAAAGCTATATATGAATAGTAACAATATTTCAGTAGTTATTTAAAATGGTATATTTACATATTTATTTGAAGAGACTCAAATTAAAAAACATTCATATGATCAAAAACACATATTAATACCCTTCATAAATTGTCAAAAAATTACAATAAGAAACTCATGGATATGGACTATTTATAGTTTTTCAAAGTTATATAAAAATAGTCACAACTTTTCATATTATTTTAAATTGGTATCCCTACAATATTATTTCAAGATACACATCATTACAAAAATACCTTATTTAAAAAATGCATATGATCAAAACACACATTTTAATAAGTTGTGAAAGACTTTACAATAAGAAACTCATGACCATGAACTATTTATAGTTTTTCAAATTATTAGTTATTTCAAAATGGTATCTCTACAATTGTTTTTGAAGAAGCATATCATTACAAAAAGAGAATAGCCTAATTAAAAAACATTCATATGATCGAAAAACACATATTAATACATTGCGAAAGATTTACAATAAAAGACTCATGAACATGGAGTCATGGACTATTTATAGTTTTTCAAAGCTATATATAAATACATTGTGAATAACTTTTTTTCTTCACCATTTTATTAAATTAGTGAGAACTTTAATTTGAAAAATGCATAGACATAAACTATTTATAGATTTTCAAAAATCTACTTGAATAGTCACATCTTTTCAATATAAATGGTCTTCTTTTTGAAAAGATACTTATGTGAATAGTCACAACTTTTTAATTTAGATAGTCACATCCTTTCAATTTAAAGGTAGTTATGAGATTGCTATTATTAATAGATATCATAGCCGTTAACGATTTCTAATATATCATTATTGATGGTGATATGCCAGAAACTTTTCTTTTCACTAGCGATATGTTAGAAACCATCACAGTCAATGGACTATATCAAAAATCGACACCTTCATCAATGATATATTAGAAACATCATTAAAAATTACCATCATCAATGAAAATATGCCATAAATCGTCATCGATGATATGTCGGAAACTATCATCGTCATCGGCAATATGTCGGTAATTCTTTTAATTTTTTAATAGTTCAACATTTGTTAAATTTTATTAATTTTGAATTAAAATTTGAGAAATTGCAGTCCATATACAAACATAATTGCATAATTTGCACTAATGTACTTTTGTCTTTTCTACTTATGTGTTTTTTAATGACCTTTTCTACCCCTATTTTTCTTATAATACAACTAAAGTCTAACTTCTTTTTATCTCATCTCTCATCTCTCCTCTCTCCATCTTAAACTCTTTCTACTATGTTACATATCACATATCTTATCTTATATCTTTCTTCAGAGTTTATTTACCTCCTTTATGTCTCTTGATCTCTTTTTTTTTTCTTCTCTTCAAATTTATCATCTCTTTTATTTGCTATTGCCGTCACACCGTTTCAGCGTGATATTGTCACGCCTAATAGACCTATTTTCAAATGGGTCTAAATGAATTTAAATGGATATATGTAAATTTTGTAGGTTCTAAATCGATCTATTTTTAAATTGGTCTATACGGGTATGGGTCTTAGATGGGATAGATTTTATCATCTTATCATCCCTAAGCTCAACGATGGAAACAGTTAACTTCGCAAAAATGTTGTAGTACAGTGGTGAGTATATCCGCCTGTCACGCGAGTAACCTGTGCATGTGCAAGGAATCCTATCAGGGCGGGACCTGCCAAGGGAGGAAGATTTTTATTTTTATTTTTTTAAAGACTTCTGTTTTTCTTTTTTATTTTTGATGCAGGATATTTTGCTGTGACATTTTAGGGCTTTTAAGGAGATTTGCTTCACCTCTGCTTAGAGTTCCTCCTCGTCAAATTCGCTTCGAAGATGGAAATAATTTATGTTCACTAATGTATAGCCGCCTATTCATTCACCATTGATCAGATTCTTCATCGCCCTCTACAAACCTCTTGAACTCTCTCTGGTGTTTGCTTCAGCTTTCATGTATCTCCGTGAGTGTGTGATTCTGGTTTTCTTTGATTCCTTTTGTAGTTGATTTTTCTACACTGCGAGTCTCCATTAGAATTGATTTTTTGATTCTTAGTAGTGGAAAGAAAGGGTTAATGGATAGAATCAGTAATCTACCAGATGAGATTATTCACCACATTGGTTCCTTTCTCTCCGCAAAGGAAGCTGCTTTCGCTACTGTTCTATCAAAACGGTGGCGTACTCTCTTCAACATCATACCAAAGCTTGATTTCAATGGCTCGCTCAAACGTGGTTTCAAGGATTTTGTGGATGGAGTATTGGCTCTACCTGTCAGCTCTCGTGTCAGGACATTCTCACTCAAATGCATACACGCGCCGCAGGACGAAGACCTCATCAACCGCTGTCTCCGTCACGTGGTGAACCGTGGTGTTTTGGTTCTTGAGCTCCACATCAGAGTTGCCAGAAAGGGACATTCTTATTTACTGCCTTGTGATGTTTTTACCTGCAAGACGGTTTCCACCATGAAACTAGGGTCTGGTTTTGTAATCGACCACCTTCTTCTCCCCGCGGATGTTTCTCTTCCATCTCTCAAGTCTCTCTTTCTCGACTCTGTTCGGTTCTTTGGTTCTGATGATGGTCGTTGTTGCTCGTTTACTACCCTTCTTTCTCAGTCCCCTCTGCTGGAGGAGTTAGTGATGGAAGATATGGAGTGGGAACGCTGGAAATGGTGCTCCACCGTCTCTAGCACAACCCTTCAAAGGCTTACTATTCAACGTCGAGAGTGGGAGTCTTTTGATGAAACTGACGACGAGGAGAACATTAGACTTGATTCTCGGTGTCTTACCCATGACTTTGATTACATTAGCTTCGATACTCCTGCTCTAACCTACTTAGAGTATTCTGACTATGTTCCTAAGGAGTATCTGATTGTTAATCTCGGTTCCCTTGTTGAAGCTAATCTCAATCTCTGCGTTGATGAGCATGGTGTCTGGCAAAACCAACATGCAAATACTTTCAATCCAATGACTCTGATTAATGGTCTCAAAAACGTTGAGATTTTGAACTTAACCATTGAAGCTGTGGAGGTAAAAGTGTGCTCTATCTCTCTCTCTTTTGATATTAAGTAAAAAAAAAAACATGGCGATAAGTTTTATAACCTTGAAGTTGCAATTGGTTATGTTTCAGATGTTTTATGTCTTCAATGAATCAACCCCAATGTTCGAAAAGGTGTCTCAGATAACCATTGACCTTTCTAACTCCTGTTGGTTTTCTCTACCAACTGTGATAAAGAAATTTCCAAATCTAAAGACTCTCATCATCGAGGTATATATGAATGAAACCCCTAGAGTTGTTTCATCTTGAATTGAAAATTTTTAAATCTTTCTTCTATTTGTTTCAGGATTCCTTGCACTATCGATTTGGTGAAGGTGTATTGGTTTGTGAGTGTGTGTCAGAATATTCTTTCCTATTGTCTTGTCCGGTGGAGGTCCTTAAGATAAACAAGTACAATGGTTATGTCAACGAGCTTGAACAAATGAAGCATTTCTTGGGAAAGTTGTCATGTCTCGAGCTGGTAGAGGTTCGTGCTCAGGCGACATCAAGTGAAGAAAAGCTGCAAATCATGGCTGACCTGCTAATGCTTCCCAGAGCTTCGTCCAAGTGCAAGATCCAGGTCAAGTTTTTTCAAAATAGTTACTAGTCAGCAAACTATAATGTTTCCTACTTTTGGTTAAGTATGTGTTAAGTTAGATAACATGATCTATGTTGGTTGGTTCAGCTAGGATTTGTAGTCTATGGTTGGTATCTTTCGTATGTATTATTGACATCAGAACTTGTTTATTTTGTTTCTTCATATCTGGTGCCAGTTGAAAAACATAACAAAACAAATGAAACTATACGTAATTTCAACAAATTTTATAACAGTAACTCTAAGCTGTTATCATTCACTCAATTTTTCAAATCACTTTTTCTCAGTTCCCTTTAATAAAACAATAATCATCTAAATTAGCAGCAGAAGAAGAAGAAGCTTCCTCTACCTTCTTTTTCCTGCGAGTTTGCGTCCGTGGCAATCTGATCTCCGTCTCTAACAGACATCAATGAACAAGTTCCCGGCGATTCTGGTGGCAAAACGGTGTTTTCCGACGAGAAAACGCGTTTGATTGACGGAGGAACAAGCTCAGGTGCTGAGATCGTGGAGAGGTAATGTAAGAGAAGTTGAATAATCTCTGTGAAGTTTGGTCTGTCGTTTGGATCTTCTTTCCAGCAAGACGTTACTATCTTTGCTAAATCCTCAGGTAAATCATCTGCGCTCGGCCTCACGTTCTAATAACCGGAAAATGTAAAAAACAAACAGATAAGCAATTCTTGGAAATCATACATGTCGATTCGAGAATATGAAACCGTCACGAATAAAGAATCAAAACCTTGAATGCAGCAGCGTAAGCAGCTTGGAGATTTGACATGCCTTCGAAAGGTAACTTGTTGTGGATAAGCTCCCACAAGACGATGGCGAAGCTGTACGCATCTACCTTATGGTTGTAGTGTTTTTTCTCACCTTGCCTCAACGTGACCGTGCTATAAAGCTGTTAAAATTAACCATTAAATGGGAATCATACGAAAAAAATGATTTCTTCATGGTGGTGTGCATATTAGTTATTAGTTACCTCAGGAGCCATCCAACGATAAGTACCAGTTTCTGCAGTCATCATCTCGGTTAGTGACTCTTCTCTAGCTAAACCGAAATCCGCTAGTTTAACAGTCTTGTAATCTGCGGTCAAGATCAAGTTCTCTGCAATCCAAAAAAGAAAATATAAATAAGACCAATATGTTCTTGAAAGTGTGGTTGTTTTGGTTTTTTAACTGTGTTACCTGGTTTGAGGTCACGATGAATGATTCCATGAGAGTGTAGGCATTCCATTGCACGAGCAATGTCAAGAGCAAACCCAACAGCTAAACGTGTGTCCAAACGCCCTGGACGCAAACTCACAAGGTATTTACGCAATGTGCCGCCTAGTAAAAGCTCGGTGACTATAACCATAATTGGTTCTTTGCAAGCTCCAATGAACTACACATAAAACCGAATCAGAACGTTTGTAGTGTTGTCTCTAACCAAACTCATTTAGCAAGAGAGAAGCTGAACCTTGACCAAATTCTTGTGTTGAACTCTAGACAACATAGAGACCTCTCTTGCATATCTGCTGTCTCTTTTTGCAATCTCTTCAGGAGATTCTCCCTTTTTAATAATCTTTATAGCAACTGTTTTGTTTTTATACCTAAAACAGGAAAACCAAATTTAGATAAAACCCCCAACACTTCTCATCAACAGTAATCAGTAAAATAAACTGAAACATATGTGCAAACTCTCAGGTTCTGTTTATTCTGACTCAAGTTCAAGAACCAGTCCCAAGAAGGTCAAACTCCATGAAAAAAGGGAACAATAAGGGATCAAGAACCATTAACTGAGGTAAAAAAAAACAAGATAATGAACTTACTTTCCTTCATAGATTTTGGCATGAGATCCTTCACCAATCTTGGGACCAACAAAGAGATGTTGAGGATCAACGAACCATTTAGGATCCAATTGATCTGAGTAAAACCCAGTTCCAGATCCCATTTACAGATTTTATTTAAGATTTTGATGATCTTTTTTCAGAGTTAGAAACCTGTCAAATCGAAACCCTTTTGATGATCAATCATTATTTGGTACAATCAGAAAGAAACAAAATGCTTTTAAAGAGGGAGGCTGTAAAGCGAAATCAAGAGTCGTCCATAAGTGTTAATAAAAACAAAAAAAAAAGACTTGATAAGAAAGAAACAACAATCTCAATTTTGTGAAAAGCAAAAGACAAAAAAAAAGAACGCTCTCTCTCTCTCTTTGGTGCTGAACTTGAGTTGACAAAATGGGAACTGAAGATGAAACCCAGATGAGAGGGAGAGAAGTGGTCAAAACTTGATGATTAATAGTCCTACTTTTTTATGTTGGAGTTTGAGATTTATATAAATTTATAAAACATTTTTCTTTTTTTTTTTTGTCGATTTCAATAAGTTTAGGACAAGAAGATTGAATGATCGAAAGATGTTCGCTTTTTATGCACAAGTAAAGTGACAAGAAATCTCACCTCTTTTTGTCTTTGTCTCTCTTCATGTTTTGTTGGTCGGCATAATTTACAGAGGCATAAACCGAACGCAATCACCAAAATTGATCCAAAGAACCGAACTTACACAAATCTTAAACCGGGAAAAGTCAAATTAATAATAAAAAAGGAAGTTTCCTAGACAGGCAGAGCAGTGAAACAAGTCTCTCTCTTTTAAAAGAAAGAAACAAAACAAAATCTTTTATTAGTTTTTCTTCAACAACCCAACACTCTTTTGATTGATTGACAAAAGGACAAAAAAGTTGTGCATGTAATAAAATATGGTGGTCCAAAAAGAGAAATAAAAATTCGTCGGTGGGGTGAGAAATGTGGACCCTTTTTAAATTTTATCTATAAATAATAAGATTAAAGATCAGTCCTTTGGTACTTTTCAAAGAGGATCATAGAATTGTTACAACTAAATAAATACCAATATATTTTATTTCACTTTTTTTCTATCATGTTGGAAAATGCTGAAATGAGATAAGTTTGGTTCGTATCAAAATCTTGATTTGGACTCCATTATTGTGGTTAGGCCCAATTAAAGCCCATAGTGATTAAGAACTACAGCCAAGTGTAACAAAATTCTAAAAACTTTTTTAACTCAAAGACCAATTTGAGTGACTCTCCCTTACAAAACTTCATAAAGAACGATGAACCAAAAATGCCTAAATAATACAACATTGACGAGCGTGATCTTCATCATATAAACCCAGCAGAAAGTGATTGAAACATACTCTTAGTGTGATCTTGCATTATATAAAAACCACATCATCGACGTTTATACAAGCATGCTTTCAACTCAGGCCACTCGATTTTCTTCTTATTTGAATTCAACTTCTCCTATATAAATCACACAATAAAGAAAAGGTTACATGATTAAAGTGGAGAATCAATCTCAGAGACTAATGAAACTTTTCTTTACTAACCTTCTTCTTGAAATGCAGTAAGATGAACATCTTGTTCGAGAAGTCCTGCACAAAGAACCAAAAGGGTTTCTTTTCTTGTAGATAAAACTTCAGAAAAGACAGAAAAGAAGAGTATAGAAGATTTTACCTTTAAAGACGAGCTAAAACCAAGGTCAGAAACTGCTTTCACAAAGTCTTTTGGGTCTGCTCCTCCATTGTTTGGATCAAACCTGCTTTTGACTTCAGCTATAAGAAGCCAACCACTGTTGAAACACACCCGAATCAGAATCATTACAAAAATCTACGAAAAAGAGTGTGATAAGTAAGAAAAATTGCACAACCTTGGACGAAGAACTCTATGTGCCTCTTTGATGTAACTAGAATAGTTTGTTCCCATTAGTGAAAGACAGAAAACAGCAACATCTACTGATGAAGACTCAAGTGGAGTCTACCAAGAACACAACAAACACCAATTAAAGTCAGACTGAAAAAAGTCCAAAATGAATGGAAGGTAGAGAGGATGGACGAAGACTGAGAACGTACATTTGACATATCACAGGCAATGACAGATGGGTCCTTTGAGACAAGATCAAAGGAGAAAACTTTGTTCTTCACACTCTTTGCAATCCTTGCGTCACCTGATAACAAAAATAATAACAGAGTTATAAACAAAGTAAAAGCAACTTCAGGCAGCAAAACACAGGATAAGATAACCATCTCACCACAGCCAAAATCAGCGACAAGTAAAGAAGAGCTTCGAGACGATAACCAATTGATAATGGAGTTAACAGGAAGCTCAGGCCAATTTGTCATTTGTTGCTGATAACCAGTATGATACTATAACAACAAAACAGAATCAATTACTTGTTGTTTGATCAATATGACATTCTTGATTTTTTTTGGGAGTTTACCATATCAAACAAGGTTGGATCTTCACTGAAGTAGTCTAAAGCTTCTTGTCCACTGACAACCAAAAAAAAAAAACAACAAGATTTTATTGAAACTGAAGGAAAGTTGTTGGAAAGAAATGAAATTAGTAAACATACGAGCAAGTGTAGAGCTTCTCATTCAGCCTCCTGAAGTTTCCACCAGATAGTTTCTCTCGAAGCTGCGAGGTTTCGTATAACATTCAAGACAAGAGGGCAATCAAATGTAAGTTACAGAGATAGAGTGAGAACCGTGTCGAGAAAGTTGGAAGGTTTAGGTCGTTTCGACGAAGCTGAAGATCCTCCATGGGTTTTGGTGTCTCTTTGACGCTTTTTGTCGTTGTTTTGATTCTTGGGTGTCTCGTCAGGCTCTTCTTTAGTATTTTTAGGGTTTCGTTGTCTCTTCCTCTTCCTCTTTCGGCTTGTAGCTTCCTCTTTCATGGCTTTAGCCGTCTTCTTCCTCCCCAGGAACGGAACTCTTTTTTTTCTTTCTCAGCGTTAGGTTAGTTTCACAAGTAGAAAGATTGTGCTCTTCTGGGCCATAGGCTTAAGTTTGTTGGGTTTTATGTATTTGGCCCAATTATTTATTATATGGGGTTTGTAATAATGGTGGTACCACTCAAAACAATGGTTATGGAGATTCTTAATCATAAAGCGAAGTGTGGGGTCATGACCAAGTTTTAACGATTGAAACATCACAAATTCTCCAAACTAACGTACCTAATCATAATGGATCTTATGGTTTAATATTATAAAAGTTTGAAAAACGAGTTAGATGATGTAAATATTGTGAGGCATCATCATTATCATCATCATCTCCTACATTGTGTGCAGACCCAGCTCATTTTTTTAATAGATCCTGTGCAAATATAAGTTTCATTAGGCAAATAAAATAATTGGTAAAAAGGCTTTAAATCCATAAAAAGAAGACTATCTGAAAAATTCTATTTTTTGTGGACCATGTGCATAAGCATGCCTTATATGGCTCCGAGTAGTAACAGCGGTTTGAGCGGTGCGGAATAAGCGGTTAGAGTAGTGCGGTGCGGTTTGACTGTGGTTTGTGTTAACAAAACGCATACTGCGGGACAAGTGCGGTTCGTTCTAAAGAAGCAGTTCAAAACAATATGTGAATGGTGACCAAAGTAAGTGCGGGACAAATGTTTGAATGGTGATTAAATTAAAAAAGTGCGGGAAAAATATAAAATAATATTTTACTGTATATTATAAATATATTTTACATTTTTACTAAAGCACAAATAAATTACATTCAGAAGATGAAACTAATTTATTGATTTTTCCATAACAAATTTGCAATATTATCTCTTATTTGAGATATATGTCCTCCATCTGTTCCCTCAACTGTTTCCACATCATCTAAATCGGTATGAAAATTCGTCTCTCCATGTGTGTTGAATCCTCCTGTCTCTGACATGACTTCAGCAAAATCTGCATCAGAAAAATTTGAAATCTTGATAAAATTATGCAATCCCATTGTAGCCATTATCACTCTCTTCTGTATGTCAATACTATATCTTGGAAAATCACAAAGAACTCTCCATTTTTTCTTCCAAACTCCAAAAGTCCTCTCTATAACTGAACGTAGAGACGCATGATATCGATTAAACAGTTCTTCTTTATTCCGTGGAGCAGGCCCATAGTTGAACTGGGACATATGATATCTGGCAACATTGTTTCGTGATGACTTATATGGAGCCAAAAATCCCTGCATGTTTGGATACCCCGAATCGACGGCATAATACTTTTCCATTGGAGGCAAAGGAAATTTAGGATCGCTTTGTTGTGCCATTGTGAGAACGGCTGTATCATGACAAGATC
The DNA here is from genome assembly GCA_018703725.1 of Brassica juncea. Lineage (NCBI taxonomy): Eukaryota > Viridiplantae > Streptophyta > Magnoliopsida > Brassicales > Brassicaceae > Brassica > Brassica juncea. The sequence continues at coordinate 40,860,345 of CM031935.1, read as the reverse complement.
CTAGTGCTCCATTCCATATATATGTGAATAGCATATCTAGATCACATATTGCCATGATATTCAACGATGCATTATCGTGTCGATTCCAATACATTCCTTGTAACTCTGGTGGCACTTTTACGCAAACATGAGTCTCATCCATAGCTCCAATAAACCCACTAAAATATGGATAATATTTTGGATGTACTTGAAGTCTTTCAGGAATTCGGTATAGCTCTTGTCTTGTTGGAGTTCGAATATAATCGCATGCAAGTAATTCTGTCGCTTTAAGAACTTCTTTAAATTTTCTTTTCACAGTCTCTTGATTTCGTCCAAATGTCAATCCAACATCTCTTTGAACTTCATTGTGCCCGCAGATTTTCAAAAATATAGCCACACTTTCTTCAATGCTTACATTTGAAGTTGGTTGTAGACCATAATTCGTTTGTAGCATGTTACATAATGTCCGGAAACATGGCAGCGACATTCGTAGGAGTTGTAGACAAGCAGCATCATCTACTTGAAGTCGAGACCACATATTTCTCCACCATATACCTTCGTCTGTCCGGGCAGGTGCTCTATGAAAATATCGATCATAATAACTCAATGTGGGTTCAATTATTAACTCTTCAAATTGCTCATTTTCTAAATTCCACAACTTAATTCTCTCTTCATAAGATAGCATGTCGATGTTTTGTGATCGCAACTGGCAGATACGAAATGCCTGTAAATTAATAAACATGTGAAATGCTTCATTAGATATATATAAATAATAATCATTAACACACCAAAATAATATTTAAATATTTCAAAACACTACACCATGACAACACATTAACACACCAAAGTAATATTAAAATATTTTAAAATATTACGACTTGACAAAACATTAACACACGAAAATAATAAAATATTATATCACAATATAAGAAAACATGACAATCAGATCGCTAATCTTCGTCTCCTGAATCACTTTGATGTCCTTCATTATGTTCTTCTGTAGTTCCCCAAATTTTGAACAGACCTCCATGTCTTGGTCGTTGCGATGTGCTTCCAGATTCAAAATAATTTGTGAAATCGATATTTTCGGTGATGGTGTTTGGTGAACTTTGGGTGAAGTATCTGTGGTTGTACCTTCTGGATACTTTCGTTGATTATTCATCGGACTTCCAACTTGATTTCCAACTATAAATCCGCATTGAACATTTGTGGGCTTGCTGAGAATTTGATGCATGTTGACCATGATGAAAATTTTGTGGAATGTTCCATTGCTGAGGATATGGTGGCGTACTCCATTGTTGAACATTTGGGGGTGTGTTCCAACTGGGACCACTTGGAGGTACACCCCATGGTTGAGCATTTGGTGGTGTCCCCCAATATTGAACATTTGGTGGTGTTCCCCAATGTTGAACATTTGGAGGTTTACCCCATTGTTGTGTTGTCGGTGGTACACCCCAGTTTCGAAGACTTTTTCCTCTCGAACTATTACCCCCAGAAGATGAACTCCCAGATGATAAACCTCCAGAATGTGGACTCCCAAATAACTGGCCAGAGCCCAATTATTTTGGCACGTCTTCATTGTTTCGTGATACACCAGTCATAGCTTCTAGTAATTGCAGTTTATCCTCGTTATTGCTTCCAGCTATATCAATGAAATACTTCTGCCAAAAAACCAACTCTTTAAGTGAGTTAATGCAAACCCAATAAAATTTGGTGAATTTGGGAAGCTCCAAAGCAAGATATATTTGCTCTGCTTTTTTGAATTCATCATAATCATCCTTATCAAAAGCACCTGGGCATAGCTGCGGTAGACTTTGTCATTGAGATTCTTTATATCCATTAATTGTATCTTGCATTGTGCTCTCAAATGATTGCCTTCTTCGATGACCTCTCAAACTACTTCCAACATTAGTTCATGAGCTTCTACCAGACGTATTCGAATTACTCCCACGTCTTCCACTTCCTCGTGAACTACTCCCACGTCTTGTACGTTCCTCGGCTCTTCGAGAAGGAAGTCGAGTTGAATCTTGAGTATATTCATTTGAAGGATGTGTATCAGCATTGATGTTAACACGATATATTTCTTCACTTTCTTGGGTTTCAGGAACATTATTTTGAGGTGTGTCATCACCATCAATGTCTGAAAAACCAAGCAAGTCATCTTCCTCTATTTCTTCGTTTAATATTTGTTGTCTTCGTTGGCGTGACGACTATTGAGGTTGCGAATAAACATCGTGCAGTATAAAACATCGAACCATCACATCCCAAAACTCTGGTGGTTGTCTTTGAAATGATCTTGTTATTTTGCATACCTAATAAATTTTTACATTTATAAAATTTATAAATGCGTTGATTATATTTATTATTTTATTTTAGTTAATGAAATTAACTTAATATTATTACCGATTCACGAGCCTCCCACCATTCGTCTGTGCATAAATCATCGAAGTCTCCGGATCAACCGTTATTCCAGTAGAAGTAATGAGAAACTTCCACTTTTTATATGCTTTCTTAAAATCATCAAGTTTATTTTTGAAAAATCCATACTTTATATTTAAGTTAAATGCACGGTTGAATCTTTCGACCATGAACTCTCTACCAAGAACCGTAGGATCTTTAAGAGTATAATCGGTCATAGAAATTTCTTGATCATACAACTCGATCAGTGTTTTCTCTTGTTCATAAGTCCACTTAAACCTCAACGAGTTCTACAAATTAAAAAAAAAAATTATATTTATAAGTTTGTCTAACGGTATATAATTAGAATAGCTACAATAACTGTAAAATGAAATTTATTACTCGTGATGAAGTCTCGTTCAGAACATTTGAATTTCTTTGTCCCGATGGATTTGTGTTTCCGCGCTGTCTTCCCGACATATCTGGATTATAAAATTGAATCAATTATTATTAATATACTAGAGTTTCACAGTTAATCCTATTTTAGTTAAAATAGAAATTATAATGTATATATAATTAAAATAGTCGAAAATATATTTATCAAGTTTGCAAAATAAAATTTATTTTTTCAAATCTCACACACAATAAATTTTTTGTTTACAAATATATTTCAAATACATAATAATATTTAACTTTATTGTATGCAGTTTATGATTAATTCTTTATCTTATTTTGGCTTTTGTAAAACTAATTACGTTAACATATAACAAATATTTATAAACAGAATAATTTTTTAATTAACTAACTTTCTTATCTTTATTATCTTAAGTACTTTTATTATTTTCAGTTAACTAATTTATATACCTTAAAAAAGTTTACGTACCATCACAAAACTTTTTGCTAACTAAACTTTTATTCAATCAACTACATTAATATTTGACAAATATATAAAATCTAAGTAAATTTCAAATTTATAGTTTATAAGTTTAGGATAGAAGAATCGTGGATCAAAAAAGAAAGCTTAAGACAAAAAAAAATACTTTTCTTTGAAACGGACACTAGAGGGAAAAAAAAGAACGCAGACTAATTTTGAGAAGGGAAGATGATTGCGTTGGTTGATCTGGGGAGTTGCCTTATATAGGCGAGATTTTTATTTTTTTATTTAAAAATAATTACTTTTTAAAAGAAAATAACACAAACCACACTTTTACTCCTTCTTTTGTGGTTCAATACAGAACGCATTTGTGAGAGAGTCACATGCTACTTTATCACTTTTTTAATTATTTTCTTATCCAGAAAAAACCAGCAGTAAACAAACACAAAAATTAGCTGAACTGTGACATAAAATAGTCCCGCCATATACTGTTTTGTGGACCGCAGTAAAAAGTCAGATCCTGAATGGTGACATAAAGTAGTCCTGCCATATGCTGTTTCGTGGACCACAGTAAACATTCAGACCCTATAACAAAATATATATTCAATTGAATAGGCAGATGTTGCTCAAAAAAGAAAAATTGAATAGGCAGATAACATATTAGCATTATATAAGTAGGGGTGTGCCAATGCTTCGTGCTGGAATATTATATTTGTTTTGTTTAATATTTAATATTTTACATGTTTGCATTTTTATTTGATGTTAAAAATGTTTTCAGAAATGGACTTTTAATTCCGGTCATCCAATTCTTTATATTTTTAATGGTAATATATTTTGATTTTTGTATTTTCGTGACTGTATGTGTGTTATTTTATATTTTTACTTAATTATATGTTAAAGTTCTAAATAGTTCTCCCTGACAGAATTGAATCCAAGTGACAGAGATTAGTTGAGTCTGGTTGGTGATAATCAAACTTGGAAGTTTGGCTATTGGTTTAATAAATGAGATTAGTATTCGGTTTTAAGGGTTAGTGAGACACTATATAAAGTCTCTTAACCTAATTTGTGTGGTTAACAGAAGCAGCAGACATAACACAAGAAAAGAAAGAAGAGTATTCAATAAGACAATAAGACTCTTAAGACAAAGAAAGAAAAGAAGAGAAGAAGGCAGATTCGTCTGGATTTGTCAAGGTATGGTTTAGAGGGTCAAACGAATCCTGATCTGGCTGATATTTTGTGGAAAACTTCATCATACATTGGATTAGAAGTTCACCGAAGGGATTTGAATTTCAATGGTTGGATTTTCTGTTGTGTGGGTTTTCGTAAAACTGGTCATCACAGTTCTTCAGCAGCTCCACCTTGAGTGCTTGGTAAATTTGACGGTGAGATCTTCTCTGTTTGAGCTGAAATTTGGCAGAGGTGTTGTTAACTTGTTTATCTTGGATTTGTACGATGGGATTGGTCTCTGGTTTTTTTGAATCCTTGTGAGCTGAGGTCGTTTGGTTGCTGCCAGTTTTAAAGCTTGCTGCTTTCTTGTTGTTGTTGTTCTTGTGTTAGAGATAGCTCATTGTAGCTAGAATCTCTGTTCTGTTCAGGTTGTTGAACAGGAAAGACGTGGTTCTACTCATACTCATTTATATAGTGGGTTTTTGAGTGGACTACGGTTCTATTGATTTTTCTTCTCACATCGAAAAAGTTTTCCAACGTAAAAAGTGTTCATTTTATTTAGTTCATCGAAGTATTTTTCTTACAGGTTCACACAAAATTAGGAAAACACAATCTATATTTCGCTGCACATGTTTTCCAACGAAGTGGTATTATAAAGAGTCGGTTGCTAGTAGTTTTCTTGTGCTATATTACCCATCACCTTTACCACTGGGTCAAGAGTTTGTTGGTTTCTACTTTTGTTATTGCTTTTTCTTAGTGTCAACTTTCCTAATTTCGTTATTTACTTTAGTATTACACATTTTGTATTTTTTTTTTAATTTTAAAAATCCATTAGTTACATACATTTTGGGATTAGAGAATTTCCAAAATACGAATTCCTTTAAAAAAAATCTATATGTTATTGCTTTTTCTGAATGTCAATGTTCTTGTTTGTTTTTTTTTTGTGCTAATTTCGTTTTTAGCTTTAATATTAAACATTTTGTTATTTTCTTAATCCATATTGTTGATTTTGAAGCATGTGAACCAGAGCCGTGCAAACACTACCACTAACAGAAACGGGTGAAAAAATGCTTCAACCTTTTAAGTTACAATAATAAACTATACATTGTTAAAAAAAATAAAAATAAAAACCATTGACAAACTAAATCTTTCTTCTAAGGTTTTAAATACAAATTTTGCTTTTCTAAAAATAGATAACCAACATTTTAAAGGTTTCTGAATCGTTTTTCTTTTCAGTTCACAAAACAATCAATATTACTTTATTTTTTATTTCTATAATATTAATAATTTTATTATTTATTTTATTTAGTTATTCAGTTATTAAAATTACTGAAATGTTTTTAGGTAGCCATAAGATCACAATAACCATAACAGTCAAAATTATGCGATTCTCTTCATCTAACCCGTATTAAACTTATCCATATTACTATAAAACTTATAACATGAACCATATAATATTATGTAGGATTAAATAATATAATTAATAATATATGTTTTAATCAGAATAATAACTAAATGAAAGATGCCCTAATGTCATATAAGAAACTAATGAAATATGTTCTATTATTTTTCTTAGAAATTGATGCCCTAAGCGAAAGCTTCATTTTTTAATATAGTGGCACGGCCATGATGTGAACTTTCAGCCATAGACATGAACTATAAGGTATCGACACAATAAGAGCAACAATATCGCCGTCCCCCATAACGTATCTTAGATAATTTGGGTTTTAAATTAAATGAAAAAACCTTAATAATGCGTGGGACGAAATGAGAAAGTCCCAAGCTAAGAAATTTTTTTCTCGTGTCCTTATGGCCACGTGCCTTGTTGCGATTGAACCGGTCCATACGGAGTAGGGGTTTGTAGTTTTGGCTGGTGAAATTCATTTGCCTTTGTTCCTGGTTCTCTCTCGGGCGACTGAGCTTCTCCCGACTCTCTTTCTCGATTTCGAAATTGGCTCGGTGATTCCCACGGCGAACGGCTCCCTCGACTTCCTCGACACCGATCTACTGTCTGACGAGGAGATCGCCGCCTATATCCACTGAAAAGGTATTGATTTGCATGTGTTCGAGATTAGAGATATTGTCGTTCTTCTTATGTGGTTTTGACTTGTGTAATTGATTTGCATGTGTTCGAGATTCTTTCTCGCGACGGCGACAGGCTTCTCCCGATTCTTTCTCTTTCGATTTTCAAATTGTCTCGGCGATTCCCACGGCGAATGGCTCCCTCGAAAAGGTATTTCTTCCTCAGCCGCTAGCTTAGAGATATTGTCGTTATATTTATGCTCTTAGATCCTCCGCATCATGTTATAGTTTGTTTTTGCTGTGATTGAATGAATATCGTTTGTGATTGAATGTTTTGTCTTTTAATTTTTTTCATTTGAGATCCACTTGTTCTCTTTGATAGATTGTATTGAATGATAGATTCATAGATTAGAGCCCGAGTTGTTCTTGTAGTAAGTTCAATAATGAGTTCGATGTTGTTTATTTCCATGTTCCTTTCCAACAACAACACATTAGCACATTCATTAGAGCTCGACATGTTGTTATTGGTAGTTGTTTAACTATGGTATTGGTAGTGTGAATGGTAGTGATTTGATTCTAGTTGTTAATGCTAAAGTGAGTAGACCGGGCAAGTGTGATTGTAACTAAAGTGTGTAGTGGTTTAATGGTATTGAAGTTTGGTTGTGGTAGATGGTTTCTTTAATTGATGCGTATTGAAGTTCCACAATGGATGCGTATTGAAGTTCCACTTAAACCAACTGTATTTTTAATTTAATGAAATTGAGATATGTGTAATAACTTCTGATTAGACTTAGGTAGATTGTAGTTCGCTGTTGTTACTTATTGCTTGTTAGCTTTCACATACTAATAAATCCATGGCATAGTTCATTCATTGTGCTCATCCATTCCGCTTCATTTTCTAAAATATTGGTGCTATGGATCCAAGGATTCCAACTACCCAGTTTTCTAGTTATGTAGAGTTTCTTCAGAGCCAAAGTGAAAATGTCGTGAGTGAAAACTTTCCTTCTGAAAGTTTTCACTATAGTAGTGTACACACAGGAGCCTCAGAAATCCCCCTTTTTAGTTCCCAACAATCTGAGGCTCCAGCTCCAGCTGAAGACACTCCCACGGGGCGTCGGGAGAGAAAGAAGTGGACTCCAGCTGACGACGAGGTACTCATCAGCGCTTGGCTTAACACATCTAAGGATGCTGTAGTTGGAATTGATCAGAAGTCAGGCACCTTTTGGAAACGGGTTGGAGAGTACTACGCAGCAAGTCCTCATTTTATAGCAGGCGGTGACAAGGGGGAGGTAAACCATTGTAAGCAGAGGTGGCATAAGATCAACGACTGGACAAACAAGTTCTGTGGAGCATTCGCTGCTGCTGAGAGACAAATCACCAGTGGACAGAATGAGACCGACGTTCTGAAGTTGGCTCATGATATCTACTTCGCGAACCACAAGCAGAAGTTTAGTGTTGAGCATGCGTGGTGTGTCCTCAGACATGAGCAGAAGTGGTTAAGCCTGAACCCGAGTAAAACTACTTCCAGTTCGAAGAGAAAAACAAGTGAGTCCAGTTCAAGCACCAATGTTGGTGATGTTGATGACGTTTGTGAAGTGGAGATGCGACCCGAAGGTGTGAAGGCTGCTAAAGGAAGAAAGCATAATGGTAAAGGGAAGGCTTTTGAGGATTATAAGCGTATGTGGGATCTGAAGATGGAAGACTTGGCGAGGAAAGAGAAGCTTTCCAAGCTCGCCATTCTTGACACTCTCCTTGCTAAGAAGGAACCGCTTAGTGAGGCTGAAGAAGTTGTGAAAAATAAACTCTTAGCTCAGTACTTCTAATTTGTAGTTGTTGAATGTGATGTTCCTGGTTGCTTAATGCTGGTTGTTTGAATTAATTCGTAGTTTGATCTTCTTGTTTTCTTTGAATTTGATGTCTTAACTTCCTTGTGTACTTGCTTTATGAAATAAAAATCTTCGTTTCACCAAATCATTGTCTATGCACTTGTTGTTTTCGTTGAATAAAATCTATATACTGAATGTGTTTTCGTTGAATGTGATGTTACTTCTCAGGTTACAGCAGAAATGGGACTGGATTACAGCTATACGCAGCCGTCTGATTCGGAGGACTACGGGTTAGGAGACGGAGCAGACAGTGGATACAGCCAAACAGATGCTGAGTTTGAAGCTGCTATACTCCTGGACCAAGCTGAGATTGAAGCCTCCCGGGTTCAGTACCCTCCACAGCCTGAGGTCGAGTTCGGCTTCCCGAGGGAATGCTACTGTGGTGGTGAACCGCTTGTAGCCACATCGGTCACAAGGAATGATCCGGGGAGAAGGTATTATACCTGTCAGAACGTCGACGACGGAGACTGCCACGTTTGGAAATGGTGGGACGTCGCGGTAATGGAGGAGGTGGGAGCCATGGGTACGCAGATTTGCCAGCTCTCTGATAAGGTAGAGCATCTAGCATCTGTGAGTGACTACGAGTTGGAGACGGTTCTGAAGTTGGCTGAGCTTGAGAATATTGTTGGTGAGTTATCTAGAACTGATAAATGTCATGGCTTTGAACTCGTACTAGGTGTTATGGTCTTTGTAATACTGCTAATAGCCATGGTCATAATGTTCAAGTAGGTAGTTGTATGAACTCGAGACGATTATGTATTGCTGAGCTTGAAAGGATTATATTTTCAAGTAGGTAGTTGTACTTTATTATGAACAAGGATTGTAATATGTTTTGTTAAAAATGTTTGATCAAATGTGTTTGGTAATATGTATCGAGTCTTGTTTCTCCATCACACACTTGACACTCACATTTGTCTTCATTCTACCAAACATTATTACGAAAACATGTGTTATATTTATTTTTCATCAACCACCAAACATTCTAACCAAAATATAACATGTGTTTTTTTATGATTCCAACCACCAAATATTCGAACCAAAATATCACAAGATACTCTTCACGGGTCTTGTTTCCCATTTCAAAATCACAACCACTACTTCATTTCTATAAATTGTGAGATTTATATTATGATTTCTATAAACAAAAACACAATTCCTCGTAAACAATCACCACTTCATTTATAATGGCATCTTCTTCACATTATCATTACCACAAAGATGATGATGATGAGATCGATCTTGAAACCCCATTTGAAGAATATTTTAACAACCTTTCCCCTATTCCAGAACCAAAAAAGAGAAAAAACGTATTGTTATTGAGAGAAACCGGGAAGAAGGCCATAGTCACCTTTGGAATGATTATTTTAGCGAAAATCCAACATACGGTTCCGGTCTTTTCCGGCGACGGTTTCGAATGAACAAAGCTTTTTTCCTGCGTATTGTGGATTGGCTCTCCACAGAGATACCGTACTTTCAACCATCACAAGATGCAACCGGATGATCAAGTCTTTCACCTCTACAAAAATGTACTGCAGCAATTCGACAATTGGCATACGGTGCTGCGGCTGATACAGTAGACGAATATATCCGTCTTGCTGAAACGACAGCTCGAAAATGTTTGCACAATTTTACCGCCGGAATAATCACCTTGTTTGGCGATGAATACCTACGACGTCCTACACCGGAGGATCTGGAAAGACTACTACATATCGGAGAAGAACGTGGATTTCCAGGGATGATAGGAAGCATCGACTGTATGCATTGGGAATGGAAGAATTGCCCCACCGCTTGGAAAGGAATGTATTCACGAGGAACCGAAAAACCAACAATTGTCTTGGAGGCGGTAGCTTCATATGACCTCTGGATATGGCACGCGTTTTTTAGAGCTCCAGGTACTATGAACGATCTTAATATTCTTGATAGATCGCCCGTTTTTGATGACATTATTAACGGAATAGCGCCTGAAGTAAATTTTTATGTTAATGGTAATCCGTACCATTTGGCATATTATCTGACGGATGGTATTTATCCGAACTGGGCGACTTTTATTCAATCTATCCGACTACCACAAGGCGAGAAACATTCATTATTTGCTAAAACCCAAGAAGGTGTTCGAAAAGATGTTGAGCGTGCCTTCGGAGTTTTGCAAGCAAGATTTGCCGTTGTCAAAAATCCATCTAGGTTATGGGATAAAGGAAAAATATCAAATATTACGAGAGCATTCATCATACTCCATAATATGATTGTCGAAAATGAACGATCAATATTCAGTCATTATGACGATTTAGAATTTCAAGAAGGCGAAGACAAGGATACATTTACCGTTAGTAGGCCTTCAAATCTCGGCAATGCAATGGATCGTCGAACCAGTGTTCGGAATAGACAAGCTCATGAACAATTAAAAAACTATTTGATTGAAAATATATGGGCTAAGTTTGGACATCTTCCAAATAACATATAATTTATAAGTTTTTATGAATTCAATAAAATGTGTATTTGCTATTTTTATTTGATAGTGTTGTAATTTTTTTCTTTTTTTAAGTTTGGCAACTTTGTAATTTTATTATGTTTTCAATTGTAATGTTATATGTTTTATTCAAAAAAATAATATTATAATGTAAGGACCAAAATAAGTCCCACCAATAATCCATGTTTTTTAAAAAAGTCTTTAAGATTGTCCTTAACTACAAATAACATTAAAAAACACTAAGGACCTTAAATCTAAGGACATGGATATTGTTGCTCTAACCGGGTTCCATGACGAACCAAATCAAACTCAAACAAAACGAACCAGTCTATTAACCAAATCAAAGTTTTATTAAAGTACCAAGAAGTTGTCCCATAGATATCATTCAGATACGATCGATATGGCCCATCATCAAGATTTTCGCCAAACCACAAAATACAAAGAACAGCAACAAACACAACGTAGAGAAAATGAAAACTACATAAAGGAAGAGAATTAGAGAAAACTCCCAGAAACCAAAAAGGTTTGTAGAAATGACAGATAAAAAAACATAAACAAAACTTCTATTTGAATCAAATAGCCAAGTAAGGTTAGGTGGTTCTTTATCCTGACCTCTTGAAAAAGGTGTAACCAATCATGGCTATAGTTGCAACGGCTCCAACCAAGGCTGCTCCAAGATACATCTCTTCTTTGTCAAGAGGCTGAAACCATATGGCGCACTTTCCTTCTTTCTTGACTGGCTCTGGCTTCGGGTTTTCGGCTTGGCAACACGAAACACTGCCGTTTGCTCCTTGGCAACATCCTCCTGTGAAATTCTCAACTACAGGGTTACCGTTAGGAACCACTCTCTGTTCATGCTCTTTCTCAGCTACACCCCCAGGTATGCCCATTTGTCCCCTGGAACAGAAAAAAGGGTATTTGAGTTTTGTATGTCAGAGTAAATATATGTAAACCAAACCAAAAGATCAGGATTTCGAAACCTATACCTCCAAATCCTTTGAATGATTTCTCCTTTTGCAATATGCTGGTCAAGCAATTCAGGTACATCATCAGGAGTTACATACCCATACCTATAGATTTAAAGTAAACCATGTGATGTATAAACCTGCTTTAACATTGTCAGTTACTTTACATCTGGTCCAAACATTTACTTACCAATTGCCAGAGATCTTTCCAGCTGAATCAGGACTGAAAATGATAATATTGCCAGCATACTTGTGCTGTCCAACGTGAGAGCATCGCTTGAGAGAGATTTGGTCTGATAGTCCACGGGAGCCAATCTCCTGCTTGAACCTCTCTAAGATGACCGGTCCACAAACACCACATCTCTTGTCTCGACTAGCGTGAGTACACACGAAGACAAATGTTCCAGATATCTTTTCATCTCTTCCAGATCTCCATGGCTTCCCATTCACAAGCACATCTTCAAAGAAACTTTCCACTTCCGTATCCTTAATCCCCCTTGAAGATCATAAAAGCAACACACATAATTAGCATCTAGAATCAAATGCAGTTCAATATCAGAATCCCAGGTTTAATAACTGAGCTATACATGAAGTAGCTCTGGGCATTTGTAACTAAACCCTACATGGAACCAAATCCGAACTGATATCTAATGAACCTAAAGTATTATTAGACGAATCTCTAATGAGTTCGGATTCAAAATAAAATCTTATACATAGTTATAAAATCTATGCGAACTCGAAATATTATTAACCAAACCCGATCTAAATCTATATAAACCCCGAATGAAGCTTAGGAGGCTGAATCCGAATCCAAACTCAAACAGTATTGAACATCCATCCATAGAAAATCTATAATCGAAAACATAGTAGTTCTAAAATTAGCCAATGCAATCTTGACTCTTTCAGAATCAGTCAGTGTTCTAGTCAACTGTCTTTCCCATAAAAGATATACGCTGATTAGAATCAAAAAACAAGAAGAGTAACTCACTTGTATCTAACCATATCCGGAAAAATCAACACATCTCCATCAGATCCACCACCTTCGCATACATTCAGCTTAGTCTACAACATATCAATACCGCCACAAAAAAAAAGTCAGATTAAGACGCAGGATTTTATTAATTAACAAAATAGCTAACGTTTTGTATACCTGAACAAGGAGATCGGATTTGCGATCCTTGAGCAACGTAGCGAACCGCTGAGGCAAACCTTCCTCCTCGACGTGCGAGATCCAAGCTTCAGGAGTCTTGTAGAGGACGAAAACATGGCGACCGTACGAAGTGATGGAGTTAGCGATGTTGGTGCTGTACATCTCCGGCCGCTTAAACCCGAACTCCGTGTCTTCCGACGCCGGAACAGAGCTCATATTCTCAACGTTCGTCATTTATCAACTAGGAGGTTTTGCAGAAGCAAAGAGCCAAAGAGAGAGATTGGAGAAGAAGCAGATTCGAAAATGGAGGACGCACGCAGTGCAACTTCAACGTTTAAATGGTTTAATATTCGATCGTTCGAACACGTCTCGAGGCACACACACGAGTGTGGGTCCCAGATTTTGTTATATGACAGGTTGGTGATGTAAACTCTACCTGACAGACGGAATTGTGCAAAGTGACTCGTTCGTCATCTAATTGTTTAGTGACAGACAGTTGCTTTAGATAAATTTTGCCACGTTGGTCAACTGTATCACATTTTTATATCATCTACTTGCACGCTAATTGTCTGGTGGTGCGAGCTTAAACGTCTATTTTATACCACCGGTGATAATATAATTAAATCATACTAGTTACAAAGATTAAAAATCTAACATATATGGATTTGGCATAAATTCTTAGCTACATACATTTCGTAACTGTATAGTTTATGATGAACTCGTCAAATCGACCTTTCAAAAATTTCAATTAAAAATGTGGCGAACGTTACAATTATATGCTAATAATTTAATTAATTTATTAGTTAGTTGTCTTCACCACTACAGGCAAATCTTCCGGGCCAGCCGATCCTTCAGCCTCTGTACTGATGCTTTTGAGACCATTCTGATCACCAGAATTCTTTTGTCAACGGCGAACCAAAAGAACTCTGGTGATTAGAGTGGTCTCAAAAGCATCAGTACAAAGGCTGGAGGATCGGCTAGCCCGGAAGATTTGGTAGTGATGGCGTCTGTCTTCAATAGGCTGGAAAGTAATGAGAAGGTGCGAGAGGCTGAAGGGAGAAGGGCTAGTAGGAAAAGCAGTCTTCAGAAAAGAGATCTCCGAGTCAGGTTGAGTGGAGGATCTACGGAGGAGAAACGTGATGGTCAATTTAGCAAAGGAAGTAGAAGTCCTCCATCAGTTTTTGAAAGACTGAGTGGCCATAATCTCTCTCCGTCAAGTGAAGAGCAAAGGGTCATGGGTTCCTAGGTGTCAAAGAGGAGACGCCAAAACAACAGCGACGAGCGCACGAAAAAGAAACCAAGGGTGGGTTCCTCAGAGAAGAAGGAGGCATCCCCATCGGTCTTCCAACGCTTGGGAGGAGTTCACTCAGACTCTATAGGAAAAGGAAAAGGTGCAGCTAGTCATTCTGCTTTCGGAGCAGCGTATACTCCAGTTCATTCTGCTCATGTAGCAGCTCAGTTCCCAAACCATTCTGTCCGTAGGATAGCATTGGCAAGTGGAAAGAACAAGAAAGAAGGGTTGATGGTTAATACCAACCCTTCGAGGTCCATATGAGGATATTGAGTTGGAACTGTCAGGGATTGGGGAATACCCCTACAGTTCGACATCTACAGGGTTTGCATGGTCAGCATTACCCTGAGATAATATTTCTCAGTGAGACCAAAAGTAGAAGAAGATACATGGAGACAATTGTGGAGAAGTTAAGATGTCACGGGCTAGTGACTGTCGATGCGATAGGAAAAAGTGGTGGTTTGGCTTTGATGTGGAAGAATTCGTGCTCTGTGGAGGTCTTACAAGCCAACAAGAGAATCATAGATGTGAAGGTGGTGTGGCAGGGTCAGAGCTTCTATTTGACCTGCGTTTATGGTGACCCGGTGAAAAGTATGAGGAGCGAGGTCTGGGAGAGGATTGCAAGGATAGCAACAGAGAGGAATGGAGCCTGGTTGCTGACAAGGGACTTCAACGAAACGATAGATCAATCTGAGAAGCAAGGAGGAGCAGAACGCGACACTCGGGACGGTCAGGAATTCAAGCAGCTGCTTCTTAGTTGGGGCCTATGGGACATTTTACATAAAGGAAATCCTTTATCTTGGGCGGGTAGAAGAACTAGTGGTCTTGTCCAGTGTCGTCTAGACCGGTCTCTTGCAAATCAGGAATGGCTGGGATTGTATCCTCAAGCAACAACCTTTTATTTACAAAGAGTTTTCTCAGACCACAGTCCAATTCTTACATCTGTGAATGGTTTCCAAAAGAGAATAAGAAGCAATTTCAAATATGACCATCGATGTGTTAAGAGAGATGGATTTGTCGCGACAATGGATAGAAGTTGGAAGAGCCTGGGGACTGGGCAAGTCAGAATTATGGACAGAATCGCTGGATGCAGAAGAGCCATATCCGAATGGAAAAGACAAGCGAAACCTAATTCGGCTCTGAGGATCCAGGAGCTGCACTTCAAGATTGATGAAGCATCCATACATGACCATTTTGAGAAGGAAGAACTAGATATCCTTAAGAAGGAGCTGAACGAGGAGTACATCAATGAGGAAGAGTTCTGGATGCACCAAAGTAGGCTAAACTGGTTACGGTCAGGTGATAAAAATACGAAATTCTTTCACGCAATCACTAAGAACAGGCGAGTTCAGATCAAAATCAAGAGCCTTCTGGACGAGGATGGAAGAGAGTGGTTCGCAGAGAAAGATCTCGGTCGTATGGCAGAGAGTTACTTTAAAACTCTTTTTACATCCAAAGATGTGGGCATAAATCTCGAGGAATGGAAAGAAATGCATGTACTGCTTTCTCCTTCCCAGAATGAGCTTTTGATGAAACCAGTGACGAGAGAGGAAGTGAAGAAGGCGGTATTTGATATTAACCCAAACAAATGTTCGGGTCCGAATGGGATGTCTGGCCATTTCTTCCAACAGTTTTGGGAATCGAGTGGAGAGGAGCTAACAGGAATGGTGCAACGTTTCTTTGAAACATGAGTATTGGAAGAAGGCATGAACAATACCAACATATGCTTGATACTGAAGACTCTGAATGCCAAGAAGATGAGTGAATATAGGCCCATAAGTTTATGCAATGTGGTCTACAAGATTATCTCCAAATTCATGGCTCGAAGACTGAAGAAGGTTCTGCCGAGTATCATCTCAGAGACTCAGTCGGCCTTTGTAGAAGGGAGGTTCATATCTGATAATATCCTTGTGGCGCATGAACTCCTACACGCTTTAAATTCAGATAATAAGTGCTCTGAGGAGTTCATTGCCATCAAGACTGATATCTCCAAGGCGTATGATCGAGTTAAGTGGTCATTCCTAGACAAAGAAATGCAGATGATTGGATTTTCTGTGGCTTGGCGAGGCCTCATTATGAGCACAGTCTCATCGGTTAGATATCAGGTGCTGATCAACAGGGATCCCTACGGCAACATCAGTCCTAAGAGGGGCTTGAGACAGGGAGATCCACTGTCCCCTTATCTCTTTGTAATACGTACGGAGGTGCTGGTTCAGATGCTGAGACTGGCTGAGCAGAAACGACATATCTCTGGACTCCGAGTAGCAAGAAGAGCACCCCCGGTATCCCACTTACTGTTTGCTGATGATAGCATAATCTACTGCAAGAGTTTGGAAGAAGAGCTAAATAAGATTGTGCAACTCCTGCATAGGTATAGTCTAGTCTCGGGTCAGAGGATTAACTATCAGAAGTCAAGTATTTACTTTGGTAAAATCATCCCACGAGCCAGAAGAGAAGAGATCAAAGAGAAGCTCGGCATTGAAAGTACTGGAGGAGAAGGCTTTTACCTGGGATTACCAGAATCATTTAGGGGCTCCAAGGTCTCCATACTGATGAGCTACCTAAAGGAGAATTTGAGCAAGAGACTCCACGGGTGGCATACGAGGTATCTTTCTCCTGGAGGAAAAGAGGTGTTGCTAAAAGCGGTGGCGATGGCACTCCCCACATATACAATGGCTTGTTTTTTGCTCCCCAAAACGATATGCAAGCAGATTATGTCCTTGATGTCTGAATTTTGGTGGCGTAATAATTTGGAGTTCAAAGGTATGCACTGGAAAAGCTGGGACAGCCTTTGCAAGCCGAAAGCGAGCGGTGGCTTGGGCTTTAAAGACCTAAAGGCTTTCAATTTAGTCTTGCTGGGTAAACAACTATGGAGAATGCTAAAAAAATAAGGAGTCCCTGATGACAAAGATCTTTAAGAGCAGATACTTTAGAGATTCTGACCCCCTCAATGCTCCACTCGGTTCCCGCCCATCATATGCATGGAGAAGTATTCATGCAGCCCAGAAACTCGTCCAACAGGGGGCCCGAGTCATCATTGGGAACGGAAGGGAGACAAAGGTCTGGCGTTACAGATGGATAGGAAAACAGCCAGCTACAATGATCACGTCAATGAGATTGATGGAGGAAGAAAACCGAAGGAGAATTCCGGATGACCTGAGAGTCTGTGAGCTGATTAGTGGAAATGGAAGAGAATGGAACCAAGAACTGCTGGATAGGCTTTTTACTGCGGAGACTCGCGAGCAGATTAAGAGAATTCAACCAGCAGGAGGCAATAGTGCAGACACGTAC
This sequence comes from Brassica juncea, assembly GCA_018703725.1. Taxonomy (NCBI): domain Eukaryota; kingdom Viridiplantae; phylum Streptophyta; class Magnoliopsida; order Brassicales; family Brassicaceae; genus Brassica; species Brassica juncea. The sequence goes on along the minus strand of CM031935.1, from coordinate 40,842,856 downwards.
TCTTGGGAATATACGAAATCAGGGCATTACATAGTGAAGTCTGCGTATTGGGTCCAAACGGAAGTGTTGTCATGCGATAAAGAGAGGCAAGAAGTGCTACAGCCAAGCTTAGATGCCCTATATCAACGGGTTTGGAGCCTAAATATCAGCCCAAAGGTCAAGCACTTCCTGTGGCGGTGTCTTAACAACGCTCTACCAATAGCAGAGAATATGGTCCATAGACATATTGCTAAGGACAGACAATGCAACAGGTGTGGAGACACAGATGAAAGCACCAATCATCTCTTATTCCAGTGTCACTATGCTCGCCGGCTGTGGGCAGAGGCAAACGTTCATACTCCACCACCAGGTACCTGGGCAGATTCTCTTTATACAAACATCCATTGAGTCTTAAATCTGAAAAAGAGTATTCAAAGGATCAAGTAGAGGAAAATCTGGTACCATGGATTCTATGGAGATTGTGGAAGAATAGGAATGAGCTTTTATTCAGAGGGAATGAGTATGAAGTCTCTGCAACAGTGGAGAAGGCATGGGAAGACGTTAATGAATGGTATTGTAGAGAGGAGGCTAAAGTCGAGGTGGTTAAAACAGCCGCAACAGAGAGACCGGATCGGAAGTGGATAGCACCAAACCCCACGTGGCTAAAGTGTAATACGGATGGCTCCTGGGACAAGGAGACGGAACAGGGTGGTGCAGGTTGGATCGTGAGAGATCATTCTGGTGCTCTACTGTGGGCAGGTGCTAAGAGACTAACAAGATTAGGACCGGTCCTGGATTCAGAAGCGGAGGCGCTCAGATGGGCTATCTACACGATGAATGGGTTCGGTTATAAAAAAGTAATCTTTGAAACAGATTCTCTTGCGCTGAAAAAGATGATCAAAGGAGAGGAGGAGATCTGGCCAAGAATGCAACCCATAATCCAGGATATCCAATCCTCAATGTCTGGCACAATGAATATGAAGTGGTTTACTACCCGAGGAGTGGTAACAAAGTTGCCGATAGAATAGCGAAGGAGATTACTATGTTTACGTTCTTTGTCCCTAAATTGTATTCTATTGTGCATGTATGGTTGAGATCTTGTATGGAGGCTGAGAAGCTATCTGTAACAAACTGAGTTGGAGGAATGAATATTAGTTGTTGAGTTAAAAAAAAAAAAAGTTTTGGACTTGTTCAGATTACCGGATTGAATCGTGCACGAATATTGGATGTATACATCACGTAATCTAGGTTGACAAATCTTCTCATGATATATGTGTTGATCGAAGTGTGACATAGATCATCTGATGTTGAGCTTAACCGGGTTGGTCAAGCTGATCGTGCATTTAATCAATTCGAATCGTTTTGGTTTAATTGTTCATTCTACCCTTGGCTTTAAAATGCATTAGTTTACTCTGGATCTATATAAGAACCAAAAGGATTAAAGTTGAGGAGTGAGTTAGATTCAAGAGGCTGAGAGATTGATTCATTGTCTCTTTGACAAAGCTCTTGAGTAAATCCTATGATAGTGAATAGCATGAAGAATAAATACATTCTATCATATTACCAAGATTGTGACAACAAGTATCCATCATCATCGTACAGGTTCTTCTTTATTACATTAATGTTCTGGGGGTCAAGAGTTTTGGAGCAGATTGTCGAAGTAAAGGTTTAAGACGTATCTAGCGGCGGAGAGAACATCGAGGCGTCTCTCACTAGGCTCGTACTTACCTTTCCGCAGCTGATACCGATGAGTTACCGCCGAGATTGTGTACGTTTGACCTTCTATCATTACGTTCTCGCCGCACTGAAGATTCTGCAAAAACCACAGCTTTTTTCACATCAAAATCAAATTAATTTGACGAGATTCTCAGTGCAAAGAAGAAGAAGAAGAAGACAGACATGAGGAAGGCAACGAACGCCTAGAGACTTAGGTGGGGGAGTGATTTCAATGACTTTATAAGGAGAAATGCTTTGATCTCTTCCTTTCTCTTTCTTTCTGCAATCTATCTTCAACCTCCTCCTCTTCTCTACCTGCACATCTCCATTTTTTTGAAAAAATAACCCCTAATAATCAGAAAGACAATTAAAAAACAAGATTAATTGCGATGCAATTCGCTCCAAAAATCGTTACTTTTCCGATACAGACGATGTTAGATGCAAGTGTTGCCATCTCCAGTTATCTGTTTCTCAAACCCAGAAAATGCTGCTAATGAAACAGAGATAAGAAAATGAGCGAGATAGAGAGAGAATAAAAACGTTGATGAAAAGCGATTGGCTTGCTGAAATTTCCGGGGAAAAATGAAGTTTTCTCTGAATAGCGAAATGATACACGAAAAAGAGAAGAATCAAACAATTGAGGAAGATGATTTGACCACCAGATATTTTTGGTTGATTTGTGGTTCTCACTTGAGGAAGAAGTAGACGATAATCAAACCTTCGGATCGTCTTAGAAGGTTCTTGATCAAAAAATACGCAACGGTACAAACAAACGTCTGACTGGTAAGGTTGGAATCAGAACTCGAAAGCCATGATACAAAAAGCTAAATCTAGTTACCACAAAGTCTTATTCTAAGCAAAAAGAATAATCTGGCAATTATCTATAATGTATTAAAACTAATCTCTGGGAATCAAACCCTCCTCTCCCATCATCATACAGTATTACTCTCTAGCTATCATTCTTGATAACCATACATGACAGAAACAAACAAGAAGAAGAATGAAAGCTTTATGGAACTTTCTACCTTCCATAAGGATGGTACCGTCCCGAACCTCCATATCCTCCTCTACTTCCTCCTCCACCACTGGGGTAACCTCCGCCGCCGCCACCACCAGGGTAACCTCCTCCGCCTCCAACTCCAGTACCACCCATGTCATACCCACCACTGCCTCTATAGCCTCCTCCACCACCATACCCACCACTCCCGTATCCACCTCCATAACTCCCACTTGGTCCACCATAACCACCTGCTGGCTCACCGTACGGCCCGCCATACATATCACCAGGTCCACCACCGTAACCTCCTCCTCCTCCACCTCCCATGCCGTAACCACCTCTGTTGTAACCACCACCGCCTCCTCCTCCATAACGACCAGAGTACCCAAGTGGAGGTTCTCCTCCTCTATAAGGTCCAACACCACCACCATATCCACCGCCGCCATACCCACCAAACTCTCCTCCGTAACCTCCATAGCCAGACCGGCCACCTCCATATCCGCCACCAGATTTGTAAGGACCATCTGGACCACCATATCCACCGCCGGGTCCTCCACCATAACCATCTCCATAACCCCCGCCAAAGTTAGAGCGTGAGTCACCAAACCGCCTTGAAGGGGTTGTTACCGAGTTTGGTTTCTTCGGCTCTGCCTTCTTTATCTCTACCTATATAATAAGACAATAAAACAATGTAAGAGGGAGATGTGAGTGTTCTGATTTAGCTACAGAAGCCTTAGAATCTCAACAATATTTTGATACCTGAGTCCCTGCTAGCTCAATTCTGTTCCCTTTTGCCAAGAGAAGATCAACCATGTCTTCACTTTCATATGTAACAAACCCAAACCCACGCGATCTTCCAGTTGCGTGATCACGCATGATCTGGTGTTCCTTCAGCTCTCCAAATTGCATAAAGAACTCCTTGAACTCATCTACACAAATTCCATTTACCAGATGAGTTCCTTCACAGATAGACATAATCATGAAATGAACATATTATGATAAAAAAAAAGCCTAGAGTCCTACCATCATCAACAGTTGAAGGAATTCCACCAACAAATATCTTCTTGGTTTTGATCTCGTTGGAGCTCATGGATCCTCTCGGTATCGTCCGCTTAATCTCAACCTGAAGAGCCAAAAAAGAAGAAGCAAACGTTATTTCACTTTCAGACACAACTTAAGAAGACAGACTTAAGCTTGTGAGCTCAATATTAACCTGCTTCCCGTTTATAATGTGATTTTCCTGGATAAGTTTGTCGACCACAGAGGAATCAGCATAAGTAACAAACCCAAACCCTCGGGGCTGTCCAGTTTTCCTATCCTTCATAATCACAGAATCTGTAATCTCCCCATACTTCTCAAAATGCTTGACGAATTCAGCTGCACAAGCAGATTAAAAAAAAACAGAGTTATAAAGCATAGAACTTTAACCCAATAACGAGAGAGCTAACCTCTTTAACAAAAGTGGCAAACCAGACACAAGAGCTAACCTGAAGTTGTCTCTCTGGCTAAACCTCCAACAAATATCTTTCTACAAATTCCACAAAACATCGTATAAGTCCACTAATTCACTAGGTATAAACGAAGACGCTAACAAGCCCTTGATATCCACTCCAGATTTTCTCTAGGGTAAACGAAGAACTTAGCCCTATTTTCACCAATCAGTAAGTATAATAAAGTTCAAATCTTTTCTACTTTCCTATCTGTAACAGAGACGCTAACAAGCCCTTGATATCACAGAATCAAGCGAGAAATTTAAGTGAATTTGATGCTCATTCTCTTATTCTCGATCGCAATTTGATAGTCAATCCCTAATTCTTGAATCTAGGGACTTTTGCGAAAACTTACCCAGCACTATCGATGCCACCGCCAGATTGAGGCTGAGATTTGTCGTCATCGTCCTCAACATCTTCGGATGGTTTCACTTCGTGGTTCTCCTCATCCACGACTGTTTCCGTTCCATAAGAGTCCATCCCGAAAAAAATCGAAACCCTAGAGACCTTCGAGGCGAAGAAGAAGAAGAAAGAAGAGGCAGCCGCCTAAAAGCCGTGTAACGCAGTAAGCGAGCCCTAGAAACCCTTTAGAGGAGAGAGGATAGACAATTCTTATTATACTCCGCGTACCACTTGATCTCGTGTTTTTTAATTTATAATGGATGAATCTTAGAGCATAATTAACCCAAGAAACCCATTATAAATTTAAAAAAAATAACATGAGATCAAGTGCTATTAGGTTTTTTAATGATCAATTAAGTAATAAATTGTAGCTAAGAACCTTAGTTAAAAATCACCTTATTTTTATGTTTCAATGGTAGTTTCTTAATTAGGATTTTTTTTTTTAAAGATAAAATCTATTTATTAAATAAAATATAGTAAAAGATAACATTTTAAACATAGATTTTAAAATAAAAACATAAAAACAAGGTTAATAAAATAAACGAGAAGAATTTGAAAAAAACATCCGAGCTCAGTTGTTGTCTGTATCACGTCCAAATTTACTCCATAAATGTTCAACCAAATCAGCTTTCAATTGTTGATGCATTTGTCTATCACGAATTCTAATTCGAACACCCATCATATTTGCGATATTTGAAGGCATATATGTAGAATATGTGAGATCCACATGTGAACTTCCGTTGTCTTCTCCTTGTTGGAACTCTGAAACATCAAACTGAGTGTATCCATCTCGTTCGTCTTCTACTATCATATTAAGGAGTATGATACATGCTCTCATTATCTTCCCAAATTTGACTTTATCCAAAAAAAGTGCTGGATTTTTAACAATTGCAAAACGAGCTTGCAAGACTCCAAAAGCACGATCGACATCTTTTCGGACAGCTTCTTGATGTTGAGCAAATAAAACCACTTTCAGTCCTTGTGGTATTGGAATAGATTTGATAAAAGTTGCCAATTTAGGATAAATACCGTCGGTGAGATAGTAAGCCAAATGATACTCTCTTCCATTGACAGAGAAAGTGACTTGCGGAGCTTGGCCTTTTATTATGTCATCAAAAACAGGTGAGCGATCAAGAACATTGATATCATTTAAGGTACCTGGAGGTCCAAAAAACGCATGCCATATCCATAGATCATACGAAGCAACCGCCTCTAAAACAATTGTCGATTTTGCTGAACCACGTGAATATTGACCTTTCCAAGCGGTGGGACAATTCTTCCACTCCCAATGCATACAATCGATGATTCCTATCATCCCGGGAAATCCACGATGCTCACCAATATCAAGTAGACGTTGAAGATCAGCCGGTGTTGGTCTTCTTAAGTACTCATAGCCGAATAAATATATGATTCTTTGATGAAGGACTTCTCAAGGGTCCAATCAAATGTTGTAGTATAAAAGATTGTCGAACCAATCCTAGGTGATTTTAATGCAAAGGGAATGAAAGTCTATGCTTAATCTAAGTGCAATCAATAGAATGGAGTGACACTACAAGAAATATGAGTATTGATAGCAGTTCGCAGTATCACAAATTCACGAACTACTACCAAAAATGTTAAAAATCAGATCCTAACACTATAGTAGCATTAAATCAAAGCTATGCAGAATTTTCATTGGGAAACTAAAAACCCACTTTAGACCAATTTTTTTCAGTAACACTTTAAACCGGACATATAAGGAAATTTTTGTTTTTGACGATAAAACTTTTTGTTTCTGGGAGAATTTTTTTTTTTTTTTGGTAAGTCTCATCTCTCTCTCAACAAAAGAATTCATTCATTTTGGTCTAGAAAAAAAATCTTTTTTTTTTCACTCGATGTATTTGATCTCAAACCCAGACTCTTATCCGCAATCCGGCGAGTTTCCCCACCTATTCCGTTCTCAATCCAGCGACGCTTCTATCCTCTCTGCTTCTGCGAAACCCTAGATGTTGGAGGGGAAGAAGACCTGCTACTCTTCAATGGCGGAGGAGGATATAAGTTCATCAGGGAGCTTCTTGCTAACTCTGAGATGGAAGACTATAAACCTGAGGCTTAGCGGTGAGGACCGAGAATCTGGTGGTGAGATTGTAAACGCAGGGCTTAGCGGTGAGTACGGCGAGATCGGCGACGCACAGTGGCGAACGATCGCTTATGAATCTGCGTCCTCGTTTGCGCTTTGGAGAGTAGGAGAAACTCAATTTCGAGTTTGACTAAGATGGATATGAGTCCTTCTCTGTATCAGACTGAGTGTTTCTATCACTGATTTTTCAATTGGAAGTTTTGTTCTTTATTACAGTGAATTGTGTTGTGGCAGGTGGGAGTACGTGATGGAACACAGCAAGGATTGTGCAGTGTTTGATTGATGAAGCGTGATGTTTTCAGTTACTTGGAGCCTCTTGCAGTTTCTCTGGTTAAAGAACCGTCACTTGTTCAACTACTCATGTCGTCTTCATATTCTGGATTGGGCACTTCCAGCTTGAAACAAGTAAAGACTCAGCTTGTTTGTCATTTTATTTTGATTTTGTATTGCTTCTCGTTGTATTGGTTGACACTCTGAGGAAAAATCCAATGAGTTTCTAAAAACAGCAGATTACTTAGCAAGATTTTCTTTGATGAAGGATGCACAAGAGATCGACTAACTTATGTGCTATCTCATAAACTTGTGCTCTACTATGATTACTTCACTGTTGTTAGTTTTAGAGTTTGAAAAGATTATATTGTGATATGATTTGCGTAGTTATCGTTTGCAGGTTACTTGAGTTTGGTAAAAGTCACTAGAGAGTAGAAGCTTGGAAATAGATAAAGATAAATCTCCAGCACCTTGTGGAGGTCATCTCCCGCCTCCATCTCATGTAGTTGATGCTAAGAATTCCATGTCTGCTGCTAAACTTTCAAATCAGATGATGAAAAGGCAGATTCTGATTCTTTGTCAAATGATGGAATAGAATTTTGCGTGATGTTCAACCTGATTTGATGGATACGCTGATTCTCCACATTGTTAATACCAATCTAATATGTATTGCTGTTTCCTCTGACCTGAATTATTTTAGAATGGCTGTAAAGTTATTTGTGGAACTCAAAATGATATCATCATGTTGTATTCGTGTTTACTGCAGTTGATGTTGATAAACAGTTTGGATAGCTATACCAAGAATAGCAACAGCTCCTGAGAAGACCAAGTAACCGTGTTCATGATGAGTTATGTGCAGGCTCCAAAAACCTCACGAGATAAGATGGCTACTGAGCTTTAAGACAGAGAAAATACTTGCAAATCAGATGATGAAAAGCCAAAGTTTTGTCCATTTGTTCTGATTTGTTGTTGATCCTTACCTGCAAATTCGTAAGGGTTGTCTGTATCTGGAGGTAATTTGTTAAAGCTTGTTGAGGCATTGGTTTGCAGCGAGAGAAGCTATGAAATTGAACATGGTTTTGTACTCTTGTGATACTTTGCAGTCTCTGCAACTTAATATCAAGTTTAAATTCTATTAATCTTATTGCAATATAAATTATCAACTTGGTCTTATGATTTACTTGTGTTCTATTAGAATAATTTATATTTATTAATCTTATTGCAATACACAATATCAAGGTTATGTTTAAAAATTAGAGTATCATTTATATTTATAAAGTTAATGATATTTTTATTTCTCAATCCTCCAAAACTCCATAACACTGAACTTTTAAAACAATCTCTATAACTCAAATATTTGTATTTTGTAAATTTTTTTTTTAAATATATATATATATATATATATATATATATCAAACCCTAAATATGTTTTATACCCTAAACATAAACTTTAAAATTCAATATTTTCATAATATAACTTCGATCTTAAATTTAAATTCAAAATTGAATCATTTTAGTAATATAATCTCAAATTTAAATTCTAAACCTCAGACACTAAATCTAAAAATCTATACCCTAAATCTAACCCTAAACTTAAACCTTGCATCCAAAGTCATAAATCTAATCTTTTCAATCTTGTAAAATATTAAATCTTAGATTTTAATATCATAAAACATTAAATATTGACCTATATCATAAAACATTAACCTACACTATCAAAATCTATACCCTAAACTCTCTTTCATCATAAGCTATAATTCTATTTCATATAACCCAAACATCAATAACAAATTTTAATTTTTAAATTCAAAGCTAAAATTAAATTTAAGATTTTTAAATTGTGAGACCTAATTCTTTGATTTTTTTTCTCAAAAGAATTTTTGTGCATTAAAATTCACAACTACTTATTTTGTGTATTAAAACAAAAATAGAATAAGAAATAGTTACAAAAGATATGATTGGTCAAAATAAAGCAACCAATAACGTGCAAGCACTAGGATTGCACTACTTTTTAATAATAACCGTTGATTAAACTACATCTAATGGACAGAAATGCATCGAAAAGATGTGTTTGTCTCTCTCTCATCTCAACCGCGTATCCTCTGATTCTTTTCTTTCACTTTCACTTTCTCCGCCTGTCTATATTCTTCTCCATCCTGTAAACAAAATCTCTCTCAACCGCCACCATCCCCGTAACCATAAACGAATCTGTATCTTAAATGAATATGTATCCTAGACCATCACGGCGTCGTTTGGAAGAGACCACACGAGAGAGACGACTACAGCGATGCAGCCGAAGAAGACCATGTCGAAGGATGAGGGGAAGGAGAGGTGAATCACGTTATAGCTCCACCAAGTCACCTCCTAGATTCTGAGATACCAAAAAACCTAAATCAGAAACAGATCCAGGGTTGTTCGTTGCAGTTACTTGGTATGTCATCTCCTTTAGATCCGGTCTGATTTGTTCGTGCGACGTTCTCAACAACCACCACCGGTAAATCCTTAGATTCTGGGGCCTCTCTCTTTCTCTCTTTCTATGAATCTGATTCTTTTTGTTCTTGGTAAAGTGGTGGTGGTGACAGAGCTTGTGGTCATGACCGTAGAAGGCTTCGAGCAATGGAGGCGTTTGCGAGCAGCAGCGGCGGTCGTGAGCAGACGAGGAAACACCTGAGCGGAGGAGGCAGCAGTGCTCGTGAGCAGAGGAGGCGGAGTAGACCACCGGAGGCCTAGGAGCTTGATGGGTGGACGCGGCTTAGGTCTAGTTTCTGATTAATTAGGTTATACTTAATTAGGTTTCGGTTTAATGTGTTTCAGTTTTGGTTTAGTGTTTTTATGGTTTAACATGTAAATAAAATTGTAAATCAATATTAATTAATAAATAAAATTTTAATTTTAATTTTAATTATTTATTTTTATTCTATTTAAATTATAATGTTGATTAATTGTGAATTATAAAACACGCAATATAGGTCATATCCAATATCATATAAATTATGATATAGCATTATATATATGTCATTATAAAATATTTTACAGCATTAAAACTAAGTTATGAAAAAATAAATCACAGCACGGATCAGATGCTATTAAAATAGTATCACGTAGCATTTGATTAGTGCTATAGTATCTCAATATGTCATAGCACATAGAAAAACGCTATTGTAGAAGGAGGGTCTATTATAGCTGCGGCTGTCACGGCGTTCTTCGAAACGCTACGAAAATGATATGATAGCGTTTTTCGAGTGCTACTAATGCCGATATTTCTTGTAGTGTGAAGTGAACTAAAACTAAACTAAAATGCAATACACTAATGATCTCTCTTTCAATATGAAGCAATATGACTCATTGGGCAAGAGAATTGATCTTGGGTGATCAAGTTTCAATCTAAAGATGGCAGCAACATTCAATCTATCAACCTTAAGCCTAAACACAATCCTAAGCAAGCTCTATGGTCAAGATGAATGCTCATTCACTAACATATCTCAAGCATCAAATGGTCATTGGTTGAATAATACGAAAGCAATCATTAAGAACAAGTCCATTAGCTATCTTAACACCTTTAACAACAAATCTCTTTGGTAAAGAATTTTAAAAGCATTGAAGAGTTGGTTCAGGCATTTCATAGAATACCTTTCGGACATGAAATGCCTATAGCTCTATTTTGAAGAGGCCAACTCCAAAATAGCAATAAGAACACTCAATCAAGCAAGGAAAAGATAGATCTACACCAAAACACCTTAGATCTACACCTAATCACCCTAAATCTCCCAAGCCCATGAATCCTAAGATGATCTACTCTCTAATAGACATGATTTCCCTTAAACCCATGATGAATTCAAGGTTAACCATGATTAGAGAGCAACAGATGCTCAAGAACACAAGAATAAAAGAAGAAAAAGGATCCAAGATCCAAACTTTATTCAAGATCCAAATGCGTTTTTGAGAGAAAAAGAGACAAGTCCCAAATTGGGAGATATAAGAGTATTTATACAAGGCTTAGAAGCCCTAAAAACATCATAGAAAAATACTAAAAGGTCCCTGGGGTCAATTAGGCTTCAACCAATAGGAAAAGAGGGTGATTTTTGGTCAGGGGTTGAGCAAATGGCCCAACCCGGTCCAACCAACCCGGACCAGCCTTGTTCTGGCCGTCCAGCCGTCCAGCCGTCCCGGACCAGCCTACCCGGTCCTGCCTTGTCCATCTCAAGCTTCTCCCAACCGGGTAGCTCATCCCGGACCAGCCTACCCGGTCCTGCCTCCCCGGCCTGGTCGTCCAGCGTTCCGACCGGGTGCTCGAACCCTGACTGATCTACCCGGCCAGCTTGATATGCTTCAAGTGAACTGATCATAACTTCTCCAATACAGCTCCAAATGACTTGAAACCACTTCCATTGGAAAGCTAGCACAATTTTATGTGTCTCCACAAAATCTTAGCATCAGAAAACATCTCTAAGGCCTCCGTCCATGCTCATATTTGTCTTGACCAGATCATGGATTGACTTCTCTTTTCATGGCCAAACTTGATTCTTCACCTCTTTTTGGGCCATAAGGCTTCCAAACACCTCAAATCACATCAAAGCATACTCCAACACCTGATAAGGACAAATGAATGCAAAATGGACCTAAAGATGCCTAATGCCTAACTTATATGATCAAAATGCATGAGATATGGATGCTAAAAACATGTAAATATGCAAGATATCATTCCTTCCACAAAATGTTCCACACATGACCGAGTAGTATTTGCACCGAGTCGGAGGTATTCATCAACAGCATCAGCCGCAGTACCATATGCCAAGACATGAATGGCTGCTGTACACTTCTGAAGTGGAGGGAGACTAAGCCTTCCGAGAGCATCTGCCTTTTGTCAAAAGAATTCAACTTCATTGGAGAGTCGATCAACAATATGCGTGAACAATGTCTTGTTCATTCTAAATCGTCGTCGGAATAGATTTTCAGGATATGTTGGGGTTTAAATAAAATAATCATTCCATAAACGTACATCGCCTTGTTCAGGATTTCTTTCGATATTAACTCTTTTTTTCCTTCTTTTCCTTCATTCTTCTTGATCACCATAATCAATGGAAAAATTCTCGAATGTTTGATCAAAATGTTGATCAAAATATTTATCAAAATTTCTTTCCATCATCTACTCCCTCAAAAGTGTTATGAGTAGAAGATGCTATATATGTGATTAAAATGTAGAAAGTGTTTTTGATTTTTTTTCTGAATAATATTTGTGATCAAAGAAAGTGTTTTTTGATAACTTTGTGAAGATGAAGAATGGAAGGACAGACTTATAGAAACGGAGAGAAGAATGTGACTTATAGAAAAGGAGAGAAGAATGCTTGGTGAATAAAAATACTTGTGACTTATAGAAAAGGGGAGAAGAATGCTTGGTGAATAAAAATCTTGTGACTTTCAACTACAATACTTGTGACTTATAGAAAAAGAGAGAAGTAAACTACAACTCATGCACACACACGAACAAACATACAACTCGTGACTTATACAGACTTGTGACTTGTGACTTATACAGACAAACATAACAACACAAGGACAACGTCATTGTGACTTGTGACATGAATAACCATCCTGTGACTTGAATCTAAATATTGTGACATGCAGAAAACTACAAAGGAAACCAATACTCGTGACTTCTCTTGCACACATACAGACAAACATAACAACTCATGCACACATACGGAGAACTCATTGTGACTTTCATATCATCTTGTGACTTCTCTTTCATCTTGTGACTTCTCTTGCATCTCTCGACTTCTCTTGCCTTTGTCTCTTTGCACACGAAAAGAGATACAATAAGCTGCTTAAAACAACTAGCTGACAAGGCACCATTCGTTAAGCAAATGAAACAGAAAAATGTTATACCATGCTTCAACAAGAACATAGAAACTCGTTTTCTAAATAAAACAGAGCATTTCACATAACCATTGAAACATAAAATTTGTAACATAGACCATATACACATAGTCTGAAGACACATAGACCAGAAACACATAAAACATAACCTGAAACAGAACATAAAACGGAACCTGAAACAGAACATGAAACAGAACATGAAAACCGAAGACACATCGACCAAAGACACTCGTTTTTTAACCCAACATCTGTGTAATTTTTTTCTTATTTAGAGCTTCTTCAACTTCAGATATGGGTTCTTTTTTGATATGAGACTCTCAAGCAGTCCCATCTTCGAAAGTCTTTCTTTCATTGCCAAGTCTTTCTCTTTAATTGACCACATGCTCTCAAACTGAGAGACAGCCTCGTGATCTACTATAGTGCTCTTACCAGATGCTCCTTTCGCTGCCTTAACACCAGGAGGACGTTTTGTAGTTGCTTGAGAGCTTCCTGATTGTGCTCCATCGTCACACCCTCTCTTCTTACCGCTTCCATCAATCATAGTAGTTGCAAATTCACACCATTTCTGGTCATTCCGCAGCTCCTCCCAAGCATGATGAAGGGTAAACCTCATCTTATGATCGTTGTAGAAGATTTTGTGTGCCAGTTTAACAACATCAGTCTCATTCTGGCCACTTGTTTTCTGTCTTGTTGCAGCCTCATAGGATCCACAAAATTTGCAAACAAGATCGTTAAGCTTCTGCTACCTTTGCTTACACTGAATTTCCTCTTGCTTTTCACCTCTTTCCACCTTTGGACTAGCTGCAAAGTAAGCTGCAATGTGTTTCCAGAAAGTATCTGCTTTCTGCTCATTTGCCTACAACAGGATCCTTGCTCATGTTTAACCATGCGCTAATGAGCACTACATCATCTGTGGGACTCCATTTCTTTCTTTCTCTGCGCTCTGTAGGTGAGTCTTCACAGAAGCTTGAAGTTTCAGTTGCTTGAGTACTAAACACAGGGAGTTGTGATGATCCGAGATCCCCACCATGTGAAAAACTCTCATAAGGAAGGGTTCAGGATGGACACTATCTTGTTGACAGTTCAAAAGATCAACAAAATTGGAGGGCTGATTATATGGATTCGGAGAATCCATATCCTAAAATGTCAGAGAAGAGAGAAAGAAGAAGAGATTTGTTTCAAGACAAATAAAGAAGAAAAGAAAGAGAGAAAGCACCGGTTTTAATAGATGAAAAGAGAAGAAGATCGTTGTAGATACGGGTCTTGTAATGGCTTAACTCTTTGAGTTGAGATGAGTAGACACATATCTAACATGCATTTATACTAAAACAAGCATTCATCACATCATATTCACTAACCACAACCTAACAAGCATTTATTAACCTAACTACTATCCAGACGAAAGCATTTAACAAAAAAGCAAGAAAATGATATCAAGTTTTACCTCACCGACGTTTCAAATTAAAGTTGTGGTTGCACAGCTTGCTCAGCTGGATCACTTGGTGTACATCCTCAACTTGCCACCAACTGTTGAGTTTAGAAACACCTGTTATGGTACAAGAAAAAAGATGATTAAAAATCACTTAAAAGACTCACACTTCCCTCTCGCTAAAAACTTAAAGAACATGACTACAAAAGAGTTAGATTGTCACCATTATGTCTGGTAGAGACGAAGCCAATGCAGAAAGATGTTCCTTGGCGTCATGTTGAATTGAAAACCATCATTAACACAAAGTATACACAGTCATAACCAATAAACACAGAAAGAGTAAAAGCTATCATCACCTAATTAAGGTAATCAGCATCCGAATCACCACAGTTATCAACGTTTCCTAAGATAAGAATCGAGAGAGTCGTCGTCGGTGGTGGGTGGGTTTTGATCGTTCTTCTGTCGGAGAACACGAGAGAAGACGGAGGAGTCGCCGTGACTTACCGACAGAGTCGTCCTCCGTTGTGGGTTTTGATCACTCTTCTGAGGGAGAACACAAGAGAAGACGGAGGAGACGCCGCAATGATGGAGAGAGTCGTCTTCGGTGGTGGGTTTCGATCGCTCTTCTTGACGGAGAACATGAGAGAAGACGGAGAAGACGCCGTCACTTTCCGACAGAGTCGTCGTCCGTGGTGGATTTTGATTGCTCGTCTGATGGAGAACACGGAGGAGACGCCGTGAGGACCGACAGAGTCGTCGATCGTCTCTGACGGAGAAGCCGAGAGAAGATGTGGTGGGTTTCGATTGCCACATGACGGAGAAGACGAGGGAACTAAAGAGAATCGAGAGAAAAAAAAAGAAAAGAAGAAAAGAAAAAAAAAAAGAAATAGAAATAGCTTTCTTTGTTGACACGTGATTCGAAAACCCTCTTTAAAATCGGTTCCCAAAATCTCCACTTAAGGATCAGTAACATTGTTTTTAACGAGTTTTGATTTAATTAAATCACCTATCATGTTTAAAAACCCTGTTAAGAAACTGGGATAATTATGGTCTTACCGTTGGATTGTACTTTAACAATTCAAGGACAAAAAGTAAAATTCCTGTCAAATTTTTCTTATCGTTTTTTTTGTAACATCGATTTTCATTTATGTTAAATGTGAAAGAACATAATCTTCATGAAGAAGATTAGTGAGTACAGGTGGTACATAATAATGAAAACATAATAATCCCATATTAGGAATTACAATTTTTTCTAATCTATCAGCTGGCTTATTTCTTTCTCTTGTGATCCAGTGAAAATTGATGTCTTGAAACTTCTGTGCCCACCATCTAATTTCGCGTGTCCAATTGTACATAGCAAAATTGAGACTTTTATTTTTAATGATATCTATAGCCTTCTTGCAGTCACTTTCAATGATGATCTTTGTAAAACCTTGAGTCCAACAAGGTTGGGTAGCCATTAGAATGGCTTGTAATTCACTCTCCAATGCTGTACCGACCTTTCGGCCTCTGCCTGTACTGCTCTCTTAAACTGACCATCCTCATTGCGGTAAAGCCAACCTGCATTAGCCTCTACATTCGCGTTATAAAATGATCCATCCACATTGCATTTTATTCTTCCTTGTGTTGGCAATCTCCAGATTCTTGATTCATCAGATCTCTGATTCTGTCTCTGTGGTTGTGAGCTTCCCCTTTCTATATTGAAGTCAACTTCTTTCCATTCTTGCGCATCATTTTTTGCATATCTCAATACATTCCTCCAATGTATATTTTTATTCTGAAATAAGAGTTTATTCCTGCTCTTCCATAGATCCCATAAAATCCAGATGGGAAGGTTTTGGAAGTGAGACAGCCTAGACGAAGAAACAAATTCAAAACAAGCTTGTACCTTGTCTTCAAATGTTGCATTAGGGTTGTTAAAAGCAGTAGTTGCAACTCCTGATGCTCTCCAAATCTGTTTCGCATAGGGGCAGTCAAAAAATAAATGTTCTTCTGTTTCATCATATAAGAAACATCTCTTACATACTGCATCACTAGTAATATGTCTTCTTCTGAGGTTGCTTCCCATAGCTAGACTTCTTGACAAAAGTCTCCATAGAAAATGTTGCACCCTTGATGGAGTTTTCGATTTCCATATTCTTTGCTTTAAGTTCACACTTCCATAAGTTGGTGGGATGAAGTCTTGATCAGGTAGATGAGTTGCTAGCCAGTACCCAGACTTAACTGTGTAGATTCCATCTTCGTTATAATGTCATCCAAGCAGATTTTGTTGTGCTCAGTGATATGTCATATTGTGATCAGTGGCTTTAAATCCTATGTAGACGCATTCTAAATGAATGAATAAATAAACGACAATTTAAAACATATCTATATTTCATAAGGGACCATTATGTAAATATCTCTTTCCTTTTTCTTTTTTCAGTATTTCTCTCTTTGTCAAAGTAAATCGTGAAAACTCTAGGATATTTGACAACTATTATATACTCATTCAATACTTCATTTATTAGAAATTTTATATTTTATATTAAGTGAATCTCCCTTTTTAGATGTTTTAGTTTTTGTTATTTTAACTTCTTTAACATCAAATTTCCTATTTTTGTAATTTAAAGGATATTAGAAAATTCCTTTTTATACATTGTGAACTTTTAGATGATTTTTTTGTTACTTTTACTGTTTTAACATTAGATTACTATTTTATTTTGTATAAAATGTATTTTACATTTATTATACCTAAGAAAACAATAACGTTTTGTTAATATTACGAGTTTACTTTTGATTTTCTATTTTACTATAACAATTAACATTTTTACGCAAGTTGTAAAATGTTACTATTTATTTTGTTAGTTTAAGTTATTATATGGAATATTAATTTTGTTTTTAATATAATTGGAAATATCAATATTTTCTATAAATAAACTAATATAATGATGTGTCATAATATGTTTAGTCGTTTTAAATCCTACGTGGACGCTCTCAATGGCTTATAAGTTATAACTTTAATTTTTATAGATTTTATTAAAATATATAAACACGATAATAATGAGACTAAATTCTAGAAAATAATCTCAGTACTGATCGTGGCATACACTCATGGCAGGTACCTTTCACTCTATTGGTACGAGTCCATTATAAAACTTAAAGCTACAAGAATAGCATAAAAATAACTTTATGGACTCGTCCTTATCAATTAGAACCAAATCATCCATACATCTGGTCTTACAAACGAAGCAAAT
Source organism: Brassica juncea (assembly GCA_018703725.1). NCBI lineage: Eukaryota > Viridiplantae > Streptophyta > Magnoliopsida > Brassicales > Brassicaceae > Brassica > Brassica juncea. The sequence goes on along the minus strand of CM031935.1, from coordinate 40,825,344 downwards.
CGGCCGAGAGAGACGAGTGTTAAGAACGAAGGCTATTTGGCCCAGGTCACCAACTGTTGAACTGTATCCAGGTCTTGAAAGTATTAAATTTTGAAATACACATTTAGTATGAAGAGTGGAGTCACAATCATTGCATTTGTAAAACCAATTCTTTGAATTTATTAATTCTTCGCATATCCCGCACCAACATGTAGAACTCACAGTTTTCTCACCGTACTGTATGGACAGAGGATGGTCATCGTATGTGTGTCTAACCGATGTGGGTAGAGTAACGCATTTGAAGCATAAATATAACCCGCCACAGTCATCATTACCCTTGCAATGTAGTAAAAAACGCCAACCACTCAAGTCACAACCTCCACATCTCACGTCTTCTGGATCGTTATCATAAAATACCAACCTATGTGGATGGCTTTCATGTTTCAATGGAATAGGAACTGAAGCACATCGTACATCAATACTAATTGTATTGTCACTATTAGAATACGAGAAACCGTTACAATAACGGTGACAGACGTAACAGAAAAAATGGTTTATGCTTTTGGGGGACAACGTAAGTTTTTCGTAGATAAGAAAGAACCATTTACTACGAGGGAGGATAGCACATGTATCATGGAGTATGAAATCACACTGTGTGCATTTGTAGGAGAATTTAGAGTATAGAGGAAGGGTGCATGCAAAACAATGTTTACCTCCCTCATGTGGTAAGACAACTTCACCGTGACTTAGTGATGAAACCTTCATCAGATTGTGCTCATGGTTAAAATGTTTGATAAGGTTTTGATCTATTACTTCGAAGGGGTTGCTTTCTTCTTCTTCAGGTATTCCTTCAAGCTCCTTCTCATCCCAAAACATCGGGTCTGTTGCACATTTCGAATGAAAAACAGAAGAGCAAACCAAGCAAGAATATGCTCCGCAGTCTACATTAACAGGCTCATCGCACACCCCACAAATTAACTTCCCCGGTCCAAGAGAAAAACATGAGAGATACGGTGGTCGTGGTGATTGATACATATAACACGTGGTAAGAAGATGCAGGCTCTATGGATGATGAAACAACATTGATGACAGATATACGGATAGCCTGTACTGCACAACCCACACGCATCACAGGTGAAGGAGATCTTCATCAGTATTTGGTGGAGTTCATGCTCGTGGGTCTTATATCGATGAATCGTCAAAGGTTTTCTCGCACAAGGGATACATATACGGAAAGAACATCGTGAACAATGATAAAAGTTTTTCATGGAAAACCTGGTGTCACATAGACAACACGAGAAATTGCTGTCGCATGGTCTGAGCTGGAGAGGATGTTTGTGACGAGAAGGAATATTGATGTTCAAGCATTCCGCATGCACATAAAAAGCGCAGAAATCACACTTGTACCCTGGCTTGTTGTCATGGTGCTTTTTGTAGCATGCACGACATTTTGATGATATTTTTGTAGATTTAAGAAAAGAATCGTGATATGGGCATAGATTTAGATCCATTTTATGGATGTTTGCTATAACTCTCTCTTTTTGTAATGGAAAATGGTTCAGCTTCTCTTTTCTCTATTTCTTTATCTTCTTATTTTGCGGGAGATTTATTATTGTATATAAAGAAAAAAACAGGAATAAGAAATTAATTATTTTGTGACATTATACTACGTCTATTGGATAGTAGATTTTATAGTTTAATTTTTCTTCAACTGGTACAACTAATTACCTACTTGATACTCAAAGGTAACGTATAACTTTACGTAAAGAGAATGCAGTCCATTTTCCTATCAAGTGACAGACACCTTACTTTCTTACAAAAAAAAAGTGTCAGACACCTTACAGAGATTCTTATTCTTTTGCTCTTATAGTAAGATTAAAACTAATTTCTAAAAACTATATAGTGTTCTTTCCCTAAACTAGAATTCAAATCATATATATATTAGACACTATAGAACAATATATAGTGATAAAGTAATTGTGGCACTTAGCAGTTTAGCACTACACAAAAACATTAGGTTTAAATTGTTGACAATTTATTTATTTATTAATGTAACAGTTTTTATATTTTAAAATTACCCACAGTAAAACATTAATGCAAATGAACTTTTCAGAAGTATAATTCGTTAAATAACTTTCGCTAGGGATTACTTGTAACCATACTTAAGAATAATTCTGTAGGGATATTTTCTATCTGCTATAGCCTGCTCCGTATTTGATAGTAGAAGCAAATGGGTTTAGTTAACGTAACTTGGAAAAAGGAAAGTGAATCCTTTGCGTGTTGATACAAAGAGGAATGATACTAAGAGCAACTCATAATGCAAAGTTCAAAGAGTATTTCGATCCCACGCCAGTGGCGGAGCTAGCTTAACATTTCAGCGGGGTCAATTATATAATAAACATATAATATATGGGTCAGTAAGCTAATTTTGTAACATTTTTTTCTCAGTTACTATCTTCAAAAGATAAGTAAATTTTCTTTTTATGAAATTACACATGGCCACATAGGTTATATGACCACCTTCACAACAAGCTACCTCCGCCACTGTGTAGAGCAGTCCATTTAATACATTTGAGCTTTCCAGATGACATTCTAGTGGCGTGGGGTGATGAGTACCACAGAAATATTTGCTGAGATGTCTGGATTGCATATTAATGCAGAAAAATCTTCCCTAAACGCCTCGGGTGGTGATTTATCAGACCTCTTCCGTGAAGCTGGCAGGCTCGGAATCAATGTTGGTAACCTATCAATACGGTATATGGGATTAGCTTTGACGAAGAAGGCTTTAACTAAGCAAGACTATAAGCCTCTTATCAACAACATGAAAAACCGAATGCTCGTTTGGACCAACAAGAGTTTATCTTTCGCTGGGCGCCTGCAGTTGATTAAATCGGTGGTTTATAGTATTGTCAATTTCTGGAGTTCATCTTTTATTCTCCCAATGGACTGTCTTGATACTATTGAGTCTTTGCGGCGCTTTCATGTGTTCAGGATCCCTTCATCAATCTCATAAAGCGAAGGTTAAGTGGGAGGACTTGTGTTACCCGAAGACTGAAGGCGGCCTTGGGCTGAGAAGGCTTCGTGAGTCAACTAAAGTAAACAGACTCCAGCCTCTGATCTGGAGGTTGTTTACTTTGACAGGCTCTTTTTGGGTCTTGTGGGTTCAACACTCTATATATCTTGAGACATAATTCGTTTTGGGATGCTAAAGAAGATGCCAAGGGGTCCTGGATTTGGCAGAAGCTTTTAAAGCTGAGACACATAACACCTTTCTTCAGAATTCAGACTGGAAATGGGCAAAACACTTTTTTATGGTTTGACGACTGGCTGAAGATGGGCAAACTTATTGATATTACCGGAGCCACGGGCACACATTATCTCGATGTTACAAGGAATGCAAGGGTTTGTGAAGCTGTAGTGCTTGACCAGTGGTCAGTTCGAGGACACATAAGTTGCCATTTTCAGGATCTACATGCTCAAATACAAGCACTGCCTGTCCCAAGCACCCAGCATGGCGACGATGTAAGTCTCTGAAGAGTGTCTCCAGACAATTATAAAACACTTTTCTCAACTACTCACACTTGGGATAGGTCAAAAGTAAGCGGGAAGAAGTGCCTTGGCGTAGTAGTATATGGTTTGCACAGGGTGTTCCTCGGTACTCTTTTATTTGTTGGCTTGCTGTTAAGAATATACTATCAACTGGAGATAGGATGAGGCGGTTTTGAGGCATTCAGCAAGCGTGTATCTTTTGCGGAGAGAAGGATATATGAAACGAGAGACCACTTGTTCTTCACTTGCCCTTATTCCTATACAGTATGGGATAGAGTTGCAGGAGGGCTCATGGGTTCAAGGATAAATCCGGATTGGCAAGATACAATGAACTTTCTGCAGGCAGGAGCATTAACCAAGATGGATAGGTTCTCATAAGAATGGCCTTTCAGACTACAGTTTGTCATGTCTGGAGGGAGAGGAATGCACTTAAAAATCACAAAGGGCTTCAGGGAACTGCTCAGCTCATTCGATTGATTGATAAAGCAATCAGGAACAAAGTCCTATCTCTAAGATATAAGCATCCTCACAAATTGGAAGGCCTCTTGCAGCGCTGGTTTGGAGTATTTGACACCTAAGGTATTCGTGTACTTTTTAGTTTTGAACCAGATTGATCAGTTCATAAGCATTCCTTTCATTCTTTTGTAAATGGCCCATAGTTTTATCAATAAATTTCAAATTTCATCAAAAAAAGATAAGAAATCCTCTTGAGTAATAAAACTTTCTTCTTCACACAAAATCTTTCCTCTTCAAACACTTAAACACTTTCTCCATATATACAAAGTTTTTCATTCTAACACACACACACCGACTATCTAAGAATTAGCTTGCTAACCTATAAAAAAAACTCCACATAATTACTAAATATTTAAAAATATGTGTCAATGTTCTAAAAGAAGATGTAGCCAAACTAATGAAAGCTTGCAATCATCTTCTACGAACTCAACTGAATATAATGTGCATTCAGTTTCTGAACTAATCATAATAAATGGAACCAAGTTTAGTAAATTAGTATTGGCAATCCTCTTCTACGAACTCGATTGAATATAACGTGCATTCAGTTTCTGAACTAATATCTGACTGCGGTGATGTTTAATCCAGAGTATTCCTTACATTTAATGTTTTCTAAAACATCCAATATCACGAACTAACTCTTAAACTCTCTCCCAAAACCCCATCTTGAATCATAATTAAAAACCGTTGTTTCTATTAGTTCACTGCAGTAAATTCTTTCTAAAAACACCTTACTAGAGATCTAGTTCTCTCTGGTTTGCCAAAAATCACTTCAGAAAACTCTTCCTCCAAAGTGAAACACAAATTTGGAAAGCAATTTTGCCTACTGGACAGATTCAACCTCTCAAAATGAAACATGATTAGCTCTCAGAATATCCTTATATATTGAACAAAGCTAGATGTACATGAAACATGAGAGAGATATATCCAACAGCACCAAGATCTCTTTATGGGTTGTTCAAGATCGATTAGCATCAGGCTCGTGTGGCATAACAGGATCTTTATGAGATTCAGAAGTGCAGTTGATCAAGTGTCACAGAAAGAAAAACCTGAACAAAAATGGCTGCAGCGCATTAGTGATCCAATTTTTGTTTCAACAACGAACTATATTTACTAAAATTTGTTCCATTCTCATGATTGGTTCACCAATTGAATGTGTGTGAATATTTAATCGACTACGTCGAAGATGATTGCAAACTTTCATTACTGTGGTTACATATAGATACATTTATATATTCTTAGTAATTATCCAAAGTTTTCATTACTATTAGGTTGGCTAATCCTCAGATAGTTGTCAATTATGCAACGCATGCTTTCGAGTGTTGGCCGTGTTTTCAAGGGTGTTTTCAAGAGTTACATGGAGTAGCAAGCGGTACGCAGAAACAGAACCGTATGGAAACACATAATTGAGATTTGTTTTAAAAAAAAGGAAGTGGGTACATGTTGGAAGTATCCGTTCTCTTATATATAAAGGAGCCTTGTCTGGCTGCTCATGCTGCCACGTCATTTTTTAGAATGAGGCATATTGTGACAGGTGGCAACATTTTTTAATCATCTCAAACTGTTTCTTTCCCTGAATTTAATGGGCTAAATATTGATTAATATAATGGATTCTTAAACTTTATAACATACTAGCAACTAGCCCATGAGTTATTAGAGTAGTTTTCGTTATCAATGTTGGAGTTGCAGAGGAGAACAGCCACCCTTTAAATGACGCTCTCTACTGATCACACAATATAACGGCTGGAGTCATCAACCGTCGCCGTACGTCCATTTTCAACCGATCTCAACTCCGAAGGAACTGACGGTGGAAGTCTCGCCTCCGGATCGGTTATCAAAACAGTGGTATCGGCTCTTTTCTATTCACTTTTCTCGACCTTAGCGATCTCTTTTCTCGGAAACTGTTGGCCATCAAGCTTCCATGCATTCCTCACAAGCAATCAACTCAAGCTTTAAATCCGGTTTTCATGCTGGATCAAAACACCACTAACTCTTTCATCCTCATCTCTCTCTGCAAATATTTTTAATTGATTTTATATACCGTGAGCATTTGATTTGCTTCAGATAAGTCGTTTTTTTAATCAACAGGTCTAAGAAGTCTCAGCATAATGATTTTGTAGCCCCAGTTTCAATCCTAATACCGCTTAAGAATCGTTTGATTGGAAGAGGCAGTATTTAAGGTCTCGGTAGATCGACGATTCATTCTCAGGTTTTGTTTTCATTCTACTCTTATTATTTTATGAAATCTGATGCAGTCTCTTCAAAAAAAACAAACGTCAATTCTTTGGAACCATTCACTTTTGAGGTTTTGTTCTTAACCTTCTTCTCTGAATTTTTTTGCGGTTGTTGATACAACTGATGATATAAAGAGATTGTGACGCAGATGATCATCACTAGGGTTTAAACTCATCTCTCAATCGAGATCCAAACCCTACTTTTTAGAAAATTTCGTTTGTTAAATCTATCACTCATACTCTATGAAAAATGCTTCATTGCAGATTCAGTTGTCTGAATTGAATTGATGGCAAGGTAACTTCCTTCCACTTAAATTGTTATTCCTTACTTTCACCTTTGTATCTTAACTAATCTACATTTTCTTACCGCCACCGTCCCTTCTCAGTCGACGTTAATCCAAACCTCCATCAACGTTCACCGGTGTAACACCTTCTAAAACCTCGATTCAAAAGCAAGCTGAGAGCTTGAAACCTTGATTGTGATTCACACAATGATTCCCATCCGTTTGTCTCAGACCTTAGTAACTCTGTTACTTTTTAATCTGACACGACATGCTTATTTGTTGTTTTTTGGTGGTTTTACAGGCTGTTTTCTCTTGAGATTGAAAATCATGAATGTAAAATGAAATAGGATTGTGTTGGGTTTACTAAGGATGAATTTAGATGGACGCTTATGTTGATTCTTAAGACTTTTTAATGCACACAAGCTGTTAAACTAAATGCCAAAGAGAGATACAGATTGTGGTGTGTACAACTAGAAACATGTTTATGGTTTCTCCAACAGGTAAATTGCTTGCTTGCTGCTGCTATTGTTCGTTTATAGATAGTTTCAGAACAAAGTTTTTCTGCTCTCTCTGTTTTCATAAAGAACATTGTTGGTAAATGAATCTAAGTTATTCACAATTGCGACAGGGCAGAGCTGGACCATAACCTCTGAGCTTAAGCAGGACAATATGTAATGCATGGGTTTTCTGATCGAAGACTCCATCCGTGGCTCAGAAACATCTAACAAAATGCTTAGCTATACTCATGAGCCTAATCGTTAGTCTCATTGATGACTGAGGTGGAGCTGGAAAGTTAATCATCATTTCCGGTAACCTGTGGTTAAAATAGCGCCTCAGAGCATGAGGCGAGGAAGAGGTCAATCTCGCCTCTAGCTATAGCGATCGCCTAGGCTCGCCTTGAGGATTTGACGCACCACCTACACAATACAAGCAAGATTAGTAGTTATCTGTTCATATTTATACATTCATGTTTATCCTAAACCATTAAAATTAAAAATAATCATATCTGTATAAAACTAAACATAAAACATGCAATTAAACGTTCAAATCTTATAGAAAAAATAACTGAGTAAAAAAAAACGTCATCATAAAACTCAGAAACAAACAGAAACAAACAGAACTTCAGTCTTCAAAACAAAGTCATAAAAATAAACTCAGAAACAAATAAACTCAGAAACAAACTTCAAATCTGAAAGTCCAACTCCTGAAAGTTCTCGTACTGATTGTACTGATCCTCTTCCGCTAACACATTCCCCACATCTCCAACATCTTCTTCAATTTCATTCTCATCATCCTCATCAATCAACACCAATGGAGATGATGATGATGATGGCCTTTGGGAAGCTCTTTGGCTTGGAGTTGAGCTTGCAGCTGAATTCTTTCCTTTTTCACTCCTACTTAAAGATCCTCTAGTAGGGTAACTAGGCTCCTCAGCTCCAGAAGCTCTGCTAACCATTTCCCATGTGAGATCATCATCTCCATACACTAGATCAACATGCTCATCAGAATCATCTCCTTCCATTCTTCCTACTAGCCACTCGTTACAGTCATCAATTTCATCTAAAAGGACAGGATCAATCGTGTCTTTCAAATCGTAACGGCGTTTCAGAGCTCGGTTGTACTTAACAAAGACCATGCTGTTCAACCGTTCTTGAGTCAAACGATTCCTTTTCTTAGTATGGAGATGCTGAAACACGCTCCAATTCCTCTCACAACCGGTTGCACTACACGTGAGACTAAGAACCTTAACCGCAAAGTCCCGAAGTGTTGGAGTAGATGCTCCATAAGACCACCACCACTCTGCTGGCGCCTTTGTTGCCCTTTGTCTTATCGCCATGGGATGGCCAAACAGTCCAGAAGCATTCTTAAATTGTTCTAGCTCCTTAAGTATCACATCTTGAGTTGTAACTTTAGGAACCAGCCTCCCAATGGCGTCGTATAAACCTTTCATAACTTCTTCACAATTCACCTCAGGTCCTTTGTACTGAAATTCAGGATTCAGAAAGTGACCAGCAGCATGCAACGGCTGGTGGAGTTGACAGTTCCATCGCTCATCTATTATTTCAAAGACACGCTGGTACTGATCTTCTCTATGGTTGAAGGTTTGTGCAATGGTTTCCTTAGCCCTGTCCATTGCTTCATAAATGTACCCCATAGCTGGTTTTTTCTCTCCATCTACCAGTCGAAGAACTTTAACTAACGGGGTAGTCAAGCCTAGTGCATAAAGAATATTTCTCCAGAAGCTGTCCTGCATAATAATCTGCTTCACCTTCTTTGCTCCTAATTCCTTTGACCACTTTGAATCAATCCACTCTTGAGAATTTACAAACTTCCTCAAGTTGTTCTTCTGGCGGTAGTACGATGAAAGTGTGATGAATGACGTTGCAAACCGAGTGACTGCTGGTCTATGTAAATTTCCACCGCCTGTGAATCTTCTCATCGTATTTTGCAAGCACTGTTTCTCAGCTTCTTCCACTTCTTTTTTCAAGAGAGGCACTCGCAGTTCATACATGCTTGGTGGTTTAAAACCAGAACCATATTGCCCTATAAGCTCACACACCTCTTTGAAACTGTCATAAGTAATAGCATAGAAAGGAATTCCAGCATCTATGAACCATCTCTCAATAGCTCTACAAGCTTTGTCTCTACTTTCTTTATCAGATACTCCTCCAAAAACTTCTTTTCTATCTTTTCTTCCTTTCAAGACATCAGGGGGAGTTGGAGCAACAAACCTGTCCATAGGACCCTTACGCTTCTTCAAGTTAGGCTGAGTTGGGTAAACGTCATCTTCTTCATCATCATAACCAAAGGCTGGTTCCATCATTCGGACACTGGCTTTGGCTTTCACTGCATCTTGCTTGCCTTTCAAGAAAGTTTTAACTTCTTCATTCACGTGATCTGGAACCTTGGGACAGAGAGTTACGTCATTGTAGCCTCCAGCCAGATGATGTTTAGCACGTGAGACTCCACCATTTGTGATTTTACCACAAAAGTTACAATGAAAACAGCCATACTTCTTAGGATCAGGTGTTGCATATTTGTGTGCTGGATCAAGTTGTTTAGAAGGAGTTGACATGGTGATAAGAGAAGAGTGGGAGATTAGGAGAAAGAGAGCAGAAAGAAGAAGCAGAAGATTTAGAGACTCTTGTCTCAGAACAAGACAGACGTAAAAGAAAGAGAAGCGTCAAGCGTGACCATATATCAAAATGTTAAGTCATTAAATTAGATTTTAGGTGAATGTTTTTTTGGAAACATAAAAAGAAACTAAATATTTTATATTAATCATAATTGCTTGTTTTAAGTAGGCAAATAAATTAGAAATAATAATCTTACCGTTAACTACAAGTCGTTGAGGCGTTGAGACGTTGAGGCGTGCAAGGCGTGCAAGGCGTGAAGAGGCGTGCGCCTCATGAATTAGCCTCGCCTCAGGTCCTCAAGGCGAGAAACCCAGTTTTGACCTCGCCTCACGCCTAGGCTCGCCTAGGCGTCGCTATTTTAAACACAGCCGGTAACACAATCGTCCCCATCTCTAATAATCTCTAATGTTGCCACTATAAATTATTTGATTACGGGTGTTGCAAGAATCTGAATGTAGCTGAGTCTTACTGTGTATGTTGAATGCATATGCTAACTGTGTATTACTGCCTTGTCAAAGTCTTGATCTACCTTTTCCGTTAAGTATATTTTCGGTAAACTTTATGCATAATTTAGCAAGTCTCTACAGGTTGATAGGGACAGGCGAGTCAATACTGATCAATCACATATCACAGCCTATAGCAAAGCAAGGAGAGCTGAAATTCAACGAGCTCTGAATGCTCCAGTGTACTCCGGATGCACAAATAATGACTATCGGCAGTTAAATAGGATTTTACGTTTTCAAAACTTGGATGCCCGTGGAACTCTGACTTCCAAAAGCTGCATCAGATCTATTTGTCTACATGATCAACAACCTACACTTATTGGCAGTGAATCCACTAGCATCACTTCACAGGTACAATGATCTTATGGAGCGATGTCTTGCTAGCGGTAACTTCGAGGCACATTACATACGAGGAGTACAAAGAGTGTTTTCACAAAACAACACTGAGAGAGGCCTCCCACATCTTCATAGCAGTTGAAGGTTTGTATGATAATAGTATTTACCTTTATTGTATAATCATGTTATGCAGAGGACTTGATTGTTACCTGCAGTGCCGTGAGTAGGCCTGCGACTTTTAACCGGAACCGTTTACTTGAACCGGATCCGATCCGAAATGGACCGGTTCGTTACGGTTTCGGTATTCATCAATTTACCCATTTGATAATTTTATAAATAACTATGGATATCGGGTCGGATCCGGTTTTTATCCGGAACCGAACGGGTACCCGATTTAAAACGGATTCTATGTAAAAACATACAGAATTGCATCTTGTTGGCGTTGAACCCGGGTTGGGAGGGGACGAAACACTTTTAATACCGCTGGGATACTTCAACTTTGTTGTTATTATCCACATAGTACTAGTATATATTCGATTTCAGTTTATATTTTCTTAAAAAAATAATAAAATAAAAAATAAAAAGTAGATAAATAATAAATAATAAATAAAATATTATTTTGGGTTTTAAAATGTATATCCGAACCGACCCGGAACCGGGTGGAACCGAACCGAATCCGAACCGTAAATCAACCAAGTACTCATTGGATATAATTTAGAAATAACCGATTTACCCGGAACCGAACGGTTCTTATCCGAAACCGATCCGAATATCCGAAGTCCCAGCCCTAGCCGTGAGAGCCTTTCTTGGGTCTGAGGCAAGTTTTAAAAGTATTATTAAATAGATATTGATAATAATTTATAATATAATGTCAAATGGTATAAAATAATGAAATATAATTATAAAAATGATCATGTTTAAATGATTCCATTTTTGTTTAGTTTTTACAATAAATCATATTTCTATCAATTTATGAATTTACTTTTAAATTTTCTAACAAAATCAGAAAACTAATATTCATATGAAAAAAGAATAAAAAACTATCAGTTTTTGCATATATCATAAGCAAAATCAAAATATAACATGTTTACCATTTACATTCATACCATTAAAGAATCATTAACATTCATACCACTAAAGAATCAGTTCAAAAAAACATCCATAACACTAAATTATGAAAAAAATAATTATAAAATAAAAAATGTATGAAGTTGGTGTGTAAAAAATTTTGAAAAGAAAACAAAAATAATTAAAAAATTAAAACTTAAATAAATAAATAAATAAGAAAAGACATATCTCTGGTTGGTGTTTCGTTGAGATTAAGCAAGAAACAAATATAAAAAAATTTCTACGCTATTAAACAAAGATAAAATTTATAGAATTAAGAACCCAAAATTTTGACAAATTAAGTGAGGACGGAAGCTAATACCTTTTTGCTAATGCTATAAGAACGGCTAATACCTTTTTTGCTAATGCTATAATAACGGCTCTGGTTACTTGGCAAACTACCACATCCCAAGAGTAACCATAACCTGTCAATGATACAACATTGACAATTGATGTAACACATGTTATTATTACAAGCAAACGACCAGATTTGTTTTCATAACTTGGCAAAATATTCATCCTCAATGTCTTTACTTTCTATTTCGAGTTTCATGATAAATTATAGTCATGAAATATTCTTCGACAATAAAGAGTAGAAGCTACAGTGCTATCTCAAATTATTTATGGATCATGTTAAAAATATTGACAGTATAATTAACAATGTAATATGGTAATTTGACGTATTTTTAAATTATAATCTCTAAATTTAGTAGCATATCTGAAATTTAAAATTTAAAATAATAATTTATATACTTAGTTTCAAAAAATTCTTAATTTTTTTATTTATTTTTAGATTCAAATTTATTTTGACTGCTTCATTTGCTCATGATATTAGACGGTTCTGAAAAGCTACATAATATAAAATAACATCTAGACAACATATCAACGACTCAAGTTTTTAATTCCCCCACAATACACACTGACACGAAGATCATGTCCAAAGCAACCAAGAAATCAGCTCCAAACACAAACACATATCTCATGAAATAAAATAAACTTACTATATTTTCATATTCCGCGCGAAGCGCGTATTTCCCCTAGTATATATATATATATATTAAAATATTAGAAAATTTTGTAAAATTTATGACTAGAATTATATTGTTCAAATTTAAAATAAAGGGGGTTTTGCAAAAATGACTCAAAATGGACATCAAATGCAAAACTAACTTCGTTTTTTTGTCAACAATATTTTGCCACAATCTTCCGATACCCTCCTTAAGTATTCCCAATATTTACAAAAATACCATTATAATTTAATTCATTTTCTTCAAAAATAAAATTAAAAAACAAAAACATCCTAAATATTTTTTCTTATTTACAAAAATGCCATTATCATCAATTTTTCCAACCACCATGAACAAACATTTTTGAACTCTTAAAGTCCAAGAACTCAATTTTCGTCTATTTTTTTTTTCTCATTCTACACCAACAAATCTTCATTTCCTCTATTGTTCTCTTCACTGTCATCTAAAAGACACAAGTTTCATATTTTTGTGATTCTTCAGTAAAGAATCGTCAAAACAGCGTTTTTGCTCATATTTGGAGTTTGGACGGTGGAAAAATTGGAAACAAGCTTACACCGAAAAAGGTTTACATGGTTTTCGTCACTATTCAGATATGTGTTGCGATAGTAGACTATTTTGTATATCTACGTATATGTGTAGATTTACTATGCGGTATACTTTTCAACAAATATGTTAGTTTCGTAAATGACCAAATTTATATTTTTTTGCAAACCTCACTAGAAGTCAAAGTCTTTGGATTTTTTCTTTTGGAACAATTACGAAGAAGTCTGTATATAAGAGATAATTTTGAATTTGACCGGACTTTTGACTACTCATAGTAGGCTTAGACGAAAGTCTGCATCAAGTAGACTGCGCTAGAAGTTTGTAAGAGGTTAATTCTGCATTTAACCAAAACTTTGACTTTTTAATATATTCTACAAAAAAATGTTTTGTTTTTGACTAAAATGTTAAAAGATTGACCAAAAATTAATTAAAGTGTAGACCTCACATGTAATCTACTATTCTTAGAAAAAAATGTAAACTGCATGTGTAGTCTCCTATTTTATTTTGGTGAAACACCAAAACTATGATAGACTTCCACTAAAATCTATTCGTAGAAAGTCAAATTTGGTCAATTGCAAAACTGATCTCTTTTAAAAAAATTAAAATGTAAACTACATATGAATTCTACTATTGAAAGGCAAACACAGAGTGAATTCTGGTCAACTGCAGAACTAATCAGGGGCGGATCTAGGACATGAATTAGTCGGGGGCACCAAGATAATGTTTGAGTGAGTCGGGGGCACTTGTGTAGACATTGAGCTAGTTCTAACACAAATGGTTAAAGAAAATTAAAATTTAGTAGGGGTCACGTGACCCCGTTGGTCGTAACGTATGTCCGCCACTGGAACTAATCTTTATTAAAATGTAGACTACGTATGAAGTCTACTCGTAAAAAATCACAACTTTTTTTCAAATACAGAAAATAACTTGCGAATTTTGTAATTGCAAATGCTAACCCAAATATTAGATGTTTATGACAGTCTACATAAGTAGATTGAAAGGAAGTCTACTATGCTGTAGACTTCATATGGAGTCTACATTGAAAATTCTATTAAAATGAATTTGTGTGTTATCCATTAAAGTTTTTCATGATTTTATTGTTTCGCAGTGTGTATTAGTTAATCATAATGGTCTTGGACGAGTACAAAAAGATAATATGTTATAATTATGGAACTATCTATGTTGTTATCTAATAAATCTACAAATGTAAAATGCAGTTGAATTCTAAGTCGAAATTTATATTAAAAGTGCATTTGTGTATTATTCAACATATTTTTTCACAATTTTATTATTTTATAGTGTGTGTTCCCAGTGGCCTTAAATGAACTTTAAAAGTTAATGTTTTATAATTATGAAACTAACAAATTTCTTGTTTGATTAAGTTGTTAACTAATAAGTGTATACTTATTTAGAAGTCTTCTTCTGTATTTTTATTATTTGAAGTATACACTTGAGATATATTGAAAAGTCTTTGTGATTAGTTTTACTCTTGAAACTTCTTGAAAAGTTTATATAGATTTTCTTGTTTCACTTGTGTATTAGTTATTGTTTTAATGAATTTAATTGTTTAGTTAAAGTATCTTGTGATAAATTTTTATATCTAACGAATATTAATAATATATCATACAAGGGTAGCACAACCAAAATAAATAAATACTATGTCTAAATATTATGTATCAAAATATTTATTTACAAATGAATATTTTATAATAATAATATTTATTACAAAGCAATTTTGTAAGATTCTTCTAAAGTTTTATTGATTATCATAATCATGATGGCTCAATGAAGTCTGCTAATGAAGTCTTCAATAATATTTGCTAATAAGATCTGAAAAAGAATATAAAATATTTTTAAGAAATTATTTAAATTATATAAATTTAAAATCATACTTTTGTGGATTTCATTGGCTAAACTTTTAAAATACACATTTTAAATATATATATATATATATATATCTAAATCTTACATTTTTAGAGGGGGAAATGAAAGCCTTGGAATAGAGTACCTGCAATATAAGTTAAAAGTTGTGAGAAAAAAATAAGATGAGAATTTTTAAATCATATTGTAGTAGACTTCTTACGTAAATATTTTGGTTTGGTAGACTTTATTTGAAGTCTACTAGCCTTAATTTTTAAGTAGACTTCATCATAAGTAAATAGAACATTTTTAGATCTAGAAAATGTACATTTAGAAAATTTTGAAAATAGTTCTAGTTCTGGAAATGATTTTAAAAATATATTTTTAAACTAAAATAGTATCAAATCAAAAATTAGAGTTTGAATATATATATTATTTCAATATAAAGAAAAAATTACATATTTAAAATCTTTAGATGTAAATCTTATATTTTGGGAGGATGGTTTGAAAGCTATGGAAGAGAATAACTAAAAATAAGATAAAATTATAAGAAAAACATAAGACAAAAAATAAATCATATTTGAGTAAACTTCTAACGAAGTATACTCTATTGGATAATTTTCATATCTTAAAAATATGTACACTAAGGAAACGTGAAATCAGCTTTAGATCTGAAAAAACTCTAGAAAATATAAATTTTAAGAAAAAGTAGTAACAAAGTAAAGACACAGAGTTCATATCTATAACTTTATTTAAATATAAACATAAAAGTACACATTTCAAATCTATAAATCTAAATCTTATATTTTTAGAGTGGAAGATGAAAACCATGAATGATAATACCTACAAAACAAGATAATATTATGAGAAACACATGAAATAAATAACAAGCTAAACAATTTTTTTCTTCAAATTCAAAGACTTTAGAAAGAAATGAGAGAGTTTTAGAGAGAAGAGAGAGAGAGTTTCAGAGAGAAGTGAGAGAGTTTCAGAAACTTGTGTAATCATTTTGGAGAAAACGTGTGTAAATTTCATTTATATAATGAGACAAAAATTGTAACTAAATTAAAATTTACGGCACATATCTATTACTTGTGGCCCTTGCGCAAGGATGACACGCACAAATCGAGAAATGGTCCAAATTTTTTGAACCGGGGCTTCTAGCTCTAGTGGTAAAGGGCTCACAGCTGTGAGTTCCGCCACCTGGGTTCAAATCCCGGCCACTGGGGAATTAACATTTCGGCATCGCCAGGGATAGAGGACCGACACGTGGTAACACGTGACTAGTCTGGACCACTTCTGTAGGGCCAGGATACCTCTGTATAATTAAAAAAACAAAAATTTACGGCACAATAGACTTCTTTTAAAGTATATATTAAACATAAAATAATGGAGTAGACTTTGTAGTAAGTCTATTTAGTAGACTTTTATGGAAGTCTAATGTGTTAATTTTATTATTATTGTTTATTGTTTATTGTTTCAATAATTTTAATATATGATATTATAATTTTTGAATATTTGTTTGAAGATTATCATTTTAATGTATTCATACAAAAATGAAATTAATCAAACTATTTTGATTTTTGTAATCTCGAATTTTAGTTGACTACAAAAGAAGTCTACTATACCATAAATCAAGTAGAATTTATTTGAAATCTACTAGATTCTAAACCACAAACCATAAACTCTAAATTTCCATTTGATAACAAAAAAAAATTATTGTACCAAATATAATAACATGTAAAATATAAATTGCTTAACATTGATTGATAAGTAAATTTAAGTCAATAAAACAAAACAAATCTAAATCTAACCCTAAAAGTAGTTACATCTTTGAATCTTTTGTTACAAAACCATAAATATTGTCCAACATATGGTTACTAAACCAATATATATTTTTAAAATTCTTCACTTATATTAAATTTTAATTTATTTACCTCACATTGGTTCTTCTATTGATGATTATAAGAAAATTCAAAAAAATTATTTTTTGTACATTTATAAAATAAAACTATTAGGTCAACAACCTAAGTCACTACGTAGACTTCTTAGGAAATTTACATCTTGTAGACTTCCTTCTATTAAATTTATACTTTCGAATGATAGAATTGTAAATTAACTTTACGGATATTGTTTAGTCATAAGTGATAAATAGAAATTTTACTATCCATTTAGGTTAGTTTTCTATTTGATTGAATATGAGATATACTTTTCATTTCAAAAACTTATAAACTCAATGCGTAAAGATAATAGTATTAGTTTAATATTTCCATAGTTCTATTTGTAATACTATTAATTTTTGATTTCAAATAGAAAAATAAAAACATGATTTTATATTTATTTATTTATGACACTGTGTTTTTTAAAAGGAAGCGTAGTTCCAAAATGAAATCCTAAGTTTCCAACGTATTTTAAACAAGTTATTTTAGAGCGTTTTGGAAGAGAGATTCGTAAGTTTCCACAATGTTCCAATTCCTATTACAATTCTGAATTGCGGACATCTGATAAAGCTTCCATGCAATGTAGGTCTCATCAAGTGGTCAAGGTTGTATATCATATGTGTCATGCGTGTATCAACCATTACCCTTGTTGTAAAATAACACATAGAAAAAGTATATCGGAAATATTCCCTTAATAACCAACAAAAACTTGATTAATACAAGGAAACAAACCATGCAACCAGAATTGTTTTTAAGGACTTAAGTTAAGGAGAAAATAAGAAACCTAAGCTTTTGTGCAAGTGACTTGAACGAAGAGCTGAAGAGCTGTTTTCCAATAACTTGGACCAAACCTCTTGTTCTAAACTAAAAGCACACACTTGTGTTTTCCAAGACAGTTCTGCAAAAAAAAAAAAAAAAATTAACATTAAAAAAGAAACTGAGATACTTCAACTTTTTTAAACATTTCAAACTGAAACACTTTTTTAAAAAATTGCAAAAGTACTTTTTCCAAGACATTGAAAAAAAAACTAAAACGTAAAATTAATTGAGATCTTTATTATTTACTAATTCATAACATATTGTTAAATTTCATTAATGTTACTAACTTTTTTGACTAGGCTCATGATAGCTGGTGGCTGCAATTGCTGTGTCTATACTCATCACACTTACCTATAGAATTGCCACAGTCAGCGGAATTGATCTATGTAATGATATCTTTACATGATTTATGACAATAAAAACTCATTATTGAAACTTCGGGACCTTGTTCTGGACACCTAATATATTCATTGTCATGTTGATTGGAATTAGAGAGAAAACGTTTCCGGTTATTGTTTGTTTTGCTTCCTTTTGCATCATTAGAAATGTCCATATTTGAAGCTAAATCAAACATATATGAATAAAATAAAACTGGACAAAACATGTAATCTCGATAAAGGCAATGTGAAGTATCCATTTTCTCATGTCATCGTAATTAAAGTAACAAAAATGTATTTACTACTTATGGACGTATCTATATAGTCTTTTTAAAATTTGGATTAGTTAAGTTCTGGAGAGGAAAATTCATGGATTTGACCATGCAAATTTCTCTCTGTAACTCTATTTCTTAATCCTGTTTTTTTTTTTCCTGGTTTCCGGAAGGGCATTACATCACACTTTCCCACTGTTACTTACCAATAGATTTGTATTTTCAGTAAAAAGAAAAAGAAATAAAAATATTAATCACCCTTTGCTATATTATCCACATTCATTCTAAAATATGTATTTAAAGATACTATTCTACAAAATATAGAAAAACATTAAAATACTAGTTCTATATTAAAACCAAAATTTTAAACTAATTAACTTAATTTGTAATATGAATAATATAATAAATTATAATATTCTAACTAGTATTTTTGAGATGGATCATAACGGCGACGTGATCACCGATGAGTATCCCATGCTTTAAGATCGCCTTTAATGTTCCGATCTCCTTTACGTTTTGGAATGTATAATTATTATCGCAAGTGAGGACATATAATCTTGGAATGTTGTAGAAATTTTATGAGGAAAAAATCAGATAAAACTTGAATGAAGCTGATTTGTGTTTTATTCATACAAATTTAAATAAGAAAATGATGTACATATTTCCAAAGTTCCAACGAAAAAAACTTCAGTTGCCTATAGCATTTATTCTTTTAATATTTAACATGTAAAATTAGGCTTGGGCATTCAGTTTCCGATCGGGTAATTCAGTTTTTTGGGTATTTTTGTATTGGGGTCTAGTATCTGTTCAGGTATTTTTACATATTGGTCGGGTTTTTCAGATATTTTTTTTGTTCAGGTTTGGTTATTTCAGGCCGGATTCGGATATTTAGATTTTGAAAGCGAAATTTCAAATTCTTAATTGTTCAAGTTTCTTGTACTTAAAATTTTTCTATTAGCTTAACTGATTTTCTAATTTTCAATAGTTTGGACGATTAATAAGTTTGAAGATAAAACATTGAAAAAAGAAAGACATTAATCTAGTTGTTGTTTTGAGATTTTGGATGAAGATTTTGTTAATGCATGAAACAAGAAAGTTAACATACATTTTAAGTGAGTAACAAATCACTTTTTCTGCAGTTATATGTATATTATCTGATCTTGATTCATGCGCTGCATCAATATAAATATTTTGAATAAAAAGAGAGAAGTAAACTTGGAGTATAAGGTTAAGTATACGTATTTTTGGTTATCTTCAGATATCCATTCGGATTCAGATATTATCTGTTCGGGTTCGGATATTCAATCTCTTCTTTTTCAATACCGTTCGAGTATTTTGCTACTTCAGTACAGATTTTGGTTCGGGTTCAAATGCAGGTTCAGTTATCAGAAAAAAATGTCAAGCTCTAATGTAAATTATAAATCGACAAATGAATTTGAGCATGATCCCAAAGTCTAAAATTAGAAAAGATAAATGTGAAGTTTGTGTTCCACAAAAACTCACAAAACACCATCACTTCCTGTAGAACGGACAACTGAAACTATAAGCTTAACAAACCTATAATTGTGCGACTTTAAGTATGTACAAGAGACGGTAAGAAGTATTTTGTGACTTTTATGGAAAATTTCACAAGATACAGCTACATTTAATTGTTATGTAGTAACAAATTCTTAAACAAATACAGAATTTGAGTCAAAAACAACTAGAAAATACTATTAAAATAGTTAAAGAAGGTGAATGTAATGGACCATCCAATGTGTTTTGTCAAATAAATGACATTATCCATCAAACGCTTGCCCCTATTTATCTTAACTAAATGAAGTTGGGGAAATAAAAAATCAAACTCTGGAAGAAATGATGAACACAATGCTGTAAGAAGCTTGGTTAGCCCAGAATTTGTAGGGGGAAGCCCTGCTGACAAACTATATCCTCGACAAAATACTTCACAAGATAACTGACAAAATGCAAACTGAACTTTAGAAATGTAATTTACCTTCGTACAAGTACTTCAAAGTGTGATGGTTCCGAGAAAAAGTCATGGTGTCACCTTCTAAAAACGTCAAAGTTTAACCTATAATTATGAATCGTAGACTCATCAGTTATGCACATGATATATGGTGTTTTTCACATCATTATATGCATGTTTTCATTTGATTCGAGTCTCTAACCCGTGTCAGTCTAGTTCTTTCTGATCTTTTATAGGTCTGGAGTAGGTAGAAGAGTGAAGAGAAGGTTCATGAAGAGAAGATGTCTTTTTGGAGCAATTCTGCGGAGAACACTCAAGCAGAACAGTCCCGAGACTGTTCTCAAGCGGAACAATCAGACGGAGTGATCCTGGGGTTGTTCCCGACGAGTAAGGAAACTCCTATTTCGGGAATTAAAGTCCTGTTGCCCTAATCTCTTTTCTACCTATTAGCGCCTCCATATAAAAACGCCATCTATCCTATTTTTATTTTCTCACGCTAGTTTTTACAAGAGAACTATTAGCTTGTGCGATCTGCAACTTGTAAGGGAGAAGAATTCATCCTCTCATCGAGAAGATCATCAGAACCCTTTTGTTTCTACTCTTGTTCTTATGCAATATTATTCAGGAATTATGTTTTTGATTGCTTGCATCATGATCGAGTAGTGACCTAGCTCGCCTAGGGTTTTTAGGGTGTTGAGATATGAGCTAAACATAGATAAGCGAACTCAATTAATTCTTCACTCATACTGTTCTTAATGCTTTCATTAATCTGATCACTTATTGTTAGATCCTAAGTTCATCACCTAGTTAACCGCTTAGGAGATAACTTGACATGTATTGAATGAGCTTAATATCCCTAATCAACGAAAGTAGATATTAGGGTAGTAAGTGAACTAATCGGGCCTGGCCTCTAAAGCTTGCAATCGATTCTCATCTCAATGAACATTTAGATGGTGGGATCGATCTGCAAAGCGATCACCACCACGACAGTGGGGTGTTCCAGCTGAGTGATCCGAGTTCTAGAAGGCTCTTCACTGCGCTTGAATAATTGTTTGGCTCCAATTCAACACCCGATGAAATACCCTAGGCTAGCTGTTTGTTAATTTGAATCAATCTCTAGTTTTACTTGTTTCTTATCATCATTCTTAAACCTAAAACCAAATCTTCTTCTTAGCTTGATTTCGAAACTCATAGAAATAAAGTGTAGACTGGTCCTCTGGATTTGAATCTAAAGTACTATAATTACAACTGTTAACTTGGCAGTAGCAAGGATTCATTTTTAGTGTATCAAGTTTTGGCGCCGTTGCGACGGGGACCAGATTTTCTACCTCTATTTTTCGGTTTCATATTTAGTCTAAGATATCTAACTCGCTTCTATTTCATTGTTGCAGCTGATGATCCAGGTGCATGACCAGTAGACACACTCGGAACAACGCACAAGCACCATTACATCAGCTCACCAACGAAGAACTAGCGAGATTAGAACGACAGAACCGTCAACAGCAAAGATCGACAGTCGCCAACATGGGTGATCACGGTGATCATGGTGATCTCACTGCTGCAATGGCACTCATGCAACAGCAGATGCAGCAGATGCAGCAAACCATTCAAGCGCAGCAAGCTGCTGCCGAGCAAGCAGCTCTGAACGCTGCAAATCAACAGAATCAATAGGAGGAGGTTGTTCCGATTGGCCAGAGAAATCTACTGCGTAATCTGCCTACTACGCGATCCGCCATCAACCCTCCACCTTGCACTAGGCAAGACTTCGAGATCAAGCCAGCCTTGATAAGTCTGGTGCAAAGGAAGATCTTCAATGGACTTCCTGCTGAAATACCGATGGACCACATTGAGCACTTTGAGAAGATGTGTGGTTTCACTAAAGCGAATGGAGTACCACCCGATTATATCAAGTGTACTCTGTTCCCTTTCTCGCTTGACGGGAAGGCTGCTCGCTGACTAGATTCCCTACCTACAGGATCGCTCACAACATGGGAACAAGTCCGATCTGTCTTCTTAAGCCACTTCTACACGAAATCAAAGACGGCAGCTCTGAGACAGAAGATCGCGACCTTCAAACAGCTAGTGGATGAGCCGTTTTGCGATGCATGGGAGCGATTCAATGTTTACCGCAGAGAGTGCCCACATCACGGTTTTGAGGAAGACTACCTGCTCGGAGTGTTCTACGATGGAGTAGGTTGGGAGTACATGAACGCTTTGAATTCGGCCAGTAATAGAGACTTCATGACCCAATCCACTCGAGGTGCCTTCGCACTGATTGAGAACATGGCCTCAAGCTCAACTGATAATAACCGTGAGACTGATCGCACACAGAAGGTGAACAGCATTGACAACAGCAAGATTGATGAGCTCTCTGCCAAGGTCAATCAGCTGATTAAGAGTAATCAGAATCAGGTCTTCATCATGGAAGAATCCCCTCAGGATAAAACCACCGCGGAGGCTACATCAGAGGCAGATCAGTCGTCTGAAGATCAGCACGAAGTGAGCTATGTTAATAGGCAAGGATGGCAGTTCAAGAACTATCACCCGAACCCTAACGTGAGGAACAACCCCCACCTGTTCAACGACCCTAAGCCAGACGGTAACACAGAGAACGCTCAAGGAAATCAGGGTCAGAACAGTGGATACCAAAGGGGGTATGGAAATCAAGGAAGAACCTATGTCCTCAGCCCGGCTCAGAATGCCCAGTTCCACAACCAGAAACAGCCGGTTAATCATCAGGCTGCACAACCTGCTCAGACTGCTCCGCAGGATGATATGAAGAGTCTTGCATTGATGATGAGCCAACTGCTCCAAGGACAGCAGATCCAAGGAAAAGCACTGAATCAGGTCACAAACGACATTAACACCAGAATGAACCATATGTTCAATGACCTAAGTGCCAAGTACGATAATGTCTCAAGTCATATGAGACAGATGGATATTCAGATTGCCCAGACTGCTGAGAGTGTGAAGAGACAGCAAGGTACTCTTCCTGGAAAAACAGATAAGAATCCCAAGGAGTGCAACGCAGTCGCGCTAAGGAGTGGGAAGCAACTGACTGATCTGGACACCAGGAGATTCACATCGGCCAAGAAAGGGAAGCAGAAAGAGTCGGATCAACTGCCTGAAGCTGTACCTACAGATGAGGAAGAGGCAGGACAACCTACTGAGACTGTTCCGGCTGATGAAGAACAACCTGCAGAGGCTGTTCCACCGATTGCAGAACCTTCCCCTGCTCGGCAGTATGTACCGAAAGTACCTTATCCTGTTCCAGCTAAGGTTACGCGCAAGGATAAGGAGGAGATGAAGTGCAGATAGATGCTGGAAGACCTAACAGTCAAACTTCCTCTGATGAGTGCGATCCAGATGATGCCATCCATGCGTAGTTTTGTGAAAGGACTGATCTCTGGGAAGATATCTGATGAAAGCGAGTTCATGATCGTTTCTAAGGAGTGCAGTGCAGTGCTCCAGAACAAAAGGATCAAGAAACTGGGTGATCCGGGAAAATTTGTCCTCTCAGTCCAGATAGGGAGAACAATCTTCTCATGTTCACTAGTCGATCTAGGATCAAGCATAAACCTCATGCCATACTCTGTGGCTAAGCGCCTTGGGTATACGGATTTCAAACCTACCAGGATGTCCTTAGTATTTGCTGATTGATCTGTGAAGTCCTCGGTTGGGATCCTTGAAGATCTCCAAGTTCAGATTGGGAACACACTTGTCCCTGCCGATTTCGTTGTTCTGGAACTCGAGGAAGAATCAAAAGACCCCCTGATCCTGGGAAGACCATTTATGTGCACTGTTGGAGCTATCATAGACGTTCGACAAGGGAAAATTAATCTCCATCTTGGAGACATTGTGATGAAGTTTGAGATGAATCAAATGCTCAAGAAACCAATGCTGGATGGACTAACCTTCACTGTCCAAGAAGAGGGTGATCCGCTAGAACCACATGAGGGAATGATTGAGGAGATTCTCACCGATGACCCTCTTGAACTCGCCCTAGTCAGAGCTGAGGCCGAGCAGAGCTTAGAAAGTATTGATGCTGATGCCTATGCCAAGGTCCTGGATTCAGCAAGGAGTATAGAATAGATAGTGGCAAACCTAAGTCTGGGGGAGAACAGCGAGATCAGCGAACAAGCTGGAACAACCGCTCCTCGTAACCCGTCTGTTCCGGCAGCTCAGACCGATGACTCATGGAGCGAGCTGAAAGCTCCGAAGGTAGAGCTCAAATCCCTTCCCAAGGGACTCAGGTATGCATTCCTTGGACCCAATTCCACATATCCTGTCATAGTGAATACCGACCTGAACAATGCCGAGACTGCTCTGCTTTTATGTGAACTTAGAAAATATCGTAAGGCATTAGGATATTCTCTAGCTGACATACCTGGCATTTCACCTGATCTGTGCATGCATAGAATACACCTGGAAGATGAATCAATGACTTCTGTAGAACATCAGAGGAGGTTAAACCCAAATCTAAAGGATGTTGTAAAGAAAGAGATAATGAAACTTCTAGAAGCTGGTGTAATCTATGCGATCTCTGATAGTAAGTGGGTCAGCCCTGTTCATGTAGTACCTAAAAAAGGTGGGATCACTGTTATAACAAATGAAAAGAATGAACTAATCCCTACTAGAACAGTTACTGGTCATCGCATGTGCATTGATTTCCGTAAGTTGAATGCTGCGACTCGCAAAGATCACTTCCCCCTTCCTTTCATTGATCAGATGCTTGAAAGATTGGCTAACCACCCTTATTATTGCTTTTTAGATGGTTATTCAGGTTTCTTTCAGATTCCCATCCACCCAGACGATCAGGAGAAGACGACGTTCACATGCCCATATGGAACATATGCATACAGGAGGATGCCCTTCGGCTTGTGCAATGCTCCAGCGACCTTCCAACGCTGCATGATGTCAATTTTCACTGACCTAATCGAAGACATAATGGAAGTTTTCATGGACGATTTCAGCGTCTATGGAAGCTCCTTTCATGTCTGTTTGTCAAATTTGTGCAGGGTTCTGAAGCGGTGCGAAGATAAGCATCTGGTGCTGAACTGGGAGAAATGCCACTTCATGGTCAGAGATGGAATTGTTCTGGGGCATAAGATATCATAGAAAGGCATCGAGGTAGACAAGGCAAAGATCGAGGTCATGATGAGTCTGCAGCCACCAACTTCAGTAAAGGGAATAAGGAGTTTCCTGGGACACGCCGGTTTCTATAGAAGGTTCATCCAAGATTTTTCGAAAATTGCAAGGCCATTCACCCGACTGCTCTGCAAGGAGACCCCGTTCGCCTTCAACAGCGACTGTCTAGCCGCATTCCACGCGATTAAGGGAGCTCTAGTCAGTGCACCGATTGTTCAACCTCCATACTGGGATCTTCCTTTTGAGATCATGACAGACGCGAGTGACTTTGCAGTGGGAGCAGTTCTTGGACAGCGAAGGATAAGAAGCTGCACGTGATATACTATGCTAGCAGAACTATGGACGAAGCTCAGTGTCGCTACGCAACCACAGAAAAAGAGCTCATTGCCATTGTGTTTGCATTTGAGAAATTCAGATCCTACCTGGTTGGATCAAAGGTGATCGCGCACACAGACCATGCAGCTTTGAAGTACCTGCTCACGAAGAAGGATGCTAAACCGCGGCTCTTAAGGTGGATTCTTTTACTCCAAGAATTCGATCTAGAGATAAGAGACAAGAAGAGAGTTGATAATGGAGTGGCAGATCATCTTTCCAGGATGAAAGTGTTAGATGAGACAGCTCTTGACGAGGAACAACCAATGGAATATGTTAATGCGATTGGTCTGTGCAACTCAGAACAGTCATTCCCTGTTAGCGAGGGGTGTTCCCGTGTAGACGAAGCATTCGCTGCGGTGATCCAGAAGCAGTACCCGAATTTCCCATGGTTTGCTGAGATTGCCAACTTCCTAGCAGCAGAGAAGGAACCTTGGAGGTTCACAGGGAATGAGAAGAGGAAATTTCTAAGGGAAGCAAGGCACTACTTCTGGGACGAGCCATATTTGTATCGTCAAGGCAAGGATGGGATCTTCAGAAGGTGTGTTCCAGAAGTTGATATTCCAGGGATCCTTCATCACTGTCACGGTTCGTCCTATGCTGGTCACTTTGCCACCTTCAAAACAGTTTCCAAGATCCTCCAAGCCGGTTTTTGGTGGTCTACTATGTTCAGGGATGCCCACGCTTTCATATCACGATGCAATGCATGCCAACGGATGGGAAGTATAAGCAAGAAGAACGAGATGCCTCAGAATTATATCTTGGAAGTAGAAGTGTTCGACTGCTGGGGGATCGACTTCATGGGACCGTTCCCTGTCTCTCACAAGAATGAGTACATCTTGGTTGCTGTGGACTATGTCTCCAAGTGGGTGGAAGCGATAGCTAGTCCAACCAATGATGCACGAGTTGTAACCAGAATGTTCACCTCCATCATCTTCCCAAGATTTGGAGTGCCTCGAGTGGTTATAAGCGATGGTGGAACTCATTTCATCAACAAAGTGTTCCAAGGATTGCTGAGTAAAAATGGTGTGAAACACAAGGTTGTCACCGCCTATCATCCACAAACGAGCGACCAAGTTGAGGTTTCCAACAGAGAGATCAAGAACATCCTGCAAAAAACAGTCAATACCACCCGTAAGGACTGGTCCCTCAAGCTTGACGATGCTCTCTGGACATACAGAACTGCCTACAAGATCCCATTAGGAACCACTCCCTATCATTTGGTCTATGGCAAGGCGTGCCACCTACCTGTGGAGTTAGAGTACAAGGCAGCTTGGGCTGTGAAACTGCTCAACTTCGACATCAAACCCGCCAAGGAGAGGCGGACAATTCAGATCCACGAGTTAGAAGGGATTAGGCATCTGGCCTATGAGAGCTCTAAGATCTACAAGGAAAAGACCAAGGCATTCCATGGCAAACGGATCATCAGCAGACGCTTTGCTCCGAATGATCAGGTCTTACTCTTCAACTCACGGGTTAAGCTGTTCCCTGGAAAGCTTAAATCCAGATGGTCTGGACCTTTCACCATCAAGGAGGTTCGCCCCTATGGAGCTGTTGTGTTGCTGGACACAAGAGGTGGAGAATTTGTCGTCAATGGTCAGCGCCTCAAGCCATATCTTGCTGACACAACAATCGCTGAAGGTGTAGAAATACCCTTAAGCGATCCCCCTCAAGCCTAATCGGCTCACTGAAGTCAAGCTAGTGACAGAAAACAAGCGCTTGGTGGGAGGCAACCCACTGGTGAGTGTAAATACGCGTTTGCTCCGGAGGAAGGGGGAGCGTTTAGGTTGGCCTTATTTAAGGCCCAGTCACTCCACTTCCCCACTATCTCTCTCGCCGCGAACCACTCTCAAGAACCCTAAAATCGCAATTCTCTCCTCTTTGATTTCATCTTGTCGATTTTTGGTTCTCACCTCTTGGATTCCCTCGAGATCGGTTTGATTTTGCAGGAACAAACAATCCAGCCAAGGTAACCGCTCAAAACTCCTCCCCCATCGCGTATGCAATCCGCGATTGTGGAGTATCTCATCGGTTTCTCTTATCCCTTTTGCTTGAGTTTTTGGCCGTAGATTGTGGTTATCGGTTTCAATCTTGCTACTAGGATCAAAATTGTGCTAATTGAAATAGGATAAGAGCCGATTGTTGAATTTGGTGTCTTTTCCTCTTGAGCGATTGAGTTGTAGCGATTGACTAGGGTTGGAAGTTTGTAGATTGTTTAGAAATCGATGGACTTGAGTAAACTTGAAAGATTGGAATGCTCCATCGTTTCTTGAACAACCATTGAACAGTGCTGATTTGGGATATTGCTTCTGTTTTGCAGATGCCTCCACGCACTAGGTACACTTCGGCACCCAGGCCCTCCAAGAGCTCCCGCGGAACTGCTGCACCCCTTCTAAGGGCAGTCACTCCTTCCTCTTACCCGTGGCCGAATAAGGTTGAAGGCCAACCGATCAATTGTGAGGGTTGGGACAAGGAGTCCGCAGCAAGGTACAACCGGCTTCTCGCTGCGGAGATCTTGCCCACACGCTTTGCACATGCGGAGACTCTATCTGCCCTCGGCCTCGACACATACGTGTTTGACGCACTGCAAGCGATAGGCATTGCTCCTCTCATCTATAAGGCACAGGTTCTCTACCTAGATCTGGTCCGACAAGTGCTCGCAACAGCTCAGATCAGTTACCAGAACCCTACCGCACCCACGTACGAGAACTGCTCCTTCTCTTTCATGGCTGATGGCAAGTTCTGCTCGATCACTCTTCATGATCTTAACGAGCTGTACGAGATCGCAGATACGCCTAAAGGAGGTATCCATTGAGAAGAAGTTCACACCGGCAAACGCCTTTTGGGACCTCATCGCAGCCGGCCAATTCACTTCTCGCAAGGCCTATCAGTCGCAGATTCGGAACCCTACTCTGAGAATCATCGCTAAGATTGTCTCAAACATCCTGTTCGCAAAGGAGTACACTTCTAAGGTTACTAATGGAGAGCTGCAGGTGTTGTTCACAGGAGTTGAGGACGAGATGCGCAGGGACAAGCTCATACCCATTCAGCCCGTGAAAACAAACCCAGGGTATCATCTCATCTCCATGTTCTATGAGAGGAGAGACTCTTTGCTCCGAACAGACGACAAGAAGGATCGATGCGGCAGCCTGCTCACTCCCCCGTTCCAGCACTTCAACATCAACCTCGGCTCCTATGCAGTCATCTCCGAGTTTGAGTACATTGACACTGCTTACCTGGTCACCTGCCACATTTTGCGCGATGAGAGCACCTACAAGTTCACCGACAAGGAAGGGAACACTCTATTCTGCAAGCTACCTCTTCCAGGGCTCACAGATTTCACAACTTCAGCGAACATTGTGTTCCTGCCCGATCCAGAGCACTTATGCGAGGATCCCCGTGCGCCAGTTCCAGATACGGACATGGACGATGTGGAGGATGCGACTCCAAATGCTGATGAGGAATACAACCTGGAGGATCTCGCCAATGTCACGGACGACCATGCTTACAGACGCTGGATGGTTGACTCCCAGAAGAACAACAGCCTCTTGAAGAGGATCCTTAGGGAAATCACGGGCGGCTGTATCAGAGGCCAAGGAGAGCAGACACAGCAGAGAACAAGGCGCTCAGGCAAGGAACCAGTCGGTACCTCAACTGGAGGAGAGAGACTTCCAAGGAATAGGAGGACTGCTGGTCACTCCGGCAGCGGCGATTCAGACTGAGTCCGAAAGGACCACTTCTATCCCCTTGTCCTATCCAACAGAACCATTTATTTTCATGTTTATATTTCCGTTTGGTGTGTTTTAGCTTCCACTGATTTATTTTCACAACCAGGGATGGTGTGAAGTAAGTCTGGGGGAGCATTTGTACTTTTCGCTTGTGTGCTTCTTGAGTCAGTCCTTGTGTCCTTTTAATGCTTTTCTTGAGTCAGTCTTTAGGATCGAGTCAGTCAAAACTATTGTGGGAATGTGGACCTTATTTTGTGATGATCTTTTAACCATCTCGTGCTTTAACCTTCTTATTCAGTGACCTTAGCAGTGATGAACGACCCACACATGGACCTGGAACGCCCTGACTTATCTCATTTGACACTCCAGAAGTTCTATACCGATCAGGTTACACTGGGTAGACTTAACTCCATTTTATCTGAACCTAATCTTGACTTTAATTCTTCTTTTTATGGGCACTAGATCAGGAGAGAATGAGACTTACACTCAGGACTTCTTATCCTTTATATCACTCTTGCTGTTCCTGAGTGGCTAGTTCATTTTTAGCTAGTTCCCACCGTATCTCCTAACCTTTTGTTCCACCCTCATGCAATTGCTTTTCTAGTACTTTATGTGCAGATATGTGCAAAAAGATCGGAGAGGAAAGGATCGACACAGTTCTTACTCATTAATGCTAACACATTCAGTGAAGGTGGAACACGGCAGACAAAAGAACAATCAGTGAGAGTGTTCCGATACTAGAGAGAACAATGAAGGAAGGCAGTGGCTAGAACGAGCCAGCATGAATCACCAGTGGCATCACGTGCATCACTTGTTACCTCCTTCCTCGCCACCCCATCATCATACATTAATGTAAAAAAAAAAAAAAAAAAGAGAAGGTCTTTGATTTTGTTGTTACGGGTGACGAGAAGGGGAAGAATCTATAATGCATGCCACTGAGAAAGTTGAGAAAGCAACGGTGGTTCCAGCGCAGTGTTCTGAAAGGAAATTGATTCGCGCAGAGCACTTCTATGATCGATCTAATCGGTGAGCAGTCCGACTAGCAGAGATGAGTAAGGGCTGTGGATATCAATGGAGCCGTCCTCTCACGACCATTTTGTGCGATATCCTGCATCCACTCTTGGTAACCCCTAAACACTCTTGGACTCCACCATAAAAGTTAGCCTGTTCTATACCTAGCCCGTTCTAGAGCCTATGATAAGAAGCTCACACTAATCTTAATTGAGCATAAGGAGTTTTGTCTCGAAAGTGTCGCCTTTTCAGGTTGAGATGTAGAGTAAGGAGCCGATCTTCGAACATCGATCAAGGGGTTCCCAGTAAGTGTGTGTGGTCCTAATCTACAGCTTGTATGGTTCAGAGATTTGTGGTAAGAGTATGGTTACTGAGAATAAGCGAGTTCCCACACTTTCAAACCTTTCTCCCTGTTCTTGATGCTTGCCTTGTTCGAGGACAAACAAGGATCTAAGTCTGGGGGAATTGATATATGGTGTTTTTCACATCATTATATGCATGTTTTCATTTGATTCGAGTCTCTAACCCGTGTCAGTCTAGTTCTTTCTGATCTTTTATAGGTCTGGAGTAGGTAGAAGAGTGAAGAGAAGGTTCATGAAGAGAAGATGTCTTTTTGGAGCAATTCTGTGGAGAACACTCAAGCAGAACAGTCCCAAGACTGTTCTCAAGCGGAACAATCAGACGGAGTGATCCCGAGGTTGTTCCCGACGAGTAAGGAAACTCCTATTTCGGGAATTAAAGCCCTGTTGCCCTAATCTCTTTTCTACATATTGGCGCCTCCATATAAAAACGCCATCTATCCTATTTTTATTTTCTCACGCTAGTTTTTACAAGAGAACTATTAGCTTGTGCGATCTGCAACTTGTAAGGGAGAAGAATCCATCCTCTCATCGAGAAGATCATCTGAACCCTTTTGTTTCTACTCTTGTTCTTATGCAATATTATTCATGAATTATGTTTTTGATTGCTTGCATCATGAT
Source organism: Brassica juncea (assembly GCA_018703725.1). Lineage (NCBI taxonomy): Eukaryota > Viridiplantae > Streptophyta > Magnoliopsida > Brassicales > Brassicaceae > Brassica > Brassica juncea. Next base: position 40,793,658 of record CM031935.1, on the reverse strand, counting down.
CGAGTAGTGACCTAGCTCGCCTAGGGTTTTTAGGGTGTTTAGATATGAGCTAAACATAGATAAGCAAACTCAATTAATTCTTCATTCATACTGTTCTTAATGCTTTCATTAATCTGATCACTTATTGTTTGATCCTAAGTTCATCACCTAGTTAACCGCTTAGGAGATAACTTGACATGTATCGAATGAGCTTAATATCCCTAATCAACAAAAGTAGATATTAGGGTAGTAAGTGAACTAATCGGGCCTGACCTCTAAAGCTTGCAATCGATTCTCATCTCAACGGCAGTTAGATGGTGGGATCGATCTGCAAAGCGATCACCACCATGACAGTGGGGTGTTCCAGCTGAGTGATCCGAGTTCTAGAAGGCTCTTCACTGCGCTTGAATAATTGTTTGGTTCCAATTCAACACCCGATGAAATACCCTAGGCTAGCTGTTTGTTAATTTGAATCAATCTCTAGTTTTACTTGTTTCTTATCGTCATTCTTAAACCTAAAACCAAATCTTCTTCTTAGCTTGATTTCGAAACTCATAGAAATAAAGTGTAGACTGGTCCTCTGGATTTGAATCTAAAGTACTATAATTACAACTGTTAACTTGGCAGTAGCAAGGATTCATTTTTAGTGTATCAGCACACCACAATAATACTTACCAGTTTTGGGTACTTAAATCATATATACAAGAGATTCATTTCAATACGATCATGGATTCAAGTAATACATTGTTCTTTGAACACATTTCTATGTAAGGATAATTAATATACAAAATGCCATTGTGAACAAAGAGATACAATTATCTTAGTTGATGGGGCAAGTACTTATGACACTTCTGTAATTGAAGTAGAAGAAGTTGAAGACAAACCTAGATAAAGCTGGAGAGATCTCAAAGAAAATTCTTAATGTGAAGATTTGATGATGGTATTTCTCGCTGAGGATGAACCAATATATGACACATAGTCATGTCTCCACCCGATACACCTTCTTGAAAAGAAGAAAGAATTAGTTAAATCGATTCAATAGTGTAGAATCACACTTATAAGATAATTGATTTACCTAAAGGGTTTAACGCAGTGAGGTGTAATAAATCATTAAAAAGTTGACAATTAACGGTTCAGTTGACAAGTACAATGACAGACTTGTGGTGCAAAGCTTCAGATAAAAAAGGTCTAGATTTCTTTGTAACCTATCTTTTAGTCACGAGAATAATTTCACTCATACGTTTGATTGGGATGGGTTCATTGAAAGACTTGGAAATTCATCAAACAGATGTTATAACTGCCTTTCTGAACGAATATTTAGAAGAGGAAATATACATGAAAATGAAGGTTCTATAGTTCCAGATCAATAACTTACAGCATATAGACTTGTCAAGTCGTTGTATGGGTTTAAGTAAGCTATAAAATAATAGCATAAAATTGACAATGCGATGATGTCAAATGGTTTCATCATCAAAGAATGTGATAAATGCATTAACTTCAAATGTACTCCTAGTGTATATATATATTTTTTGTGTTTGTACATAGTTGACATGCTAATCATCGACAACAACCAAGATACCATTAAAAAAACATACTTAATGGTCAGTTGGACATGAGTCTTACAGATGTTATTCTTGGCATTAAGATCACAAGGACTCTTGTTAGGATAAATCTGTCTCAAGATCATTATGCTGAAAGATATTGAGCAGTTTAAGAATAACTCAAAAGGAACTGCAAAAATTCATAGACACTCAACTTCACTTGACTAAAAACACAGGTGAGACAGTGTCACAAGTGGAGTATGCATGTGTAACTGGGAGTATGATATACTTAACTAATTGTACATGATCGAATCTAGGGCATGCAGTAAACATATTAAGTCGATACACAAGTAATTCGAGTCATACACACTGAAAAGCCATAACAAGGGTATTAACTTATTTTTGATATGCAAAAATTTATGGGTTATACTATGAAAAAGAACCATAAGTCTTGGAAGGATACATTATTGCAATTTGAAATTCATAAGTACATATATAGGTGCAGAAAATATCTTGGAAGTCGTCCAAAAGAACTTTATTGGAAAGATCAATCATCAAATATGAGTTCATTGCTTTAGACAAATCAAAAGAATAAGCAGTCTGGCTTTTAACTTTTTGGAGGATGTTCAATGTGGAAAAAACTAGTCCTGACTCTAACCATACACTGTGATAGTAAATCAACTATAACCCGGAACACTATATACTCTCTATATTGAGAAGTCTCATCATATCAGAAGATTATATACAATTATTAGGCACATGTTCTCTAATGCTGTAATATTTATTTTTTGATTACATCAAGTCAGCTGACAACTGTGGGAACCGAAATTCACACCGTCAATTTCCGATAAACGATTTGTGGAGGAAAACCGAGTTAACCCAATCTTCCTTGAAGGTCCCGGATATCTGCTGGACCACACACGATACAATCAATGGAGATAAAGGTTGCGAAAATAAAAATCGTAAAATTGAGCGAAAGAGATCTTATTTCTGAAATCTCGTTTGAGCGTGTACAACAAGCAAAGAAATCGGCTGTAAGAGCTGTCGAAAAGTCCGCTAGTCCGGTCGCCTAAGTCTATCCTAGTTGAGTCGAAACTCGCTAGTGAAAACAGAAAAGAATGCTAAATATCTCTAAGTGCTAAGTGCTCTGAAAGTTTGTGATGATTTGCTCTTCGCCCAAAGCTCTCCCTATATACTCCTCTTAAGACGGTCTATCTTCTTTCGGGCTGAATCGGGCTTTTTCCATTTTCGTCTATCTTCGTGTTTATCGGGAAACTTGACATTTATCTTCGGAAAACTTGACATTTATCTTCTGGAAATTTGACATTTATCTCTTATGTGAGGATAAGGATAAACCGTCATAGTTATCCTTCCTTTTCGAAAAATCGTAAGTGGGCCGTTTTGGCCATGTCGGGCCGTTTAGACGTTTTTACGGTTTTTCGAAAGAGTAGTCTTTGAAGGTTTCGGCATTTCCGAAGGAACCTCAATTCCTCGTATAGTCGAGATGTTTGGTGTTTAGAATAACCGTGATCATACCAAACTCACGAAGATTGATCCAAACAAGCCAAGATGGGATCAGACCGAGCATGATGGGACCGAGACCAGGACGAGGGCACTAGGCCGGCTTGCGGAACGCGTGCCACCGGCGCCAGGCCGGCTCGCGTGACGCGTGCCGCCAGCGCCAGGCCGGCCCGTGTGACGCGTGCTGCCGGCGCCAGGCCGGGGTGCCGCCGGCGCCAGGCCGGCTCGCGTGACGCGTGCCGCCGGCGCCAGGCCGGCTCGCGTGATGTGTGCCGCCGGCGCCAGGCCGGCCTGTGCGATGCGTGCCGCCGGCGCCAGGCCGGCCTGTGCGATGCGTGCCGCCGGCGCCAGGCCGGGGTGCCGCCCGTGGGTCCTCCGTTGCCCGATTTTTGCCCCGTTAGTCGTTCGTGCGGGAAATCTTAGATTTTGGAAGGATCTTTTAGCCGTAGATTTCGAGATAACCGTTTTCAAGGGTTTGAGTAATGAGGCTTTGAACTTTAGACGTTTAAAATCTGAACTTTTAAACAACCGAGAAGGCTTTGCGGAAGAATCATTGTAGTTCGCGGACAATCCGGACATGGGTTTAAGGGACCAAGATGCTGCCGTTGCCCGAGACGATTGCATAGATGGGCACCAGGACCCTTGCCGCCAGTGCCAGACGGGAGACGACAGGCCTGCCGCCGGCGCCAGACGGGACAGGGCAAGCCTGCCGCCCGTGCCGTGTCCTGCGTCCGCCGGTGCCTGCTGTTGCTTGCCTTCGTTGATCCCCGGGGCTCACGGTCCGTTCATGCCTTCTTGCGAGTCCATCGAGTGGCGACCCGTTTCTTGGTTTTGATCGTCACTTGGTTTTCTTTCGAGGACTTTCGGGTGACAATTTCGTCGTTGACCGATTTTGACCCCAACAGTTAGCCCCCCAGCTAGCTAGGAATCGTAATGTCTTTCGGGTCCTGGCTTGCGGTATAGCCGTATGGGAAGGTGTAGAGACGTAATCGTTTGCCGAAAGTCGGGGTAAATAGTTATTTTTCCTCCTTTATAAGGAGGGAGTAAGAAATCTCATTTACTCTCACTTCATCATAAAAAATTATTCTCTCTCAAGAATCCTTTCTCTGTCTAAGAATAATGTCTTCGAGATCCTCAAATAGAAATTCTTCTTCCCATTCATCCTCGGGTGATTCTCCTGCCCATGTGACGGTGAAGCAAGAGGAGTTTGTCGAGGAGGAAGCGAAGAATGCATATTACCGAGCCCTTGTGGGTTCGCCCCCATCACTGCCAGATATCCCTGTTCCGAGGAGACCTCCGAGGCAGCCTGGTGCTCCTTTTACGCCGAGCTTGGTTTCTCGTAAATATCTCAAGGTTCTTCGAGATTTTTACCAGGTTCCTGAAGGAGTCAAATTTCGGATCCCTGTCGGTAACGAAAGTGCGAGGAATCCTCCGGAAGGTTTCTTTACATATTGCCGCATGTGGTTCCCGATCCCCGGCACCATTGTTCGTGCGCTTCGTCACTTCGAACTCTCGATCAGCCAGCTCAGCGTCCCTGCCTTAGAGAGTTGGCTTGGCGTACTGATCTCAAGTTATGAGCTCAGGATCGATCTCAGTCCTGGTGATTTCGAAGGCCTTTGGAGCACTCGGCCGACGGGGAGCGACGGTTACTACTCCATGCTGCCTAAGAAGGATATGGCCATAATTCAGGGGACTACTTCGAACCCTAAGTCGTGGCAGGAACGTTTCTTCTATGTCCGAATAGATGGTGAGTCTGTCGAGGAGAGCTGCCTCCATCTATTTCCGCATGCATGGAACTTCAACCGAGATAATATGATGAAAACTCGTTGTCTATTTTGTTATTCCGGAAGTGCGAGGCATTTGCATGGCGATCTTTTCGTCAAGAGGGACCTCCTTCGTCAAAGACCGTTTTTCTGGAAGTCCTTCACTCTTGAACGGATTCGAGACGCAGTAAGGCTTTACCGGTCCCGAGACCCTGTCCCAACATATGATGCCGAACCGGTTATCGAAGCCCCGACTCGGAGGTGTAAACAGAGATCTCGTAAAGGGAAAGAGATCGATGGTGGTTAAGGTTCGGAAGATCCTTCACCGTTGGGGGAAAACCCTAGTTTTGTTCCAACGGAAAAAGGCGGAGCCAGAGATCTTCCGCTTCCCAACAATTTCTTTGAAGGTCTTCCTCCGGAGTTTGTTACTGACGAGTCGCTGGAGGATGAGAAGAGGCAATGGATTTTTGCCGAGGGTTCATAGCGGATCAATGAGGTTTTGTTCTTTGAACTTCTTAACCGTATTCTTGAATCCGCATGTATGTTTATTGATCTTGACTTTGTGCAGGGACTAAGAGTGTTTGGCAATGCGCTCGACTCAAGTTTCCGCAAGTCTAGGATTGCCAACTTCAAGACCAAGGAAGCTGAGTGAGAGCTCTTCCGATTCCAACAAGAGGTTAAGGCGCAGAACGAAAAGCAAGCTGAGCTTCATGCTCGAGCTCTTGTTCGGGCGGAAAGGAGAGGAAGAAGGATGGTCGCGGCCGAGGTGGCGAGACGGGCGGAATCATTTGCTGCTGAGTTTCAATGTTTTAAAGAGGCTCAGGAGTTTGTTGGCGATTTCCCCGAGTGCCGGAGCTCGGTCGTAAACCTTTACAAGTCTCAGAACCCGGATTTCTCCTTTGATTCCGAGATTGCTGAGATGAAGGACTTCATGGCCGAGTGTGCTCATGCTGAGTCCTTGGTTCCTCCAGTCGAGGAAAGAGTCCAGAGACTATGGGAACCTATCGAGGTTTCCGAGGATACGGTGGAGGCCGGAGCCGATGAGAACACCGAGGGTGGTGGGAACGCTCAAGGTGTGAACGAGGAAGTGGACCAGCCTGCAGGTTCATTCGGGATTTCCGCATCTGGATTTCTCGACGTTGACTTTCTTTTGTGAATCGTATGTTTTGGCCGTGTGTGGCCGTTTTTTAGGAGTTTTATTTTGCGACCGTTGGAGGTTGCACTCTTATGTTTTGGGACTGGCCGTTGGTGGCTTAGAATCCCGTTGTCTTTGCAGACTTTATAAATATGAAAATTTGCGAAATTTTGTCTTTTGTTTTGATTTATACTTTCGTCAAGTGTAGAGGAAAGAATGCGAGTAGTCACTTCGTATCCTAACTCTTTTTTGTCGCTTGGTCTGTATGCTACTTTCTAGCGAGCGTTTTAGGTGTAAGCGATAAGAGACATGTTTTGGGATCTCGTATACGATACTATGTCTGTGAGATGTCAAGATCCAGCAAGACTGGGTTTAGGGCAAGACCTAGGCTTACTCTCAGCTTTAAGGCTGTGCGATGACTGATCGGCTTTCGTTTTTCCTGTTAGTGATTTCTTCCTGATTCTTTTCGTTTAAAGTCCGCGACTAGTCGCCGGCTTATATGACTTGTGTTAAAAGAATCGAGCTATCTTCGGAGTTTATCCGAGACGCTAAACCAAAATTTTGGGTTTCTTGTATAGCGCGCTATGATATCCTTGTCGGATGTAAAAGGACCTTGTAGGTCTTACTACGAGATTGTGTTGAGTGAAACGTTTCTGAGTGCGTCCGTCGGGGCCAATCGACGGGCATAAGTTGTTTTTTAAGTCGCAGGTGGACTGTTTTGGCGGATGATACGAGTTTTGTTATCTTTTTCAGAAGTTGCGACGTCTCGTGTTTCTTTCGAAGATATGATTTTCGTTTTTCCGAAGTGTTTATGCGTTAAGTGAGCATAAAAGATAGAAATAATTTTATTAAAAATTTCGAAAATTTCGAGTACATGTGCGGATATTTCGCGTTTTTGTGGGAGTATAGGAGTATACGTACCCACCCCCCCCCCCTTTTTGGTGAGGAGGATAGCTGAACTCGCCGGGTTTCGACGAGCTGTCTATGTACCTCTTTCAAGGATCAAGCCATCTCATAGTTCTGACAAATGCCGCAGACGTTTTTTACTCCCTATGCGTCGCCGTTCCGATCGTGCTGGTCGGATCAACGGTTTGCGCGGGGGTCGAGTTGTCTGCTTTTACGGCGGTAGACTCAGAGGCTTTGTCGCTGTCTTGAATTGTTGCCTGTTCGGATGATTCTGGATCATCTTTTTTCGAGTCTTCAGGAATGTTGTGTGATTCCTTTACTCGTTTTGGGTTGGCCGCTGGGGCGTTCCAATCTTTTCTCAGTTTGAACTCAGCTAGGAAGCAGAGTCTCGACTGTTTCTGACTCCCCCAGATTACAGCGGTTCAGGTTGGAGTCGGAAATTTGATGCCGAAGTGATATGTAGACGGTACTGCCTTCATGGAGTTGATCCAAGGGGTTCCCATGATGGCGTTGTAGATGGCCGGGTTGTCGACTACTGCGAACTCGACGATTTTTGTGACTTCTTTCGCCATGACCGGGAGCTTGATTCTCCCGAGGGTCATGGAAGTGACGCCCGAGAACCCAGTCAAAGGTTTTGGCTAAGGGACGACTTCCCCAAGTGGGATCTTCATCCTGTCGAGGGTGTCGCGGAAGATAACGTTGACCGTACTTCCTGTATCGACGAGGATGCGGCCGACCTCGAAATCCTGGATTACCAGGTCGATAACCAAAGGATCACAATGAGGCTTGTCGATTCCGACAGTTTCCTGTTCTTCGAAAGTGATCGTGTGGTTAGGAATATCGCTATCCGGAAACCAGTTGGAACTTGTTTCGGCCTTTCGCCCGTAGGCTTTTATTGACGAGACTGAGTCTTGGTAGAACTGTGATCCTCCGATGATCATGTTTACCCTCTGGCGACTGTTGTTGTTCCCTTGGTCGTCCTGTCTCCTTCCGCATTTTTCACCCGATTGGTTTTCGGACTCGCGGTCCTCGGAGACAGTTTTGTTGGTCTTTGGGCGGTCGGAGTCCAGGAGCAAGTCCTTTATACTCTTGACCTTTGATAGTTCGCCGGTGAGGAACTTTGCGGCGAGCCGGGCGCCGAGAACCTTGCAGTTCGCCGTGGAGTGTCCTCTGGTTTCGTGGAACTCGCAGTAGGAATTATCCTTGTACTGGTTCCTGGTCCAGGTGTTTCCGGAGGTTTTGCCTTGCTCCGAGTTGATGGCGTAATTATGCTCGCCCTGGGCGTCTTCCCCTTCGTGATGGACGTACTTGTCGTTACGAGAGGGTTTCTTCTTGGACGCGGTTTTCTGCGATCCGTGCTTCTGCGATAGAAGCTTCATTTCTTCCTCCATGATGATGAAGTCTGTTGCTTTGTGGAGAGTATCCTGGATTGTCCGCGGCTTTTCCAGTAGTATCCACTTTCGAAACTTCGACTTGTACCAGAGAGTTTTCCTCAGGGCGTCGATTGCGACATTGTCGCTGATGCCCGTTATCCTGGCCATCACCAGTTTGAATCTTCGCATGAAGTCGCGAAGCGACTCGTCTTCCTTCTGAGCTAGACTCCACAGGTCCACGTCGGACGTTTCTCTGTCCATGAACATGGAGTATTGTTTGAGAAACACCGAGGCCAGTTGGCGGAAGCTTCCGATGGAGTTCCTTTTGAGCCGGGAGAACCATTCGAGCGCAGCGCCTTTGAGGTGCTCGACGAAGAGAAGACAATGACCCGCGTCTCGTTCGCGCTCCGGGAGTTTGCACCTACCCATTGCGATCTGGAAAGACTGCAGGTGCGCCTTAGGATCCGTAGCACCGTCATAGACCGGGATTTTGATTTTCCCTGGGTCTGAGATGCGTGTTTCCGTGATCCGAGCGGTGAACGGCGTTTTCCGTGCTTCCTCGAGAAGTCTATCGATCTCGGGGGCGGAACTGGTCGCCTGATGGATTTGCGATTTCACCGCTTTCACTTCGGCCACGGTCTTTTTGAGAGATTCGTGGAGATCATGGATCTCGCTATTGCTGCCGGCGTTCCTCCGAGTTTGTCGGCGCTGGTCGCGATGGATCCGAGCTTGATCTTCCGCGAGTTCTTCCTGCTCCATCCAATAGAGTTCTTCCTCCTCTTCTGTCATGGGCCTCTCGAAGGATACCGTCTGCCGAGCGGACTGGCTTCGGGTCCTCCTAGGGTTGATGTCAGCGTCTTCATCGGAAGGATCCGATTGGTCGCTGATATCCAGATTGATGCGCTCGACGTCGCTTTCCTTGTTTCCCGTAGCCGGGGGTGGAAGGTTCTGCGAGGTCGTTTGCTGTCCTTTCGGAGCTGTTTCCTCGGGAGTGGGCTCTTTCGGGGCATCTTTTTCTCGTGCTTCGGGAGATCCAAAGTCGAGTCTTCTGCCGCGGCGTGCCTTGGTGGATCCGCGCGGCAACTTGCTCCTCGCAGTTAAGGTGTCGACCTGTTTTGCGAGCGAGGTTATCAGCTTGTCCTGTTGTTCCGCCTGTTTCTGGGCGGAGGTGAACAGTTCCTTCATTTGTCTGAGCGCCTCAGTGTTTGCATCAGCAGTGACTGTGGACGTATCTCCAGCTGGAGTCTTCTCAACGTTGGCATCGACGGGTGTTCCGTCTAGCGTTGGCTGGTCTTTTGTGACGTCAGTAGACATGATTGAGCGTGTGCAGTTGCGAGATAGATAGATCTGTAACCCCCCCTCCTTCTAGCGCCAAACTGTGGGAACCAAAATTCACACCGTCAATTTCCGATAAACTATTTGTGGAGGAAAACCGAGTTAACCCGATCTTCCTTGAAGGTCCCAGATATCTGCTGGGCCACACACAATACAATCAATGGAGATAAAGGTTGCGAAAATAAAAATCGTAAAATTTGAGCGAAAGAGATCTTATTTCTGAATTATCGTTTGAGCGTGTACAACAAGCAAAGAAATCGGCTGTAAGAGCTGTCGAAAAGTCCGCTAGTCCGGTCGCCTAAGTCTATCCTAGTTGAGTCGCAGCTCGCTGTTGAAAACAGAAAAGAATGCTAAATCGCTCTAAGTGCTAAGTACTCTGAAAGTTTGTGATGATTTGCTCCTCGCCCAAAGCTCTCCTTATATACTCCTCTTAAGACGGTCTATCTTCTTTCGGGCTGAATCGGGCTTTTTCCATTTTCGTCTATCTTCGTGTTTATCGGGAAACTTGACATTTATCTTCGGAAAACTTGACATTTATCTTCTGGAAACTTGACATTTATCTCTTATGTGAGGATAAGGATAAACCGTCATAGTTATCCTTCCTTTTCAAAAAAATCGTAAGTGGGCCGTTTTGGCCATGTCGGGCCGTTTAGACGTTTTTACGGTTTTTCGAAAGAATAGTCTTTGAAGGTTTCGGCATTTCCGAAGGAACTCCAATTCCTCGGATAGTCGAGATGTTTGGTGTTTAGAATAACCGTGATCGTACCAAGCTCACGAAGATTGATCCAAACAAGCCAAGATGGGATCAGACCGAGCATGATGGGACCGAGACCAGGACGAGGGCCGTCGACCAGCGTCAGAGGCTTGCCGCCGGCGCCAGGCCGGCTTGCGGAACGCGTGCCGCCGGCGCCAGGCCGGCTTGCGGAATGCGTGCCGCCGGTGCCAGGCCGGGGTGCCGCCCGTGGGTCCTCTGTTGCCCGATATTTCCCCCGTTAGTCGTTCGTGCGGGAAATCTTAGAGTTTGGAAGGATCTTTTAGCCGTAGATTTCGAGATAACCGTTTTCAAGGGTTTGAGTAATGAGGCTTCGAACTTTAGACGTTTAAAATATGAACTTTTAAACAACCGAGAAGGCTTTGCGGAAGAATCATTGTAGTTCACGGACAATCCGGACATGGGTTTAAGGGACCAAGATGCTGCCGTTGCCCGAGACGATTGCATAGATGGGCACCAGGACCCTTGCTGCCGGCGCCAGACGGGAGACGACAGGCCTGCCGCCGGCGCCAGACGGGACAGGGCAAGCCTGCCGCCCGTGCCGTGTCCTGCGTCCGCCGGTGCCTGCTGTTGCTTGCCTTCGTTGATCCCCGGGGCTCACGGTCCGTTCATGCCTTCTTGCGAGTCCATCGAGTGGCGACCCGTTTCTTGGTTTTGATCGTCACTTGGTTTTCTTTCGAGTACTTTCGGGTGACGATTTCGTCGTTGACCGATTTTGACCCCAACAACAACCTTGAGGACCCTTTTACAAAAGGTTCATCAAGAGATCAAGTATTGAAATCACAAAGGAAATGGGTTCATTGCCTATCACTAAAGACAATATTTAATAGAAACACCACCAACGTGATTTGATATCCCAAGATATCGGTTCACATGGACAAATAAATCAATCAAAATCTGATAAAAGCATTGAGAATTACTCATATCCCACGATGATAAAAATTCATCATGTGAATATTTAAGTAAATCGATGTTTTTAATGACATAGGACCATAAACTTTATATGGAGTATTACACAATACTTTATGTGTATATGACAAATGTTTGTGGCAATCACCTTGTGAGTGTGAAATAAGACCCCATTTATAGGAGGATGAAGTTCATGATATATGCTCCAAGTTCACTTATGTAAACCAGACAAGTTCATGATATACTCTCAAAAGCTTATGGAAAAGGAGGGAGGGTGTCATTATGAAAACAACAAACCTGCGACGCTACCGAGTGATATCCATTGATTTTACCACTTTTAGACCATGATATATTATATAATTTATTGAGTCTATTATATGGGGTTGGAGTATGTTTTTAGAGTATCTTCAGGTTCAGGTACGTTTTGGAGAACTTTGGTGATTTTGAAGTTTTTTAGACGCAGAACTGCAGGGATGCGTCAGTAGTTTATCTATTGATGGAGACCTTACCACGGTGAGATTTAGCTTATATTTTGACACAAGATATAGCTTTGAGTTATATTTCCAATGCCGCAAGTTTGAGGTCCATCAGACGGTTAGATCTAATGTTATGCTCGTTTGACTGAATAGTGGTATGTCTGCCTCGCGAGAGGAAGCTGTCAAGGAGATGAAGGAGTGTCGATCGAAAACATAGCCTTAGTGTCAATCGACACTGATTCCAGAACACGGGATGAGTCTATTTAATAACCGACCTAATTCCAGAAGTCACTGCAAACTACCAGAATGACCCTGACCGACCTTAAACCTTATTTTATGTGTTTTCTAAGCTATTATTTAGGCTATGCTTTCTTTTATTCTTTATTCTTATTTTTAGGGTTGGAGAGAAGAGGGGAACTTCTTCAGAGTCCTCTTGTATCTCCATTGATTTTGTTTTTTTTTTAATATTGATTATTGTTGTGGATCAAGAGGGAAAGAGGGAAACGGTTGTTCTCATTATTCCATAGGTAATGATATATATATATATACTGATACAAATCTAGGGTTTTAGAACTCTCTAGAACATGGGCTTATGGGCCTAATGGACATCCACCTAATTAGTTCATAACACTCCCCCTTGGATGTTCATTACAAAAATATTCCTTAAACGCATAAGATGCTGCCTCATTAAAAACCTTACCAGGAAAATCCAGTGGGAAAAACCATGGTTAAGGGAAAAAGAGTGCAGCGCACATCTACTCCCCCTGATAAAAACATAATTTAAAATATATGAGACAATACAATCTTACATGAACAAACTTCTTCTTAGTCTTGGGCTTGGACCGGTTCATTTCTCTTGGCAGATTTGACATTCTTTACTGAAACTTGAATATCTTGATGACCGTAGGACAAGTGACTTCAAACCACGTGGAAATCGAAGCTAACATCCATGGCTAACTTCAGGCACTGGTCTAACTCTGGTAAGATGGGAATATCGAGCAATATTTGGGATACCAGTCGAAATTAGGTATTCAGAGACAGCTCATACATGTCCCACGAAAACAACCATAACTCAAGTTCTATTAGAAAACAGTCATATCTCAAGTTCTATTATCTGTAATGACTTGGTTCAAATTGGAGACGAAAATAGACTCAAAGATTTTTCTTTGGACACCAAGTACATATTTTAATTCCATCTAGAAGGTCTCTTTTGGTTGGAAAACTTTCGACCTTCGATTCTGTCTTACGAAGAATGTATCCTTGATTATTTTCAAGTATGATTGATCTTGATCATTCTCTCCTGCTTTGCTCAATCTCAAAAATATATTGAAATATTTATAGATCTTCATCACTTAAGTGATAATATTTCTCTTTAGGTATCTATCAATTGTGTGTTCTTCGTTGCCTCGTTAAAACCTTAACATGGAAAAACCCAATGGGATAAAAACCATGATAAGGAAAAAGAGTACAACGAAGCACATTATCATATTCTCCCCCTGGAAGCATCAGCTCTTCAGGATATACATATCATCCTTTTAAGAATTGATATAATCATTTCCTTAATGAATAAACTCGTTTGACTGTCGAACAATTTCTTAGACCATTGAACTTCTTGTCCATAATATTAGTTTCACACAAAAGGTCATATCTTGGTCTATATGGAACCATGTCCAGATTTCCTTTAAAGACAATCTTTAAATCTTTACATTGTACATACGAGTTATTTCCCCTTTTCTTACAAACTTTACTAGTATGACCATTCTTCTTGTCATACAGAATCACATCTTTCAATTATGAAAGAGATCAGTAAATTTCTAATATCATGGTACTTCATGACCAAGAATTATTTCCTTTATATGCTCAATATACTCGCGCGGCAATGTTCTCGAGAATTAGCAATTGCTGCTTCTAGCAGTCCAGATCCATATGGGGGTTCATTGCTTCTTGCAGTTTATATTCTTTTGGATCTTTCACATAAATTTCATTGTTCCAGTGGCTCTCAATTTCTTTTCTTTGTTGCCAGACTGAAATTTGAAAGTTGATGCTTCCACCATATGATGTGTTTCTTATAACAACTTAAAGTCTTTGTGAGAACTCTTGTGCAAAAACTCTTTTTGCATCTCACAACTTTTCATCATGTCATTCATTCTTTCATATAAAGACCCATTTATGTGCCTCTGGCAGGGTCGGCCCCGACCCAAGCCTAACGAAACATTTTCCTCAAGCCCCCCCCCCCCGAAATTTTCGAAATAATTTACATAAATATAAGCCCCCAAATTTGTAAAAAAAAAAATCAGACCCCAAATTATTGAATTCCTTCTTGACTCGTCTACGGCCTCAAAAATCTCAGGGCCGGCCCTGGCCACTGGTTTACACCTTCAGGTGTATGGACTACTACTTGTCCAAATACTCTCTTTTCAAGAGATTTAATTCCACATCTATTGCTTATTTCCATTTTGGCCAATCATTTCTTTGTGTACACTTTTCAATAGATGGTTCATGATCCTCATTCTCATCAACTGCTACATTGCATGCATAAGTAGTATTCACGACGTCGATTTAATATCGGTTCTATATTGTTCCAGACATGACATAGCTATTTTGAGACTTCTTTATTCTCAGGCACCTGAATTTATTTCTTGTCATGTTGTATATCTCTTCTAGAGATCCTTAATATTTCATTCCTCGATTCTACCATTTTTATTCATGCTCCTTTTCTTTTTCGAGGATTATTATATTTAGAACCGATTAGGTCTAACACGCTTCAGGCGCTGTTTAGACTCATTAGCAGTTTGATATTGTCCTTCTTGGACATCCATTTTAACTGGAGCATTTACAGGCTCTTGTGAATCACTCTCTTAGGGTCAGAAAATGAGTCTGGCAACTCATATATTAATCTTTGTAATAAAATTATCTTCATACATTCATTTTGGACTTATAATCACGCGTTTTAGTCCGAGGATCAATGAATTCATTTGAACTCATTCATTTCCCAGCTGTTTATTTTCTCCCCCTAATGTTGGATAGACTAACTTTGAGTATTTCTATACATCTTATAAAATCTTCTATATTCTATCATCAATGGAGATAATATCCAACATATTCATAACCTCATTTGAGGTCCCATCTTTTAGCATTGTGGTGGAACAACTACAACTTATCCAAATTTAATCGATAGAGATCTTTGGTTCCTGACCACAAACCAATTTGATGGGGAGAGTTCTTAATTACTCTTTGGCATTATGCGAATCAATGCTGCTACATAATATATATCATCAAAGGCTTACTAATTCACCAGTATTACCGATTAGTCTCGCAAACATCAAGTTGCGGATCTATGACAAGGTTACATGCGACCTTCTTGTC
Source organism: Brassica juncea (assembly GCA_018703725.1). Lineage (NCBI taxonomy): Eukaryota > Viridiplantae > Streptophyta > Magnoliopsida > Brassicales > Brassicaceae > Brassica > Brassica juncea. The sequence continues at coordinate 40,778,582 of CM031935.1, read as the reverse complement.
GATGTACTAATTATAAATATATGGTGGATGATCAGTCCACCTGTGGGTGATCAAGCCGACAAATATCTCCTTGTATAAATAGATTTCAAATCTATTTGACTGGTGAAACCGTATTCTTATATTGCCTTGTAAGCAAACAGCATATAGAAAAACATTCGTAAGAATCTTATAGTTCTTCAACGAAAGTCTATATGATTATCTTTCGCACCATTACTAAACCGGGATGGCATAACCGGTTTGCCAAACATTACACTTTTTGTAAACTTCTGGTTTACTATTACATTTATCTCCATTTTCTAATCATTGTGTAATACAATACAACAGTGCATTGGAAATATTCTTATTGAAAGTATTCAACATTTTCCTTTACTTATTGTCTCATTATTATTAGATTCTAAATCCCTGATTTTATTTTATAAATGACTCCTTATGTCTATTTCCAGTGTGAACATACTTCTGGATGTTCCACTTACTAGGGATGTAGGATTCTCTAAATCTCCCCCTCGAGATAATGATACTCCAAATTCATATATCTAGAATTGAATCCCACTTTAGAATCAACAACATACCCAACTTAAGGTCATGCGTTATATCTTAGATCCTTTTGACCTTTGAGACTTGGGAAAATATAGCACATTAATGATTTCAAACTGCATTTCCATAGGCAATCACAAGTTTGCTTTTCTAGAATTTTCAATAATCTTTATACTATCACATATTGTACTTACACTAGTTTTCTTTCATCTTTAGATGATTGAATTATATCTCTTCTTTATTACCAACTTTATTTTCTCAATTTTAAGTGAGAATATGAGTCCTAAGAAGAAACTCTTTGCCTTTTGACCTTAAAACCCAAAGATAGTGGTAATATAATAATAAATAATTTCAAATTATATAGAGATATGTATTATTATAAATATTTTACTATATCAAAAAATAAATAATACTACTATAGTAATTATTATATGGACTGGATCTTTATTTTCATGCTATTTAACGATTCAATTAACTTAGTAAAACAGATTTTATATAACATGGACCTAACCATCATGCGAATTGTTTTAGCTAATCAAAATTTAATTGATATGGTATATATAACACGACAAAAATACTTATCTTAAGTGCATCTGAAACTGAGGAAGTATTGGGACTCGTCCATGTCTTTCAGTCGGTTGCAATCTCATATTCTATAACAAAACCTGAGTTATTCAAAATTTTGCTCATAAAACATGGCACCAATATTAGACATTAAAAACCAATCCATTAAATTTTAATAAATAGCAATACTACTTAGTCATGACCATATAAAATCAAAGCGTTGTATAAACGAATCAATATCAATGATATGTAATGAACTTAAGATATTAATCCAAGATGCTTAATAAACCGAGAAAAGCAACCAATATCAAAACAAACAATAAACTATTAGAATAATACGATCTGTTCACTAAGATGATCTCCCTTATCAATTTTAGTTATCTGTTAAGTTCCACATAATTATGAATCATTTTCCAACTTTCATGCTAACAAAACAAGCGATATAAGAACAATAAACTTTGTCCAATTCAATGAACAGCAAACCAATGAATTTTGGTTGATATTCTCTAAAATATTATATTGCAATTTATGAATATGCCAGGATTTCTTTTAATTCTGCAATCAATTAAATCAGTGTGTGACAAAAAATAGAGAATAAACTGAACCAAATTAAACAGTAAAAATATGGTTGTGAGTATAATAGTTTGGAGCCTAAGGCTTCTCTGGTAATTCCTTTTAAATTCTAACTAACAAACAAATGTAGTCTACAAATCTTTCAAGCTTACTAACATCAATTTATAAAAAAAAAAATTCAGACAAATATATTGGTAGTGAAGTCAATAAAATAGGGTTATGTAAACTTAACTGTTTGGCGTTTGCGAAGGAGACATCGTCGGACTTGTCGTGAAAAATCTTTATTCTGCACCTTAGATAGATTTACATTGTTGTTGATCTATTGACATCCTCAAACAATTGTCAGTCCGATTTAAACCAATGAACCAATAAAAATAATATATAAATCAAGCAACTATAATAACAAAATCAATGAAATATACAAATATGTATGGAGCAAGAGGAATGATAACACGATCACTATCAAACAATTATAAACTAAAGACGTGGATAAGAAAAGTACGTCTACATGTTACTACTAAACCAAAAATTTGGCAAACCCTTAAAATATTGCTTATGATAAGATATGATCTCTGAAGAAACGTCTGTTACTTGCGAGCATTATTAAACAAATGTGATGGATTCACGGCTATGTGTTTAGCAGAATTTATATATATATAATCTATGGTCTATAACTAGCATGATAAATTCATACCATCGATATCAAGCGGACATGCATAATCAAGACTTTTCTCTTGGACGATCATATGGTAAAACACTATACAAATTAGCACTTATCTCGATTATAATGAAGATGAGGAGATCGGAGGTACGACAACTACTACGGATAGCCACGCCGGTTAGATCATTAGGTTTTTTTTAAAAAGGGTTTTGTTCAATGGCTAGGGTTTCGTGCTGATAACGTGTTGTGGATCAAGAGAGAAAGAGGGAAACGGTTGTTCTCATTTTTCCATAGGTAATGATATATATATATATATATATATATATATACTGATACAAATCTAGGGTTTTAGAACTCTCTAGAACATGGCTTATGGGCCTAATGGACATCCACCTAATTAGTTCATAACAATTTCTATTTTATATCTATTCATCTATGAATTCTGACAACTATCATGTCTGAGTAGATCAACGTGCTAGGTTTAGGGATTAACTAGGATTTTGATGTTCTTCTGAAATATAGAACTGCTAGTGTGATTTAATAGATCCTTCACAAAATTGATCTTATTGATTGTATCTAGAGTAGCTAATTAGAAACCTGATCATAGGAGAGTTAGGCGCACGCGAGAGCATGGTCTGTTAACTGAATAAAATTATGCTGAGCTAGGTTGTTGGATACATACGATAGCTGGTCTAAGAATCTAGTGAACATATCGATTATTTCGTTAATGCTTGTTTAATGAAGTGTCGAACGACACCCAAACAATTGTATCAATCGACACCTAGTCAATAGTATCCTTGCTCGCATGCGACAACTGGAACAAATACTTAGTCATCTGATTAGTAATTGCATGCGAGAACTGGATTACTTTCTTACTGAATTCGAGTTCTAGGTCAACCCTTAGCATCTACACATCATAGTTTTGATAACCTGAATGAAACCCTTTGTCTAGCAACCCTCCTTCCATCAAACAAATCATCAATCTATTTACTGCCTTATTTATTGTTTTCTATTATTTGACCTCTCTTAATCTAAAGCTAAAGTTTACTGTGTGAGATATCGAGCCTCTAAGAATACGATCCTTAAATACAGAAATCGATCTCTTATTTGAGAAAGTTGCTCTTGAGGTAATTTGAGCACATCACAGAGCGAGGCTTGGTCTTGGGTATGGTGATTGTGGGCATTTGGCGTACAATTTTTTTTGGTAAAAAATTTACATCAAGATTTTGCATAACTTCATACATAAATATTATAAGATTGTGTATATTATATGTTGATAAATATAAATCTCTTAGACTGCGTCAAGATAATTTTGGAATATTTTCAGATGATACCGGAAACTTTCGTTATCCTCTACTTGATAACTGAATAAGAAAGAATATTCACAAATATTATTTTCTCTTTTCGTTTATGCTTATCTTGTGAATCAAGTATATCTCCTCATATAAATAAATGTCTTATCTCTCCATTATACCTACGTTCTAATTCAAATAAAGATTCTAGTAAAAATTCTTTAATCCTCTTTGGCTTAAGCCTCAAGAGTATAGCGTAGATATAAGTTCACATATTCTATTTGGGTATTGCAAACAGTTTCAATGCAGTTGTATCAAATAATTCAACAATAGCTTCGAGCCGTCACACATTATATGTTATTTATTTAGTCCAAACATTATATGTTATTTATTTAGTTAAAAAAGAGATTAAAAATTCTGACTTGTGTGTTCTTTCATCTATTTCCTCATAGATTTTTAAAATTTTACCTCTATATTATCGTTTCTAGCAAATTTTGTTTCATGATTTTCAATAAGAAATTTTGTGGTTCTACATATCAAAATTTCTAGCAAAATAACAAATAGAAAAACTATATCTAAAACAATAACTTGATGAAAACAAGGAAACAAACGAGAATTATTTTTTAAAGGCTTTAATTAAGGAGCAAATAAAAAGCTAAACTTCTGTGCAAGTGAATTCAACAATGAGCTTAATATCTCGTCTGAAATTAAAAGAACACACTTGTGTTTTCCAAGACAATTATGCACAAATAATATTGAACAATAATATTCATTGAGATATTTATATTATTCACTAATCAACAACATATTGTCAATATTGGTTTATTTTCTAACCTTTTTCACAAGCCTCAAGGTAGCCGGTGCGCTGCAATTGCCGTGTTTACTAGCTTTATTATCTTCACAGCCGGTAGGATTGCCATAATCAGCGAATTTAACCTTTGTAATAATATATTTAGGTGATTTATAACAAACTAGAGTCATCTCATCCCTTTCGACACCTTCACTTCCACAGTCCATATATTCCTTGCCATGTTGATGACTGGAATTAAAGAGAAAATGTTTTGGGTTAGTATCAGTTTTGCTGGCTCTTGCATCACTAGAGTCCATATTTGAAGCTAAACCAAACATAGATTAATAAAATAAAAAAAGAAGTAAGATGTAGCCTCGATAACGGCAATGTGAAGTATCCATTTTCTTCTATCCTTGTAATCAAAGGTAACAATAATGTATGTACTAGTTATGGACGTATTCATATTATGTTTTGGAGAGGAGAATTCGTGTGTAGATGTAGCTAGGATGGGACTTATTATCCAGAATCTGGATTCGATCCGAAATCTGCTACGAAAATAGGATATCTGGGGTACCCGAATCCGAATCCGGATAGTAAAATCAAGAATCCATCAAAACCGAATCCAACCGGATATCTTAATTCTTAGGTCCGGATATCCGGATCCGAATCCGTACTTTTAAAATATATATATATTTTTAATTTTATTAATAATTATATTTGATTTATCAATATTTATTCATAAAATTAGTTTTCTAGTATTATATTTTATTTTTAATTATTATATTTATATTTATAAATCTTGTCTAAATATTTAATTTATGTATTATTTTTGAATTTTAATATTTTTAAAAGTATTATTTTTTATTTTATTAATTATTTACGAATCCGGATCTGGATATCCGCGGACAGTTTGATAGCTAGAAGGATATCCAGATTCCGGATATCCGGAAGCCCCGAATCCGGATCCAGATACTAAATCTACGGATCCGGCGAATCCTAATCCGGATCCGGATACACCAAATTTCCCGGATATCCGGATTCCGTCCACTCCACGCAAATTTATCTCAGTTTGTAATAATATTCTTAATTCCCAATTTTTCTTGGTTTTTGGAAGGGCAATGCTTTTGACTTTTTCACCATTGTTTATTAATAAATTCTTATTTTCAATAAAAAGGACAAAAAGATAATTTATCATCACCTTTTACACAGTTTAAAATACGCATAAAGATCACATTTCAATAAAAAGAATGTGTTGCTGACCCAATTCCAACTTCCATGTACTCTTGAAAAATTTATATTTCTAGTTGCTCCAACTAGTTATAACTCAGATACAATAATTGCTGAAAATTATTTGGGATTGGGCATTCGGGTCCCAATCGGGTTTCGGTTTTGTCCAATCGGATCTCGTTTTTTTGGGTTTTTCAAAATCAGCCCCATTCGGATTATATGAAAATTCGATTCGGGACCGGTTTGGATTCTATCGGGTTCGGGTCGGGATTAATAAATCTTTGAAGAACCGGTACAACCCGATGTACTTTCGGGTTCGGGTCGCAATCGGTTCTTCGGTTTAAAAGTACCTGATTTGTACCTATTTTGTAGCCAAAACATAAGTAAAATCGGGTTTTCGGTTTTATAATACTTGATGTTTACCTAATTTGTAACCAAAACATAAGTAAAATTGATTCAAAAATAAGAAAGGAACATCAAACGTAATCATTCAAAATCAAACAAAGATTAAACATTGTTATTGATAGAAAGAAAACCAAATAATTAAAAGGATAAAACGAAAAACAAATTCTCATAAAATGAAAAAATATTATTCAATTAAAACAAAACCAAAATCTTAAAACTTCAAACTTCAACTGATACCTTCAACCATCAAGCTTCACGTAATATATACCCTTCAATCTTCATGTGGTATAAATAAGTATATTAATATAACTTCAAACTCCACATTTAAATATTTTCGTTTTTAACAAAATATTATCATAAGTATATTAATATTATTTTACTATATATACTAAAAAACTACTGTTAATATTTCTTAATTATATAAATAGCCATCTAATGAACTATTTTATGCAACAAAATATATATATATATAATATAAAACATAAAAGAGCATACATATAAAAAATAAAAGATAAGCACCATGCAAAGGAAATAACATAAAATAAAATTTACAACAAAGATTATTGCCTAATAATCCGGTAAATCACTTTGATGTCTATTTTCACATTGTTTGATGCACGCATGATAAGTATAATTGACCAATTATATAAAAAATACTTACATGCTAATTCTAGTGAATAATTTAAGCTGATGTATTATTGTGTTTAAGCTATGTAATATAATTTTTAGTGTATTAAATGTTTCCTTAACCTTGTCCAATAATTTTATTTATATAATAAAAATAATATAGACTGTTTTGCAAATAGTATAAATGAAAGGTGATATTACTAATTTTTAAATAAATATAAAACATAATATATTAGAAATATTCTATTTTGAAGTAGAAAATGGAGTAATACATTGGAGCAAAACTCAATTCCATTTTGGAGTAGAAAATGGAGTAATACATTGGAGATGCTCTTATAAGGATCTACGCCTAACTGCATCACCTGAGCCGTCCTATGAAGATCCACTCATGACCAGGTTTACTTGCACCATGTTGAAGACCCCTTGTAAACCTTTATTCTGTTGTCTGCAAATTTTTAATAAATCGCTCTCTCCAGAACTTGAAACCTGGATCGCCTGTAATTTGCAAGAAATTGCATAGTCTGGAATTCGAATCCCAGACCCGAATGTAGAAACCTTTAAACATTAACCATTAAGCTATGGTGCTTCCACAAGCAATTAGAATTTAATGCGTGATTTTTTTCAACAGAAGCGTGGAGTATATCTATAAATATATTGTAATATTCCGATTAAAATTATTGGAATTTTTCAATTTAGTTTCAGCTATAATATTCCAATGAGAAATTGTTAGAAATACCATAAGTTAAGTACTCTTTACAAAAATACCACTAATCAAAAAATATACTAACATTTGAGTTTAGACTTGAATGATTATGTTTAAAGTTTAGTATTGAGGGCATGGGATTGGGTTTATAAATGTTCAATAAATATTTAAAAAATTAACTTAGTGGTATTTTACCAATTTAGGGTATTTGTGAAAATAGTTATTCATTAATGGTAAATTTGAAAAATGGTATCAAACTTGTGGTATAATTGAAATTTCCCTTTCCAATTATGTTAATGTGATTTAAAATATTTTATTTTAAATTTACAATTATGTTAAATTTTTTATTTTAAATTAAAATATATTTAAAATATTTTATTTTAAATTTAAATAGACAGTGTAGCAAAAATGATAAATAATATTCATTTTTTCTTTTCACTGAAAATATGAATATACTAAGCACGTGTATTGTTATATATATATATAAATATAATGTATATAATTTAAAATAAAAAGAAATATTACATTACAGGTTATTAGTGATAAACTTAAAGAAAATAAAAAAATTCTGTTTAGATTTTACAACAATTCAATATAGAGCCATAATATATATGTAAGAGATTAATTTCTCTATTACAAAACAAAAAAAATTATTGGATACGAAATCCTGGGAAAACATATCTCTTGCACAAAAAAAATTAAAGATTAACATTATTTTATAGATAATTAAAGTGAATATCTGTATAGTTTTTTTCGTTATTCTCCATGTGTATTTATCTTTCTTCATTTCCAGTTATATATTTACTCTAAAAAAATTGGTAGCATTATCTAAGAAACAAATTTGTATGTTACTCCTAAAATAAACAAAATAATATATGTATACAATCATAGAACACATATGTAAAAATAAGAAAACCAACCAGAAAATGTAGCAAAAATTGATAAATTGTTGTAAATAAGATGCTCTGAAGGCTTATTATTTCCTCATGATCAGAAGATCTTTATATAAAAGTTTAGATCGTCATAAGATAAATGGCAATATACCAATTCCTAGTTTATCTAGGAAAAGAATAAATACAAATATGGATAAACACCAATATGGAAAACATCTATTATAGATAAATGTAAACTCCCAATCGCCCAAGGCATTGGCGAGTGGGCCGGATGGACATGTAATGGGCCGGACGGTTTGGGCCTGTCATAGGCTGGTCGATCACTTGGTCCTTAACACTCCCCCTTGATCGACACATCCGGTCAAAGTTCGTTACATGCTTAATGTTGCCTCATTAAAACCTTTCCAAGGGAAAACCCAAAACCCAATGTGGTAAAAGGGAAACCAAGGATAGGGAAAAGAGTACAACACATGAACTCTTCCTTGGATGTCATAGTCATATAGAGCTCATGATACACTTTACCAATATTGGTGTTGCCTCATTAAAACCTTAGCAGTAAAACCCAATTGGGACAAAACCAGGTGAAGGGAAAAGAGTACAACATGTATCACTCCCCCTGACTTGTACCTCCGTACATGTTCTTCAAGTCTGGCGCATGGACACTCTGATGGTTTAGCTTCATGGGCGCCAAGTCTTGAACTGGTCCTTCTATTGCCACGTCCCAAACGGATAGGTAGACTTCATGGACGTGTAGTTGGTGTAGACATGGTGAAAAAGTCGGCTAACATATCACATGACTGAACTTGTAGTACTTTGTGCTTCTTCATCATTCTCCAAACGTGTATAACCTGTTTGAGACCTTGTATGGACCTGTAACATTTATCAAAACCAAACAATCTTTTATTTTGGGTTTGGTTAGTATAAATCAATCTCAAACATTTATTCTGCTCCATTATCAATAGGCATGAAAGCATCTCATTATAGGTGGTGAAACCTCTTTCTATATAGATCTGTCGTGATAACAGGTCTCCTGAATGGAATGTGGAGTATGTCTTGGATAGTAAATCTGCATCTGTTATCACTTCACCACATAGTCTCAATTTGTAAACTATCTTGGACAAAGCCAAGTGATATTCATCCACGGATCCAAAGTCCTGGAATTTGAGACACATACATTCATGTCTGACCTTTGGTAATAACAACATTGTGTATCTGGACTTTAATTCTGTCCAAAGGTCACGAGGATTCTCAATATGTAGGTACTGATTTCTCAGATCCTCAGTGAGATGATGGCGCATAATTATTATGATCCTATACTTGTCACTTTCAGTTGCATAATCATCTTGAATGATGCACCGTCCGAGTCCTCTTGACTTCAGGACAACTGAAGTGTTCATTGCCCATTCCAACCAATTATCTCCAGAGAGATTTAGGACATCATAATCTGAAGGCTCAAATTTCGACATCTGATACTTTTAGAAATTTTTTTATAGGTTTTATAAGCTCTTCTTGTCACACGGACCATAAAAAATTCTAACAAGTATTTTATGCAAACTATATGACCAATGCATTAGGTCACACGACCATGACAATATGATGCAAGCCACATGGCTACACTGATGATGCACAAGCCACACGGCTATGAGGTTGATTTACAATCAATCCTAACAATTTCTAAGTGATCATAATGAATGCAAAGCCACACGGCCATGATATGAAACAATCCTTGTTCTATATGATTCTTAATGCAATCAGATTTTAAGTCACCTTAACAATCAAAGATTCTTAGTGATTTATGAAACAATGAACCTCAAATAATTTTACTTCAAACAATAAAATTCAGGATGAGATCCTAACAATTTGGTTTCAATGTGATTCCAAATTTGGTTTAAGTGATCAAGCAATCAATATGAACATTGGTGAGCAAAACTAGTAATTATCCTAATCAAATTCGGTTTTGAATTAGGCAATTGATCACAGTCTGAAACTTTCCTTAAAAAAAAATAGAAAATCGAATCTCATAAAAAAAGGAAAAATAGGGTTTTTGAAGAACTTTAACAAATTTTGATTCTAATCAGTTCTAAAACAACCTAAACAGATTGGACAATTTTAATCAAACAATTAAAACAAGAAAGCAATCGAAAAACAATTTTAATTTTAGGGTTTTTGAATGGTTCCATGCATAGCATGCTGATTGCATCCATGCGGTTTAGGGTTTTATGTTTTATAGGATTTTTAGATTTTGATCAATAGATCAAGGGAGGAAGGAGCACACGATTTGATCAATGGATCAAGAGTTTTGAGATTCAAAAACCATTATGGTTTTGATTTTAATTGTTAATACAATCTCATATGGTATAAGAAATATTTTTGTGCTTCTAGCAACCTAATAACCATTGATCTATCAACCTAACAGGAGAACTAAACGAAAACCTAATTCCACAAATTTTAGAGTTTCTATTATCCTAGATTAGAGTTCATAAAAATTTTAATTGTTCAAATCCTTATCAATCAACCAAATTCGTTTATATGGTTCTCAATTAGGGTTTCAGAATTTTATTTACCTTTAGATTGAAGAAGATCTGAAAACCGGACCACCAGAGAAGGAGATCACGAACTGGACTGCAACCGGACGAGCTGGTTTGGTGAGAGACGCGCGTGGGCTGCTATCGAACCGTCGGAGAGCTATCGGGTCGCGGACAGCTGTGTGTTGAGATCGTTACACCAACTCCTCTCAGCTCATGAAACAACACAATGAATATTAGATAACATGAACGCCATAATCTAATCAAGATAACATGAATCAGCTAAGGTATGATAAACTTATCTTTCACAGGTTTTGAATTCGGCTAGAAAATCCTTGTTGAAATCGGATTAGGATTCCAAAGCAAATCGGCGCCACGTACTGTAACAGAGCGTGAGGGCGCGTCGGAGATCGGATCGACAAACGGTTTGCACTGATGGATTCGTCTCGTCGTGAGCTTCAATTTGATATATTGATCGTTGTCTGGATCTTTACGGTTTGAGAGAACGATCGATTTGAAGTTACGGCGGAATTAGGGTTTTTAGAAGTTGGAATCTTAGCTAAGGTTTTAGAGGCTAGCGTTCTGATAATGTGTTATAAATAAGATGCTCTGAAGGCTTATTATTTCCTCACGACCAGAAGGTCTATTTATACAAGAGTTTAAACCGTCATAAGATAAATGGCAATATATCAATTCCTAATTTATCTAGAAAAAGGATAAATACAAATATGTATAAACACCAATATGGAAAATATCTATTATAGAAAAAGGAAAATAAGGGCATTGGCGAGTGGACCGAATGAACATGTAATGGGTCAGACGATTTGGACCTGTCATGGACTGGTCGATCACTTGGTCCTTAACATAAATAATATTCTTTTTTCCTTTTCACCGAACATATGAATCTATTAAAAAGTAATCATGGAAAATTTAGAAGCAATGACCTGCCCCTAACACTTCCGAAAACAAAGAAAAAAGGAATTAGAAAATAGGATTACAGACAGAGAGAAATTTGCTTGGCCACATCTACACACGAATTTACCTCTTCAAAACAACTAATCCCAGTTATAAGAAAAGACTAAATAACTACATCCATAAGTAGTATTAATACATTCTTGTCACCTTTTATCACGAGGACAGCAAAAAGAAAATGGATACTTCACATTGTCGTCATTGTCGTCATCCAGGACTCATTTTGCTTCTACTTCTGTTTCATTCATTTTTGTTTGGTTTAGCTTTAAATCTGAACATTTCTGATGATGCAAGAGGCAACAAAACCGACAGTAACCGGAAACGTATTCTCTCTAGTTCCAATCATCATGGCAAGGAATATACTACATGTTCAATGGGAGGTCTCGAAGTTCCGAGCACATTTGTAGAATGCAATAATCCTAAAGATGTTATTACAAAGATAAATTTTGTTGATTATGGAAATCCTACCGGTCAGTGTGGAAAATTTAAACATGGAAAATGCGGCACACCACCAGCTACCATGAGGCTCACCAAAAAGGTTAACAAAATAAACAATAAGTAGCCTTTTCTTCATTGGAAGTAATTAATAAATAATAAATATCTCAATGAATCTTATCATTAAGTATTATTTGTGCAGAATTGTCTTGGAAAAAACAAGTGTGTGCTTATGGTTTCGAACGAGATGTTTGGTATGACTCATTGCAAGGCAGATATTCAGCTCTTTGTTCAAATCACTTGTAGAGAACCTTAGGTTTTTTTTATTTGCTCCTTATCTAAGCTAACTTCCATTGGAGCTATCATATTTTGTGATTTAAAAATAACAATAATAAAAAGATAAAAGACATTGAAGAGAGTTTCTCAAATGAAAATTTAAAATTTCAATACTCACTAGAAATTTTTTGGGACACATGTAAATCATTGAAGAGTATAATCCTTTTATAATTTTAAAATTTTGGTTGTGCAGTTAATTTCTAGTAAATACTAACACAGATTTTTTGTTTGAGAACTTCTATACGGGTTCTTATGAATAAAAGTGCTTTAAAGCCTCAAAAAGAATGATCCTGGTTAATTTGTTTTATGGTATTAGTCAAGTTACATCATACATGTTGATTATTAAAGGACCGTTAATATCTTGGTTTGGTTAAAACCTTCTAGCTTTGTCTTTTTGTTTTTTTTACATCCAGCTTTGTTTCTTCTAATATTAATAAAATATTAGGATAAACCTGCTCTACGGACAAGCGAGTAAATAAAATAATAGTACAAATTTATTTTAAATGTTTAATTTAATTGTTAACTTAAGTAGCATTAACATTTACAATTTTTTTACAACATTTGTAATTAAATGTTTTACCATCCATTTTAAAAATTATATACTTGTTGAAGATGGATGTACTCTTGAGCTTTGTACTCTCTGACCAACCTGTAATTAGACTTTAGTGTCTGAGGTTCATTCACACAGAATCAAACGAAACAAATATATCCACGTTTAGACATGCTCCAATAAGTTGAATAATGTTACTGATTTTACAATTTACTTCAAAACTACATGAAACCTTTGTTTAGGCCTTAGGTGATGCTATCTTTTTGTGCTGTCAATCTCTTTGTAGCAAATAAGATGAGACTTATTATAAGAAAATATGTATACAGTTAAATTTTTGTGTATTGGTTAAGTGGTGTTAACCCAGAAAACCAAGATTTAAGAAAATGGAGCCAAACTCAAATTACTTATAAGTTACAATTTTTGAGAAAGTGAGTGACTTAGAAATGGAGCTCCTCATATAGAAAGGTATAGAAGGTTTGGAATTGAGTAGTGGAGGAAAATATTACATTGCATCACAATTCTTTATATATAAAAGCTCTTTGGAAATCATTGATTGTGGCCATTAAGTACTCAAAAAAAAAGAGAAAGATCACACTATTAGTTACATGTTGGAAACAACAGAAGACACACACATAGGTTAGAATATATGTAGATATCTTACTTGTTTGAGATTAGGGGTGTTTAATCCGGATATCGGTTCAGTTTCGGTTCGGTTTTTTCGGTTTTTTGGTAGTTTGGTTAGTAAAATATAATTACCATCCAAAATCCATATTTACTTCGGTTCGGTTCATATACCGTCGGTTTTTGGTTTATTCGGTTTTATACCAAAAATATAATTATTTAGTTTGAGATTATATTATATGAGTCATGTTGTCAACGTAGTCATTTATTAAAAAAATATTATATGTTCAAATAAATGAAGAAAAAAAAAATGCTTTTACCATCAAATAAATACTCAAATCTAGAATTAAAATCAAAGCTAAACAGAAGTATGAAAGAAAGATGTTCCACTCTTCCATATTTAGTGTTCATCAAAGTCTTGTTTCTTTGATTGAACATGAAACTTTGTTCGTTTATAGATAAGAAAAAGTTGTGATGAATTTCCACTAATTGTTGTCAATCAAATTTATAACATTCACTTCAATTTAGTCAATGCTAAAATAAAACAAAAAGATTAAAAAAAAAGAAGACGAAGAAAATAAGAAGCCTCGGTTGCGATGTATTGTTATTTAATCATAGTTCAAGTTTTTACAAATTAGGACTTCTTTATTACTATAAAAAATATAGTAGTAGTTATTAACAAAAAATTAACTTATATAACAAATAAATTTTTATGTGTCATTATAAAATAGATACATATTTATATGTTTATTCTTTTGATCAGTTTTGTTCGGTTTATTCGGTTTAATCGGTTATAAATCAAACCATATCCAAATCCTACGGTTTTTATAAAATCATATCCATTCGGTTTATATGGTAAATATCAAAACCATACCATATTGTTTATTTTGGTTTGGTACGGTTCGGTACGGTTCGGTACGGTTCGGTTTTACCATATTGAACAGCCCTATTTGAGATTATTGGCATGAATCCATTAGGGTGAAAGTCTAAAAAGCGATGAAGGATTTCTAAAGTTTACTTAGTATCGAAAATGTAACTATTTAGATCTCACTGAAAACAGTTGTCTCGGAATTCTTGTCCTTTGCAATGCTTCTATCCTTTAGTCATCGCTAATCTGCATCATTTTATCAGACAAAAACCATTCTTAACAATTAGTTCCACTCTAGCTTCATAATTTCCAGTTTAGCAATCTAAAACAGCCAGCAAACACACCAAACAAATAGCCCACTCAGCATGGTATATCTCAAACTAAAGAGTAAAGAAATTACCGTGGAACTGAGAAAAATGACTTGGAAACATAACTTGAGAATCAAGGTCGATGCCATTCAAGAAGTCCATCTCTCAGCTTCCTTCATTATTTGCAGCTGCTACCTCTGTTCTCCAGCTCCGACCAGACTGTACATGTAAACGAAGAGCAGCAGAAATGGCAAAGAAGCTACATAAACGTTTCTGCTTGTCTATTTTG
The DNA here is from genome assembly GCA_018703725.1 of Brassica juncea. Taxonomy (NCBI): domain Eukaryota; kingdom Viridiplantae; phylum Streptophyta; class Magnoliopsida; order Brassicales; family Brassicaceae; genus Brassica; species Brassica juncea. The sequence continues at coordinate 40,763,409 of CM031935.1, read as the reverse complement.
GTAGGCCCCTAAATCTGTTTGGTGAATGACGGAGGGGCTGATGAGAAGTTGAGATTAAGCTTAGAAAATCTATTCAACCAAACCTTTAAAGCTACATCACCTGGTGACATTGCTAAGCCTGCACCAATGGAGTCAAACGTGGCGTTACGTCCGCTGTAATACACTCTCAGTCAAACGCAATGTCATGTCATCATTCGTACACATAAGTATGAACAATGTATACTTTTAAACACAATGAAAAAAGTAGTTCAAACTTCAATGTTTTCTCTATGTGATCAACTTGTTGGAATACTAAACTTCTGAACTGTATATTATTAGGGATTAAAACACAGGACATCAAAGAAAATGATCAACTGATATGCAACTTTTGAAAATGCAGAAGAGTGTTGATCAAATTACCTATGTAGTCATTGTACTCTGGATCAACATAAGAGTTCAGAAGCACAAAGAAAACAGCATGAATTCCTCAACTTGCAAAAACAAAGACACATCAATCGCCCAATTAGAGAGATAGCCACAATGTTTCTGAATTGAAACTTGATTTACCAAGAAAACTAAATTAGAAATTACATAGTACATGCATATGTAGCTCTCTTTAAAAAAACAGATTTGCTGCTAAACAATGTGTAGTGCAAGAAAATATTAGATGGTTTATATTAATTATTTCTTCAGTACTCATATCTTGTGCTAAAATAGCCAAATACGAATCCAAACTTTATGCATGACAAAAAATACTTAAAACCTATCAATCCATTATTTTGGAGCTCACATTTTGAACAACCTTAAACTCAAGTGATGGATACAGAGGAAGTAAGCATACCAAAAAAAAAAAATATGAAAGAAAAAGATCTAAGGAAACGTACGATTGGCTTTGGAGAATCCTCTGGAATTTGGTTCTCACCATGGCTGTGGACGTTTTTATATCTCTCTGTAGCTTCAGGAAAGTTGATAAAATCTCTGAGAAGACCTCCATTGAAGGTCGTCGTCGCAGAAATCCTGAACATGTTCATACCACCACCATATAATCCCAGTTGGTGTTAAGTTGAATGTATTTGTTCAATCCTCTCGAACATTAAGCAAACCCTATAACATAAATTTCCCTAGGCCTAAGTAGCAAACCTTAAGGGATTACTGAGATCGCAAGGTTGAGCAACACCGAAAAACACCGTGAAAGAACTCTGTTCATGAACAAAAGGCGGAATTAAATGAGATACCTGAGAATCCAGTAGGAGCATATCCACTCCCATGAGCTCTCCACCACGGCGGATATCTCTGGCCTCCCAGAAACGGACCAACCGGACTTGAACAGTGGAGGATCTGCAAATCGGAAAGTAAAACTGAAACGTTAGCCAAATCTCACAGAATTAGTTTATTGTTTAGCTTAGAAAAATGAGAGGATGATTCTCAAAGTAGGATATCTTACCTTTTTTATAGATGAACTTTCACCGCCTTGCAGAATCATAAATCGCATTGATTCTAGATCATGTGTGAGAGATTGATGGAAGGTTTTAAGAGGATTATTCGGTAACTGATTTCATTTTTTACTCCTTGAGGAAGAAGATGAAAGAGCGATTGCGAAGACCTAATCGACATGAGTTCTGGAGATGTGGAGAAGAAGAGCACGCGCTTCATCTAGGCGGAAATGACAAAAGGCTGGATATGACAAAAAGCCCAACCGAAACTGAAGTTAACACGAAGCCCGTGAAAAAAAAGCCCAAACGAAGTGCAGAAAAGACTTAATGAAACACAGTGGATCGACTAAATATGTCACATGTCACTGCGAGAAAAAACGAATTGATCACGTGTCTCTAAGAAAAGAGAAAAAGTCTTCTTTATATTAATAGATAGATAGATAGGGCTAAAATGACTAGTCAAAATAATTAGACAAATGACAGAATTGGACAATTACCTAAAGGCTGCAACAAACACAGCTTCTAATGGTCGATGGATCTCGATTGGACCGTAAAAACCCAACTAGACTATAAAAAATCAACCCAAACGTCCCCCAAGTAACAATGACTTTGCAAAAATGTTACTTTCATTAACGGACCGTTTAAAATCCGTTAGGTTTAGTCACATTACAATGGGATTATATTTTGAGCATTTTTAGAAGGTTCACAAAATATAATAAAATTACTATTTTGAGTATCACAAAACTATAGAAATTCAAATGAAAAACTTTTGTGTGTTCTTAAACTGTATATCATGTTTAAGAAAAAAAAACATTAATACAAAATGTAGAGATAGGACAGATCCGAATATCCGAAAAATTTAGGGTATCCATGTCTGTCGGATATGTGGATTTAATATCTGGATCTGTGGATTCCGGATTTATGGATCTGTGATTTCTAGATATCCAAATTTCAGATATCTATCTAGATATTATATTACCATCGAATATCCAGATCCGTAAAATAATCAAAAATAAAGCAAAATATTTTTTAAAATACTAAAATTCTAAAATAATATAAAGATTAAATATTTAAACATATATATGTATATAATAATATAAAATTAAAAATATATATATGTACAAAGGCTTTAGGGTATAGGGTTTGAACAAATGAGTGTTTATAAAATTTATAACTAATGAGTTTTATGAAATTAAGATTATAATATCATTTTTATAATGACCAAAATTGTGAAATCAAGAACAATTAGGGTATAAGCTTCAGGGTTTAGGGTTTTCACTTTAGGGTGTAGGGTTTTAATTTTTGGTCTTATTGTTTATGGTTTTAATTTTTAAAGCTTATGGTTCAATGTAAAATTGTGCACTTTAGGGTACAGGGTTTAACAAACTAAACATTTTCACACACAACCTTATATCATAATATTACACATAATATTTGTTTTTGTTTGTTAACCATAACATAATATCCCACATGATTTAACCGAGCATAAAAGTACTTAAACATTCTATCACACACAAGAAATACATAACCGTCTAACCGACATAACAACTTGAAAACTGTTTCAGACGACCTTGAGTTTATCATTTGGCCATGCCACAACTGAACCTATTGCATCAGATATGTATTCGATCTCTGAATTTGGCCTCCAGACCTTTGCATCACCAATCTTAGCCACTTCAACCCACACCTTGCTTGCATTTGGACCTAGGGGTACAAAGTGGCACAACTCATTCGGATCCGTTGAAGCAACTCTTCCTTCAGCTACCTTACGTCCAGAGTTGCTGCAATCTAAGAGAATACACTTCTGCTTTGGACTCCTGGTCGACTAGTGCTGTATGGACTCTACAACTCAAACCAGATAATAAAAGCAAGTTCCAACATCAATTAAAGATCCAACATCAATCAACAGACAAACAAAATAAAATAACTTCATTCAATCACATACCACTGCATTTTTTCTTGGCTGGTTTCGAAGGTGATCCTATTTTCTTGGCTGCAGATTTAGTAGGTGTTGCATCTGTAGCGGTGGTAGCCATGACTTCAACCTTTAGGACTGGCCATGCGATTTTCTCGTTAAGTGCATCACCAATCAAATACATATCAGCGGTTGGCCTCCACAAATATGCCTCATCATTGAGCACCTTCAGAACTTCAACACTAACAGCATTGGGACCTAGAGGTATATTGTTAACCATGTCTTTGGATTTAGATGAACAGACGAGACCTTCAGCAATAACCTCGTCCTCTTCATTGGTCCAATCATATATCTTGCATCTTCAAGTTTCGCCTTCCTTGGTTTGCTAAAATGTAAGTTTAGAAACTAATGATTAGAGATAACACATCTTTCATAGGAAGAAAACAGGATTTGAAAACTTTACCAAGGATACATCTTCTGAAAAGTTTGGATCCCTATCCAATATCACTTTATCCACTGGCCAAGCTATTTTGTATCCCACAGCGTCATCAAGAGTTAACACATCTGTTGTAGGCCACCAAAGAGAAGCTATTGAGCTTAGTGCAGACCTCACAACGATCGCTACTGCATTAGGAGCAATTGGTATACGACCAATTTTGTACTTCGGTTCAGCAGACAAGAATTCTCCTTCACCAACAACAACATCTTCTGATTCAATCCAATCCAGTATCTGTACTCTCACTCCTTCTTTTAATCCACCACTACTCTCAGATGTTTCAGCATCACCATTACTTTTTTGAGATAAGGAAAAGGACATCGTAAATATCTTAAGACCATTTCACCAGATGTAATGAAAATACTTACCTTCTTTCGAGCTAAGTTTCGGACAATGCCCTTTAACTCTTAAATCTCACTTTTCATTTCTGCAATCTTTGCGTCTCTAAATTGCAGATATGTTAGTTTAGTAGTTGTAACCCCTGTACCAAACCCCCTAACTTGTCCAGCTTTGTCTTTTCCCAAAATCTTGCTCACAGCATCTTCCCTTATGTTCTCAGCAACTGATGTTGAGTCCATTTGACTATCAAGTGACTGTATTTGTTCCTGATACAAACATTTAAACACAAGATCATTCATTAATCATAATCCATTAATTATACACAACAACTTCGACAATTCTTACAATAGTCTCAGCAAATCGAGGCTTCACCGGTCTACCATCAGCATGAGTGTGTCCCACAATCCATACCTTACTCCTACTCACCTTTCTTGGGTCTTTACTCTTTTTTTCTATATAAAAAACAGACAAATTTCAATAACAAGTTATTCTAACAAGCTGTACAATTTTAGAGATGTTTGACTACTCTTTTACCATATCTTCAGCTAAACGAAGCATTCCTTTACGGCTGGTGGTGTGAGGAATCTGATTTTTTCTCATCTCTCTGTACTTGTTACTTATTTCCTACAGTATAAATATGAGAGATTAAATCTATAAGACATGGCCTATAAACAAGAAAGTTACTTAGCTGTATATTACTAACCGTGAAAATTTTGGTAGTCTTGCTCCTAACCCAAGAGTTCCACACTTGAATGGATGGAACGTTGCTGGGTTTTAAATCTATTCTCTCAGCAGTAGTCTTCGCAGCACGTACTTGTGACACTAGCCTTGACTTCCCAGCCCTCCAAAAATTTCCCAGCTGCTTGAAAATAACAGCTTTCTGCCACTCTTCTTGCAAGTTAAACCTCCCTTGCATCACAATATTCAAAGGTCAAACATGTTTACAAAACATATAGACGATAGTGTTACCTGAATTTCTTCCCACATTGTTTCTTTAGTCGCTGAATCAAGTTTTCTCCAATCATAATGTGTAACCGGAACATGTTCCCTCACAAGAGGACCAAGAAAAGATGATAGTGTTACTGATCCAGGTCCGACATGCTCTCCAAAGTCATTGAATGTGACCAGAACCTTATAATTAGAATTTTCAGCCACTCTACGCATCTTTGTTGGCGCTCTTTTATTTCTTTCTTTCACTTCATCCCCTGGTAGCTGAACTCCTTCAGTACTAGGAATCTGATCATCTTGAGCATTGCTGACTCCATCTTCTTCCATATCGAGAGCTTCTTCTTCGTTTCCTTTCTCATTGCGAACCCCATCTTCTTCCATATCGAGAGCTTCTTCTTCGTTCCCTTTCTCATTGAGAACTCCATCGTCTTTGCTAGCTTCTTCTTGGTTTCCTTTCTCATTGAGAACTCCATCTTCTTCTTCATCCTCTTTCTTTTCTTGTCCGGTCTGATCAGCTTCTCCTCCTATCTCAGTATCTTCCTTATCATCTTCAGACATTGTCTTTTCAGTCTGATCAGCCTCATTATCTTCTTTACCATCTTCCGATGTTACATCTTTCACCTCATCATCATTGCTTGGTGTTACGTCTTCTACCTCATCATCTTGAGCAATCACTTTCTTGATTCTACTACTTTTTCTCGTTGGCGTTAGAACTAAATTCTTTTTTGGGTAAGCCACTTTCTTTGCTATTCTTTTATTCACTTTTAGTGGTGTTGTTGCAGAAGCAACTTGCGGAGTTACATCTACCTCCAAGCCTTGATTACGTCTACTTCGACGAGCACCAACCTGTCCTCCTCCTCTTGTAATTGCCATTTCTGAAACTGATAAACAAAGAAGAGATTCAATCAAAGTAAAATCAAAATCTAAATCGAAACCCAAAATCAAAATTGATACCGCTAATCACAAACTTCGACATGCATGTTGACACGAACTAAGAATCGAAACCCAAACCAAAATCAATACCCAAAATCACAAACTTTTAAATAAAAACCCAAATCGAAATCAATACCCAAAATCACAAACTTTCAAATCCAAACTCAGAACATACCAATTGAAGCTTCGATTCGAGAGAACTCTCTGGATTTTCTGAGAAATATGAAGAACACAGGGTTTCGATTCAAGGGGAGCCGAGGAGAGAGTGAAGAAAGTGAAGAGAGTGAAGGATTTTTTTTAAAAAAAAACTTTTTGTCGACTTAATTCAATATATTTTTCATATACCATAGCAATTATTTTTTGATATGCAATGGTAAGCCGCCTCCACTTACCAAATTAACGCGCCTCGATTCTTTTATTTTCCCGCGATTACAAACATAGCATTGTAAATTTAAAAACGCTATTATAAAGGTCAGTGTTGGTATACAATAGCAGAACTATTAAAAACGCTAAAGTATGATGCTATTAATACCCACATTTCCTGTAGTGTGCGGTAGCGCGGTTCCGAACCCAGAGGGGGTGATTGGTGAAGACGAAGCTCCGTGTGCGGAGAATGATTGAGTAGGTAGTCTCGTGCGACACTTTGTTTTTATGGTTATGTTTATGTTTTGCTTCTGGCCAAGTATAGCCATGTTTTTTTTTCGGGACTGCCCGCTTGTGGCTTTGAATTCCTATCGCTTCTGCGACTTTTTTAAATGAACTTCGTTTCGCTTTCTATATATACATATATTTAAAAAAAATAGCTTATCGAGTATTCATTTATTTGGGTTTAGTGGGAAGATTTAAGTTATCATCTCGTAATCTAACTCTGAGTGAACTGCTATATTTCTGACCTGTTTCGAGTTTCCGCAGCATGCAAGCTTGCGGGATTTCTGGAGATGCGCGAATAATAGCCAAGAGACAAATTTTGGGATATCGTATCAGGGTGTTTGATACTATGCCTAGAGATGTTAGAGACGAGTGTGATGGGTTTAGGGTAAGACCTAGGTCTAATCACGGCTTTAGGGGGTGCGATGACTACTTCGACTTACGTTTCCCGTATCAATTTCTACCTGATTCCGTCCCGCTTTAAATTCCGCGATATGTTCTCGGCTTATACGACTTGTATGGTAGGAGTCGAGCATCTCTTCGGGGACAATTTTTAAGTCTCCCGAAAATGCTGACCAAAATTTCGGATTTATTTTATAGCGCTATTACCATTGTGTCGGGTGTACGAGAGCTATCTCTATGAGGTAGCTTAGTCTGTTTAGGACGTTAAGAGTTTGTTGTGATTAGCAACAAACTTACTGGTAGATATTACCGTTTTTGATTCTTCGCGAAGGATATGTGTCAAGAAGGAGTATGTGTTTTATAGTCACATACGGACTGTTTTTTTTTTGTAAATGAGCATTCCTTTTTGGAAAGTTTTTGACGAGAAAGGAGTCCTTCGAGCGTTAGCGACGTCTTCCTTGCCGAAGGTTAAACTTTTACGTCGATTCGTGTGGTGGAGTGTTCTGATGATGGACGGATTTTGGGAGATTTTCCGCCGTGTTAAAAGTTGCAAAAATACCGAGCTTGGGAGCAGATACTTTGAATTTTTTGGGGAGTATACGAGTATACGTATACGCACCCACTCTCCCCCCCCCTCCTTTTTAATGAGGGGGGACAGCTGAGCTCGTCATACGACGAATTGCCTACGTACCCTTTTTCAGGGATCAAGCCGTCTCGTAGTTCAGTCTAGATGTAGTTTAGTGATAGTATTTCTTGAGGTGCATCACATTCCAAGTTCTTGGAATTTTGACGTCCTGCATGTTTGCGATTTCGTACGAGCCTGGTCGGACTACTTTTATGATTTTGTAAGGTCCTTCCCAATTTGCTCCGAGTTTCCCTGCGTTCCGCTCGGCGGTGTTCTGGAAAACTATTCGTAAGACTAAGTTGCCTTCTTTGAACCTGCGGCCGCGTACGTTAGCGTTCTAGTACTTTGCGGCCGTCTACTGATAGTTCTGAATTCGTATAAGGGCTTGATCCCGCCATTCGTTGATTAAATCGAGCTGATCAAGCAACATTAGATTGTTGGAATCTTTCCGTTCTGGGAGTAATCTTCTACGAACTCCGGGAAATTCGACTTCCGCTGGGATCTTACATTATGCTCCGTATACGAGGAGGATTGGAGTTTCTCCCGTTGCGCGTCTAGGAGTAGTGCGATGTGACCATAAGACTCCTTCGAGTTCTTCGGCCCATCAACCCTTTTTGGTATCCAACCGCTTTTTAAGCCCATCAAGGATGGTTTTGTTGGTTGTTTCGGCTTGGCCGTTGCATTGTGGGTATTTAGGAGTTGATTTGGTCACTCGTATCTTCCACTTTTCGCAGAAGGCCTCGAATCTGGTCAAAATAAACTGAGGCCCGTTGCCCGTTACGATTTCGTATGGGACTCCATGTCTGCAGACGATGTTTTTCCACACGAAGCTTTCGACCTGAGAATCTTTAATGCTTGCGTAGGATTCTACTTCAGCCCATTTTAAGAAAATATCCTTCAAAACCAGCAAGAATCGTTTTTGCTTCGACCTATGCATGGGTCTGACTATGTCCATCGACCATCGCACGAACAGATATGGTGCCGAGATTGACGAGAGGACCTCCGCCGGTTGGTGGATAGTAGGGGCGTGCCTCTGGTATTTTTTTGCTTTTTCGCGCATAGTTCTCGCAGTCTTTAATCATCGTTGGCCAATAATGTTCGTGGCGTTTGATTTTGATGGCGACGGACCTTCCACCAGAGTGATTTCCGCAGGATCCAGAGTGGACCTTTTCCATTATCTTTCTTGCTTTTTCTCCTTCTACGCAGGTCATGAGTGGCTCAGAAATGCGGGAGCTATCTTGAATCAAGTCAGATTGATAAGAAGAAGAAAAAAAGAGTTACCGTTGAAAGATGATGGATGGATTGGTTGATGGGAGAAAAGAACATGCATGGGTAATGGAGGAGAACAATTTAGATATCGAGGGATATGATGATACCAAAAAAAATTACGCTGAATACTTAATTGGTCTATTAAACCAGATTTGGAAGACCAGGTAGAACCCCGGTTGGTTGGACATAATTTGAAAAAAAGGAACACGATGAAACTAAACTTGTTAAAATAGACCATCGAAAAATTGGAACCATTCAAAAGAATATGAAGAAAGATCAGAATAGACAATATAAATATTTTGGACATAACAGAAGAGAGGTCATGCTTAAGAAGGTGTATATCTGAGAGTACTATTTGTGGTCTTAGAACTTGTGAGGCTAATTTAACAAGTCAATGTGTTTTTGAGCTTGTTGATTATTCTGTTTAAATCAATATAATTTTTTAAAAAGAATTCTAATAAAACATGTATATTTGTAGATATTCTGTATAATATTTTGTGTAACAATTTTTGACGTAGGTTTTGCATTTACATTGTTATAAAGATATACACATGTTACTTACATAGTTACATAAAGCATCTCCACAAACCAAATTCACTTATATATATTATCACTTAATGTAAAACACAACAACGACAACCATCCGTAGAGTACATTTCACATAGAGCTGTAATTTACACATTTTTCATCAAATAATAATATATATTACACCAATAATTTGCATGAAACCGTTAACTCCGAAGTGTCATGACGAGTTGCATAGTAGCAAGATTTGGAAACAACGGAAACAACAGCCGAACACGTCACAACTGCCAAGACAATACCACTTAGATTAGTTGTAAGCCTTTTTACAATTTTATGTATGGAATATGATATTGTACTAACTAAACAGTAACGTATCTTCTAAAATACTAGAAATAGAGAAGTTCTTAATTTAGCTTACAAACAGCTTGAATTTACTTTGGTTGTTATGAAGTTGGATTTTATTCTAAAAAGTATAAGTACAGGTAAATATTAAGCAATTTTTTAAAGAAAACACCAGTTTAAATTTTAATCCCATCTAACATATTGAAATGAAATCGATAAAAATGTCTGATGAGTTAAACATTTTAAAACCCAAACAGAAAAGAGAAAACACATATCTAAAATCTACACAAACAGACCATTAAAACAAAAACAACATTTTGAGGCTGTGCGAATACTCTGCAAAGAATAACGTATAAATAGAAGCAACTAATCTAAATCTATATGAAGTAATTTTTTGTAGGAATGAAGAAAGTAAATTGAAATATATATATATATATATATATATATACCATTTTCTCCAAGAACACCCATCATCATCGCCTTTGGACTTCATCTCCACTGCGGCTATCACAGGATCACCACCAGCTACATCTCTGGTCTGATAACCAATCGGCGGCGGAATTGTGTACGGCCCCTGTGAAGGTTTTTCCACTACGACTAAAAAAGAATACTACATTATATAACTGAATAGCTGTTGGATATATTCTTAATACTGAACCTAAAAACACTGTTGGATATATCAACATCGATCATAAATTCAAAAGATTAACTGAATAATTAGGAGGATTACCTGAAGATTGATTCATTCGGACTCGATAATAAGTGAGGAGATAAATTGATTCATTCGGACTCAATAATAAGCGAGGAGATAAAGATTATGTGTTGTTGTTTCAATATCAAAGAAGACGAGTACATTATGCGTGGTTTAATAGAGGTTATGGCTTTAAATGATGACCAAGTAGTGATGACCAAGTAATGAGTGGGAAGAAAAAAGAAGTAGTGAGTGGAAATGGAAATTCATTTTCATTCCTTACAAGTTACACCATATATAAAGAATCTATATTATTAAAATAGAAGTACACTTAAGAATTGCCCCTTCGTTTTCAATATTATTTACACTACCATGCCACTGAGAATTAAATTAAACTACCTATTCTAATGCTTGTCTTTTTCAGTTTGAGTTATGTGTTTTCCATAAATAAAATTTGAACTAAACACGTTATTGTTTTCCTAAAATAAAACAAAACTTTTCCTTTATATTCGTATAAACAATTCAATCGTTTACCTCAAAGTACAATCTCCAGTTATACATTTTTCATTAATAAAACCCATCAAGATATACATGTATAAAAATAAAAAGGTAAAATATACAAGTAACACATAAAGTATATTGACAATTGTATATTAATGTAAACTAATACATTTTTTTGAAACTAATGTAAACTAATACTTTGAAAGTGTGTATATGTATTTCTTTATGTATTATATTAAAACCAATCTATAGAAATCGATTTTAGCTAATCCTTCTAAACAATTCCTTGGTAATTAACTTAGAATCAAAATAAAATGACAATGTTCAATATTAATAATACATTTAAAATATAGAAAGGAAACGTACACAAAAAATAAAAATATTATATATTACTAAATCGATTTCTTACTTTTCCAAATAAAAATTTCCTCCTTCAATTCGGGAACTGTTTATAATAAACGAGTGATATTGTAGAATATTTACATTTCAAACTGTATCCATGATTTTCGCTATCTATTATACAGTATTTAAGAAAAAAATATAATATCTATAGTTTGTTTCCTAATATATTCTTCATCACTTGATTTGGGGAATACTTAACAACAAATTAAATATTTTCAGAAAAATTAACAGCCAAGCAACTGCCTATATTGATGCTAACAACAAGATTTTATGGAAACAATTTATATTCTTGATAATATCGTAGCTTTTCAGAAAAATTAACAGCCAAGCAATTGCATATATCAACGCTAACAACAAGATTTTATGGAAACAATTTATATTCTCAGTAATATCATATCTTTACAGTTTCCACGCTTGGTCTAAGCATATTCTCTACATTAGGATTTCTCATTAACATTATATATATTTGACGTTGCAGAAGCTCTTTAAATAAAAATAATAAACATGGAAACTTTATAAAAACTCATGAGATTTTCTTGAATGAATTCTTTTTTAAATTTTTTTTTAAGATTCCTTAAGAAATTAAAAAATCACTTCGCAGATAATGTCTAGGGGACTAGGGGATGCTCTTTTTCGCTTTTCTTTTCATTATCCAACGTTGGCTTCATAATATAAGTCCAATTATATATAAATATTTGATTTGTTTATATGATACACTGTGATATAATAGACGATTAAAATCACAAATTATAACTATTCAAAGTAATAAAACAAAACTTTAACTTTTAAAATGTTATATTAACAATTATATAATACATTTTAATTTACAAATATATATATATATTATACCATTAGTAGAAATAAAAAAATTAACGTGAAAGAAAATATTTATACGGTCACGGGTCAAGCTATAGAAATAAACAACAACAACGCAAGATTATTTTTTTAACAAATTTAATAGATTTTAATAGAAATTATATTTCCAAATATGTTTATATATTTTATGTAATTATAAATATATTTTTTTACGAGATGCTAAGATTTTGGAATTGGAAAAAAAATATGTTCCACCTTTATATTATTTTAATTAGAAAATTTACAAATTCATATCAGAATATTTTATTAAAATTTTAATTTTTATTACAAATGCAAAGATTAATTTTCAACCTAAATTTATGTTTAAATATTACAAATACATCATTTAATAAAAAACTAAAAACATAAAATAAATACCCGCCCGGTCGGGCGGGTCAAGGTCTAGTATATATTAAGTCAAGACCGGTGCATTGCACATAATGAATACTAGACTTTGACCCGTGCGTCCCGCACGGGTTCTGAATTTTATTTTTAATTAGGTTTAAATAGTTACTTTTTAGGTTAGTTTTGGTTCATTTGTTTGAAAGCCTAATCTTCTAAATACTACTATTCTGTGAACTTAAATATAAGCATAATCTTCTAAATACTCGAGCGATTCAATTAAAGGTTTGGCTTTTTCATTTGTTTGATCTTATTTCGATTTAAGAATTTTGTCGGATTTATTAAATCATATTTTTAAAATTGTGAGTAAAAGAAGATTAAACTACAATAATTATTTTTCCATGCATTTTTTTAAAAGGGCAGGCATTGTAAAATTGCAAAATTGTCAGTTTTGATCCGTGCGTCCGCATGGGTGTTTACTTTCTTTTTAAAATAAATATATATTTGTTGTAAGCAGTATTTTAAAACCCGATCCGGATACACGTTGAACCAAGATAAATTTGGTTCGGTTTTGTGAAAGAAAAAAAACAGAATTTAAAATGCATTAAAACCCGCAAAAACCACTAAAATCCGGAACCTGGTACCAGTTGAATCACTGGTTGAACCAATATATAATTTTTTTAATTTTTATTTTTTAATAATGGTTTAGAATCTGTTCTAAATATATTCTAAAATTTTGTAAACATTCGTTGTAAGTAGACAATGTTATATTATAATTTTGTATTAAATGTTATTTTTATAAATATAATATAATATTAGACATATTATTTTTTAAAATATGTTGCTATTTATTTTTCATGTCATTATTATATATCATATATGTGTCATCATATAATTAATTATGTTTTATATATACCATCATATAAGTAATTATATAATTAATAGTCTTTTATATGTACCATCATATAGATAATCATATATATTATATTTTAAAGTCTAATGTAAAATATAAAACCATAATTTAAGTTTGTGTTAGAAATTGGGTTTTTAATTGCATTTTCCTATATATATTAAAACATTTTTATAATGGTTATTGGGAAATATTTTAGTAAAAATCAATTTTTTAATATATGCACTTTAATCAATTTTTTATGTATATTTTGAAAAAATATGTTAATATTTGTTTTTTCATGTAATTATTAGGGTTTGGCAAAGTGAATTTGAGGAGCATAACTGATTCCGATCCAATAATATAGTACCGAACCCAAACATAAATGGATTAAATATCCGAATTGTTCAAAATTTTGTTATTTAGAGAACCGATACCGAAATCGACCCGAACCGTACCCGATCCAAACCGAAATATTCAGGTACCCGAATTTATCTGAAAATAGATTTATATACTTAAAATATATATATATATATATATTAATTAGTTTTAGATTTAATGTATATAAAACATCTAGAATGATACTTTTAAAATGGTTTAAATATTTGAATATATATATATATAGTCAAAAGTAAATATCTGAAATAGTTAAAGTATACTCAAATCACCAAAAATACTTAAAATAATTATTGATTTTCCATCTAAAATTTTAAACCAAGCCAATTTAAACTATATAATGATTTAAAACTTTAAAAATTATTTAAATGGTTTATCTGAACCCGAACCAAACCCGCAAATATCTAAATCAAACCCGCAAAGATCTGAATCAAACTACAACCAAAATTTAGAAATATTTTAATAGGGCTGAATTCTTTGATCCCGAAAACCCGAAACGCAAACCGATCAGAACCAAACCCGTATGGATACCCGAAAGCTCATCCCTAGTCATTATTATATATTGTATATGTGTCATCATATAATTAATCGTATTTTATATGTACCATCATATAAGTAATCTTATAATTAATAATATTTTATACGTACCATCATATAAATAATTACATATATATATTTTTAAAACTTAATATGAAATATAAAAACCATAATTTGAGTTGGTATTTGAAATTGGGCTTTGTATTGTATTTTTCTTATATATATTGAAAACATTTTTTATAATGGTAACTGGAAAATAGTTTAGTAAAAATCCATTTTTTAATATATGTATATTTTTGAATCAATTTTTGATATAAATCCACTTTGAATTATTATTTTGATTTAAAATATGTATATAAAGTTTAAATTTTGTTTCCTGATTAGTTTATAAAAAAAATGTTTTAGACAATTAGATTGGCCCATTTTTGTATATTTTAAAACTGGTCCAAATAAATAGTTTCTTATAACATGAAGGACTTTAAATTTTTATTGATAATATAAGCCCATTATTTTTTTTCTTAATACTATTATCCTTGTTTCCAAACAAAATTATATTTTAAAAAAAACTACAATCAATGTTTCCAATCACTCCAAATTTTTTAATAGTCTTATTCAAGTCTCCAAACACTCTAATTTTGTACTAAACCCGAGGAACATAACTGATTCCGATCCTAAAATATAGTACCAATTCCGAACATAAATTGATTAAATATACGAATAATTCAAAATTTTGTTATTTAGAGAACCGATACCGAATCCGATCCGAACCGAATCCGATCCGGATTTTGTATTGTATTGTATTTTTCTTATATATATTGAAAACATTTTTTGATAATGGTTATTGGAAAATAGTTTAGTAAAAATCCATTTTTGAATATATGTATATTTTTGAATCAATTTTTGATATAAATCAACTTCGAATTATTATTTTTGATTTGAAATTTGTATATAAATTTTGTTTTATGGTTAGTTTAGAAAAAAAGATATTTTACCCAATTAGATTGATCCATTTTCGTATATTTAAAATTTGGTCCACATAGATAGTTTCTTATAATATGATGGACTTTCAATTTTTCTTAATAATATAAGCCCATTACTTTTTTTTCTTAATAATATTATCTTTGTTTCCAAATAAAATTAATTTTTTTAAAAGCACGGGTATTTACTGTTGATTGTTTTGATATTCATAATTAAGATTTTTGTTATCTACGTCGAAATGTCATCACCATCAATCCTTTTTTCTTTTTTTTCTTCATTGTCTTTGTTTCTTCTTGAAAAGGCCAGTGTGTAACTTCTATGAAAAGATCTTTAAGCAATCTCAAAACCTAAAAAAAAACAAAAAAATCTCAAGAAAATATATATGTCGGAACTTAGATTTAACTTTAGGCTTCGTTCTAGTATTATAATGAATGTTAACTATTATCTTCTGAAGTATATCTCAATCATAGGATGTGCATAATGTAAAAAAAGAAAAAAATACAATTATTATATAATGCACAGTCCATCAATACTATAAATCATTATAGTATATTATGGTTGAGTTCACCAACTTATGTCAATAACAATATAACATTTAAATATTTATAAAATTAGGTATAAATTATACTATCGTTGGGTTAATATTTTGCAAAAATTACTATAAAATGATACAGCAACAATCATATTATTATTAAGGCGAAACTAATGTAAGAAGAACAAAATAACATGTGTATAAAATACACTTGTTAATTAAATTTTAATAAAGAAACAGAAACAAACACCAAAAAAAACACAGAAAAAAATTCATACCCTAGTTGTTCTTTATGAGTTAAAGACAGGTCAGGAACATCATCAATCACTTCTTCTAAGAGAAGAGAAGGTGTTTTTGACCAAGATTTCTTCACCCTCGGTATAAAGGAAAACCTTGTAAAATATATTAAAATTAAATTTCAAGATTAATAAAAAATAGCTAGCTAATTAACATATACACACGAAATAAGCAGGAAATAGATAGAAATGAAGCATTACAAAAAGAGCAACCTTTTATTGCAGTGGTAAGATCTCAGAACTTGGGTTCACCTTCCACATGTGTCAATATTGAGGTACCTGATACAAACCAAAATATTAGCAATGTTAGTTGAAAAACTACAAGGAAAAATCCAAATACCTTACAGATTTTATAGAAATGAAGAGCTAAATATAGTACACCTGAAGCTACCATACGTCATTGTCGACGCAAACTTTCACTCCGTAACATAGCCTCCTCGCAAAACTTACAAAACTAAACATGAGAATAAGTCAGCATTGCTTTGACTATATACTTATACGAATCTAAAATTAAGAAATAATACAACTCATATATAGCTTTTAATTCATGTCAGATGACGTGTTTGTAATAACATACCTTGGTGACACATCAGTATATGGTTTTAACATCAGCAAGATAGGTTATCTTCTTCTGGCCGCCATTGTAACTCTAGAAATGTTGCGAAAGTTGTGTGAAAGTTTGATATGTAGATGGTAGTATTTATAGGTCAAACACACGTAGGTTAAATAACTGATCTTATATTTTATTCTCATTAAACAATGACCAAAAAATCTAGTTTAGGATATGCATAAAATATCTTCATATATTTGATTGCTTTTTCAGTGGATTTAAAAGTTAGTAGTTACGATTCAAAATTTGGAATCTATTTAGGATATGTTCTATGGAAATAAAACGTACTTGCCAAGTTAAAAAATATTGAAGATACACTCTCTAATTTCCATACTTACAAAATTCAATTAAAATAGTGCTACATTCTCAAAGAATATTCTCTTCTCCGTGATATCGAATCAAATATTATTATAAGGAATACTTGTTTGATACACTAAAAATAATATGGAAAGAATATATTAATAGATTGAGAATTGGGTTTAATGATGATTGAAATCTGCTATAATCTCGGATGGATGCATTTACATTTATTGTTATAGATTAATAGGGAAACAAATCACAATAAAATCGGGCAATGTGTTTAATGATCAAAAGATATTTTTTATTAGAAAATTGTTTAAACGACGTAGTATATACAATAAAATAAATGCATACCAGATTAGAATTAGGAAAATACGGTTTAATGCCAAACCAATAAAATGGTTTATTAAGTCTACTAATCAAAATTTATATTTTTACGATACCTACACAATACATAGCTAAATAATATATTAAGGTACAAAATAATAGCTAAATAATATATTAAGGTACAAAATAATAGCATGGATTCATTTATTTATTTAAATTTTAGTTATATATATCTACATATTACCAATATTAATTATATTTTATCAAAATATTATAAATAAAGAATATAGTGAACTTAAGTGTTTGGCTAAATTAAGTGAAATAGAAAAAAATTATTTAGTGATATTTGTACAATATTAATAATGATTAATATATGAATATCAATTTGTTTAGATAAGTTGGAATTGTAATAACTTAATTTAAATTAATTTTAAATGCAGTGGTAGAATCTGTAAATAAAAAGAATTACAAAAAGGAAATACTTGATTTATTATAAATTCAATGACTAAATATGTAAATAAAAAAAGTAAATATACTGTTATCCATGTTTCCAAACAATTCTCATTTAATATTGTTATCCATGTTTCCAAACAAACCTTTTTTTAACTGCAATCCATGTTTCCAAACACACTAATCTCGGATTAATTAAATTAATTTTTTTAAAAACAACTAAACCTGTTTCCAAACACAATAATTTAACTTAAGGCTATCCAAGTATCCGAACAAAACTGAAATATACTTCTGCTTTAATAATATAGATTGTATTATAAATGATTTTTTATGTATTACTCCCTATGTTCCAAAAAGATCCGTGTTTTGGAAATAAAACTGTTCCAAAAACATACATTTTTAACATTTTAAAAGTATAAATTAATCTTTAATTGAAATCTCAAGAACATAAATGTGTTTATAAAAATTATATTGATTAAAAGTTATGGAAAATAGTTAGTTACAAAAAATGATGCATTGATAATTAAAATTTTATATGTTTTCTTAATATGCGTAAAATTTCTAAAATATACATATTATTGAATAAAGGGAGTATTATTTATTTTACGTATTTTACATGTTATAAAATAATAAATATATATTTAATAATGGAGAAGCCATTAACTATTACGTATATAATTAATTTGGTGCGGAGACATAAATCAAAATAATTACTCTTGTTTATTTACAATTATTTTATGGTAAATAAATTCAAACAATTATTTTTATATATTTCTATGGTATATATATATAATTAATTCAAATGATATTAATATAAATATAAAATATATTTTTAATATGGCGATACTGTAATCAATTTTTTTACTCATATTATTTTATGATCATTTGTTTTTTTAACAAAAATTTAAACTTTTGATAAACAAATTGGTAATGTAGGAATTTTATATTTTTATTAATTTATAATTCAGTTTAAAAATTCATTGCAATTTTGAAATTTAAATATTAAGTTCTCAATTTTTTCAGTGCAAATTTCGGAATTAAAATATTCGTATATATTATATGGTATATAGTTCAATTTAAACATTATTCAAATATATATTTTAATCTGAATATTTATTTAATAAGACTTCTAAATTTTTTAGTAATTTATAGTCCTTTTCAAAATTCAAAATATAACATATTCGAAAATCTGTATTTTTATTATATGATTAATGTGATTGTTTAATTTATTTAAATAATATAAAATTAAAAAATTGATGAGTTTGTATAAATTTTTATCAAATATTTATTATTCAAAATCATTTATTGTCATATTTGTTTTGTAATCACATTAGGAGGATGATTGTTTGCAGATTTTGAACTAGTTTTTGGTTTTTGTTTTTGAAAAAACCATTTTTTAGACAATCAAGTTTCCAATTTTTTTGTGAGCATTTCCAATTTTTATTTATTTAAACTTTTGCTATATTTATGCATTAATACCTGAAAAGAAATAAAAACAATAACTACTATAAAAAAATCAGATCTAGTAAAAGCCTTTGCTTAATAATATAATACAGAATTTCTAATAAGAACATTTTTAAAACTTCTCAATAAAATAAAATTAGATATTTAAATTTATTCTTATGTAAAGTTTATACATTTTGTTAATAATCTAATTTTTCTTTTAAAAAAGCTAAATTCCCTTGGTTTTCCCCTACAACCAATTTTTTTTAAATCAATAATTTAGTTATATTTTTGTGACATAAATGTTATAGAAAATTAAATAAAGTTTTTAAGTCTATATATTGTAAATTTGTTACACTTTAATTTATTTTTGTATTTAAAAATTTAGCTACTAACTTTATATACAATATACTCACATATAAAAAAAAGTTTTAACTACACATAGAATTAATTTTTTAAATAGATTTAAGACATAATTATACATATTATCAGATTTATGTATCTATACAGGATTTACAATAGTTTTATTTTGTATTTATATTTTAAAAAATAACTTTTAAACAATTTATATGTGTTTTGATAACAGTATTTTTTTAATTATTTGAAAATAAACATTTTACTAACATACTACCAAATCAAAAACCAAAAACTAAAAACTGAAATCTAAAAACTAAAAACCAAAAGCCAAAAACTAGAAACCAAAATCCAAAAACTAGTTAAACAATCATCACCTAGGTAATTTAGTTGCTTTTATTTAAGGAATGAATCAAAAACAATTTGCAGATTAATATTTAATTTATGGTTAGTGTGATAAAAATATAATATATGTTTAGATGATCAACCTATTTTTAAAAAATTCTATGAATCGTTCTAGTGATGATACATGTAATACCTTAATGTTGTAATATTTATCAAATAATATTCATTAGAGATTTGTTACTAAATTTAATTCTTTTGCAATTCAGCGATGAACATAAGTAATACAATATCCAAAACGATGTTTAAATATCATTTCCCGTGGTATTAATAAAACAACATTGGTCACTATTTTAAGGGCTATTTATATTATAATAACTTTTAAAATATGGCCACCATTGTTTTATTAATACTATGAGAAATGATATTTAAAAGTCGTTTTGGACATTGTATTTTGGAAGATATGTTTTAAAAAGTTTTTTTGAGATTTATTTTTAAAAATAATTCAAAAATATATATTAAAAGTTTTTGAAAGATATCATATAGTATATGGCAAGTAGTTCCATTGTTTTGTTAAACTGTAGTATTCATATCCTTATAGGGCGAATAGTCGTTTACTAATTTTGGTAAGGCACCAACCTTTGAATGCGTCGCCAAATTAATATACAATCAAACACCAATCACATATTAATGAATATTAAATAAATTATTAACATCCTGATAGTTTTTTTAATTTTAGTGATCGTCGTCCCCTTAGTTGCACAAAAAATAGGTGATTGCTTACTAGATCAACTCTTCTTTAACTAACAATAAATTATACTTCATCCATCTTAAAATATAAAATGTTTATGAATTCTTTTGATATTTTAAAATGTAGATTTCATTTATATATTTAGATAAATTTTGATTTTATCTAAATTATATGACAAATTTTATTTTACAAGCTATTTTACAATTGATTGAATTGTTTTTTATTTATATTTAATTGTATTTTCATATAAAATAACCTTTTTAGTATTAATGTTTTTTATCATAAACATGATATACAGTATAATTCTGCCAGCACTTTTAAATCTATTGCAAAGACCTAATTTTAATGATTCAAAATTCTACAGTGTAGCTTCCAAAAAAGAGCAAAAAAAGACTGCAAATTTATACTAGGTAAGATTGCACATGATAATTATTTTTCGTTAGTTGTTTTATTCTAATTTGGTTTCTAAAACCAATTTTATTTTAGTTCGACTAATAGAATATGTTGATGTAAAAAATAGAAGAAATGTATATATATTTTGGAAAAAAAAAACTCTGCCACTAAAATTTTCTAAACATGCTAGTGGGTGAAGGAGATTTTCATCAATAATCGGTTTTCGGTTTGGTTCCGGTTCAGTTCTTTTGATTTTCGGTTTTTCGGTTCTAGAGATATAGGAACCATTCGGTTATCTATGAAATTCGGTTCGGGTCCGGTTTGGTTCTTTTCGATTTTGGTTCGGTTGGGTAACAATTATAAGAACCGACTAATATCCGACAAATTTGTGGTTCCAATTTGGTTATGGTTCGGTTTCGGCTTTTCGGTTAATTTTGGATAATTCAAGGTAAAAATAGATTTTTTTTGGGGGGGGGGGGGGCGTTGAGATATAAATTGTGGATAAATTTTAATATTTTGGATAAAAAGTTTTCCGATAATCCAGTTCTTTAGGATAATTTCAAATACTTTAGATAAAAGATATTTGAGTATTTCGACTTTTTGGATAGTTCGGTGTATAAGTCGTATGTTTAGAATATTTTGTATTTTTATATTAAATATAATTGATATTTTTAAGTATATAAATTGTATTTCGGATATTCGGGTACCCATTTGGTTCTTGGTTCGGTTTTGGTTTTTGGTTATAGAAATATAGGAACCGTTCGATTATTTTTGAACTTCAGTTCGGTTTCGGATTCGGTTTTTCGGTTCGGTTCTGATTCGGTTTCCAGTTCTTGGGTTTTATGCCCAGACCTATGTACGTATTCCTGTGATAAAAATTTAAGGTCAATGGTTTTTAAACTATATGTGATTTAATCCTAACAAATCCAACTATATTTCTGTCCAAAATCAACAAAACTTAAAAAGACACAATATAAAGTAAACACAAACTCATTCTTACTTCAATACTTACCAATACAAAATACAGAATTCATTGAAATTGTACAAACCTGTAACAGAGGAAGAGCTTTAGGTTCGATGAGGAAGACACTAATTTGCAGCCAAAAACTTAGAACTTTTGGAGTCCGTGTCGGGGATGAGAAGAAGAGAAGAAGACAAAATATAAGTTTTAAACTTTAATCCTAAACAACGTCCTCTTGGGTTTTTTTTTTCCTTAAAATAAACCTTATACGACATTTTTTCCGTCGAGTCTCAACAGCACAGTCAACTTCCGTAACGGAGGAGATAACACCATTTACATCAGTGTATGAACTAACAATGTTTTTAAATTGCAGGTATGCATATTAGACGAAAACAAAGTGAAGGTATGTTAGCGCACAGCTCTTATGTGTGGGTATGAATTGTCGCATTTGGTAAAAGTGCAGGTCCAAATATGCCGTTTTCCCTTACTACTTCACTTTGCTTCTCTGGTACCGGGTAAATATTGAAAGCCTAAGTTACAAAAAAGGTAAATATAATACAAATGCAAAACGAAAACAATCTAGAAACTCTTTTCATCAGTACTAGAATTGAAAATTCCCTAAAATTATATGAACTAATTTTTATTTACTATAATAATATGTTCTCTCCGTCTAATACACAATCTATTTTCTGATACCAATTAATACATCAACTTTTGAAAATCAATAGCTTTGCATTGCCAAACTGAGGACGTCAACTGGTTTAACGGATTCGTTAAAAAGTCATTTGTTTGGTAATGTAACCATTTCAATTTTTAAAAGTTTATATATTAATTAGATATCGGAAAATAGGATATGTATTAAACAAAGAGCCAAATTAGTTTTTATATTATTATAACAAATTGAAATTAGTTAATGTAATTTTTCTGAAATTTTCTAAAATTTTGAACTGTAATGTTAACTAACATCAATAATTTATACAAAATCGATAAAACTTAATTGATGTTACTAAACATGTGAGCTATAATATGAGTGGAAAAAACAAAATTTAGTAAATGAGTAGGTGATGTACTCGATAAACATGACGATGTGTTCGATATCTCGTTAATTAGGTGATGATATTTTTAGAGAAAATTATTAGAATGCTATGGAAATGATATGATTAGAATAACATATATCTTTTAAAAATTACTATAATGTTTGTAGACATCTAATAAATTATAATTAAGATTTTTGGTTAGTTTTTTTAATTGAGATTATTTTAAACAACAAATCTATGTCACTAATTACTATATTCACGTCCTTAATAATTGTAATCATTCTGATCAAAAGAGAAAGAAGACAATGAATCGTATTTTCTAACTAAACTTCCTGTGTTGAAAAAAAACCACAAGTTTCATCATTCGTCGCTTAAACCGTAATATTTTGAGTCGATACTGTTGTTTATCGTCCGAAATTCTCGAACTGTCTTCTCCAATAAAGTCATCGCCGAAATCGTCTTCTCCGCAAGCGTTTCTACGAAATCTTCTTCGCTGCAATCGCCCAAAATCATCTTCTCTGCTGAGTTTTTCTAGTTTGTGCATGAGTTTTAATTTATGTTGTGGCTGAGTTACTTTTCTTTTGCGTCTGGTTTATATATGCAGTTGTGGCTGAGTTACTTCCTGCCAATCTCCAAAAACCTAGCTATAAGAAGTGTGCATTCTGAGGAGAAAAGGAAAATTGTGGGATGTATTCATTTAAGTTTGTTTGTGATTTGATATTCATATTTGGATAATCTATTTTTTCCAGATCTGAGTGAAAGAGAAGATTGAACAAGAAGAGAATGGAGGAGACGGAAAGAAGTGATGGATTCAGCAGAGACGAACAGAGGAGTTCAATGAAGCTTCGAGACATGGAGGAGTTATCACCGGAATGGTGCAGAAAACATGTATTTTTGGTTTTCTATGTACGAAACATAACTTACCCATGTATTTTGTATTTGACTTATACTATGTTTACACAACTCCGACGTGTCGTTTATATATCTCAGCAGTGTCATTTATATAACTCAGTCATACCTCAAACATATCCTAAAATCAGAAAATGTTTATATAACTCAGTCGTGTCGTTTAGATAACTCAGTCGTGTCATTTAAATAACTCAGCCGTATCGTTTATATAACTCAGCTATACTTCAAACATACCTTAAAATCGGAAAACTGAATTCAAGTACTTTAAAGTTTTATATTGAAGATCATCTTATCAGTATCAAGTGAATATAAATCAACTGAATGTGCATAGTTTCTTGAATTTTCAAGTTGAGACTTTAACTTGATTCTGAGATATATGTTCTCTTACAATCACTTACACAATTCTTACTTACAAGACTCTAACTTTATTCTTTTCTTAAATCTAAACCTCAAATCCTAAACTATAGAATTATAAAGTTATAAAAATTATAAAGTTATAAAAATTATAAAGTTTATCTTTGAACATTAAATCAGATATTTTTTATTATTTCTAGTTTAAGGTTTAGGTTTAAAGTTTAGGTCTATAGTTTAGAGTTAAACTCAAATTTTAATCATTTTAAAAAATTTGAATCTTTAATTTTAAAAGTCCATTTTAAATTTTGATTTAAGCCCATAACTACATTCTTTAAATTTAAGCAATTTAAAAAAAAATTGAAAAAAAAAAACTAAAATTACAATTTATATTGCTTTTTTCATGACCACTGATTGATTTTAATTTAAAGGTTCAAAATTATCTTTTTGTCTATCCTCACCCTTCTTTCTCATTGGTTAATCTTTCTTTTTCAAGGATCACAATTTATGGTCATTGATGAAATGAAATCTAAAGACCAAAAATCATACTCTCATTTTCTTACAATTGATGGGACTTAGCCTCTTCATCTCTCTCTCTTTAACTCTTTCTTCTTCTGCAAAACAACGTCCGAGCAGCAGGATGTCGGACAACCATACATGACACTGGAGGAGAGAATGCTTCTTCTCTAACCAACCACGATCGAAGACGACAACCACTGCAATAGATCTGTCTTAGATTTTTGAGTTTTTAGATCAATGTTGTTTATGCAACTAATTTGTCTCTTGATACCTAATCTATATACTTGTCTTCTTAGTTTCTCTTTTGGTTTCTAAATTCAATTTAAGTTTGGATGATGAATCTTGAGCCTGCTAGAAGCTTTTTTGGTCGACTTGGTTATAACAAAGTCGTATTGTAATCATAACTCAGCATTTGATTATAACAAAGTCGTATTGTAACAATAACTCAGCCATAATGTATGCATAACTCAACCGTAATTTGATTATAACTCAGCCGTAGCGTATGCATAATTCAGCCGTAATGTATGCATACCTCAATCGTAACGTATCTGAATGGTATAAGTCTGCCGCAACGTTCCTATAAGTCAGTCGTCAAGTGTAATTTGTTTCGCGACGTTTCGTATTTTGGGCGGAAACAAAATCATTCCTTCAATTCTGAACACAAAATTAAAACTTTAATATTTTCTTAAATTTGAACCCCAAACCCTAAACTATAGAACTATAAAGTTATAAAAGTTATAAAGTTTATCTTTTAGAGCAATAAATTTAATATTTTTATTATTTTATAGTTTAAGATTTAGGTTTACTGTTTAGGTTTATAGTTTAGTGTTAAACTCAGCCTAACATATGCATAGCTCAGCCGTAAAGTATGCATAACTCAGCCGTAATGTATCTGAATGGTATAAGCCAGCCGTAACGTTTCTATAACTCAGCTGTCGAGTGTAATTTGTTTCGTGACGTTTCGTATTTTGGGCAGGAACAAAATCATTTTTTCAACTCTGAACACAATATTAAAACTTTAATCTTTTCTTAATTTTGAACCTCAAACTCTAAACTATAAAGTTATTAAAATTATAAAATTTATCTTTTGAACATTAGATCTAATATTTTTTTATTATTTAAAGTTTAAACTTTAGGTTTGGATTTTAGGTTTATAGTTTAGAGTTAAACTCAGTCATAACGTATGCATAACTCAGCCGTAACATAAGGATAATTCAGCCATAACGTATATGTTGGAGACTCACTGTATAAACTAAAGTTATCATATATTCAGATGATGCACCATCTGAGTCATCAAACATATAAAATCAGCTTTCAAATTCATCATCTTCTTCGTCTTCTCTCATTTTCTTTACTTTTTTTTGTTCAACTCTCTCATTTTCTTACAATTTACGGGACTTAGCTTCTTTATCTCTCTCTTTGAGTCTTTCTTCTTCTGCAAGACGACGAATCCAATGAGAGAGGGAGCAGCAGGATGTCGGACCACCATACATGACACTGTAGGAGAGGAAGCTTCTTCTTTAACCGATCATCATCAAAAACAACGACAACTGCAGTAGATCTGTCTCAGGTTTTTTTTTATTTTTTTTTAAATCTATGCTTTTTAGACCCAGTTGCGGAAACAATAATTACCAGATCCATAAGATCTCAGAGAAAGATGAAGAATAAGATGAAGAAGATAGATAAAGAAGATGAAGAATGAAGAATAACATAGATCCTTATTTTACTGTTGTAACATTAGTAATGACATGGAAAATAGGTAAGTTAGCCACCAAACAAACACATAACTCAGCCTAAATAAATCAGTCATCAAGTACAATGTAAGTCAGCTGAAACGGGAATACTATTTCAGTAATTAATCTTTTGCTAATAAATCAGCCGTAATTAAGATGAAAAATCATAAGTCAGATGTATCGTCAAATAAATCAGCCGTCAAATGAATATTACTCTAGTAGTTAATATTTCGCTAATAAGTGAGCCGTAATTAAGCTGAGTTTACTGTTAATCCAGCCAGTTACGCCTGATTAAATATAACTCAGCCGTAACAACCTCTCATAAGTCAACCATATATTTAGTAACTCAGCTAGGCAATGATCATTAAATCAGCTGGCTAAACATAAATCAGTCATGTCTTAACTATAACTCAGCTGAATTTTCCAGAAATCAGCCCGCCGATGTATAAGTCAGCTGTAAATTGTGTTCGTAAGTAAGCTGTTATCCCATAAATCAGCCTGAAATCTGTAAATCAGCCATCACTAACGGCTGACTTATGTTCTTAAGTCAGCCAATTTCTCATAAGTCAGCCGCGTTGTTTAACTCAGCCGCAAAGTAACCATAACTCAGCTGTAACAAAGTTTTTAGCGTTTTACAGCTGAGTTCATTAATACATGTCCGTGCATTCCTATATGGCGTCGGTTTTTTGCTTACGTGGCATTAAAAAGTAATGGTATTCTTGTAAATACGTTTTTTCTCACAGCATAGTAAAAGGACATGTTGGGTATTAAACAAATGGCAGTAATAAAAAAAATTTTGTATGATTCTTATAATATGTCCTAAAATGTATAATGTTTGAGTAAACTTCCCTATCTCTTTGAGTTTTTTTGTAACTATAGTTAAAGTAGAAAAATGACTCATAGAAGGAGTATCCCATCATTTATTGTCCTTGGAATAGTTTAGGCGAAATAAGGCCGAAACTTCATAAGTAAATAATGCACTTGATATAGCAATCCCCTATATATTAATAGAGGAACATTTGAAAAGATGTAACCTCAATTTTGTAATAATTAAAAAAAGACACAATGCTTATGTGTCAATCAATTAGATAGTTAATAGAAAAAAAGAGGTCCAATTCAATTAATATGTCTTGCTAGATACATTAAAGCATTAATTATATAATATAATATATTAGGAAACATTATATTAACCCAAGATATTAAAAACAAGTATAACATCCTTACATAAAAGCTACGGAATAACCTAATATGATTACATATTTATGACAATTAATGATTATAGATAATAAAGATTTGATAACAATTTATGTATCATTTTTCAGTTTTGTTTAATTTTATATTATTAAAAGAAATTAAATAATCATATTAACCATATAAGAAAAAATCAGATTTTTTCTTACATGTTATATTTTGAATTTTTAAAACAGCTATAAATTACTTTGAAAATTTTGTGATCAGTGTCTTAATTGTTTTTATTATAACAAGATACAAATGATCATAAAATCTTATTAATATGAATTTTTATGTAATAGACATTCACATTAAATAATATATATATATATATATATCAATTTTAATACCGTTTATATTTACCATTTTAAAATACATAAATATGTTAATTTTGGAATTTGCATTGAAAAAGTATTGAGGCTTTAATATTTAATTTTGAAATTTTCATCGAAAAATATCACATAAAAAATTCTGAGATCAATGGTTTAAATTTTTTGTTAGATAGAATATACAAATGTTAATAAAACCATATGATTAGGAAGTCTCAAAAATAAATGTTTATATTCAAATATACTATATATTTATGTTAACATCATTGAAATTTAATTATATACCATTTAAAATAAACAAAATGATTATTTTTTATTTATTCACCATAAAAGTATTGTAAATAAGCAAGATCTATTTTTTATTTATGTGATTACTCTAATCTCCTATATATTAATTGAGAAACAGTTGATTACTCTAGCAAGTGTAAGATTTTATTAATTAATATTTTTCAAAAATCTTACAAGAGATCGATACAACGAAGATTTATTTATTAGCTATTGAAATCACCTAAGGAGACATGAATTGCGTATCCAATTTGTTTTCCTAACCCTAGCCCCCTTTCTATTCATCACAACCCCAAAATGGAATATTTGTAAGTGTCGATTGACAATCTGAAATGGTAATATTTTTTCAAGTTCAGTCCATTGTTTTCCTCAAATTGACATATAACAGTTTTTAGTGATTAACTAAATGGGTCATATGCATAGTAAAATGTGTTTTAGTTTAAAAATTGTTGCATACCCAAAATCAATATGAACCATTATCATTTTTGTTTAAAATTTTGTTACAATAAAAATATAAGGTTGGGCAAAAAATCTAAATCTAAAAAACGAACCAAGTCTGATCCAAAAAATAGTACTGAACTTTAACCAAAACTGGTTAGATATCCGAATGGGATCAAAATTTTTGTATCTAAAGAACCAGAACTGAATACGATACAAACAAAAATATTTCGGGTATTCGAATATATCTGAATCAGATTTATAAACTTAAATATATTAATTATTTTTAAATTTAATAACTAAAAGAATATACACAAAATATAAGATGTTTTTAAGTTGTCTAAAATACTTGGAAATATATACAAATAGTTATAAGTACATGTTTAAAATAACTAATTGATACTTAAAATACCAAAATACTTAAAATATCTTTTGATTTCCTATCTAAAAATTTAAGCTAAACCAATTTTTATATTAAGTTTAAGTATTTTGACATACATTATTCAAATTTATATGATATATTATTTTTGATTTTTAGACTTTGAAAAATTTAAAACATATATGAATTTTACTTTTTGAAATTTTTTTAAATAGGTTATCTGAACCCAAAACCGAACCAAATGCACAAAAAAATTGAACCAAACTAAAACCACAATAATCCAGACCAAACCAAATCAAATGGTACTCAAATGTCTACCTCTAATAAAATGTAAAGAATGTTATTGATGACAAAATATATATTCTTTATAATATTTAAATACAATATTTTTAAAAAATATTCACTCCGCGCAAGAACGCCATTTATCATCTAGTTGGAAACTAGTTCAGGTATTTACCCTCCGTGGAGACGCCAAGACTCTTTGAAATGGATTCTCAAATGTTTCAACAGAATCACTCTTCCGTGGCTTCGTTTTGAACAGACTTGTTTATGGAGGCCAAACCTTTCATCTTCTCCGAATCTTGTTGGGTGAGAACTTGGTGAATTAATGTTCTGGTCTATCTCGTCAACTTCACTCTTGAATATCTTCTGTTTGTTTAGCATCAACGTAAGTCTCACACAATAACAAAAACCAATCTCAAGAGTCCTATTTCAAGGATCTGTAGACTGTAGGTAATATATTATAAATGCCTACCTCTTATTGATGTGTTCAGCTTCTTTTCAACTTCTGATCTTATCAATCTTCTTAATGGCCTTTAGAGTATCCTCTGTAACGTTCCTATCATATCTCTCAGGTCTGTTTCTCTTTTTCTCAAACTCAAAACTTTTATCTTTTGTTGTGGAAAGGAAGTTGATGGATAGAGAACTATAACATATTGTATGAGAGAGAGAGATATTGTATGAACACTGAAAGCTCTAAGTTTTGAGCAAGTTTCTTAGTGGGTTTCCGAAAAGTTTCTCGGCGAGATGTGGGCCAAGTGAAAGGCTTGAACTCGTTAAATCTCTTGTGTTCTTTACTTTCTTACATACAAAATGAGTGAACAAAGTGAGTTGAGAGATGATGAACAAACAACTTGAGTGACAAAAACATCAACTCTGAGGAACACTCAGGTTCTGTTCTTCACAATATGCATTTTTGATAAGACAAGAAAAGGGAGGGATTGGTTCAAAGACAAACTCATCGATGGATTACAAATTCTTTAGAAGACTGACGGTTTCTCATCAAACAGCTACAAGAACACAGGTACTTATCACCACCACCAACTTTGCTCATTATAACCTCAAGCCCTTTGCATTCCAAGCCACATATGCAGCAATGTCTTAGAGCAGCCAAACTGTTTTCCAACACCTCAAACTCATAGCTAAACAGCTTGAAGCACTGTTTTAACTTCAAATGTAAAGCACCGATTACACAATGAGTGTGAAAAGTGGAGCGAGCAACAATAGTCTTCTTTACAAGTGTAGAAACCACATGTAGCACAAGACAGAATAGGAGAGGCCCAAAACTTGCAGATGCTACATATTTGAAGGTCATCTGATTTGATGGTAAGAAGGTGTTCATGAATCATGAATTGATGTTTTGAAGGGAAAAGATATTGAAGCACATCCAAGTTGTAACCACAACATGAATACTTGAACCCATCAAGAAACTGACCACAAGTACTGCAACCGAAGGTTTTTTTTTTTTTTTTGCATGAAACTCCGTCCTTGTTGTAGATTTGCCGTCTAGTTCAAGTGATTGGATATGAAGGCAAGATAACTCTTTCTGCGAGGAAGATTAGTGCAGCTTTCATCAAGGAAGAACTCACACCCCTTGTAGCAGCAGAAGTAAGGATTATAAACAACAGGTAACTTGCAAGCTTGACATCTTTTACTTACATCACTAACTTATTAGATGATGTTCATGTGTGAAATGGTCTATGTATTCGTCATCTACTATCTTGAACGGATAATCATCATCATCATCACCTTTGCTTGGTTTGATTTCAAGTTCTCTTGCCTTTTTTATGTTGTTTTTTGCAAGTTACAACATCTGCATGAACACAACCGATATGGTACATGAAGTTGCAAGGGAAACACATATAAGGAGATCGATTAGCTTCGATTCGAACCCGCAAGCATCATAAGCGAAGGAAACTTTATTCATCAAGAGGTGGAGTTTATGTTGATCCACCTTGAGTTTTGGTCAATCCCAAGCACATGACAGCAATAGACCAGTAACATAAGCTCTTCACCACCCAGGGAACAGCACATGCAACCATTTTGATGATCTGGTAGAGTTTCACTCTTGAAAAGCCAAAGAGGGTGTTGGGGATGGAAAGAATGGGTGATCATCTCTTGAGTAAGAGCATCATTAACCCTAAATTGCTTAAGTTGGAGTGCTTAAAAAAAAACCCAAGATGATGCTTCCTCCTCTTCTACAGTGCAAGCAACATCAGTTTGGAGTGCTTAATTAAGCACTTATTCTTCTTCTTCCTCTTCTCTTTCCTCTTTTTTATAAACTAGGGTAAACCCGTCCTACGGGCGGGCGAGTTAAATAAACTAATAAAACAAATTTAATTTAAAATTTTAATTAACTTATAACTAAAAATACCATCAAGGTTTATATTTTAACTATTCGTTTTAGAAATTATAAATTTGTCTAGTTATAATGAAAATTAAAAATGTAACTATTTCATTTCTCTCAATGTTTATTTTAGTTTAACTATACCAAAAAGACACATAGATTTTTTAAATTACAAACCACTATAAAACATTAGATATTTTTAAAAATTATGTTTATTATTAACGTTTTTATTATCTTTAAATATTTATTTCTTTGATTTCTCTTATTCTATTTATCAATTTTTACCGTTAAAATTGTTTGATGTTACAATATTCAACCTTAATTTCGTTGTGGTTAACTAAATTTCATAATATGATGTTTTAATTTAATGGGCTAAATTTTTAATATAACTATCATGTTATTTTGTATTAGGTTATTCATTTAGATAGTGCCAATATCTTTTTTTTTTTCATATATGTGTTGAGTGTGTTTGATGTTTTCTTTTAAATTCGGGCCATAATATTTTAAAACTCTTACACATTTATTTATCTTTTTAGCTTTTTTTTTGTTTTCTTTCATATTTGTGAGTTGTAAACGTTATATGCTGTCATCTCTGTTTTTAGCGTGTTACTGGATTTATCAGAGAAGCTGCGACTATTTCAGTTATTTGATTTTAAGTTCAACCTCCATTGTAAGAAAGGACTATGAATAATAATGACAAACCGGTTCCCAAATTTATTTCAAACTCTCAAACTTTAAAATATGTTGCTTAAATCAGGAAAACAAAGTTTTTATCTGTTCGTAACAGAAACATGTGTCTCATCGGATTTTAGTGATATAGGGATGACAACTGTGCTGTGGCAACCTAATAAAGCAAAACTACCTGTATCGGTCAAATTCTATATTTGTTTTTTAAACAGTCAAATTCTAGATTCCATCTTTGTTTTTCTTTGAAAATCAGTAGTGATAAGCTCTTGAGATCTTCCTAATCTTCTGTCATCGCACGCTAGACGAACATTCTTATACTATAATCAACTAAATTCTCATTAGACTTCTAAGTAATTATAGTCACTAATTAAATCTCCTATGTGTTTTAGTTAGAGGTTACTAAAATAAATATACTTACTTCCAACGAACTATTCCGACCATCATCCAATCATCTTCCTAGTCTACGTAATTTAGTGATTCTTCCCACTACATATACATCTCTTTCTTCAGCCCATGTTTCAACATTCACTCACTATATTTTTCCTCTTCTTGCTCACATACCATGTATTTTTTGAAGTTCGCCAGAAGACCTCCACCTAAGTTTTTTCTGGTGGGATGCAGGAAGAACATTAACAGAAATTTGAAAGGGTATTAGCCAAAGCAAGCAGCTGCTCTTTATTGCGAAACCAACACAGCTTGAAAGGTATCGGTTTGACCGTCTCGGTAATCTCAGCGAAGGCGGAATTCAACGGTGTTAGGACAGCGCTCCGATATCAAGTCGGCGAGAAGAATCGTGGAGGTAGCTATGACTAGCGAGAGGTTTTCTAAGGATTCTAATGCTTGGAAAGGAGAAACTAATGAATCTGACTGGACCCAGAGCACTTAGTTATATTTATAGGTGTAAATTGAAGCTTTTGAGAAAAGGGAGGGTCCATCAAATCAGGGATAGTGGGAGACGTGGATCGGTGGGGTTAAAGCAAACTTTAATAAGGATTATTGATTGCAAGGTACGACGGTTACCTAGGTTGATCGAAGAAAACGCAGCGGCGACTTACCGTGAAAGAGACGAAGTTGATGGATTTATGATTAAAGTATAATGGGCTTGGGCGTATATCTGTGTTCAATAACATAGCCCAAACTATCAAAAACGAAAATTTATTTAGAGAGACACGTGGAGTTGATGATGTGGAATCTGATGTGTCACTCTCAAGAGGGAGGATAACTCATCTTTATATATAAAGATAAAAAAATGGCTAAACATCCCCTAAACATTTTGGGTTAATGATGCCCTTATACATTCCTCTGTAACATGCATTCCTCTGTAACAGTTTTCAATCTAAAGCCTTGAGTGAGCTTTGATATTTAAGGTTGTGATAACAAGAAGCAGGGAGTGTTCTGTTCTCGATTAACAGAATAGGTTATAGAGATGAAGTTTCAAGGACAAATGCTTTGTCCTCTTCGTCTGACAGTTTAGAGAAGTAATACACTAATAAATTGCAAAACGAAAATAATCTTAAAAACTCCTTTTATCAGTACAAACACCAAAACTCTTTACGAGTAAATGTGAACATATCTTTTTTTAAATGGATTATAATGTTTGCATAGAATCACTCTTCCATGGCTTCGCTCTGGACAGACTTGTTTCCGGAGACCAAAACTTTCACCTTCTCTGAGTCTTGTTGCTGAGAACCTGGTGCGATGAGCAAATTAATGTGCTGGTCTATCTCCTTGACTGCACTCTTGTATACCTTCTGTTTGTTTGGCTTCAACCTAAGTCCCCATACAATAACATAAACCAATCATAAGAGTCTTATTTCAAGGATCGATCTGTATGAGAGATGAAGGAATAGGTATATATATATTACCTCTTATTGATGTGGTCCGCTTCTCTAGTGCTTCTGATCTTATCAATCTTCTTAATGGCCTTGAGAGTATCCTCTGTGACGTTCCTATCGTACCTCTCGGGTCTGTTTCTCTTCTTCTCAAACTCAAAAGTTTTATCCTTTTTTTTTTGGTGAAAAGTAAGACAGGCGTTATAATGAGAGACTTATCTATGAGAGATTTACTGAAAGAGAGTATTAAGAAATACCTGAGTCATGTCCTTTCCGTGTGCAGCTCTGTATGCTTTAGTCCACTTCACCTTACGAGGGTTTCTCTTCATCTTGAAGTTCTTGTGACATTTAGACCTACAGAACCGGAAAATCTGCAAAAAAAAGGACAACCAAGACTTGTAGCTGAATCACAATATGCTAAAGAGACTGCTCGTCTGAAAAAAAAAAAAAGAATCTCCCATCTTATATACAAAACTCATAGCCACAAAACACAATTAAACAGTAAGAATAGACAGTGAGAAGCCAATTAGAAACAGGAACATTCACATATACAGAACTAAAGAACCTATGCGGTCTATAGCAAAAAGGTAGAAGCAAATGACTTATAACATACAAAGTAATGTGATTCTTAGAGCAAATGGTTTACCTTTGCATCGTTGCGGACAAACTGAATACCATGTCCAGGATATATCGTAGAAGAGCAAAACCAACACTTGACCAATCTCATCTTGTCTCCTCCTTAACAGTTCCCCTACATGAATCACAACAAAAGAGAGATTCAGGCAGGCATCTAATTACTGGTTTCGTTATCTAAATGTAACACTGAGAATTCATCACGAGATGTAACCACAAATTTGAGATAAATCATAAATGAAACTAATCGAACGACATATAAAGTTAAAGCGTGGAAAGATAGAAAGCAGATTTGATACTTTGTAAACGAACCAGCAAGTGAAACTAGCCGCAAGCAAATTATCTCAGAAACTCTCGGGCCTCGGCAGAAGGAGAGAGACGACGGACGGTGTAGAGAGGAGAATCTCCCTTAGGGTTTATGATGAAACCTAAGCGGTGCCATTATATATGTGGCTCATAATAATTAAGTTCACTAATATTTCAGTTTTAGGCCCATGGGCCCAACAATGATTCCAACCATTTGTTATGCTTCTTGGCCCATTAAACATGGTTATTGCAATGATGGAAAATTTATAAAGCTTTGAAGGAAAAGGCACCTCGCTAAGATAATCTCTAAAGACCCTCTATTTTAGAGTCTGTAAAACTCTATGTTTGACATTTCAATGTCTTCTTCTCTAAAACCAAAACTTTAAACTTAACTTCAAAGTTATTTGTATTTTACTCTATAGTTCTTATATTTATCATAATTAATAAAAATTCATAAAACTTTTATAAGTAAATAACACATATATAAAAATATTACAGAAATATTAATTAATAAAATCTTACACTAAATTTTAAAATTATAAATAGAAATACATAATTAAATATTAAACTACAAAAAAAATACAACATTATTTCATAAAATTATTTTCATAATGCTCCATTTTCTATTACACAAAATTTGTTTGGACAATATTCTGGAGGTTCCAGAGCAAATTTACAGTGTTGTTATAATATTTAAATTTGTATAATAATTATGTCTTCATGTACCCTTTTAAAAAAATTATTAAGTTTCTTTTGTAATATTCTTGTTGTATAGTTCTAGTTTTAAAAATAGTATAAATTTATTTTAAATTTTTTATTTAATTTTATGTGTAAAATTTTAATTTATGAAATAAATCTGAAAAAATTAAGAGATATAATGAAAAATTACTTAAGAATCATAAATATGATATGTAATTAATTGTAAAGACCAAAATGCAAATAAAAAGATGAAATTTAAAATTTGAAGTTTTTAGAAGTGAAACTTCATGTTCGAAGTTTCACTCCACAAAATTCAAAATTTGAAATTTTGAAATTTCTTTTTGAAAATTAAAAAACTCTATATTTAAAGTTATAGAGTTATGGGGGCATTTAAAAATCAAAAATTTCAATGCTACATTTTTAGAAACGTAAGATTTAGTAATGATTTAATAGTATTAATCTAAGTTGCTAAAATACTTATCTTACATGATTTTGATCAAATGATTAGCAAATTCATGGTTAGTGGACAAAAAATCTATTTTAAAAGTTTTAAAATACTTTATAATCATCACATTATCTGATTTATCACCTAATTTAACTTTAACTAGGTGGTTGCCTGCAATTTTTCGGGTATAAATATTGTATGAAAATTATATATTATATTTTAATTTGTGATTTTTAATAATAACCATAATTATTAATTTAAATTTTAAATTTTAAATACTTGAAAATCAAAAGTCTTTGTATTATATAATTTTAGAAGAATTTTGACATACAGTGATAATTTTATAAATTTTAATTTAAGTATCCAAAAGTC
The DNA here is from genome assembly GCA_018703725.1 of Brassica juncea. NCBI lineage: Eukaryota > Viridiplantae > Streptophyta > Magnoliopsida > Brassicales > Brassicaceae > Brassica > Brassica juncea. The sequence continues at coordinate 40,726,395 of CM031935.1, read as the reverse complement.
TTTTTACAACATAAATTGTGATTAATAAAAATCTGAGGATTAATGAACAAAGAAACATTTTCTATTCTGTGCATTATCTTGTCTGCCACTTTATTAATTTCGATGCAAATTTATTACAATTTTTGTTAATTTTTTTAAATCAATTTCACACACATTTTTTATTTAGTGTTTAACATAAAGCTCATGATTGGTTAACTAAACAAATTCATCCTTAATTTTCTTTAAATATCACACTATACTATCTTACAGACACTGATTTCTTTGACCAATATTTCTATTAAAAGTAATCATAATTTAGATATTTTAAACAGTATTATTTATTTTTAATACTTTAATAAATACAATTTTAATTAAATCTGGTTAACTAACTATATATCAGAAAATAATATCTATATATTTAAATAACATGATATCATTATTTAGACATATATACTTAATATTAATGTGAGATTCAATAGTTTTATTACATATAAAACATCTTTTATTATTATTATTTTTTAAGAACTTTGTTATCATACATTGTAAAAATTTATTATACTGTAAAAATACATACCTTAACAATTTTAGAACTTACAATTTATACTGATTTTCTTTAGTCAATTTATCTTCATGTTGTAAAAACACGCAAAACTAATTAATTTACATTGATAGTAATACGCAAAAAATGTATTTTGACAAACAAATGGAAAATTAAGTATGTGAAAAATAAAAATAAAACAAAAATACAATAAGCAAATTTTATTATTCTTTATTCGTGTTTTTAAGTCTTATTTATCTTTTTCTGTTTAAAAAAAACATGCCAATTTTATTATAATCAAAGCTATATAAATTATATGAATAGATATTAACTCTAGTTTCGTATTAATATAATGTTTCCAATTTTTAATTTTATATTATAATAAATTTTTTATTGATTTCTGTTATTTTAAACAATTTACCATATAATTTTATTATAATCGAAGCTATACGAATTATATTAATAGAGCATTACTCTAATCTCATATTAGTATAACGTTCAGGTTTTTCAATTTTATATTATAATAAATTGTTTATTTATTAATACTATTTTAAACGACTAAACATATAATTTTATGTTTTTAAATATACAAATACTTTATTTATTTCTAAAAGTGTAACTCAACTATACCATCAACATTTTTCATTGAAATTGACTGAAATTTTTAAATTGTATATTTGAGTGTTTTGCATTCATTTGACTTATCTCTAGAAAATATTTATAGTGAGTGCGTATAAGAAATATTATTCGGTTTAAATTAATTAGTTTTATGCAACATAAGATTTATTGTATTCGCTATTAATAATATAATTAATAAAAATATGTTTAAAATCGTTTATATAATTATTTTTATAATATCATATGTATTTATATGTATATCTATATATCTATATATCTATAATGTAATCTATGATATTTAATTGTTTCCATAAACAAATTATGTTAATTAATCTATATTTAATATGTTTAATTGTTTGTTTGGTAATATAGATTATATTAGGTAATTATAAAATTGGTTTCTTTTTAAAATATTTAATAAAATATATAAAAATTCAAATACCAACGACCAATCAAATTAAAATAATTAATTCTAAAATTTACATATCAATTGACAAATAAGCAAAATCCACTTAAGTATCTTCCCAATTAATATACAGGAAGATTGTTATCATCCCAAATAAAAGTAAGATCAAGCCCATCTGGAAACCATAAAAGCCCAAATAAAACAAATTCAATAAGAAAACTCTTTTCAAAAAATATGTGTCCGTTTTCTAGTTTTCTTATGTGATAAGAAGAAGGAATGTCTCTTTTATATAGTAAACTTTGTTTAATTTTTTACATCTATTAAAATTAAGAAATTTTCTATTTTTAATTAATCCATTATTTAGTTTTATTTTGAAATTACATTTATTCATAAGTGAAATGACTAAAATGACCAAATTTAATGTTTATATTATTTAATATTTAATTTGATATTTTAAATTAAAACAGAAACATGTGTTTTAAAAAATTAAAACAAATTTACCAACAATCGACTGGATCCATTAACATCTTCCTGAGCCACATCTTAATTCATAGAAACGAATTGTCGATTTTACCAAATAACTTAATTATCTCCTATTCTAACCTGAGGACTTTTTTTCCTTGTTTTCATATACGACATATACACATGAAATAATCAAGACAAATTTCTATTATTTTAGTTAACAAAATGTTAATCCAGACAAATTTTTTTGAGAATCAGATAGTGTGCTAGTGTATTCTCCTCTCTTTATTTCAATTATTCCTTCACTGAAACTTTCTGCTAAAGAAGATATTATATAATTTTAGGTTTACGCTCACGAAGTACAGAGAAAATCGTGCAAACCCAAGTTGGCGTATTTTCACCATTCTTAAAATGTTTGATTTTTTTGCTTTTTTATGTTGTGAACAAGGATGAACTTCTAAAACACAGAGATTCAATCTATTTTTCTGTTATTTCGCGAAGACACCAAATATTAACAACTTTAATAATAAGAGTATTAACAAAGATCACCGAAAATCTTTACAATAGAATAAACGTTGAAAATTATCGAAAGCTATAAATTTATAAGATGATAATCAAAGTTATAAATTAATTACCAAAGTTTGTAATTTTTAAATAAAACTTGGATAAGAATGTCTTATTACATGAAAGAAAGTCTAGTTTAAAAAAAAAAGGAAAGATGCATTTTTCAAAATTTAAATCATAAATGGAGTATTTTCCAAATTATCCCAAAAATATGGAATTACATTTGTAATAAAACAAAATTTAAAGTTTAAAATAACATTTCGTATGAAATTTTTATTAGAAGCATCAACTCGGAGAGGTGTTACTTCCTGATCAACGAAACAAAGAAATTAACTGTTGGTTTGTTGCGCAAAGTTTCGTAGCGTTGGGCTAAATGGTATGTATACTTGTCGAACAGACGATCCACTATGGCGCTTCCAAAATGAGCAGCAAGCATCGGTTCACTAATAGATCTTATGATTTTTGCTCTCTTTCGAACAACTTCAAGTTCACATGGTTGGTCCACATTATCATCATCTTTCACTTCAGTACAACCAGTTTTGTATGAAAAGAGAAGACCAAATATAGTCTCAAAATTGTTGATCTTGAAAGAGCCCTCGTTTTCAATAACTTCCTTCACCTTTTCTCGTCAGGATTGTAAAACGGCAAGTTGAAAGATTCCACATCAGATTCTTTCACTATACCCTGCACGCAAAACGTTACCCAAAATCATTTACAACTAGGATCAGAGCGGATACAATTAAGGTGATGATTGTTTGTGGTTCTTGGCATCTTGCTTTAGTTTTTGGTTTTGTTTTTGTAAAAGCCATTTGTCATCCAATCAAGTTTTAGTTTTTAGTTTTTGTTTTTGTAAAAACCATTGGATATGCCAATCAAGATTTTAGATAAATGAATTTCCTAAAATTTAGAAAAACTAATTTTTGAAAAATTTAACCAATTTATGAAGAAAAGCCAAAAACCAACTTTTATGAGTTTTTATAGAAAAGACGGATTTTGTTTATTTTTATAGAAAATATTATTTTAATTAATTAATAATCAATAAATAATATTTTTATAAAGATAAAATTTCATGCAAGTTTTTGTACAATAAATATCATTCTAACAATATTTTAAAATAATTTATCTGTGTTTCATATCTACAAAATAAATTAAGATATTTATATATAATAATAGTTAATTTTAAACAATAAGTTATTATTCTTATAAATAAAATTAATGAATAACTTCAATAATTATAGACACATTAAATAAAAGTAAAAATTATGAAAACGTAATATGTTTTTTTTGTCGGCACGTAATATGTTTTATTAAAACAACATATTATATTAATCTTAAAAATAAAAATAGCCATTCAAGTATAAAAAAAATTATATAAGAAAATTGATAATTGGTTTCAAATATTAATTCTTTATAATTTATAGATATTATTAGCATAATATTAAAAACATCAAAACATGTTAGTATATTTTTAATTGTAACATCTTAATCATTTATTGCTATTTTGAATTATATTAAAATTAGTGTGTTGGTTATTCTTGACAAAACTAAAAACCAAGGCAAAACTAAAATCAACGACAAAACCAAAAACCAAAATCTAAAAACTAAAAACTAAAACCAAAAGCTGAAAATTAAAAATAAAAACCTGAAAATCAAAACCAAAAATTAGGGGGTGTTAGTGGGAATTGGATTTGTAATGATTCTTAGAATTTTCAAGTAGTGTTATTGGTTTATGGATTCTCAAATTCTCATTAAAATCTAGTGTTATTGGTTTGATGATTCTATAATTCTATACAAAATCATTTATTATTCAAAAAGTTTAAATTTTAATGATTCTACAAATTTATTAAATTAAGTGTTATTGGAAGTTGAATTCTTCAAATTTTAACTCACAAAACAAGATTTTGAGAATACTACATGAACTATCAAATAACCTGAACCATCAAATTTGACAAAAAAAATATTTCAAATAATCTGAACTATCAAATTTGACAAAAATAATGTTAGTTAATCATCTATAAATACTTAAAAAAACAGAATATATTCAAACAACTCAAAAAATTAGTACCAAAAATATACAAAAAATCAGTGACAAATTAGAAATACCCAACAGCCCAAAATATATCTAAAAATTATATCTGATACTCTAAAAACAAAAAAAAAAATTATGAAATACCAAAAATTTAATGTAATACACAAAAATTATTTCCAACATGTACTGAAAAAACTATTACACCAAATCAGATCTATAATACTTAAAGTCCAAAAATAAAACCCAAAAATAAGTAATACACTAAATTATTCAAGTATTTTATCGAGTAAAATAGACATATGTGAACCTAGGTCTTGTACTCTCAGACTTTTGGATATTGTTTATCTTCTGTTCATAACTGAAAAATGGTTTTATACCGGAATAAAAATAAAAATATATATATTAGATATTGTTTCTGTTACATATTTTTGTATTTTATAATGTTTTTTTCTTTTTGGAGTTTCAGATATAATTTTTTTTTTTGGATATATTTTTGAGATGTGGGGTATTTATAATTTGTCATGGACTATATGGTATATTTTGCACAATTTATAAAAAAAAATATAAATCCTTAAATTTTTTATTTGGAATAGGACTCCCAAAATCTGGCTTAAAATCCCAATAAAAATGGTAGACAGTTGACCCCAAAAAAAAAAATCATTATAACAAATACCTCAGTGACCAAGTCGAGGAGGGAATGAGATATCAACGACCAATTCTGGAAACAATCTTTTGATAAAGGGTCCAAAGCTTTCCTGCCCACTAAAGTGAGAGCCATACGTCCATTAGGTATTGTCTCCTCCGCACGTATCCTTAGAAACGATAAGAAATCATTCTTGAACTGAGTCAAATAACTCTTATACACATTCGGAGGGCATGGACTGCTAAGATACACGTTCGTCTTGTTTTCCTCAAGCCGATCAGGAACCTTAGAAAGCCAATGGAGAGTCCAAGATGAATGAACAAAATGGAGAGACTTGCTTGGGAAAAGTCTTGAGTAGAATGAGCCTGGGACTCCCGAGACAAAGCATTTCTCTTTGATATCCATCTTCAGCTTCTTGTGAAGGAAGGGAGAGACATTTAAAGGTAGTGTTGAAGTCGTTGTCTGGAAGATCGTTCAGACAACACTCTATCTCTGGTGGGTTCTGTCCTTCTGTTGGTATGATTCTATGATCTTGTTGACGATTTCGGACATGGCCAAGAACGTGTTTTCTCCTGAAGAACATCCCAAGTCGGCCACTTTGATATACTCAGGAAAACCCAATTTCACTATCGCTTCCTTTACGTTTTCGACCATAGCCAGTTTTGCATGCGAATTGATACTTTTCTATAAGAAGTTGAAAAGCTAAGTTAATCATATCAGCATGAAAAACTTTGAACCAACCAAAATAGCCTATAATGCCTAAAAGAGAGAAACAAAATGCATGTGTTATCAAAAGCTTATTATTAAATTATCTAATAGTAATATTGATTTGCTATATATATTATAGATGTTTGCCAAAAGCAATATGGTTCATATGTACCAAAACCAGATCATAGTACCAACTATAGAGAAGTACTTACCTGCATCTCGGAATTATTTGCATAACTGCGTTTTCCATCCCCACCCTTCATGCTAAGAACACTCATGATAAAGTCCCTAATATATATACACAAGTTGATTTATTAAGATGAAATCAGGAAAGTCGACCTCAGGGTTATAAATATATAAGCACAAGAGGGATGCAAAGTGAGGGCTTAAGGAAGAGGATGGAGAATGTTTAGATTTTTGTTTTCCAAGATGGAGAATGGTTAGATTTGTAATATCAGGAACCATAGATATGCGTGGTGCGCGCTTTTTCCATGTTTAATTAAAATAATTTTATTTGTCGCGATCATACAATTATGAATCTGCGAGCACATAATTGACTTTTAAATTTGACAGTTTTGCAAACTTTTTAGTATCTATTTTTGGTTGTTTAAATGTTGCATGTAGCTTTATTTTTAGCCTTTCTAAACTGTAATAAGATTGTGTTTTATAATTTTGTTATAATAACCTGTTTGGAAGACGGCAAAATGTTGCTTTTAATTAGTTAGGTTTTCTTGAAGATCATCCTTTGAGTTGTATTGGTGTGTTTTTGCTCAAACTCATGTATTAAACTTGCTTATCCTGCCTCACAAACTTTTTTGATGATTTATATTGTGTTTTCAGTGTAAAATTGCGTCGCCAATGTTTAACTTTCCTGTAAATAAGAAGTATTAATCACAATGTATTTTATTTTTAATAGTTATTTATTTTGCCTTTATATATAAATAATTTTTGTCACCACGAAAATTTCACATTTCCGATTACTTATGCTTTGAAGCTCGTTGAACATAGATGCTTAGTTGTTCCATATTGAAAGATTTATAATCGTTAGTCTATAACATAGTTTATGTAAGACAGAAGGACTGTAAGATGGAAGGTAGGTTAGAAATGTAAAAATTATGTTTCGCATGTATATGTTTTAAACGATACCAACTTATGAATTTTGTTGTAGCTTCTGGATTGTGAAAATTAATTCCTTGTATCATGCATATTTTTCAAACTACATCAACTTTAGCTTGCATGATTAACTGGTCATTTTAAATTTATTTTGTTTGGGCAAGTTGGAGATATTGTCACCTAGAAAGTAGGTGAGGTGAACTTAGATGTTAAATACAAATGACATGAATATATATACATATTAATTTGGACATACTTGTAGGATTTTAAATAAATACTTTTATAAATTGTCTGATAAACCTCTAGATTCCCCTAACTAACAACGCAGGACGTCTGTCTGTGCCCGCAGGTCGTCCGTCAGTACACGCAGGACGTCCGTCAGTGCACGCAGGACGACCGTCTGTGCACGCAGGACGACCGTCTGTGCATGCAGGCCGTTCGTCTGTGCACCAGGACCGTCCGTCTGTGCACCAGGACCGTCCGGCTGTGCACGGACCTGGATCAGTGCACAGACGGACGTCCTGCATGCACTGACGAACGTCCGTTGTATTTAGTAATTGTTATTCTTAGCTTGATATTTATATGAGAATGGAATCTAAACAAAATGTTCAATAAAAACTAATTGATCATCTTTGTAAAAACGAAACTTTTTAATATATATAATTTTTTAAGCTTACATACACTTACAACGTATCTAGAAATTTAAATACCAAACTTTTAAGTGAATAATAAAAATTCAACAATTTCAAATACTATGGTCAACTTTAGTTTTTGTTTGTACATTAATAAGTCAAACAAAATTTACACCATATCCTACTATATATCAAAATAGAAAAATAAAGGTAGTATATTATTTTTATTAACTACTTTTAACAACATACTTCATATAATTTATAAATAGACTATTAGTGAAAAAAATAAATGATGAAATATTATATAGAATTTATATAATTGCTACCAATATTTACTATAAATAATTATGCACTAGATAATGGCCCGCACCTTGTGCAAAATAATATATATTCAACTAATTCAAATTTAATTTTTTAAAATTTTAATCTAAATTATTTAATTAGTTTCAACTATTAAATTAATTATAATATATAAATTTACCTTTTATTACAACGCAATACCTATAAGTTTGGTACTTGATATTTTTTATTCTAGCCGTTATTGCATCTTAATGTATTTTAATTAAAATTTTACATTGTACAATTAAAATAATATAAAAGATAAATCTAGAAACTTAAACCATTACTACCAATTATCAGCGAAACATATAAAATCAAATCCTCTTTATCAAAGTCTCATTTACATTTTATATGAATTTTTATCTTCATCGGAGTTCATAGTGACACATATTCACAAAATCTACAATAATTAAATACATACTTCTATTTAACTAAAATTTTACAAAACAAAAGTAATACATTATATATTTCTAGTAAAAACGGAAAATTTAATTATAACGGCAAGAGATCGTATTTTTTGGACTATATTTTTTGATTGATAAGATGATTCAGTAGCATTAAAAAATTCTTTCAAAAATAAAAATAAAAATATACGATTTAATATTACTAAACTAAACATAAGATGAACAAAACTATAAAATTATTGCTAACATTTGATAACACTCGTTAATCTATACTATGGAAAATATGACAAATAATCAAAATTAAAATTATTAAAATATAACAAATAAGTAAATTACCTAAAATTATGGAAAATATGAAATAAACAATAAACAATGACAAGTAAGCAAAAAAACCTCAAACTATGGAGAAACTGACACATAAGCTAAATCACTTCATAAATAATAGTATAGATAGGATTATATAAATTGTGTGTTAAAAAAGGATTATATAAATTGTTTGGCAACTAACATTAATTGGTTCTAGGATTACCTTTTTAAATTTGATTAAAATAAATAAAAACTAAAAATCATTGACCAATAACATTATAAGGATTTGTTTTAAACTGTCTGAGTGGCATGTCAGAAGAATTCACCAAAGTGACTTCTCAATTAACATATATGATACAGGAGGATTCATACACGAACATGACAGAGTATTTTGCTTTCTCTCTATTTTTTTTATCAACTTTGCTTTCTATCTATATCACTGAGTTCTCAGGCCTCGATTGATACAGCAGTATGCTCTCATTAAAATTTTTAATAAAGTGATTGGTAGAGCAGTAGCAGTATACAAATTTGAAATTATCATAAAAGTTAGTATATAATATATTTATTTTAAAATAATATATATTAAATTATAATATATATTAGTAATATATTTTTATTAAAAAAATAATGAATCTTATTTAATTATAAAATTAAATTAAATTTTTAATGTAAAATATTATTATTTAAAAAAATAAATGTAATTATTATTTTAACATGTAAATTTATTTTTGGAAATAGAAATAATTTTGATATTATTAAATAAAATAAATTAATTACATATAATTTATATATAAATTCATTATTTATCTATTGACAGAGCAGTAAATGATTCATATATAATATTATCAAAAAATTAATATATAACATATAATTTATTTTTTATAAATACTACAGATATGTTTAATTTCTAATATATGATATATAAATATATATTATTTTATGTTTTTATTAAAAATAATGAATGATATGTGTAATAATATAAGTTATATTATATTTCAAATGTGAAATATTGTTCTTTTTAAAAAGTTAAAATTATTAATCACAAATTTTATTTTAAAAATATGAATTTATTTTTTTGATTATGAACATAATTTTTATATTATTAAATAAAATAAATTAATTATATATAATTATTTTAAAATTTTTATATATTCTAACTGCAAATGCTCTACCAAAAACTTCATATGAGAGCATTGAGTAAAAAGCATTTGGAGAACATTAACATTTTGTAAATGTTCTTGTAGATTTTTTTGTGGTAAATGTTGATTGGATAATCACGGACATTAGAACAGTTGACAAGCTTTTCGTAATAAATTTGATCAAAAAAACTTGGGAGGGTTTTGGTGAACATTTTACAAGTATTGAGTCACTTTCGTTTTTGAACTAAATGGAGTCACTTTCTTTACTTTTTGAAAGCTTATAAAAGTTGACTATAATTTTTTCACACGCGCCTTACATGCATATACAGGCACGCGCTTATCCCGTTATTAAGAAAGGTCGCTTTATCTTTCTTTTACGCCATATTCATGTTTTTCTTTAACGACAACTCAACACTCAGCAAATCACCTACACGGCTACACCTTACTTAACGTCCCTCACCTAATTTTCTAAAACTGAATAAAATAAGTTATTTGTTTCGGAATTTATAATTTTTCCATAAGCAAAACAAACTTTATTTGTCAGATAATTAAAGTAAATCTTATGTGTTTCATAAGTTAGAATTTTTCCATAAGCAAAAAGTTTATTCTTGTTAAATTGATTAAATAGTTCTTCAAAATATTCGTCAACCAAAGAACTAAATTGAAACCAACTAAATTTAAAATTAAAATTTAGATTTAGCATAAATATTCAAGTGAATCCCAAAATTAGTATATATGAAAAATTAGTATTGAGATTTAAAACCAATAATTGGTTAAATACTAAAAACTAGAAATATAAGTATGTATCAAAAATATTCGTGAACCAAAGAACTAAATTAAAACCAATCTAAATTTTGAAATAAAAATTCAGATTTGGCATAAATATTCAAGTGAATCCTAAGTTAGTATATATGAAAAATTAGTATTGAAATTAAATATTGATAATCGAAAACCTACCAGGAACATAAGTATATATCAAAAATGTTAGTTGTAGTTAAATACTCAAATTTATAATCATAAATTTAAATACGTTAGTTATTTTTGAATAATTTTGATTTTCTAAAATAAAATTAGGTTGTCTAAATAACCTATAAAATATTTAAATCAAAATATGTATACAGTTACTTTTTTTAACCAACAAGAACTATACAATATATGCAGTTACTTTCAAATAGAGATACTCAATTCAACCCATTTATTATTTTAGATTTCTGGGTAAATTTGGTTAGAAATCCAAAATATTTGAACCATATATGTAGTTAGATTCTGATAAAAACAACTGACTTTAACTGTAACTGACGGATATCTAACAAAACTGAACTTAATCAAAAACAAATATACGTGATATAAATCATATGGTGGGCGTTCATAACCGACCCGTCTGTACCGGCCCGTCATGGATCATAGGCGGCTAGTTTTCTCCTTTTTGGTCGGGTTATACTTTTACTTTTATGTTCTGGTCTTGTTTTCCTTTTCCTAGTTGGATTAAGATTTGTCATTTATCTATGACGGTTTATCTATTTGTAAATCCCTATATAAGGGCTTCATTATGTTTATGAATAATACACATATTTCTTTAAGTTTTACAACACGTTATCAGCACGAAACTCTAAAAACCCTAAACCAAAGTTTTCAACCTAAAAACCCTAATTTTCTCTCTCGAACAGAAACCCTAATTCTTCCTCGATCTCTCTCTCTCGATCCAAACCTTAATCCTCTTGATCGAACTTAACCCTAGACCGCGTGATCGTGAGACTCCATCCCGGATTCAAGAAGTTCCAGATCTCGTTCCCGACCCGTTATTGCTCGCGGCCGCCTCTTGTTCGTGAACCATCATCCGCGTTCCAAGGAGTTCCAGTCCGAGGATCTCCTCTTGTTGATCTTGTCCATTCAACCCAATCGAAGGATAAGGTAATTCTCTATGAACCCTTAAAAAAATCAAAATCCTAGAACCCTAACCCTAATTCTCGAAAACTCTAATTAATGATGAATTAGGTTTTGGTTAGATTGGTTGTCTGTTAAGTTGGTAGATCATAACGGTTGCTAAGTTGCTAGATGCATATGACATATTGGATAAGAACGCTCATATTGATTAAAGGGCTTAATGGACTGATTGTTTGCTGTGAGAGATTGATTGAGATTGTTTGTGACTTGTTTGCAAGCTAGGTTTATAGAAAAGAATTGCATGATCTGATAAAATCCGACTGCTAGGTTGCTTAATTCATACTTGAAATTTGATTGATTGCCTGATCTAAATTGAAACCCTAATACCCTAAAACCTAGCCGCACGTATGCATATTGCATATCATGCAAACCCTAATTTGAAATCGAATTTGGTTTTTTGAGTGATTGAATGTTTGAATCTGAATTTGATCACATAGAACCGTTTGCTAGGATTGTTAAACTCATACTCGAATTTGATTGATTGAATATGATCCATAAGTAATTAACCCCTTGATGCATTGCTTGATTGTTTGATTGCAGTTACTCTTATGATCACTTAGAAACCGTTTTGCTAGGATGTATAACCGATTGCATAATGATCATATAGAAACCGTTTGATAAGATTGATCATACCATGTCTTGGCCGTACGACTCGTTTTTGCATCATACCCGTATGAACTGAATGCATCATATCTCTTTTGGCCGAGCGGCTTGTTTGAACATTGCGTATTCGATTAGCTTGTCTTGATTGCATCATATAGTGAACATTAAACATTATAATCTTAAGAATGAAATATATGATTTCAGATGTCGAAAATCAACAATTTGGAATATGCTGCCCTAAATTTCTCTGGAGATAATTATTTACAATGGGTACTTGATACTAAGATCATCCTGAAATCCAAGGGGCTCGGTGAAAGTATTACCGAGAACAATAATGTCACCGAGAAAGATATATACATAGATATCTTAATTATTTGCCATCATCTGGCTGAGAGTCTCAAAGATCAGTATTTGACAATTGAGAATCTCTTAGACCTATGGACAGAGCTGAAAAGCAGATATGATCACCAAAGAACGGTGATTTTACCAAAGGCTATGTATGATTGGAGGAATCTTAGAATCCAAGACTTCAAGTCCGTGGATGAGTATAACTCAGCCCTATTCAAAATCGTTTCAAAGTTGAAACTGTGTGATGAAGAGATAACGGATAAGGATATGCTAGAAAAGACCTTTTCCACCTTCCACACAAGCAATGTGTTGTTACAACAACAATACCGTGAGAAGGGCTTCAAGACATATGCAAATCTGATCTCATGTCTATTGCTAGCTGAGCAAAATAATGAATTGCTAATGAGAAACAGTGAATTAAGACCTCCTGGATCAACCCAATTCCCTGAAGCCAATAAGACTGCAGAGGAAAAGAAAGAATCCAAAGAAAGTAAGCACGTCCATCATGATAAACCACACGGCCGTGGCCATGGTAGATGGAGAGGAAGTGGCCGTGGCCAAAAAAACTCATATGGCCACGGGAATAGCTATGGCAGAGGCCGTGGATATCAATCCCATTCAGGCCGTGGTCGAGACAGAAGCAGTGGTATTTCTAAACCATAACACTCGACTAAATCAGTGTGTCATAGGTGTGGAATGATAACCATTGGGCTAAGACATGTAGGACTCCCAGACATCTTTGTGACCTCTATCAAGAGAGTCAGAAAGGGAAGAATCCAGAAGCCTATTTGGTCCATCATGATGGGGAAGATGATTTTGATCATGAACAAGATGACCTTATGGAATATGAAACATCTGATTGTCTAAAAGAATAATGTTGATTTCGACTTCTGTGTTTTGCTTTGCTTTATGTTTTTCTTTGTTTTATCTCCTTGAATTTATTTTATATTGCTACTGCTTTGTCTGATTTATATACTTAATAAAACCAAATGCATGCTTTTAAGATTTAAAGTCTACATCAATATAATTGCGGGTATAGTCAGTCCAATAAAGGACTACGGCCAGGACAGTGTATTGTTGCCTAAAGGGCACGCATCGAGACATATCTGACGCATTATATTCACCCAAGAAAGGCCCATTAAATTTTAAAGATATAAGAATGAATGTTTCCATATTGAAACAATGGGCAAAGGAAACAAAGGTTCCTTCAAATAATGAAATACGCCTAAGGCCATAAGAAAGTGGTCGAGACTATACCTGCATTCTCTACTGGTCTATATTATGCAAAGATCAGTATGATAGAGGCAAATCAGTAAACAAAGTGTTTTCCCACAATTTCACTAAATGGCACAACCGGTTTTTTGGCCATCCCGGTTCAAGCATGATGCAAAAATTGATATACAAATGGGCACACATTGAAAGAAAGAATGAGTTATCCCAAAGAATATCACGTGTGTAGCATGTACACAAGGGAAACTCATTGATAGACCATCACCAGTCAAAGTGACTAAGTAAATAATAAGCTGGTGAATTCATGTTCCAAGCGTTTAATGTTAGTTGTATGTCCATGGGGGCAAGTGTGGAACATTGGTGCATGCCCATACATAAAACGGCTTTGGCCGACTTATAAGGTCAAAAACCCCCAGTCTCAGCTTGGGATCACGAAATTTCACACGCATCTGAGTTAATACGCATCAGGCCATCTAGTGAGCATAGATATTCCCCATCAATTAAATCACGGGTCATGAGCTAGACATATCCCATCTTAAGACATTTGGATGTGCCGTCTATGTACAAACTGCTCCACCACAGAGAACTAAGATGGGACCTCAAAGGAGGATGGGGATATATGTTGGATATGATTCTCCCACGTTTTTTTAAGTACCTTGAGCCAAATATGGGTGATTTATTTAAAGACCAGGTACACGGATTAGGGGGAGAAAATAATAAGCTGGTAAAAGAATGGTAAAAGAGATTACATGAAATCAACCATCATTGTCTTGGCAAGATCCTCGGACTAAAGAATGTGAATTAGACGTCCAAAAGATAATACATTTATAAAAGATAGCTAATCAATTGCCAGACTAATTTGCTGACCCGAAAGAGAGTGACTAAGTCATATATATCAGCTTGTAATGCACCAAATTCGAATAGACGTCCAAAAGGGATATAATCAAGTTGCTACAGAGTCTAGACAGCGTATGAAACGTGGTAGACCAATAGGTTCCAAAGATAAGAATCCTCGGAAACAAAAGAAAGGTGCAGAGAATGAAAACAAATCCGAGGTCGAGGAAACCACAGACATGGACATAAGGCCGGCCGACTCTAAGGTACCAAACACTGAGGCTTGGGACGCCAAGCTTTAGGGTACTAATGGTCCTGATAATAATGAGATTGTAATCGATTATATCATGTCTGGAATACATTGAACAGAAAAGATGTCGACATAGACGATTTATTTGCATACAAGGTAGCACTTGAATTTATGGATATAAACGAGGATCATGAACCCACATAAATAAAAGAGTGCGCACTCGTAGATCAGATTGGATTAAAATGAAAAGCGTGGAGTTAAATAGTCTAAAGAAAAGAGGCATATTTGGTCTCATAGTTCGGACACCTCTAGATGTGAAACCAGTTGGACAAATGAGTCTTTGTGAAAGAAATGAAACATGGCGAGATAGCAAGATATAAGGCACGGCCATGTGCACAAGGATTCTCACAAAGACTAGGAATCAATTATGAGGAGACATACTCCCCTGTGGTGGATGCAACAAACATTTTGATTCCTAATAAGTCTGGCCATAAGAGAAGAAAATAGACTTGCGGTTAAAGGATGTAGAAACCGCCTACTTGTATGGTCCACTGGATAATGAGATATACATGAAAGTCCTAGAGGGTATTGAGTTGTCAAATGCAACAGGTTCTCCAGAACTAAAGTATACAAGTATATGTTAATGATCTAAAATATCCTAGGAATCTCTGAAGAGATTCCCTAAATGATTATCTAAAGAAAGAGATTGAAATGAAAAATTTGGGACAAACAAAGTTTTGTTTGAGATTACAAATTGAACATCTTAAAAGATGGAATCCTTGTACATCAAAGGACGTATAGAAAGGTACTCAAACGGTTTTAATATAGCTTTTAGTTATCCCATAAGGTCCCTTGGTCCGGACACAAACCCATTGTAAGTCCCAAGAAGGACATGGTCGTGAGGACCTTTGACTTGGACACGGATCCTTTGGCCCCAAGAAGGACAAGGAATATGTCCTTGGTCCGGAAAAGTCCCTTACCCAAGTGCCATTGTCGCCTTGATGTAATAGGCAAGCCATACTAGGCCGGACATGTGTTCTTTCGTAAATCTCTTGTATATGTTTAGCTCATGTCCGACCATGAGGCACTGGAACTAAAGACATACACGTCCCTTACCTTAAGTACTATTGGCGTCTTGCTTTGATGTATTTGTCATGTAATACACATCCGGATATAAGTATTGATGTAAACCTATTGTCTAGGTTTAGGTCATGTCCGAACATAAAGGACTGGGACAGGATAAAATACATCCTATGTTACCTACAAGGAACTAAAGATTTGAGATTACATTATACTAACCAAAACCCAAAAAAGGGTTAATATGTTTTGATTGATACAGACTCTCGGATCCACAATGATAGATCCCAGGCAGGTTATGTCTTTGCAACGCGGTAGCACTACTTTATCTTGGTGTTGAGACCATTGGTCATTGGTTTAAGAAGAAGACTCGTGTAGGAGTTATACCTTCTTTTGCAAGGACTAGTTCAGATTTGGCGTCCATGAAGCTCAACCATCAGGTTGGGATGCGCCAACTTGAAGGATATATACGGAGGTACAAATCAGGGGGAGTAATATGTGTTATACTCTTTTTCTTTAACCATGTTTTGTTCAATTGAGTTTTCTTGGTAAGGTTTTAATGAGACAACATCCAAAGCATATTATAATCTCAGAATGATTATGGCGTCCAAGGGGGAGTGTTATAAATCATATGGTGGACGTCTATAACCGACCCGTCCGTACCGGCCCGTCCGTATAGATCATAGGCGACCAGCTTTTTCCTTTTTGGTCGGATCCTATTTTTCTTTTTATGTTCTGGTCTTGTTTTTCTTTTCCTAGTTGGATTAAGATTTGTTATCTTTCCATTTATCTATGACGGTTTATCTATTTGTAAATTCCTATATAATGGATCCATTATGTTTATGAATAATACACATCTTTCCTTAAATTTTACAACAACGTCCAAGCTTATAATTAAGAGCATTTCCAATTCATTAATATTTCTATATTTGTAATAGCATTTATAGGTAAAATTTCTCAAAATTGACCTTTATTTCTTTTTTTTATATAATAAAAATGGATATTTTTCTTCTATTTATAAAGAGAAAATAGCGTTACTCTATTTTTAATTTTTATATTTAAAAACTGACATTTTAGAGAAATACATTAAATCATATTACACATTAGAATACATCGATAGATTTCCCATGTCTTTGAAATTACTGTAAGTTTATAACGTCCTGAAAATATATAACATTTGGCTCTCTAGAATAGAAAACTTTACGTTATAAACTTTCTTTTTTTATTATTTAACCAGATTTAAATAAATTGATGCTATAAAATGAAAGCATTTCATAAACAAACACAACTCAATTTTATCAATTCTTTGCGTCTCTTGCGTGACCGAAGAATCAACAACACAAGTGTCCGACAAGACGAAAGCCACGACACGAAAGAGGAACACATAAACGTCCATACCTCACACAAAACTCTTCTTTCTTCTTCTTCTTCTTTTTTTTTTTGAACACATCTTTCTTCTTCTTCAATTCGATTTGTAAAGGCAAAAAAAAGTCAAAAACTTTCAACAAAGATGGAGGAAATACTATTCGATGAGATTCTGTACGAGATATTTACGAGATTACCATCATCGTCTTCTTCATCTTCTTCGTTACCTACTTTCGAATCAGTTCCTCTCGTCTCCAAACGATGGCTTCATCTCTACAGAGCCTCGAAGACTTCCATGTCCTTACGAATCAACCCTCACGACAACTCAGTAATTACCCTTTTACCCTCCATCCTCCATAACTATCCTTCTCTCTCTTCCCTCTGGTTCGTCTTCGACCCCAAAACTCCGATCCTGTTTCATTCTGTTGCGGAATCGAGTTTCGACGATCGTCTCATCTCGATCGTCTCTTCCTGCTGCTTCAACCTCCGAAAGCTCTGTTTCTTGGTCAACCCACTTTCTCCATCTTCCTTGCTTCCTCTCTCTACTTCCTTGTCTCTCACTTCTCTCTCTCTCAAGCTGCTGGGACCCGTTTCGTTCGAGTGGGTTGCTTCGTTTCCTTCTCTCAAGGACTTATCAGTCGACGTCTCCTCAAGAAACTCTTCAGGTTCCTTAACCAGGTCAAACTCAAATCCGGAAGTTGTCGAATTGGGTTTGGAGTCGGTTTCCTTAACCGGAATCCAGTCAGACGATACTGGAGTTACCTGGTTGTGGAAGAGATGCAGAAAGCTAAAGAAACTGAGTCTGAAATCATGTGGAACCATTGGAGAAACAGAGTTGTTCGGTTTGTGTCTGAAGAATCTTGAAGGGATTGAGCTTAGGACATGTAGGAGTATTGTTGACGTGGTTCTGCTGAAGGTTTCAGAGATTTGCGAATCTCTCAGTTCTCTGTTGATATACGACGGTGGTAACAAAGACGGTTTGGTTCATTTCATGAACAATTCTAGATGCAGTGATACTTTGAAGACGTTAGATTTGCGTCTACCTATGGATTTGATGGACGAGCATCTCGTCTCTCTCGCTGCGAATTTCAAATCTTTATCTACTCTTAGGCTTACAAGCTGTTACTTTGTGACTGGTCACAGTTTAAAGGTCTTAGCTTTAAGCTTTAGTTCGAGTCTTGGAGAGCTTTCTTTGCGCAGCTGCGACGCGGTTGAGAGGGAACCCGGTTTGTTGGCGACGTTAGGACAGCATTTGGGGAGGTTAAGGAAACTGGAGTTGTCGTTTAACGAGTGGTTATACGACAAAGAAGTCGTTTCTATGTTAGCTTCTTGCAGCGGTTTGGTTGAGTTGGATTTGAGAGGATGCAAGAACTTGACAGGTTCTGTATTGGTTTCTCTAAACAAAAGCTGTGTGAAGTTGAGGAGTTTAGACATTGCAAGTTGTCGACTGATTCAGGCTGATGAAGTGGAGGCTTTTGTTATGAAGTCACAATGCTTGAAGAAGATTGTGGTTGAAGAGAACAAGATTACAGAACCGGCCATGAAATGGGCTTCGAGTAAGTTAATTGAAGTTGTTGCTCTTGATTCAGATGTTCCTTTGTAGTTTATTGGGTTAGTGTTTGAACAAGAAAAGTAACATATGCCACCACACAACGAAACTGTCTATGTGATGTATATATAAGGCATAAGTGTATATTACAAGAATAAAGTGGAAACTCAGTGATGTGTTTTTTTTTTCAAATAGATTAGGGGCTTGATTGTAGATTTTGTGTAAATTATTGTGTTGAAAATTTGTAAACTTGTATGGATTCTGGAAATGCAGAAGGGAAAGAGATCTTGCAAATATTTGTAACAGTGATTTCTATAAACATTTTGAATAAAAATATGGGCTTTGCTGATAATATTGGGCTTTTGGGTCCTGAAGAAGGGTAATTTCAAACCAATATTTAAGAATTTGAATTTTTTGGACTTCATTGGATACACTTTTTTCTGTCGAGAATTAAAAAAAAAAACAAGATTTGGACCCGCACATATATCTTTATTTTAGATCATTATTTAATTTTAATTATATATTTAAATGTTTCTTTAAATATTTCAAATATAATAATTTATAGTTTGCATGTTGTAAAATGTTTAAAACCATCACATGTATTTATTTCTTCTTGTTATATATTTATATTATTGTATTTGTATTTAGTTATTAAAAGAATTAATATGTGCATGAAAAAATATATTTGATAATTATTTTGTATTTAATTTATTTTAAATTTTCACCCGCCCTTTTTAAAACTGGATTTCATTTTGATTATATTATTGATAAAAAGAATAGAATAATTATTTTTCATTTTGTAAATGATAACTGAATATAGTAGTGTATAGAAATATTTTAAAACTAATCACAAATTAAGTTCTGTTAAAAATATTTTTAAACATATTTTTTCGAAATTTTAAATATATATATATATATATATGATTTAAAAATATGTTGGATTCAATATATTGTTACTCTTGTTTATAAAATCCCTAAAAATGGGAAGTTATTATCTTTTATGTAATATTAAGGTTATTAATAATTGAATAATGTAATGTATTCTATTTAATATAAAGATTAATGATGATTAAAAATGTAATGTGTCCAATTCTAGTAGATAGTCCATTTTATAAAAAATCACACATGAATTAGAAGTCATGACTTCTCTTTTAATATAATAGATTAAAAATATTTTTAAACATATTTTTTCGAAATTTTAAATATATATATATATATATGATTTAAATATATGTTGGATTCAATATATTGTTACTCTTGTTTATAAAATCCCTAAAAAATGGGAAGTTATTATCTTTTATGTAATATTAAGGTTATTAATAATTGAATAATGTAATGTATTCTATTTAATATAAAGATTAATGATGATTAAAAATTGTAATGTGTCCAATTCTAGTAGATAGTCCATTTTATTAAAAATCACACATGAATTATAAGTCATGACTTCTCTTTTAATATAATAGATATACATAATAGTTACATAAAAAGCAAAAATTTAAGAAAGTCATGATTCATAGCATTTTTCATATATTTTTCTTAGTTTTTTTTTTGCTTAACATATTTTTCTTAGTTTTATATTTTTCTTAGCTATCAACTTATCATATGTTAAATAAATTAAATTTATAGCATACGAGTCTAAAGCCAAAATTAGGATTCTTCCTAGCATTTTGTTAATTTCACGATAGAATAAATTGTATATCCACTATAAATACATAGAGAGATTGTACCTTTATTTCACATATGTAATATACAATTATTATTTCGTTTTACTTTTTTTGTAAAAATGCTGAAAAAGTAGATTTGGATTTTCTAATTCGAAAACATCAGAATAATAATTGTCAAAAATTGAATTAATTGTTGCTACAATAGTCAGTTACAAAAAAAAAAAAAAATCTCAAAAGCATTATAATAATAATTTTGAGAGAAACAATTCGTTAAATGCTCTTTTGGTTTAATTCTATGAAAATAAAAAATGAATTTTTGTGTGCAACTAAAATGACAAAACTAAAATGCACTTTCCAAAAGTAAACATACTTCTTCTTCTTCTTTTTTAACACGAAGTCTAAAAGATATTTATATTAACATAAACAACATTACAATCAGGGCCGTGGGAAGCTTATTAGGGGCTCAGGGCATATTTTAAACTAAAGTTTTATTAATATAAATTGGTTATAATTTTTTTTGTTTATAAAAAAAATTAAACCAGATGTATATATTATACCATAAATTAGTTCAGTTTTATGTTTAGAAATGTCTAATTCAGAAAAGAAAAAAAACAATTAAGCAAAAACAAAATCAAATCTGAGATATAAACATTAAAGGCTATTATTAAAACCACTATATTAAACCAAACTTATGTAAAATGGAGATCCAAAAAGGTTAATATATATAAGTGGGGTCTGGGGCAAAATCCTTTTTGATAACATGGTGGTCACGGCTCTGATTACAACGCCGTCGATTAAGAAAATCCCGGATAACTTGGCCGGCAGACTAAACAATAGTCTCCGGAGACAGATGCCCACACATGGGAAGCAAGAGAGGATACACAGACAATTGAAACACTTAGAAACATACACAAACAAGAACAAATAATGATTGACCAAAAGAAACCCAAACGATTAAGAACCGCTTGCATGTCGGCGACATGAAAAGTAAACATACTTCTCTTTTGTCTTTTCACATGTAAACATCCTTACGAAAGTATATTTGGTTTGGTGAGCTTCTTTTTCCAACATAAAAATATTTACATATACTTATATTCTTCCTATAATAAATTTGCGGCGTCATACGTGATGAATGCCCACGTCCCTCAATATTCATGAAAAGTTGAAAACCATTACAATTATATATAAACCCACATAATGACGTGGCATTTATCGCAAGTAGATCCATTCGGACGTACACATGTTAAAGTGATGACGCGGACAAAACCTCTCACACAAACAGACCACATCCGCCCGAGCAGCCACAGACTAGCTCTCTTCGCGCCAAGTTATTCGATTTTCTTTTCTTTAATTTTTATTTATTTCCAGTTTTACGGGTTCTTTAATTTCTCCGCCATAGTTATGACGGGAAAAATAAGTCAAAACCGCGTTGAAGGACATGGAGAATAGAAAAAAGTCATTGGCTTTATTGTATTTCTAAGACTATCTACGATTGTTGATTTATTCAACACCCTAGTTTTTTCTTTTTAACATTTCACATCATCATCTCTATCTTCCATCTAATTATTCAACACTCACTTTATTTTTAATCTATACAATAGTTTTGTTTAATAAAATTTAACACCCTACCCCACTATTTTTAAATTATTACTTTTATCTTTTGATTTTTAATAGCTACATATTAAATAATAACTTCGAAGGTAATTTGGAACAGATGATGGCATAAAGAAATTTGGTGCAAAACCATAATTTGATATATTTTGGGATGAATTTGAAGACTGGTTTTGAAAATGATAGCTGTTGGGATTTGGATAGTTAAAAGGAAAATTAGACGAATTTTGAGTGTTAAATGGATTATTATTCGGATCCATTAACAAAAAAAAAAGTCGCCGGAAAAATGCTATCCGCCCATCAATCGTGGAGAATTGGACAAAATCGGTGAAAAAATTGGATTTCTACGAAAACCTCAAGTTATGGCTCATTTTGTCCAAGGAATCGACTAATATACATGGGATTTGTAAGATTTGCAAGAAAACAACAAAAATTATGAAGAAAGTTGATATGAAACTCGTCTAAAGAGGGAAGTCGTCGACTGTAAAACGCAGAAAACCCTCAAAACATAAAGAGGAAGACGACATGTAAATGAAAAAATTACCCTTCATTTAACTTAAATATTAAAAACGTATTAAAATGACTTTTACAAGCCTCGAACCTGGGTTTGCTAACAAGACAATGGTAGTCTTAACCGCTACACTACACAACCTCTCTTGTACTTCTACACAAATGTATCATATATAAGCACAAATCGCCGGTTAATCCCCGCAAAATCTCTGATTTTTTCATTCGGCGCTAGGCGTTACCCAAGCGTACGCGTAATGCCTAGCGAGTTTCCGAACATTGAATCCACCTAACCATTATCCCTCATTCAACAATCCCATTGCAAGCACTCAACTGTTGAATCTAAAGATTCAACTACCTCATTGCAGCTAGTCTAACTAAACATTTTTGAGACATATCAAATATTTGTACGGAACTAATTACACACTCTTTAAGACATTAAAATAGCTTTAGATCCTATTCTTTAAATGATTTATCCACAATATGGATTGTTTTAAGTCAAAGCAAACCGCTTGTCGATAACTAGGTGCCTGAGACTGGTGACGTCTGTTGTTGTATGAAGAAAAAGGAAAAAAATCTGCATTAGGTGGACTTAGCAAGCTGTTTCTGTCTTCTTGGTGCAGGTTTGATGGCGTGTGGCGGCTCATGGATGCTCCTTCTCCAAATAAAGCTCGATCTTCTCAATGCTGGTGTCCTTGGTCGCAAGTGTAGCGGTCTGTCCTTCAAGGCCGCGGATTAGGTGGACTTAGAAAGCTGTTTTTGACAATCCGATCTTAAAGAGTTGATCACCGGGGAGGCCAAAAATTTCTGGGGCCAAGCTCTCGTATTCACTGCGGATTTGATTCTGTGGCAAGCGAATGTCAGCCTCTGATGTTTTCTTCTTGTGCTGTTGTTGCTCTTGTAGATAGGTTTTGTAATATTTGGTCTGAGTCTCTGTTAGATTTATTTATGTTGCTCTACTTCTTGTCTTCTTGTATGTCTTAAAAAACTGGAAAAATTGGTAATAATCTTTAACATGTTTACCAAAAAAAAAAAATCTGCATTACATAAATTGAATAATTTAGTTTTAGCCCTCTTTTTTTACCAGATAACTTATTTTATATTTATTATTTCATGTGTGAGTAAACAAATTTCTACGGCTTTTTCGCTATGTATAAATAGAGTTGGATTCGTACCCATCTGTTTAACCCGTTAATCAGCAGATTGATTTATTTATTTTTAATTCAAATGATCTGCATAATCCACAGAGAAAAAATGATGTATCAGCATCTATTCCACACAATTTTGCAGTAATCAACAGAACCCACAAATAATAGAAAGTTTAGTTATATATTATTTTTTTAATTAAATTTTATATTGATTAATCAAAGAATAATGGGCATTTACAAAGGGTGAGACTATAGTAAAATAGTAAAAAAAAAAAAACAATAGCTCTAGCCATTTTATAAATTCTGTCAACAAAGATAATTAGCAAGTGAAAACGTCAAACCATCGACATAGCAGCCCCTCCAGCTTATGATCTCGGTGGTAATGAAGTGAGACAATTCTATTGTGCATCGATTTATCAATCCTATTAATCAGTGCTTTTGTATCCAGGAAAACACCCTTATGTCGACGAAAATTCCTCTCCCTCCATAGCCATTAGATTGTGGTATGAAACAGCATTCACTTGAGAATCGTATCCAAACCAATCGACGAAGGTCTGAGCAAAGACAATATGGTTTCATTCCAATCCGGAGTGACAATGATACCAAGTAGCTTGGCGCCCAATGTCGACCACACTGTAAACCCATAAGGACATGCAGAGAACAAATGGTCCCTACTTTCATTATGCTCTCCACAACACAGCTCTGCACAATTCTCCAAATCCGCATTTGAGTGCCCGTTGAGAGTCTGTCTTGAATAGCCAGCCATACTATGAAAGCATGGCGTGGAACACTTAGCGTGAACCAAACTAAACGGTACCAATGAACCTTCGGTTTAATGACCCGTATGCATTCCCATGTCTTTGTAGCACTAAACTGATTTTTATAAACGACATCGCTGTGCTTCCATAGTACCATATCACGCCCCCACTCTCAGACGGTACCTGTTCACGCTCAATACGATCATATAAATCTCCATATACACGCCTACCTCTGCTCCTCATGGACCAAGATGCTCCAGACACAGCCTCAGATACAGTAGACATACGAGAGATACCAAAATAGCGAGAACCAATATCCCTGTTGCCTCAATAAGTTTACCAATACCCAGCCGATCATAAAACCAAAAATAAGTTAGAATTTCCATCTCCCACCTCAAACTTCAGGAACTGATAGGCCAGAGGTCGAAGTTGTAAGAGTTTTCTCTATAACCATGATCCCCGGTTGCCCTCCTTGACATCCCAGAAAGATCCTCCCTTCATCAACTGCGCGTGTACCCATGCAACCCAAAGTGATCCAGAAAGTGAGAAGAGCCTCCAAATAAGACCCAAAGCAAATACAGTAGACATTTCCCGTAATTTCCTTATGCCCAGACCCCCTTCCAGCTTGGGTTTACAAACGTCTTCCCAAGCTACTTTGGCTTTGTTATGTGAATTTGGCGATCCAGAACACAAAAAAGCATTGCACATCCTTTCGGTCTCATCTAAACAAGCTTTCGGAAGAATAAAAGCACATCACCAGAAGTTTATCACACTTGTGATAACATATTTGATTAATTGCAATCTTCCAGCAAATGAGAGAGAGCGGTGAGACCATGCAAGAAAGCGCTTTCTCAACCTGTCTATGAGAGGCTCCTAGTCCGTTCTACTCCAAGATTTAGTGGTTAATGGAAGCCCCAAATATCTGATAGGCAGTGTATCTACTGTTATGCCTCTAGCCACTGCGGCCTGTTCAATGATGGCTTTATTTGCTCCTGCCGAGATTAAAGAGGACTTTGGGACGTTGATATGTAGACCAGACATGTTTGAAAACTCATCCATGACCCTAAGAACACCATCCAGAGAGGAGACTCGCCCATCAGTGAACACTAAGATGTCATCAGCGAAACTCAGATGAGTGAGATTTATCTGCTGACAAGTAGGATGAAAACCAAAAATACCCGCTGAGGTCGCTTTATTCAGGATCTGGGACAAGACGTTGTTGAGAATGACATAAATATATGGTGATAATGAACAGCCCTACCTTATGGCCCGAGCACTTGTGAAGTAACCCTCCAACTCACCATTGACTGCCACTGAGAAAGAAGCTGTAGAGATGCAAATATTTATCCAATAGATGAAAAGCTCAAGAAGACCAATGACATGTAGAACCGTGGCAAGGAAGCTCCATTTTACCGTGACAAAAGTTTTAGAAATGTCAAGATTTATGGTACATCTATCCGATAGGGAAGCCAGGTGGTAACCATTGACCAATTCAGTGGCTAAACAAGAGTTTTCCAGGAGTATACCTTATAAATGCACTTTGATTCGGCTCAACTGCATTTGGGAGAATCAGTTTCAGTCTAGACGACAAAAGTTTAGAGATGACCTTATAAAGAAGATTACAGCAAGCAATAGGTCGAAAGTCCTTCATTGTCTGCGCCGGAGTTTTCTCCGGGATGAGCGACAGAATCGTAGAGTTTACACCAGTGGGAAGGAACTCAAACATGAAGAAAGACTGAACAGCA
Organism: Brassica juncea; assembly: GCA_018703725.1. Classification (NCBI taxonomy): domain Eukaryota; kingdom Viridiplantae; phylum Streptophyta; class Magnoliopsida; order Brassicales; family Brassicaceae; genus Brassica; species Brassica juncea. The sequence goes on along the minus strand of CM031935.1, from coordinate 40,699,882 downwards.
ATAGTGAAATCCTTTCTCAATATTGGCCATGCAGCTACAAAGAACTCTTTTGTGAAGCCGTCCGGTCCAAGGACCTTCTCATTCGGTAAGGAGAGAAGCACCTTGTGTATTTCTGCCTGGGAAATCGGAGCCACCAACGTTTTTGCCTCCTCATGAGAACATATATACATAAGCAGGGATTGGAGAGACTCCATAGATACAGATTCGCTATCATGTTGCGACTGCAGGAAGTTCTGAAAGTAGGACACTGCTTCTTTCTTAATAGCTGACAGTTCTGTTATAACTTCACCTGTTTCTGAGTAGAGCAAGTTGATATTGTTTCTAGCATTGCGTTCCTGACAAGCATTATGATAGAAACAAGTGTTTTGATCCCCCAAAGTAAGCCACTGAATCCTTGATTTATGTTTAAAAAGTTGTTCTTCCAGCTTTGACAAATGATTCCACCGAGAAGAGGCAGCAACCTCAGCTTGAAAAGTGGATACGTACAGGTTGAGTAGAGCCTGACTATGGCACTGTCACAAGTCCTCGAATGCTTGCTTTGTTCGCCGGGGGAGGTCTCCGTATCGATCACGATTCAGGGCTCAAAGATCAAACTTTAATGTCTTTAACTTCTGGTGAAAACGATGAAGCGCAGTTCTGGAATGTATTAGAGACCCTGATGCATTCCATATTGATACGTGCTCAAATTACCCTAGAGCAACTTTACTCTCATCAAAAGAGGTCAAGCTGTAGTACTTAGGGATCGAATCCACAGGAGCTAGGGAACACACTAGATCTTATTGTAACAAAGCTAGCTCAAAGATTTCAAAGCAGTAAATAGCAAGTAAACTTAGAATTGGTGAGCAAGACAATTACTCAAGTGATTGATTTGGTGTTAAACAATTATGGTGAAGGTGTTAGACAAGGATTACTATTCAGGTTATCATGATTATAATAGTATGAATGCTTATATGGGATGCTTGCATGATATTAAAGAACCCAGCTATAACAATAACTTCAACTGTCGTCCTAGGTTATCTAATACTAGAACCGATGAAACTCCCATTGGCGAGACATAGGAAGGCGTCGATCGACCTGCTGTTGCACGTATCGATCGACAGTGCCTCGCGTCAATCGATCGATGACTCTATAGGAGTATCGATCGATACGCTTCTAGTAAGCTTTAAGTGCGATGGCTGATTAACAGTTCGCTTAAGGAGTTTGCAAAATCAGCTGTCGCTTGTTTCCAACAAATTCCTAAGCTCAAAAAAGATAGATCCAAGGATAATATCCACTGTTATCATGTATAGGTTAGCTACTCTTATACAAGCATTAAGAGCAATCTTCTAAGATGAATATCACATGCTCAAGTATTCATATTTGGGGCTAATCTCTCAAAACCTATTTGAATCCTAGATCTAACAAAGGTGTTTACTCAGACATGGCGAAGCAAAACATCATAACAATAAAATAAAACTGCATAGATATAATAGATAAAAAATAAAGATGTTCAAGAAAGCTCTCAATTATAACTCTCTCTCTCTCTCACAAAACAATAAAAAAGAAACTCTCAAAAGACTTTTTGAAAACTGTAAACTCTCTAAAACTCTTGCCTCTGCCAAAACACTAAAGCAAAGTATAAATACTTAAAATTAGGTTAAAACTCGTCAGGGGTATCTTGGTAAATTGGATGAAGTCTTGGGCTTCAAGTCGGCTGTGACCAAACTGGGCTTCTGTGTATTGAATATCCACCGATTACACTTAAGGTGTATCGATCGACGCGTCTCTCTCCGTTTCGACCTTGAGTGGTCGATATGGTTATCTCGGGATAAATCTCTAAAATGCTCCAAAACATCATCTTCTCTCCAATTGCTCATGAACCTATAAATATGTATTCTAGACTCCAAAATAGGTTAAATGTATCCTAAATCTATCATATACAATGACTAAAATCAGGTCAAATTCATGGTATACCAACTCCCCCAGACTTAACCTTTTGCTTGTCCTCAAGCAAAAATAACTGGTAGTCTCTCTGGAAAAGTTTTGAAGACAGCAGGGACTGAAAAAGTTTAAAAAAATCTCTATCATATCTTCCTAGTAGTGCAAGCCAAGTCACGATCATTCTAACTACAAAAACACATTATACCATATCCTAGTATAACAACCAATTTCTCCTAGTCAACAACTTAACCAATCCTGTCTGATATTCTCCTCTACTAACCTCTTTTCTTGCATAAAATAAAAGTGTAGGCTTTACCTTGGGAGTATCGATCAAAGGACACATGGGTTCTTACTCAAACAAGTTTCTGAACACACAGGTAGTCTTCTCTGATCCCTTTCTTCCCTCTTTCTCTCTTCTCTGAATCCTTATAGTTTCAATTTCAATGAACATTGATGCTGATGCAGTCCATCTTGTTCATTTCATTGACTTTTTTTTTAATAGCTCTTTTTTTTTGACAAAGTGTAGGGAATAATGGGGTCACAGGAGACACTCATATTCCTCGTTTCCACAATGTGTGATCATTCCTTTCAGAAATAGAATAATGGGGTCACAGGAGACACTCCTATCCCTCTGAATCTTCCAGGAAATCATCTCAATCTTTTATATCTAGGATGCTTAAATAGAGAGAGAGAGAAGGAAACCAGAAATATACAAGACTTTTACCTTCCAGATTTGCAGGAGGAACCCGATCCAATGTATATCAAGCCCCAAGACAAGCAGGTAATGTCATTATTAGGTTGGAGGTCAGCTTTGGTTCTTTCAAACACTCTTAGTTGGTGCGAACATAGTAGACAGGCTTATCCACTTTAGTATCTTAGTACTTCTGTAATCAATGAATCTAAGACTGGTCTAGAAAGTGGTGAAATGACAAGTAATAAACTAGATAAGATCATTGTCCCTTTCTTGACTCAATAAAAATTCTTAAATAAGACTCAAAATAGTAGATAAATAATAGATAATCACTAATAATCCTCCCCCCAGACTTAAATTACACTGTCCCCAGTGTAAACCAGTCGGAGTTGATAGAAAACTATAGTATAAAGGCGAAATTTAACAAGTTAGAACGTTATACCTGACCGATACCATATTGATCGATGAAGATGAAAGCGTGTCGATCGTGGCGTTTGTAGGGCTTTCGATCGATGTCGACTTGGTCGCGTCGGTCAATAGAGATGGTAAACGTCTACTCGGATCTTTTTTTCTTTTCTTTTGAAACAATAAAAACGAAAATAGATTCTAGTAATGCATAAAGTAAATGAGATTACCTAATAGTGGGTTGCCTCCCACTCAGCGCTTTATTATAGTCATTAGCTTGACTTTGGAGATTGAATGGCTTAGTCGGTGTGGAAGAAGTTGTTTGCTGGTGTGCAAACATCCTCTTGTTCTATGGACTGATTTGTGGTGAGGCTTCTTGTGGCATCATCTGACCTGGTCCATCTCTTTTTCATATCCTCTAACTCATCTTTCAACAAGTGTAGCCTCCTCTCAAAGTTCTCAATGTTGAACTGCTGCTTTTCAAGCTGATCATAGGCATTCTTTGATGGTTCTGATAGTTCTTCATGTATTGAAGGTAGCACACCCAATGTGTCCGTAATGGTTGCCTGTCGGACTGATGGTGTATCAGTATTGACCGATGCTGTAGCATTGATGTCGATCGATGTCGTAGTACCCTCATCGATCGATGTATGGGATGGCATATTGGTCGATGTGAAGGGTGAAGGGCGAGTTGCAAGTTGTCTCTGAATAGCCTTGATCTCCTTGTCTATCCCTTATGTCCTTGATTGAAGAGTAGCAATGCTGCTGTCGAAAGGGAATAGATGTCATCAAACTTCCTGTAGTATTCATTCTCTGAATGATCTAGGGCTTCATAGATCTCAGTTATCATCTTGTCAACTTCTCTCTTGGTGTAGGTAGCTCTTTTTCTTTTGAGTGGCTGGGTAATCTTTTGTGTCTGACCAGCTTCTCTTCTTACTCTGATAAGTATCATAAGCTGTAGCTCCATACTTTAGTTTGTAGTGGAATTCTGTATTCCATCCATCATGCGTGCTTCTCATCATATCGATCGATGTGGTGTTTTCAACGTCGATCGATTGTTGCCTCTTCTGCTTGATGCGGAGTAAATGCATTCTTCTTTGCATCAATTCAAAGCTCTTTGCTATCCAGTTGAGGTTGGTGGTGAGTCGTCACTGGAACATGTCAAGACTCTTCTGTATAGCTTGTTCTTTCCATCTGTTTTCTGTCTTGATGATGTTGAGTAGCTCCTTTTTCATAGAAGTGTATTGTTCCTGAAGATCGGTATAGATCGACGTATGGTTGTCATTGTCGATCGATTGTTGCTGGTTCTCTGTTGGTGCTTGATCAGGATCGATCGATGTGCTGGTAGGCATATCGGTCGATGGAGATGTCTCTTGTTGAAAATCAAGCTGATTTTGAATTGTTTCATCTCTTGCTGTAAAGCGTCCATTCGTGCTTCGAGTGCATTCATATCATCACTCATTGGGTAGTAGGAACAACCAAATCATTCTTCTTAAGAACACAACTTCTCTTCCAGTCTTGCAAAGCGCGTATCGATCGATTGCTTGATACTGGTGTCCATCGATATAGGGTAAGCTGCATCGGTCGATGGTATCCATCGGTCATCGGTCGATGTCAAAGGTTGCTGCCTCATAGTGGTGATATCATCTGCAAGCTTCTTCATGGTCTTGGTCAACCATGTAATCTTGTCAATGAGTGGATGGTAAACACTATCAAGTTTGCACTTGAAATCATTCATTGAATCATACTAAATGGTGTAGATATCATTGAGCTTCTCATCCATCTCTGCTCTGCTGTAAGGATCTGGATCTGGAGGTGTAGCTTGAGTGAATAGGTTGCCTTGTCCATTGGCCATGGCAAGAATATATGTGATGTCTTCCTTGGCCACTTGTAGGAGACGTCCATCCATAGCTCTTGCATTGCCTTCTGGATCTCTGAAAATACCAAACTCATCAGGTGTTAGATATCCATTACCTAACTTATCATTATGTGAATCGAATGGTAAGGGTTGAGTATCGATCGACGCATTAGAATGCTCGTCGATCGATGTCGTGGTGTGTAGCTGCTGGTGAAGATTGCAGCTGGATTCTTCTCTATGTGGCTGAGGGTTGGAAGGTTGCTGATGCATCTTGTCTGCTTCTAGGGTTTGTGAATCTGTTTCTACCCCATGGCTTCTTTTACAGGAGTAATCATCAACCAAATTTCCAAATTTGAGATTTCTATTTTTCTCAAGGTCGGTTTCACTCATATCGATCGATGCGTCATGACGTATGTCGATCGATTCTTCTTCTTTCTGCCCTCTTCTTAGACCGGTATCGATCGATGCTGACGGTGTGGCGTCGATCGGTTCATGTAGCATGGTTCCATGTGATTTGGATCCATCTCTAGTAAGAACTCCTCGGTAGTCTGTAGCTGGTTCTTCCTTGCGGTTCTCACTGAATTCTTCCACATATTGGGAAGGTGTAGTAGCTTCTAGGGCAAAGATCGGATAGCAGTAAGCTGGCCAGTCGTCTCGCATCTTGGAAACTGTCGTATCGATCGATTTCCCTGTGTCTGATCTTGGAATCGGTTTGAAACTGGTGTCATCTTTGTAGGCTGATGGTATTGTTGGAATGAACTCGTAAGGGACATAGTGGATGGAAACTGCATCTCTATTAATGAAAAAGTACTCAATCTCTCTTTCTTCCCAATAGTCTTCATCATACTCATCATATCTTGTATCCACTGGAGGGTGGTATAGCTCAGCTTCTCTGTCGATATATGAATATGGTATGTTCCTATTGTAGTCCTCATCATACTCTTCTTCTCTGCGATTGAATGAGTATCCAATGTCTCTTTCTATTATGTAGTCCTCATCATACTCATCATCTTGTGTCTCTACTGCGTATGTAGAGAAGTAATCTGATTCCCAACTCCCATCTAAGTAATCACCTGGAAAGTGATCAACTTCATACATAGGTGTACTATCAATCGATGTGGAGTGAAAACTGTTGCTTGTATCGATCGATGTGATGACTGAACGGTCGATCGATGTCGTATCAGGTGGATCGATCGATGTATCGGTATTGGTGCCGATCGATTCCGAGTACTCTGTCTCGTACTCCTCTACACAGTAGCATGTTGCTACGAGTTTTGCTTCATCTGGAGGCTGGTTGCAGGACATCTTTGGCTTGACAAATCTGACTGGATCATAGTAAATCTCTGGTTGATGAGTGTCAAACACATCTGGCTTGTTTGCAAATTGCAGACGGCTCCCACAGTAGCTAGGAATGCTCCTCCAAGTAGTAAAGAAGAATTCCAATTTAACTTGATGTCTGGGACATGAAAGTCAATTGGGACTAGGGTATTACCAATCTGTACCTCAAGATCTCTGATGATTACCAATGAACTTCTTCTAGAACAATCTACAAAGTAGAATGATTCTTTGGAAGGTTCCACCTTCAGACCTAATTGGTCTGCCATAACCTTTGGTAGGATGTTGACTGATGCTCCTGTATCACATAGTGCATGTGAGAATTCAATACCTTGCACTAGGCATGAAATAATGAACTTTCTAGGGTCACTCTTCTTCTTCAATGTGATCTTCTTCACATCCTCTCTGATTTGATTGAACATCTTTTCAATATCAGCTTCTGTTACTCTGGTTTCCCTGAAGAACATCCACAATCTGTGTGTGAAGTATGCCTCCTCAAAGGGTCTCTCTACTGGAATACTAATAACTCTTTTCTTGAAGTTTTCCAACTCCTTTGCATTAGCTTCTCTTTTAAAGTGCTTAGGAATCTTCTCTTTCCTTTTTCTTAGGGTTCTCTTTGCACTTTTCTTTTCTATCTCCATAGGCTCTGATGTATCTTCAGCTTCTTCTTGTGGGTTGTCTGTAGGTTTGGGTCGGTCTCTGAGTGCATAGAGTTGGGTTGCATCTATCCTTGGTAGTTGCACTCGCTGTTTGATGGTTGTATATCGATCGATTTCTGAAGTAGCAGGTCGATCGATTTCTGGTTGGCTTTTGGCAATCGATGTCATCCTCGTGAGATCGATCGATGAAAGGGTGGACTGGGTTTGGGTGCCTTGCTGCGAACTCTGCATGCGTCATAATCCGGACTGGTCTGTTCGTAGCCGTAGACTCTGTCGATCGATGTGGAATTTCAAACATCGATCGATAATCATCTTCCTATGTCGATCGATGATCATCGTCTGGCGTCGCTCGACACCAGTGAGAACTGCCGATACTCTTGGAGCTCTCAACTTCAAAGTCTTCTTCTTGGGGCACCTCATGCTCGTCCACTTGCCAGAAATCATCTACTGTGATGGCATTGATGTGGTGCCTGATGAGATCTTCCTCTCTCCCTTTTATTAAGGCTTCTTACCTCTTAATAGCTTCTGCTGTTTGGATCACCTGTGTCTCTAACTTCTTCACATGGGTGCTCAAGGTGTCAAACTTCACATTCAGGCTATTATAAGCAGCATCTATCTTTCCATTAAAATCCACAGTAAGCCTCTGCTGACCCTCTAGAACTGAATCAAGCATTGCTTCAATATTGCTCTCCTGAGTAGGTGATGGTGGATTCTGGTAGAAAGAATTGTTGAGATTCTTGTTGTTGCTGTAGTTGTTGTTGCTGAAAGGTTTCTGATATTGTGAATTCTGATTGTAGTTGCTTCTCTGACTGTTGCCATCGAAGTTCCTGTTTCCATTCTGATTTCCAAGCCTCTGAAATCCTCCTATGTAATTCACTTTTTCTTTATATCTCTCATCATCAGTTTCTATAGCTTCTACATCTTCTGCAAAGCTAACCTGCTTCCTTAGAAGCTTGTTGACACTGTCCAACTTGGCTCTCACATCGTCCAACTGCTCCTTCCCAAGGGCATTGGCCGATTTTCTTCTCTCATAATCAGTGTTCTTGGTGCTGTTGCTAGTTGTCAAGTTCTCAATAAGCCTCACAGCCTCTCTTGGATTCCTGGTAGTGAAGTTTCCTTCAGTAGCTGTGTCTAGTGCTGTCTGATAGGCCAGATCTAAACCTCAGAAGAAAGTGCTGAGTAGCTGCACTTCATTGAATCCGTGGTGTGGGCAATCTCTCTGATAAGACTTGAAATGAACCCAACAATGTCTGAAAGGTTCCGTAGGCTCCTGCATGAATGTGGCAATCTTGCTTCTCAACTCTTCTGCGCGTGCCTCATCAAAGAAATTAATCAAGAAAGCATTCTTGATATCCTCCCAGGATGTAAGAGATCCTGGTGGTAGTTGCTTAAGCCATTGCAAAGCTTCTCCGTTATGAGAGTATTTGAAAAGCTTGCAAAGTAAGTAGTCAGATGGGACTCAATTGGCTTTGATAGCAGATATAAGATCCTCGTACCTCTCTAGATGGTCCATAGAATGCTCATTGGATGCTCCACTGTAGGGTGTCTGTCCTACAAGTGTGTAGTATTGAGGCTTCACCTCAAAATCAGTCCTCTGTATGTCTGGAGAACGGATAGCAGATCTGTTGGCGTAGTATTGATCTGGACGGTTGTAATCAACCATTGATCTGTTTCTGTTGGCTTCTTCTGCAGCTCGGGCATTAGCTTCAGCAGCCTCAGCTTCTGGATCAGGGATTGCAGCCCCCTGATCATTAATTCTCTGACCTGCTGCATTACGCAGGTGACCTTCTTGGTCACGCAGGTTACCTTCATTGTCTTGCATGAGTATTAGTGTCGCGACCATGTTCTGCGGCTCGAGATCGATCGATAAGCGAATAGCGGTATCGGTCGATGTCGGATGAAAGATGTGGGTTGACAGGTACTGAAAAGTATCGGTCGATGTGGATGAACGAGTATCGGTCGATATCAGATGAATGAGATCGGTCGATATCGGTGAACGGTTATCGGTCGACGGTGTATGAGACTCGGTCGACGGTGTTTGAGACTCGGTAGACGGTTGTTGATGAATATCGGTCGATGCACAAGCTGGTGTATCGATCGATGTGGAACGAATCTGTTTGCTTTTTGAACATTCCAAAGCAGCTGGATCAGTAAACAAAAGTTCCTTGTTCTTTTTGCTTCTGGTTATGCTGGGCATACACCTGATAAGAAAAGAAAATTTTTATCAGTAACAAGTAGTAAAGTAAAAGAAAACCTAGACTTAAATAAAATCTAATGGCGATCAAAGCTCCCCGGCAACGGCGCCAAATTTGATACGTGCTCAAATTACCCTAGAGCAACTTTACTCTCATCAAAAAAGGTCAAGCTGTAGAACTTAGGGATTGAATCCACATGGAGCTAGGGAACACACTAGATCTTATTGTAACAAAGTTAGGTCAAAGATTTCAAAGCAGTATATAGCAAGTAAACTTAGAATTGGTGAGCAAGACAATTACTCAAGTGATTGATTTGGTGTTAAACAATTATGGTGAAGGTGTTAGACTAGGATTACTATTAAGGTTATCATGATTATAATAGTATGAATGCTTATATGAGATGCTTGCATGATATTAAAGAATCCAGCTATAACAATAACTTTAACTATCGTCCTAGGTTATCTAATACTAGAACCGATGAAACTCCCATTGGCGAGACATAGGAAGGCGTCGATCGACCTGCTGTTGCACATATCGATCGACAGTGCCTCGCGTCAATCGATCAATGACTCTATAGGAGTATTGATCGATACGCTTCTAGTAAGCTTTAAGTGCGATGGCTGATTAACAGTTCGCTTAAGGAGTTTGCCAAATCAGCTGTCGCTTGTTTCCAGCAAATTCCTAAGCTCAAAGAAGATAGATCCAAGGATAATATCCACTGTTATCATGTATAGGTTAGCTACTCCTATACAAGCATTAAGAACAATCTTCTAAGATGAATATCACATGCTCAAGTATTATATTTGGGGCTAATCCCTCAAAACCTATTTGAATCCTAGATCTAACAAAGGTGTTTACTCAGACATGGCCAAGCAAAACATCATAACAATAAAATAAAACTGCATAGATATAATAGATAAAAAATAAAGATGTTCAAGAAAGTTCTCAATTATAACTCTCTCTCTCATAAAACAATATAAAAGAAACTCTCAAAAGACTTTTTGAAAACTGTAAACTCTCTAAAACTCTTGCCTCTACCAAAACACTAAGGCAAAGCATATATACTTAAAATTAGGTTAAAACTCGTCAGGGGTATCTTGGTAAATTGGATGAAGTCTTGGGCTTCAAGTCGGCTTTGACCAAACTGGGCTTCTGTGTGTTGAATATCGACCGATTACACTTAAGGTGTATCGATCGACGCGTCTCTCTCCTTGTCGACCTTGAGTGGTCGATATGGTCATCTCGGGATAAATCTCTAAAATGCTCCAAAAACATAATCTTTTTCTCCAATTGCTCCTGCACCTGTAAATATGTATTCTAGACTCCAAAATAGGTTAAATGTATCCTAAATCTATCATATACCATGACTAAAATCAGGTCAAATTCATGGTATATCACATATGCGAGACACCAAAGGTAGGAATTCCTCATGGCTAGCCAGAAAGTTGAAAAACTTGAAAGGTTTTCGAGTTTTCATCTGGCTATCTGTTAGCGTGATCATGCACTTAACGTGATCTGAGACACCTCCAACATCAAACTTGGCATATGAGTTTGGGAAAAAATCTAATCCATTCTCTATTCACCAATGCTCGGTCTAGTTTCTTCCCTATAGGATCCAGCCCCCTTTTGTTCCACCAAGTAAACTTCGGTCCAACATAAGAGAGATCCATAAGGCTACAATCAGTGACAAGGTCCTGAAACTGACGCATTCCCGTTTGATCACCCAGATAGTCATGGCATCTTGAGTGCTCGGATGATGACAGAGTAACATTATAATCTCCGATGAGAATCCATGGAAGTGATAGATGGTTATACGCAGCCTTGGTACCTCGAATATCCTCCCAAAGCTGCCTCCAGTCAGCCACAAAATTTGAGGCATAGATTGCTGAAACAATAAATTGCTCACCAGACCCAGGGTACTGAACTGCACAAGTGATAATCTGATCACTCTTATGATGGAGCGTGACGATCACAGTTTCATTCCAGCATATCCAAATCCGCCCTAAGCGATGGTGGTCATAATTTGTGATTGCTTTCCATCCAGGGAGAGCAGATTACATAATCTCAGCATGATGTTCCATCCTTCACTATAGTTTCAATAAGACAGCCAAAACTAGGATTTTCAGAAGGGAACTACTTGATGCTTGCATGGCATATTGAAGCCACGCATGTTCCATGCGAAAAACTTAGTAATAACTTCCTAATGGAAGAGTGCCTGGTGTGATTTTGCATATTCTGAAGCTTCAAATTCTTCATGTTTTGAATAGGTTTCCTGCCAGACTTATGGGTACCTTTCACATCTTTGTTGCTGGCTTCTCTTGACAGTCTGCCACCTTATGACCCCACTTATGGCATGACGTACACTATGGAGACAACCATGGGAAAGACACACCAACCTCTACTTTCACCCCACCCTTATCCTTAAAGGTAATTCCCGAGAGGAGAGATTTATGCAGATTCACTTCAACAAGAACCCGTGACACATCCAGACGAGTATATATTAATTACTTTATTAAAATAGTATAACTTGTATATTTAATATTTAAAATTATATAATTTTTAAATATTTTATTTATTTTTGCAAAATTTATTTTTTTAGTTATTTTGAATTGGCGAATAACCGCGATTCAAATTTCACCAATCTGTATTCGCTCTGCTTAAAACTAACTCGACATGTACCTACATGTTGAACTTTTTGAATTGGTCGAGTCGAATACGACTGGTGACAGATTATACTGGTGGGGACCTGTGGATAAATAATAAAGGCTCATGTCTATATATAAAGTCATAACTTTTCTTTTATTACTATTTTATACATCATTTCTATTTATTCAAGTGACAAATCATATATAATAGGGGTAATTGGTCACGATAGCTATATATATATATATATATAAATACTGTAAAATTAGTCTATAATTTTTTTATATAGTTATATTTAATGTAGTTGTAGAAAATAAATGAAAAATAAATATAAATAAAAGTATATTTCTACAGTAATATTTTTTTTTTCTTTTAGAAAACACGGCTCTTACAACCATTTTTTATTTTTTAGCTTTAGTTCTAAAAACTAGTTAAAACATGATTGATAATTTATATGGTTTTTGTGCACTGATAATTTATACGGCTGTAGATGGAAATTAAAACTAAAATCGTTTGCTATAATCCAACCATTCACTCTTATTATCTACTAGAGATTTTACCGCGCTAGGCGCGGTTTATTTATCTATAAAATTAATATTTTTAAAGATGTATCTTTTAAATTGTCTATATATATTAAAATCCATCTTTATTGATTATATATACATTATTTTGTGATCAATTATTTCTCATAATTTTTAACCAATCAAAATTCGATAATAACATATTATTTAGTCAAAGTTTACATTTTAAAATTTTTACCTAATAAAAATACATTCAAAATGTTAAAAAAGTCGATTTATAAAAAAAGAATTCTCCAAAACATTGATAATTTTGAAATTTAGAGAATATAACTTAAACATCAAAGTTTTATACAAATTAGTTTTATTGTGTGTTATATTAGATCATTTATTTGTTTTGATATGATATTTAAGTTTTAAAATTTGTTTGGTATTTTTTATTTTGTAAATAATTATTTGCTATAAAATTGTGAAACCTGCAATAGATTTCACTATGAACAATTCCATGTTTCGATACTACATAGAAGTACTTTGGATGCACTATGTGCGTTACACATATGCAGATATATTTATCATTGGTTTTGTGTAGAAAATATATAACCTTTCAATACTTTTTTTGGTGTAATAACCTTTCAATATTGTTTGTATGTTATAGTAGAAACAGACTTCCACCATTATTTTAGATTCTTAAGATAATTATAAACATCTTATATTGGAGTTGGTATAGTGAGAAGCAAAATGCATCGATTGATGATGGAGCCTAATGGAGCTTTACACAAACTTATTTGGTGTAACACTATAAAGAAAGATAGAAAATTTAATAGTATATACATAATAGACTGGAGATAATAATTAACAAAATCTTTCTAATGTGATTTTTAAGATTCAAAAGTCTTTTTTATATTCAAAAATTTTATTAAAAAAATTATTATTTAATTATTTTAATCGTATTTTTTGGCTAGTCCTCATTTGTTAAACAATTCTTTTTTGGGAAATAAAAAATTGAGATTAAAAGAAAAAATTTCAATTACATTTTGAAAGTAAGACGTGAATTTGATTTTATATAATTTCAGATGATTAATAATATTGTATTATTATATAAATATATAATAAATTTATTAATTTATTGATTCATTGTTTAGCAATAGTGGATCCAATAATCCGGTGTTCGTCGAAATAAATATAGTTCACCGGTCCAAGTCAAGTTTAAAAGTATTGACAGTATAGGTTAATTTTTGTACTATTTTTATTTTAATAGTATTTTAATTTCTTATAATTATTAATTCTTGTATATATATATATATATATTTCATTTAAATTTAACAATCTTTTGCATGATATACTACAATGCGTGATTCTGTGATTTCTAGGTTTGTTACTTGAGTGAGGAGAAAAACTTGTGTTGTTATGGCTTGTAAACAAATAAACCAAAACATTAAAAGCCCATTCTAATATATTTAGAATTATTCAAAAGAATCTTTTTATTGATGGATCATATAAAACAACCAAATTTTAAGGCTTGTTTAATATTTTTAGTTCATAGGTGTTTATTAGTGTCATATAAACAACCAACTTTTTCATGTTCTTAAAATTTTCTTTAGCTTGATATTAAATCAAAGACTCTGTCAATGATTTGTTGTTTTTATTGTGGTTATCTGGAGCGAGTAATTAACAAAGATCTCAGATTACACAGAGAATGAGAATTCTGTACAATCAATTTAAAACATAGATGAGTTTTAACTCAAGGTTATATTAACTTATCCCAAACACAGAATTATTTTCACCAAAATGGAAAGGCCGATGGATATATGTCCGAGGCTGTTATAAACAAAGTGACATGTTTCTGATTTCCTCAAACTTTGGCATATTTGCTATGGGAATAAGGAAAAATAATGCGACATAAATAAAGCTTCAGTATCTTTGCGAGAATTAAGAAGAACTTCGAAGTCATTTCTTATTTGATCATGACAATCGCTGACTGTTGACATAATATGCTGGAAAAGGTATCTTGCCTAGCAAAAATAGATGAGCACAAAAGTTTGAGACTAAAAGTAAGAAAGCTACAAATGAAAAAAAAAGATACAAATGATAAGAAAAAAATAGATTGCATACCTCATTTGTTTCTGAGATCGCATAAGATACATCGAGCAGTCTTTAGTTACTTACCCAAATTGGCCGCGTCTCATTAGTAAGCTACAATCCCGGAATCTCTCAACTTATGGTCTTCTATTTTCTCTGTTACACTTAAAAAAAGACGTGAACTTCAAGTCAAAGATCCTTGCACATCTAACTATTCCCTAATACGGGTTAAGATATTTCTCTGGTTCTTATCAAGACAATTCTCAGAACATGATAAGAGAAGCAGAGTATACCTCAGTTTGGTCATCCAGCTCCTTTTTTTATTTCAGCTGAATCATCTCAACTTCAACCTGTATAAGAGAGAACCAAACATGAAAATAAGAATTTTAGTTGTTTTCTGATACGTAGTGTAACTACATATATTATATTACCTTGTCGACGAAGAACTTGGGCATTTGCAAAGTGTATTTCTGTTTACATACTTCCTTCTGTGCTCCTAAAATAGAAAGCCAAGTAACAGCACAACCTGGAAGAAGCATATGAAAGCGATCACAGTGATGAACATTAGGCAAAAAATAAAAAATTGAAAGACCGTGACTTGAGGGCCAACAGAGGATCTCAATGATCAAAAGGAAGAATTTGGAATCTTACTTTAGTTTCTGTTGAATCTCCGTGGCTGAAACTCTAATGATGAGGTTTTGCTTGAGCTTTGTGTTTGTGTTTGAATCCTATTATGTGTCCACCTATCCGGTTTGAACTCGAAACAATAATCTCCCAGTGTCGATCTCATCCTCCCAGCCAAGTATATCGAAAACATCAAAGACGATCCCGACGGAACAAAGTCTCATGTCGTAACTTGTCGCCCTTCACGCCGCGCTTGAATCACTCCGACACCAAATGATACAGCCACCGTGCAGCCGATAAAGCCTCTTTAGGAAGACGAAGAGAGCCCAAAGAAGTGAGAGCTTGTGATTGTAAAATCAATCTTTTGGGTTTGAATTCCAAACAATAACCTCCTCAAGTCGACCTCATCCTCTCCGCAGATTAAATTAAAAACATCAACAACAACATGGTTAAAGAAAACGACTACCAGGAACGTTGCAATAGATTCTCAGATTTTGAAACCGATTGGATATGATTAACGACTTTTTGGAATAGGCAAGGAAGATTTGATTTGGGTGAATGATTTGAAGAAGTGATTTATATAGGTGGAGGAAAAAAAGGAAGGTGGAACGAAACCGTCTGAGCCAAAAAAAGGAGTAAAGATGAGCTTTGAATGTTTGAGAGTGGGGTTGTGATAAATACAGAGGTGAAATTGCATGGATCTGAAACAAAGACGACGAAGTGGAAGAGACAGCGAAGATAGTTGGGTTTAGATTTACAACGCCATTTAGGTTAGTGATAAGTGGGCCTGTAGAATTTGTATGAGCTCATACGTTTGACCCGATTTAATCTGTGAAGAGTGAATAATTAGCTGACGTGGAAGTTTGGTGGATGATGATAGGCTGATTTAATTTGCACACGTGGATAGGTTCAATGGAACTCATATCTCCCTTTTAATATAGGTTAGATGATAAGCACTTATCTTTTTACGAGAGATACAATTTTCTCTTTAACAAACTATTTAATAATTCTTAAATTATTTTTATGTATTAATATTAAAATTCTTTGAATCTAAGGTGAAGAAAGAAATCGATAGAGATACCCTAATAAAGTATATGTCCTACTTTATATATATTAATTTCAATTTCTATATAGTTCTCATTTCGCCCTTCTAGCATAGGATACCTAGGCGGCCCAAGTTACGTGTTCAATGTCTTTTATTATTAACCTAAGAAACAGTGGAGAAAACTTCATGCAAAAAGGTACGAAAAAATGTTCACTTGCATTGGATTCGTTCTCTTTCATTTGTTATTAATACTATTGACATGAAAAGAATCTTATAGTACAGATATAGCCCGCATTTTCATTATTATTCCCTCGAAGTTTACTTACTTACTATAGTTTATAATGTGGACAATGTATATATTCATGTGAATACGTTATATATTAATATTCACTAGTCCGCATAAACTTTGAAAATATTGTTTATACATACCAAACATGTGCATATTGTCAATTAGAGTAAACTAATGAAAACTATTCAGTATTCATCGTCAAACCATCTTTCCATATATAGGTGTTCCAGTAAATGATCCCGAATATACAATGCAAGTATAATGTGTTGGTAAATATGAATTTCTATTTTTGACGGTAGGTTGACTATACATATTAAGTTATGATTCATCACCACCAGATATTATAGATTCACAAATCGTATACTTACACAACAATTTGGACTTCTACATCACAATTTAGTACCTGTGGATGAATTTGAAAAGACACGTCTAGACAAATCTAACTTATAAATACAAAAAGAGTCCTCTTTGCATTAGGAGGTGGAAGTACTTAGTTGGGAAGTTGAAAGTATGTTACATCATTCTACTTGCCAGAAGAACTTTAGATCAAACTGCAGGAATTTAATCACTATGATAAGGGAACTTCATGCATAACCAAAATTCTCAACAGAGTTAGAGGAGATAATAGTACTATAAAAAAGAGTTCAATCCTTCAAAATTTCCTAAATTCCTAGAAGCCATACTGCAACTACTGATTCTTTATAGCTAGAATTACAAAATTCTTTCACAGAATAAATTTACGTTGGTTTTTCTATACCGGTTTGGCTTCCCAAACCACCTTTTGCTTAAATTATAAAATAGTCTTTCCATGTAAGAAATGGTAGATTGACTATATTTTAATTGTTTAATTAATGAACATCCGTTCTTATGCACTTGTTAAGCATGTCTTAAGCGTTGTTGCTTTTGTTGCTTCGGGTTTATGGAGTCCTCTGGTTCCTTGTGCAAGGTTTTGGTGGAGCTGTTGTAAGTTCTAGTCTAGGGAGGGTTAAGCTAGTTCCGAGAGGTGGGATCTGTGATGTGTCGGGAGCCAGATTGGAGATCGAGGATCTTTTGACAGAGTGTGTAGCCGCAGGGGGCAGTGCAGGTTCTTCCGTTGACGACACTGCTTGTCTTTTGGCATTTCTCGTTCTGTTTCTTATCTTCATCGGGAGATTTTGAACTGCATTTGGTTTATATGTGAGCCTAGTGGCTCTTGTTCCCGCTTCTAGTTCGACTCTGCTTTGACTTTCACTTTGTTCTGGTTCCTCTACAGCAACTTCTTTGCTTGTCGTTGATTAGCACTTTGATTTGCTTTCTAAACCCTGACTGCATCAACGGAGGTAAGGCTTTCAATGGGTTGCACAGTTCTTGGTTGCTTCCTCCTTTCTTCTGTAGAGTTTACTATCTGTGCAAATGTCTTCGTTATGAAGGGTGTACCTACTTGGAGTCCGTCCAATCTGAACTTATGGTTCTGTTTCAACTCGGTTTTGGTTTGGACATCGGATCCGAAGTTGGTTGTTATGATACGTGTATTTGGATCCTTTCTGTGGAATGTAGTTTCCGGGGATATTCATGCGTTTTGCAGACTTAGTTGCCTGTGTATGGGTTATTGTATAACTCTGTTACTCTAATATAATTCTAATTTGTGAAAAGTGCATTTTAACTGAGATTTTAGACAAAACAAAAAGTACACATCTCAAATTTTGTCATGAAGACTAGGGACATGACACTTGCTTTAAGTACTCTCACATGAAACTTGCTAGAGCCTAGAACAATATAGCTAATGTATTCTCATATGTCATTGTCTTATCAAAGTTGCTGAAGATTTATAGAATAAATAAAAAAATATTTAAACCTAGAGTTCTCTTCATTTTTATTGGATTTTGCAATTCCAATTTGTCAAAAGATCATTTCCTTTTTGTAATTAGATTACTTTTCGATCAATTTACCAGATTATAAAATTTTCAATGTTAAGAATATAACACCATTAATCTATAATGTGTTGAAAAATAACTAGAGCTTGTTTGTTCCAGTTTTGTTCTCAATGTCAGCTGGTACGGGATTACAAAGAAATGTTGTTCTATTTATTCACATATATAGTATAGAAAATCATGTACACTATTTTAATAATCTTTGATAAACCAAATTTAAATGGAAATCAATCTACAAAGTTTCATATTTGAATTATATGTGTTGCATCATTCAACATAAGTAGGAAAAGAGCTATGGAATCTACAAATGTGTAAGTGATAAAGGAGAGGATCAACTTAGGTCTTGCAGTTTTTATTTTGTGATGCAATATGAAAGAAAAATGTTATGTTCTATTTGATAAAAACAGCATAGTACCAACCCTACATTTATATCTACGGAGTCGAATGTAGTTCTATTATACTCCAGCGTTTATGGTTATTCAATGCATTTGCAAACCATCTCTCTATCCTTATGCTTGTTGTACAACAACATCTTTTCTAAAAAAAGTAAAATAGACCTCCGAACAAGATTGGGGATTATTAGGTTAGGACGAGATTTCACGGGTTGAGGCTGAGGAAATAGTAGTGCCAGCCTTCCTTACAAGATCCGAAAGTGAAAACAAAATCTAAAAATAGAAGGATGAAAAGCTTATCCTTTGGATTGAAATGAAGGAGCCTAGAGTTTTTGCCGGTTGGATTAGGCTCCACCATTCACAAATGCCACCAGAAAAAAGATGAAGTCATAGAAAATGGAAATAAAAAAGAAGCAAAAGAAGAAAGAGACATGGATGCACCATTTTCATCTTCATTGTACCTTTTACTATTTTTTTAAAAATATATTTTTCGGTTGCACAAAGTTAATGAATGATAAAATGGTACATAGTACATAAATTATATAATTATAGATTATATTCTAGCCATAGAATGAAATTGGACAGATTGATTATGAAGTGTTTGAGTTTTTCTTTTTTTTTTTTTTGTGAAAAACATACATATATACTACAATAGTAGAATTTGGATGGTGATATAAAGACAACATTATCACAAATCATTATGTTACATCCTAATTCAAGATTATATTTACTAAAGCAAAAATTAACTTACTCTTTTTAACATTGTTAGCTTGAAGGGTGGGGGTGGGGGGGGGGGGAGTGACTACAAAAATTTTAAAATTGTGATGGAGGATCACCCCTTTTCCAATTACTCCTCTTAATGACCCATCACCATTAATTTTTATCTTGAGACTGTACAAGATATGATACAATTATGTTTAAAATTAAAATATATAGTATATCTTGCTGGACCTTATCAAAAACATTATAGAAAATATAACAAGAGAAAAATAATGCTTCTACATACTTACTGAATAAGATGATTATGACCTCCTTATATAGATCTTCTTAATGAACTAGTCCTCTCATAGATCTTATAAGCAACACATCTCAACATTTTATGAAAGTCTGATCATATCTGAGCCATATTTGTTTTCCTAATTGTTGCCATTAGCAGTATAAAGTCATATTTAAGGTTCTCAGGCATAAAAAGTGGCAGCTTCAAGCTCCAACCAGACATTGGTCAGGAAACAACATTCAACCAAGAGGACCATCCATGGTGCTTCTTGGGAAGAAGTTATGTCTCTAGCTAATAGTAGTCTTATTGATCACCTTCAATTTCAAAGGCTGCTAAGATGAAAAAATGATACTCCAGTATATATATATATATATATATATATATATATATATATTGTCACTATCCGTCGTTCAAAAAAAAAAAATTGTCACTACCCATAATTTTAAATTAAGTTTTGGTTGACAATAAATTATTCTTAAGAATACTTTGTCAGATCGTATATGGTTTACATGGAAAATAAAAGGTCTCTGGTTCTAGCTTCTTTTGTTAAAGCATTGGTGTGAACGTTGCAACATCTGGGAAATTGACTAAACTCCAGCTCTCAAAATAATCATACAAAAGGCGAAAAAGGGAGCTATGAAATAAAGGTTGACTAGTTGACTGATTTTGTAATCATGTCCACTAAATTTCAATAATCTGTCTTGACTCATATCAAAAAGATATACATCTCCTTCAAACATGCCATAGTACAAAGTAATCTTTCAATCTCGACATATAAAGCCGAAAGGGTTTCGTGGCATCGTCTGATTCCAAACGATTCAGTGCCTTAGCCATTATGAATCCACCTTAAGTAATTAATTAACTCATGCTGAGGTGTCAATTTGGCAAGTCTGAATTGGGATATAAAAGGGGAGATGACTGAATCAACACCACGAACTGGGAAATCATCCTCTCTTATGTTAGCCTATCTCCATCATTCCGCTTTGAGATTAACTAGTGATATCTTGTGTATTTGAATGATTTTCATATTTGTTTTAGTTCCTTTTTGACCTTTAGAATCCATATAGAATGCATATAGGTTCCATTTGCATTGCATTTGTCCTTATCAGATATTGGAGATACTAGTTGGTGACTTTGGAGACATTAGAGATGATTTTGGAGCAAAAGGATGATTCATGTTCGAGAAACTTCACCATGCCTAAGTGTCCCAGCGGCCAGACGTCCCCAGCGGCCTGGGAGCCATGCACCAAGACCGCTGTAAGTCTCACAAAGTCACAACAAAATGCGGATGCTCCCTCAGCCTCGCCCTGCGGTATGAGAAGCTGCGCCACGACAGGAAGCTCTCCCACGGCTAAGTGTCCCCGCGGCCTAGTGTCCCCAGCGGCCTGGTGGCGCGTCATCCTGGCTGCTGGCTGCTCTGCTGAGTGATTTTTTACCATTTTGCCTTTCTACGTTTTAGACTGGAAAAACCTAAATTTAAGTTTGTTTTGGAAGCCATCAGGCTAGATTATCTTTTGTTCTTTGAAAAACCACCAAATAACCTCTTGGAAAGTTCATCTCTTTGAATCAATTGATCTCTTGTTCTTATCATCTTGTCTAATTCTAGTTATTTATTTGTGTTTCTCTACATGATTAATCTGAAATCCAATATGAGTTTAAGAGGAATCATGGAGATTAGTGAGTAATCCTCCTTTGAATTCATGGGTTAGGAGATTAAGGGTGATTAGGCTAGATCTAGGATGTTTAGGTGTAGATCATTCTCATTCCTTGCTAGTAGAGTATTCATAATGCATCTTCTGAGTTGGCCACTCAAAAGTTGATCTTTAGGCATTTCCCACCCACAAAGTGTACAATGAAATGCCTGAGACAACTCTCCTAAGATTTTAACATACTTTACCAAAGACATTTGTTGTTAACGGTGTTAAGATAGCCAATAGACTTGCTAGTAATGATTGTTTTCATATTATTCAACCAAAGACATTTGATGTTTGAAATGTGTTAGCAAATGAACATTCATCTAGACATAGAGTTTGTTTAAGTTTGTGTCTAAGCTTAAGGTTGATAGTTTGATTGATCATCTGCCATCCTTAGTTCGAAACTTGATTACCCAAGATCTAATTCCTATACCCATGAGTTCTCTTTTATCATATCAAAGAAAGCTTCCTCTTTTATTGCTTATTTGTTCTGTTATTGCATTCTATCATTAGTAGTAGTTTAAAACCATCCAAATTATCGGTTGCACTTAGATTAAGTAGGTACTTGCATTCTTGGTGCTTTGAATCCCTCAGAACTGGTTCAACATTCACTCATACTACAACATTTGCTTTAGGAGCCTTGAAAACTCCTAACATCAAATTGGCGCCGTTGCCAAATTCTGAGTAGATTTAAACATTGAGATTTAGTCACTTGCTTGAGATTAAGTCATTTTTTTTCTTTTATCTTGTTACTGATTCTCCATCTTCATCTCCCTTGGCATTTCAGGTGTATGAACTTGAGGAGTAGAGGCACAACAAACCTTGTTCCAAGAGTTGAAGACATTAGAGCATTTGAAAGGGAAACTAGAAGAAGGAGACAAGCAGAAGAGCAACAAGCTCACTTGCAGAGGTTGGATACAGACATGGAAAACTTACCACAAGGTGGAAATGTGAACGGTCAAGGTGCTGAAGACCCTCCACCACAAGGGCCACAACACCCACAGCGCCCAGCTCAAGCCATTGGAACCTATGACCGTCCTAACATTCATGGGCATAGGTTAGGAATCAGAACACCAGCCGTGGAAGCAACAACTTTGAGGTCAAACCAGGACTCCTCAACGTGATCGAGAACAACAAGTATCATGGCTTGACTGTAGAGGACCCATTTGATCACTTGGACAAGTTTGACAGCTACTGTAGGTTGTCAAAAACCAATGGTGTGTCTGAGGATGCTTTCAAGCTAAAGCTATTCCCTTTCTCTTTGGGAGATAAGGCGCGTCAGTGGGAGAAGTCTTTACCCAGCGACTCTATCACCACCTGGGATGACTGCAAAAGAGCATTCTTGGAAAAGTTCTTCTCTACCTCAAGAACTGCAAAGTTGAGAAATGAGATTTCAAGTTTTCAACAGAAGAACTTGGAAGGATTCAGTGAAGCTTGGGAGAGATTCAAGAGCTATCAAGCTCAATGTCCACACCATGGTTTCTCCAAGGAAAGCTTGCTGAGCACATTTTACAGAGGGGCTCTTCCTAAGTACAGAGCCAGGTTGGATACTGCAAGTAATGGGTTCTTCTTGGGAAGAACTGAGAAAGATGCAGAGGAGCTAGTTGACAACATGGTGAAAAGTGACGCAGTCTACAGTGGAGACCATGACAGAAGCGTTAGAACTGATGATAAACAGACAAGGAAAGAGTTAAAGACTCTGCAGGAGAAGATAGACATGCTCATTGCTGATAAAGCTACACAAGAGCAGCTGAACTTTGTTGGAAACAAAAACCAAGAGGCACCACCTGCAGTTAATGAGGTTGATGGGCTGGAAGGACAAGAAGAGCCGTGTTTCATCAACAACAATGGTAGTTGGTACAGGAAAGAGCCTAATTTTCAGTACAACAACTACCAACAGAGATCTAATCCTAGCAACCAACAAGGAGGCTACCAGCCCAAAAGCAACTACAACCAGCAGAGTGGTAACCAGCCTAGGAACAATCAGCAAGGCAACTATCAGCCTCAGCAGAACCCTCCTCCTGGCTTCCCTAACAAGGGGAACCAATCTTCTCAACAACAAGCTAATCCTTCTAGTTCTACTCCTCCGGAAAGCAGCACTGATACTCTACTGAAACAAATCCTAGAGTCACAGACAAGAAGTGAGAAGCATATTGGATATGAGTTGAAGAACCTCCATAACAAGATTGATGGGAGCTACAATGATCTCAACAATAAGTTCAGGGCTTTGGAGAGCCAGTTTGCTGCCATGAACACTCAGCAAAATCGTCAGCAAGGTTCTCTACCTGGAAAATCTGAGCAAAACCCAAAGGAGGCAATGAAAGCTGTTACCCTCAGGAGTGGAAAGCAGTTACCTCCTAGAACTTTCACCAAGGATGCTGAGAAACAAGGTGAGGGGGTTGCCATCAACATGGATGATGATGAGGTAGTGATTGTGGATGAGAAAACCAATGATGAGATCTTGGAGAAGATTGTGGAAGCCAAGGGTAAGGGAAAGGTTGGACTTATGAACCCAAACTCCCATTCCCTGGAAGATTCAAGAGGTAGCTGCTAGAGAAGTACAAAGCTCTGTTTGAGAAGCAGATGAGTGAAGTTCAGGTCACAATACCCATCATTGATGCTTTCATGCTGGTTCCTCAATACAGCAAGTTTCTAAAAGATGCTGTAGCTGCAAAGAAGAAAGAGATGGAGGGAATGATGATCCTTACTCATGAGTGCAGTGCCATCATTTAGAGGCTTGATGTTCCAAGAAAGCTGGAGAATCCAGGATGCTTCACAACCTTGTGCTATCGGACCTATGGTATTTGAGAGATGTCTCTGCGATTTGGGAGCTAGTGTCAGCTTGATGCCGTTATCTGTGGCAAAGAAGCTTGGATTCACTCAGTACAAGAAGTGTAGACTTTCTCTGGTTTTGACTGATCGTTCAGTGAAGTACCCTGTTGGTATCCTGGAGGACCTCCCTGTGATGGTTGGAAATTGTGAGATCCCTACAGACTTTGTGGTGCTTGAGATGGGAAGCTCAAGATCCCTTAATCCTTGTAAGGCCTTTCTTAGCCACAGCAAGAGCTATTGTTAATGTGAAAGAAGGCAAGATTGATCTCCATTTGGGTAAAGGGCACATCCTCCATTTTGACATCAAGGAGGTAATGAAGAAACCAACTACTCAAGGGCAAGTCTTCTACATTGAGGAGATGGATGCTCTTGCTGATGAGCTCCTTGAAGAGTTATCACTAGAGGACTCTCTAAAGCATGCTTTGACCATAGAGAAAGAGGTTGTAGTGATCGAAAATGTGGAGAGTACTGCTTATGGGATGATGCTGGATTCACACAAGGGGTTTGCTAGTGAGGATCAGTATGAGGAGCTGCCACACGTGGTTCATCAAGAAGCCTCAGTTACTCAACAAGAGAACGTCCAACAAGATGGCTGGAGCGAGCTTAAGGCACCTAAGGTGGAGCTTAAACCTCTTCCCCATGGTGTAAGGTATGCATTCCTTGGCCCTAATGAGACTTATCATGTCATTGTGAGTAGTGAACTTACTGAAACTGAGCTGTCTGAACTTTTAAAAGCACTTAAAAGATTTAGAAAAGCAATAGGTTACTCACTTGATGATATCAAAGGGATATTACCCTCTTTGTGCATGCATAGGATACATCTTGAGGATGAATCAATGACTTCTATAGAGCATCAAAGAAGGTTAAATCCTAACCTGAAGGATGTTGTAAAGAAAGAGATTCTTAAACTCTTAGATGCTGGTGTGATTTACCCTATCTCAGATTCTAAATGGGTATCTCCTGTGCATGTTGTCCCAAAGAAAGGTGGTATCACTGTAATTAAAAATGACAAGGATGAATTGATACCAACCAGAACCATCACAGGTCATAGAATGTGCATTGATTACCAAAAACTGAACTCTGCATCTAGGAAAGATCATTTTCTATTGCCATTTATTGATCATATGCTTGAAAGACTTGCTAATCACCCATTCTATTGCTTTCTTGATGGGTATTCAGGGTTCTTCCAGATACCCATACATCCCAATGATCAAGAGAAAACGACATTCACATGCCCTTATGGTACCTTTGCCTATCGAAGGATGCCATTTGGGCTATGTAATGCTCCAGCCACCTTTCAAAGGTGCATGATGTCAATCTTCTCTGATCTAATTGAGGATGTTGTGGAGGTGTTCATGGATGAATTCTCTGTCTACGGATCTTCGTTATCTGCTTGTTTGTCAAATCTGTGGAGGGTCCTACAGAGATGTGAAGACACCAATCTCGTGCTGAACTGGGAGAAGTGTCACTTCATGGTTAAAGAAGGGATTGTGCTGGGACACAAGATCTCAGAGAAGGGGATTGAGGTAGACAAGGCAAAGATTGATGTGATGATCAGTTTGGCTCCTCCAAAGACAGTGAAAGACATCAAGAGTTTCTTGGGGCATGCTGGCTTCTATAGAAGGTTCATCAAGGATTTCTCCAAGATTGCAAGACCACTCACCAGACTGCTTTGCAAGGAAGAGATCTTTCTCTTTGGTGAGGAATGTTTAGAAGCTTTCAAGAAGCTGAAAAGTGAGCTTGTGAGTGCTCCCATTATCCAACCACCTGATTGGGATCTCCCCTTTGAGATCATGTGTGATGCTAGTGATTATGCTGTGGGAGATGTTTTGGGACAGAAAAAGGATGGCAAGTCTCATGTGATCTACTATGCAAGCCAAACCTTGAATGGTGCTCAGATGAAGTATGCCACAACTGAGAAGGAAATGCTAGCCATTGTCTTTGCATTTGAGAAGTTCAGAAGCTACTTAGTGGGGTCAAAGGTTATTGTCTACACAGATCATGCTGCTTTGAGACACCTTTTGGCCAAGAATGATGCAAAACCCAGGCTTTTGAGATGGATCCTTTTGCTTCAAGAATTTGACTTAGAGATCAGAGACAAGCCAGGAGTTGAGAATGGTGTAGCTGATCAATTGTCCAGGCTGAAAATAGATTGTGGCATCCCCATTGATGAGGGACTTCCAGAAGAGCAGATCATGGCCATTGGAGCAGTGATGGCAGCTTGTGAGACCGGCAGAAAGCTTGAAGAGGTTAAGGCTACTGAAGAGAAAGAACCTTGGTATGCTGATTTGGTGAATTACTTAGCCACAGGAAAAGAACCTTTGAATCTTGTGGGCTATGCCAAGAAGAAGTTCTACAAGGATGTGAAGAGGTACTATTGGGATGAGCCTTACCTCTACATTCTCTGCAAGGATCAACTTTATAGGAGAGTGGTTGCTAATGAAGAAGTTGATGGGATCCTTACACACTGTCATGGATCATCCTATGGATGCCACTTTGCTACCTTCAAGACAGTTGCAAAAGTGTTACAAGCTGGATTCTGGTGGCCACACATGTTCAAGGATACACAAGACTTTGTTTCAAGGTGTGATTCATGCCAAAGAAGAGGAAACATCACCAAAAGAAATGAGATGCCTCAAAATCCAATCCTTGAAGTTGAGGTGTTTGATGTGTGGGGTATTGACTTCATGGGGCCATTTCCATCATCCTATGGAAACAAATACATCCTTGTAGCTGTTGACTATGTGTCAAAGTGGGTGGAAGCCATTGCAAGTCCCACTAATGATGCTGGAGTTGTAACTAAGATGTTCAAGAGTGTCATCTTTCCAAGGTTTGGAGTTCCAAGAGTTGTGATCAGTGATGGAGGCTCTCATTTCATCAACAAGTTGTTTGAAGGACTTCTCAAAAAGAAGGGTGTGAATCATGGAGATTAGTGAGTAATCCTCCTTTGAATTCATGGGTTAGTAGATTAAGGGTGATTAGGCTAGATCTAGGATGTTTAGGTGTAGATCATTCTCATTCCTTGCTAGTAGAGTATTCATAATGCATCTTCTGAGTTGGCCACTCAAAAGTTGATCTTTAGGCATTTCCCACCCACAAAGTGTTCAATGAAATGCCTGGGACAACTCTCCTAAGCTTTTAACATACTTTACCAAAGACATTTGTTGTTAAAGGTGTTAAGATAGCCAATAGACTTGCTAGTAATGATTGCTTTCATATTATTCAACCAAAGACATTTGATGTTTGAAATGTGTTAGCAAATGAACATTCATCTAGACATAGAGTTTGTTTAAGTTTGTGTCTAAGCTTAAGGTTGATAGTTTGATTGATCATTTGCCATCCTTAGTTCGAAACTTGATCACCTAAGATCTAATTCCTATACCCATGAGTTCTCTTTTATCATATCAAAGAAAGCTTCCTCTTTTATTGCTTATTTGTTCTGTTATTGCATTCTATCATTAGTAGTAGTTTAAAACCATCCAAATTATCGGTTGCACTTAGATTAAATAGGTACTTCCATTCTTGGTGCTTTGAATCCCTCAGAACTGGTTCGACATTCACTCATACTACAACATTTGCTTTAGGAGCCTTGAAAACTCCTAACATCAGCTAGTCGTGGTAATGTATTTTTTCCATTAAAAAATTTATCATTCATTGCCTTCCAAATCTATCTCATGATCCAAAAAAATTTTTTGAATTGTGGTTCCAAAGATACCCCCTCTTTTCTCCTCGGAAACATGAAATCCATGTTTTGATATATGGATGTACTATCAAGAACATACTCAGAAGGGACGGAAAACTCATATTTAACATCAAATTTTTAACAAAATTCCATTCAATTCTATCACAAGCTTTGCTAATGTTTGTTTTGATAGCTATGAATTCTATTCGAAATATTAGGTTTGTACGGAGAGCATGAAAAATTTCTTCTGCGAGCTGAATATTATGTCTGATCAAACGTCTTGCCACGAATGGCATCTGTGATCAATCTCGGGAAAGAAGTCTTGAGTCTCTTCCATTATTGAATAGAAATAATCTTGTAACTCACATTACAAAAGCTAATTGGTCTGACTTTAGTCATCGCTCTTGGTAGTTCCCTTTTAGCGATAATACATATGTTTGTCTGGTCTAACCTTGGATCAAATTTTCCACAGTGGCGAAGAAGTTATTATCTTTGTGCATTACTTACCCAAATCTCCCTTAAATACATATATTTAACCATATATTTGAAGGGATTAAGATATCATAATAGTTTTTCAAGACACCTTTCACTACAAAAAAAAGAGGTGAATTAAATCACTTAAATTGTATCAGAGAATTAAATGATTCTATTTTAAATTACTTATTAACAAATGAGACAAATATAACTAATTCAGCATCAATTATAAGAAGTAATGTTATTATTGATTTATTTCGCATCAATTCAATAAAATGATATACTTTTTATTCATTTGTATCAATTTAACATAACTGATATTATTATATATATTTATATCACTTAAATAATTGATGTATTTGCTTTTTTGGTTAACATCATTTATTAATTCGGTACAAAACTTACATCAATAAAATATCGATACTAACACAAATTATGTAATTATATATTATTTTGACATCAATTTAATAAAAATATGATGTTATTTTATGTTAACTTTTATCATTTATTTAATTGTTATGATATAAAATATTGATTTAAAAAAAAAGAGATTACGATGCAGTTAAGATTTTGTGGCTTTAGTATTTTGTTTTGTGTCTCTAATTTAATTGCGTTTTATTCTTAACAGTTTTTTTTCTTATCCAAAAGCATATTCTTTTCTCATGATCTAAATACCCACTTCATCTCTCTAGTGCTTAGACTTCGTTACAGTTTTCTTGTGATTAGAAACTTATATTCTACAAGCAATCAATCTTTTTTTAAATGAGTAAGGATGACGTCTCATTAGCAACCCATTGGTGGCATGAAGCATTGTTCCTTATATGATGATGGTGATGATTATGTTTCTTCGTTTGGATGATTTGAAAGAAGGTTTGCTAATCCAACGAAC
This sequence comes from Brassica juncea, assembly GCA_018703725.1. NCBI lineage: Eukaryota > Viridiplantae > Streptophyta > Magnoliopsida > Brassicales > Brassicaceae > Brassica > Brassica juncea. The sequence goes on along the minus strand of CM031935.1, from coordinate 40,670,751 downwards.
TTGATGGAAAAAATATATATAAAGGTATTATTATTTCTTCTTCTTCTTCTTCTGTTTATTTTTTTTGCAAAGATTACAGTTTCTTGTGTTTTCTTTATGGCTTAAAGATCTTTATTTTTAAAGTTCATTCTCTTCTGGTCTTTTCTAACCATTACAAATAATACTAGAATGGTTATCAAACTTTTCGTATATATCCAGAGAAAGGGTTCAGATGGTTTGATTATGTAATATGCCATTGATTTCAGCAGAAGCATGAGGTGTTGGAGGAGGAAACTAATTCTGGTCAGGTGTAAATGTATTCCACTGGAAAATTGGGTGATCATGAATGTCCAGAAGTATAGAAGATGGAAGTCTACATGAGAAAAAAAGAAGCCAAATGTCGGTTGAAGAACTCTCATCACAATTTTATTAATTGTTGTACAGTCTTTTTTTTTTTCTTTTTTTTTGGTGTACAGTCTTTTTTCTTTCAATTAATATTTTTCGTTTTTATTAGGGCTTCTATGTATAAATTTTTAATTTTTTTACTTCTTTGTATTCATATTATTAATGGAAAATTATGAATTTAAAATATTTTAATTTATTCATCTTCAGAAATAAATTTTACGTTAGTTATTTACAATTGATAATAATTTTTTAATTAAATTATAAAATTATTAAATAATTTTATATTAATTTAATTTAGTTATTAATAAATGATATAAAATGTTGAAATCGTTTATTTCTACTGATACTAATACTAACATCATTTTTAAAAAACTGATTTATGTGTTAATATCACTTTTTACAATTGATATATATTAACAACATTTACATTAACTGATGTAAATAATAAAAATATTTGTATCGATTGTTAATAAAATGATGCAAATTATTTGCATCACCACTTTCAGAGTCATTTAATTAAGTGATGCAAATTTTGTTTACATCATTTATAAGTAATGTAAATATAGAAAATAAGTGATGCTAACTAATTTTTTTTGTAGTGTTTATCTTTGATTTATCTAATTTAGTGGCTTTGTTTTTTTTGGTCATCAACAAAAACATACTCATGAAGACTCTGCAAACCAAGATGGCGGTTGCTTGCTAGCACTGTGTGCAAGACTGTCCGCCCTTAAGTTTTGCATTTGTGGTATATAAATGATCTCCGAGCTGTGAAAACTTCTTTTCGGGATCTTGATATATTCCAAGTAATTTGACAAGGCTAGTCATTCTTCTGGTTCCAAAATCATCTTCACAAATTTAGAGTAGTTTGTTGCAAAAATAACATGAAACTGATCTAAATTCCTCATACATTCCATTGTTCAGATGAGCGCTTGTATTTGGTGGCTCTGTTTAATTGATCATGGATCGTGTTAGGTGAATAAAGTGTACGATTTTCACTTGTAAGTTAATTGATTCAACTTATTTATTCCATATCCTTAATGAATCAACAAGCACTTAGGTCTTCCATAGAGGATTATGTCATATTGATCATTGCATTATGTTTGTTGCTCCATACAATTCCAATGCTGCAACATTTAAAAACATCTCTCCAGCCACTAGTCAATCTAGAGTGTTAGTTTGATGGCTTTAGCTGAAGGTAAAAATACGCTCATTAACAATCCTAGGCTGGATCCAACTCAATGGATGAGACAAAGCTTATATTAAGATAGATCTAAATAATCATTTTATCAGAAGATTGTCAAGGCTGATAGAAAGGAAATGTTCTCATTTGTGTGGATGTTGAATACTCTTAGTTACCAATTAAGTGTGATAGATGTAGTCATTTTAGATACAAAGAGTATAGATGATCAATTTTTCTCACTTAACCCTGAAAATTGGCTCTAAAATGCATTTGTATCTCTAATTCGTGGACACTGTATCCATCTATCCAAGACATTGGGTGCCTCATCTGTTGTTTTGTTACGGTTAGGGGTAATAGCACAGTTTCAGCACTTGTGTCAGAAGCTTCGGTTCCATCAGAGGAGTACAAACATATCTAGACATTTTGATTATATTTTCAATTTCTTCTTCTCAAGCTATTAAGTGTATGAGAAAATGCCATAATTATAGGAATGTATCTATTCTAGACGGTTTTTAAATAAAGAAAGGTTTACATTAATGAGTGGCATGCCAACGTAAATAATTCAAATAACTAAGAACATAATACTATAAGGGATTCCACTTTAATAGTATACTAGATTGAAAGCGCAGAATTATTTTTGAAATAATTAAACCAATTTATTTGATATAAATTTATATTTTTGATTGTGTATATACACTTAAATGTTACAAATGAATCATTAGATTCACGGTTTAAAAATCTGGCCCAAACCCCACAGTTAAACCGGAAAACTCGGTTACCTGATATGTGATTCAGTTTGGTTTTCAAGAAAAACTCATTATTTAATAATACTATTAAATCCAAAAAAAAACTTTAAAACTTGGAATCTGGTTATTGGTTGAACCGATGGGTAACCTGCTATGTAATCAGATTTGACTTAAATTGTTATATTTAGAGTATTATAATATATATACATGAATTTTTAGATGAATGGTGGATATATTATTAATTTGATGCTCTAATTTTACAAAACTTAGCTATATAAACTTTTAGTCAAAATAATTTTTATCTTGTTGTAAGTATAGTAAATCAATATTTGAGATGATGCATACTAAAAAAGAAATAGATTTGAGTATCAACTATTTGTATACATCGATTACATTTTAATGATGTATGTTTACAAAAAATATAATCATTTATTTATTTATTTACTTTACTTTTTCACAAGTTATTAGGATCTTTTTGATTTTGGTTTTTGGATTATTTTAAATTTAAAAGTTAATTTCATTATTCACATTAGACATATAAATATTTATTTATTTTATTTTTGTTATATATTTTTAGTATATATCTATTTCCTAATTTTGTTACAATTTAATATATATGTATATAATTATAAAACTAATTAAACTATTGACTCATACTCTCTTACATCAATTTATTTATTTTCTTGAAACACACATCGATTTATATTAATTTAATGTTTTATGATGTAATTGTGTTAATATATTTGTGCAATTAGTTTATCTTTGATAAATATATTACATGTCTGTTTGAATAACTCGTAGAAACTATACTCGTAAAAATATCAATATTAATCTAACTTATATTAAATATTAATATTAGCTAACTATTAATATTTATTTTAACAAAACATATATATATATATATATATATATATATCTAATTAATACTTTACTATAAGAATTATATTTTTATGCATTTGGTGAGAGTTTCGAAGAATTTGTTTCTTGAATTTGGATTAATGTACAATTGTATATATACAAATTTGTAGGAATATAAGTTATATCTTAAATTAATAAATAAATTATAATTTATTAAATTACTTAAATTTAGTATTAATATAAGTTAGTTCATTAGTTTCAAAAAATAATAGATTAGTTCATTAGACATAATGTACATTTAAAAATTAAATTACATATATGTAGAAATAATAAGAAAGCTAGTTAAATGTAATGATCTAACATAAACTATTTATAAACAGATAAAAAATGTTTCTGTTTTAATAGTATACTAGATTCTAACATAAGCGGGTATATTTTTGTTTTATTTTTTTTGAAAAATTTAATTTTTATATTTGTATTTTTAATAAAAATTATTTTAATAAAAATAAAACAACCTATATATGATTACTTATTTTGAAATTAAAAGTGGGTTTAATTGAATTTTTATTGGGATTTGTTGGAGATATATATTCAGCATTTACGCAAATATTGGTTAGCAGTTTAAATAAAATCCCAGATTTAAAGTATAAAGTTGTGTGCTTTGGATGTAATTAGTTACAATCTGAACATATCAATTTACGGTTACAAAAGAAAATAAAGAGTTGTGTGTATTTACAGTTACAAAATAAAATAAAGAGTTGTGTGTTTTGCATGTAGGAAGTAAGAGACATATCAAGTTACGGTTTATTTATATATGTATTTATTTTTGATCTAAGTTTATATATGTTATGATACAGGGTATATAGATTGGAAGAAAAGGAACTTACAAATATGTCTGTTTAAAAAAATGTCTGTTTTTAAAAAAAAATGTTCAAAAAGAGAAGTTGTGATAATCGTATAACGTTTATATATGCCTACAGAGATAAGTGGATCCCGCATAATTTGCAAGTAAACTGGCAGTTACAGTCGAATACGCCTTTATAGATATCTATATATTAAATACTGGTAGTTAAGTATTAAAAAAATGTGGTTATAGATAAATGGACCAAACAATTATCAATTGGACGATCCTATTTTAATAGAATATATATATATATATATATATATATGAGCCTACACATTTTCTATTTGGCACATGTACAAAAAGTTATTGAAATCTTAACTTCACTAATAAATCGAAATACGTACTTCTGCCGTAAGTCGTGTCACTGTGAAGTCTATAATTTGTGATACATTTTATGCGGATTTCATTTATATCAAGCATTAACAAAATCAACTAAATCGAATTTGGTGTTTCTAAAATAAAAATCTGAACTTCATCACTAATTTTCCCAAAATAAAACTTTTTCTTCTAATACTAGTCCAATATTTCTCATGTTAGATTAATTTTACAACTAGATTAGTGGCAAATGATATTTTTGAGTAGATAGAAACTCAAAACACATAGGTTAAAGTGTAGATCAAATACATAGGTTGACAAGTATAAGAACAAATAATATGTATGTTTGAGACAATGACAATTTATATGTGGAGTTGCACGATCTTCTGACTGATAGGGATGTCACTCTTTTACCAAGATCCTAGACGAGTTGCATTTTCATCATTTTACATTGAAAAGTTATAAATTTAAAGCCTACCCTGTATTGTCGAAGAAAGACCTGTCTATCTATAAATATGAGTTAAGATATTTGCTTAGTCTTTTTTTTGGGTGAAAAATTAGTTAATATATTTAAGCAAAAAAAAGTTAAAATATTTGCTTAGTCTCATCCGGAAGAATATGCTTGACATGTTTTGTAAAACTTTAACTTAAAATATAACTTCGGATAGCATGGAAGTAAAACTTTAATTTACAAAATACAGTTTTTCATGTACAGAAAAATTGTATTAAAATAATGTATTATACGAATGCTGTCATTACGTTAATTCTATCACTTATATAGTTTTATTTTACATAGAGTAAGAGAGAATGATCGGTCCCCTACTGAAGCACATGCATTGTTGATCATGTCTATATAGACAAGTCACATATGCATGTATCTGTCCAAATAAAAGAGAACCAAAACTTCGACACAGTACAATAAAACCAAAATATAAAATTATCTATTATTATGTATGCACATCATGTTCTAACAAAATATCCATATATATACATACAAGAATATCCAAAATATGAATAATAGATTGTTTAAGATTAATAGAGAGCTATGTTTGTAAATATGCTTAATTAAACAATGTATAGTCGATTTACACAATGTAAAGTCGATAAAAAGTTGATTTACGCATCGTGAATTCTTACATAATTACATATTTCAGAGACCATTATCTAATAAAAAAGAAGAAGAAATGAAAACAAGAAAATATTATAATGGTAGCCTAATGATAAAAAAGTATGGTGTAAATTCGTTTTCTGTTGAAAACAAAGTTGGTGCATTTGGGACATTGCGAACTTTGATGTTGGCCAAAGCAATTAACATGATAGTCCGATAACAAACAATCTGGCTGTAGCTATTTGGAGCATGATGTAAATATATTTGTCATGGATTCAGTTCCTAGTGGGAAGAAAGTTGCTACTAATTGACCAGTCCAAATTTTGACATTTGGCTTAGAAAGTTAATATGATATGGTCCGGCAATATATATATATATAACTTCTTAAACAGGAAAACATCATTGTCACGGCTAATCAGACGGTTCAAACGGTGTCTTTTGAACATATTATCGATCTCGGATTCAAACCCTAAATCTTTTAACTTCAAACGTTTAAAATGTTTTGCATTATATCCAACACGGCATCTGCGTCGAAAACGCAAACACAAATGCTACTATATTTGATATTGTGAAAATCTCTACTTCAGTAAGACTAATAATGATTTGGAAAATTAAGAAACACAAATGGCAGCTTTATAATTATAACTTAAAAGATACAAGGTAACTTAAGAAAAAAAATTCTGCGAAGAAGCCTTTAAGCTTTATCCAATATCCATATTAGTGACAGTAAACTGACAAATGTAAGGTATGCTTTTTTTGAGCTAGTAAGGTATGTTTTTTTCTTTCTTTTGTTCCTTCCAGACAAAAGTAAGGTCTAGGTTTTTGCATTTGGTACAGTTTCGGTCTGAGCCTTCTTAAAATCTAATCCCTTGCATGCATATATATTAATTTGGAAAAATATCATTTAAATCATCAATTTTCAAATTTGGTTAAAATAAAGCACTAATTTTTCCATAAACCAAAAAAACACTCGACAATTATTGATAAGCCATTTTAATTATAAACTTTCATTACCCATATCATTCTAGTCCTAATTATTAGTCAATTATTATAGTTGACTATCATTATACCTAAAATAGCTTTTAAAATTGATTTTTTTGTCAAAAATAGAAATCGACAAAAAAAAATTTCAAAAAATTGGAAGTTAACTTTTAGAATAAATTATTTAGTAACTATAAAATTTTATAATATAAATATTAAATAAATAAAAATATAAAATTTTCATTATTTTCTTCAAAATAAAATTTAAATAATTTTCATTTATATTTTAATAATTATTTATTAAATATTATAAAGAAATATTAATATTTTTACGATAATTATGTCACTTTTGTAACTATTCATATAGTCCTAATTGGATTATGGTTCATAATTTTTGATTTTTTTGTAAAATATTAATATATTTTTTGATTCTCATAAGAATAAAATTAATAGTATATAAATTCTTCATGATTCTAATGATATAGCAATTTTTTGGATCTTAACAGTTTTTGGTGAAACTTATCTTTTCATCAAATGTAGAAGGAATCTTGTAACACATTTATAGAAATTATATAAATTTTGTTTTGGATAAATCTTTTCGTTTGAGACTAAAAAGTTGAATTAATATTTCACTAAAAAAATTTGACGGTAAAATTATACAACATTATCCAAATAAGATTATATAAATAGTTACTAAAATTGATCGTAAGTACTTATAAAAGTTCTTCATAATATTTTTATAACTAAATACTCAATTAGTGATATGTTAACTAATTATTTTAGAATACAAATGAAAATTATAGAAATTTTTACTTTGAGGAAATGAAAAACGTTTATAGTTTGGTTTGAATTATTTCTTATTTATAATTTTATTATTAGTGTTATAGTAAAAGTATATTTTCAACATTAAAAATTTAATATTTTGGAAAAGTTTTGATTTATATTTTGTGTCAAAGAGACATCAACTTTAAAAAAAACATTTTAGGCTTACGGTTAGTAACTATAATCGTTAACTAACACTAGGTCTAAATTGATATGGTCAACGAAAATTTATGATTAAAATAGTTTGCCAACAAAGATTAAATGTTTTTTAGTTTATCGAAAAATTTGTGCTTTATATTAATCAAATTTGAAAGCTGATGATTTAAATAATTTTTTTAATGATTTTAACACTTCTCTAATATCACTTTTACGGATTGGATTTAAGCTATAATCCACAGTTGACATGTCATTCTATTAACCTAATTTAAACTTGAATTTCCTTTTCTCCATTCAACTTTACATGGCAGTATTATGGTTTTTTTTTTTTGACGACGACTACTAAATATTAGTATCTAGAAAGGAAAAACATAAGAATACTTAGTATGTCGGTAGCGCATTTTAGTTGACAAACACAGAAATATTCAAGGAAAGAGTGTTAGTTCCTATAAATTCAAGTCGTGACGGTGAACTATAAACTTGTTCACAAGAATGATCCAAACTCTTCATAGTCTCCCTCGTCCAAACATCTTAGAAATTGAAGAAAAAAAAACACGAGACTGGTCGCTGTCGCGTGAAGGAAGCAAACAAAGCGTTAAGTCCCACATTGGATTCTCTTATCGCACCGCCATTCTTGAACCCTATTTTGTCCTTTTCATGACTCAAACCACAAGAACATAAAGAGAGTGACAATTAGTGATTTACATGCAACCATATTTAACACTATCAAATAGTACACAAATAGTACTGGTGCGTAGCATGAGTAATTAGTAATCATAATGTCTTAGACGGTTAATTAATTAATGTATTATACTACACAAAGTAGTATTAGTAAATAAAATAAAGAGGAGACTGTGGTGAGTGTACAATTGTGCACGTAAAAAGCTCTTTAACCTAAAAAGGAAAAACATTTGTTGGATGGCTTTAGAAGTGGCCGGCCTCCTTAAAAGGGTCATGCATTGGAATTCTTCACAATCCTTTTAAGTCATAAAATAAAACATTACATGTGGGCATTGTAAAATTGTTTCATTTCTTTTCTTTTAAATAGTTTCAATCATATATCCATCTTTTTCTTAAAATAAACATATGAAATAAGATCCCACCACATTATTTGTTAATGAAAACTATCTTGTCCCACGTCTAGAACTTTTGATAAAGTAAATCATGCTTAATTATATAGCGGAAAATGCCTTCGTTTGAAACCTTTTTGTACATGGGAAAATCTTTAATAGGAAGTTTTCAAACACTAGGACAGCAATAAATGGATCTCATCCTATGAAGATAACATCATACAGATTTCTATGAAGATAAGTAAAATATTTGGTACAATCTAAACTTAAGCCATATCCAATAGCCGATTCAACACTCGTTATATCCATATAAACCACAGCCAAGTTGATATGCACTTAAAAAAAAAGTTGATATGCACTTTACACCCAAAAAAGTTAATATGAACTAAAATGAAAACTAAAACCATAATGATATGCACTGAAACTGAATGTAACGCTTAGAGTATCTCCTACACAGTTTTATATTTGTCTCTAATATTATTTAGGGACAAAATTATTTTAACGCATCTATATTTCTTGCTTTTGTTTTCTTATTTTAAAATAGAGATTACTATTTTTCTTCTATTTCTAGAGGAAAAATAATATTTCTCTATATTTTATTTTATACTTAAAGATTACTATTTAAAAAATTACAGTAAAATAAATCTCATCTTTATTATATAACTTCTTTGTTTTAGAGGGAAAAAATAACAAATACTTTGGCGATAGTTAAAAGTACAGCCCATCAAAATTCTCAAAAACATGTACTGAGGTAACCATATCGAATATTTCCCGTCAAAAAATTAACAAAATTAAGATCAATAAGGAGGATCAAAGGCTCGACGTGTAGGCTTCTTCTCTTGCGTAAATTATAGGTCAGTTTTATTATTATTATTATATGTTTTACTGAATTACTGGTTAAGGTTATTGGTACGTTTTGCTCACGTCACTACCTCTCTGGTCGTCTTCGTAGGCCGAATCTAAAGGCTCTGAGATTTTAAATATCTACAATTTTTTTTATTAATAATTGTCTACATCTAAATTAGTATTTTAGAAGTCGTGCACTGATATTTGTGCATATGCAGTACGCATAATCAGAATATTCATGAGACCGAGAAATAGATAAAACCAAAGTGATGAAGTAAATATGGAATTGAATCTAGTTTAACTCTCTAACCATTATCATCGTTAGATTTTTTTTTTTTTTTTTTGATAAAAACTATCATCGTCAGATTACATCTTTGCACTGTATAATTTACAAAATGTCCTTTATAACGACAGTACATTTTGAAGAAAATGATATAGCTATATGACATATAGATAGAACCAAATGTGATAAACAAAACATGGTATTAAGCTAATTTAGAAGCTATCCATTATCATCTTTGTACAATAAACATACCTTTATGACAAAAAAAAAACACAGAAACTAATCTCCAAGAAAAAAAACTAAGAAGCCAGAGCAAACTGAATTTTGAAATGCATACACTCTAATGAAATCATTAAAAACTAATAACTAATATTGTGACTGAAGTTTCATGGCTTGTAATTAATACGTTATACGACTATTATACAAACTCACTAACATTTTTGTTTTGTCACTTAACGGCGCCGTATAAACACCGTCTCTAAATCGTCAGGAGGCGTAAAGAACTCTCTACCGGCGTTACTCCGGCATTTAAACGCCGGCCGTCTCTTTCTGGGTGCTGGTGGACATTTCAGTTTCTCCGGTATCTTTTCTTCCTTAGCAGTTGGCGTCGTTGAACATTCTTCCTCTTCTTCTACTTCGGCTTCAGTCTCCGGTGCTCTGAATTTTGTCTTCACCGGTTTCAACGAAGCCCGAATCCCAATTCCGGCGATAACCCATTTCTTCCCTTCTGAATCTAAACCACCGTCTAATTGAGATTTCTTTGAAAAACCCATATCTCTTTTCTCTATTTTAACTCCAAAAACAGAGTATCAAAAGGTAAGTTGTTCCACTTGTGTATGAAACAAGAAGAAGAGTGGAGAAATTAGAAAGGATGGTTTCTTTTTGAATCAAATGATAAGAAGAGGAATCGGAATAAGAAATTCGAACAAGAAAATGATTAGAGAGAATAAAAGAAAGGTTTTTAGAAGTAGGAGAAGAAAATGAAGGAGAGAGTTGTGATAAAGAAAGCTTTAAATAGTCAAATAAATATTCTCCCTTTCTCTCTCTTTTTCTGCGTTTGCGACTGCCGACTCTCAGGAAAAATAAAGAAAAGAGGGAAGTTTTTGAAAAAGAAAGAAGAAAAGGGGGTAAGTTTGTAAATTTTTAAATAACGAATTTTAGCTGCCCGAGAAAAACTACGGGCAGTCTCTGAAACACCGTTCTTTTTTGGCGCCATAATATGAGAGTTTTGTTTCGCAACGGCTCTTTTTCGCGCCTTTGATTATTTATTGATTTTCTGATTTTACCCTCAATTTTCAGGTTTAGGTTTACTTTATGAACATGGAACCGTTCAATTTTCCCGCGAGATTTTAACAACTAGCATCTTCCCGCGTGATTTTATTAGCCCAGTTTTTGAGTCAGCCCAATTGAAATGTAAGACAATTACAAGATTGAAAAGAACCCAATACATGAACTAGGCCACCCCAATAAGAATTGGAAATATAAGCAAACCGAGGTCGGGTAGTCACGGTTTGCCCGTACTAATCAAATGCGTGGTTTAGTCATAAACATATCAAACCGATATATTTGTTTCATTGCATTCTTTAGACGTAAATATTACAGTTTTGTAACACTTTTACACACAGGCACACAACTTTTGTTTTGTGTGATTAGTTATTACATGCACATATTTTACGTGTTTAGGTGAAGTGTAAAGTGTAAACCTTATCCATACATGCAATGATGCAAATATGCAATGACAGATAAAATAACGATTTTGGTGTAATACTCAAAAACAAATTATGAATTTATCTTCTTTTTTTTTTTGTAATTTGAAATGAATACACGTTTTACCTTAAAAACTCGATGTATATAAACATCTTTGTTGGGTTTAAAATCTGTCTTAGTGATATCAACGACTAAATATATTGTACACGAAAATGCGTTGGAAATGTTAAGAGAATAGTTATGCATACGCCGTACGAATTTGTTTGATAATATTTCGGAATAAACTTCGTACATTTCTTATAATTTAGCAAAAAAAAAAAAAACTTCGTACATTTCTTTTTTGAAAGCGAATAAAGCAATTTCCATTCGGACAATAGTTATTCCAAAAAACGTTTCCTAAAAATTTAAACAATAACAATAATGAAGTTTTATGGAATATCTTTAGTAAAACAAAACTAAACAGTTTTTTTTTCTTTTTTTTGGGAAAATGTTAAATTATTATACCAATTTTCAAATTTGAGACATACAAGTAGTAGAAGATAGCAACAAATAGCAGAATGCAAAAAATGAATCTAAACAACAGAACCTAAACGAAACGAGACAAACCAGAAGATAGCAGGACAAAGCCTGAGAACCCGATTAGTTACGAGTCAAGCTCGAACCTTGCAAACCGAGACCAGTCGAGATCGAGTGCCGGGCACCGCGAGCTACCGAGAGAAAGGCGCCCTCAAACCTTGATGCTACGGTTCCTACAACTTCTGTCTGCTCTGCAGAGACCAAAACCCGGATGAAGAATCCAAACACGAACAAACTCAAAACACCCGACAGCTAAACCTCCGACGGCACGAGAGAGAATAACCGAGCGACGATGCCGTCGTTCGTCAAGCCGTCCTGGAGATTGCCGCCTCCATTCCAACTTGCCGTGACCGTTACACCCATTGAACCGAAACCCCATATAGAGATAGCGGACCGCAAGGCAGCTAACTCTCCGGAAGAACAACCGCAGTAGAACGAGCCGTCCGGGAGACCAACAACTGCACAAGAGCAAGAACAGAACCCAAACCACCACACCAGCTCATCCAAGAGCCGCAATTACCTTATTCAAAGAGAGGAAGCGTGGAGGACTCAGGTCACGGCTCAGGCCAAACCGGAACCACCGGGACAACTACCCTGAAGGGCAGAAGAAGAAAAACCCCAACTGAATAACGCGCAAGCTGCCACCACCACGCGCCGCCGTGACCACCACACGTTACCACAAGAGCCCACCGGAGACAGAGATCAGCACCAGGAGAGCCCACGTGCGCCTACCGAAGACCACCAGAAGAAGAAGAGAGACGGTACTCCAGATCCGCGCAATCTGAAGCCGTACTGAACCCATACCACGGAGCTCCATCCAACGCCACTGAAAAGAAGCTCGCCAAGTAAGAACCAGGTTCTCTGCAACCACCACGCAACACCACTCAAACTCAACGGGCGACGAAAGCTATAAAAACCCAAACTGGACAGAGACACCACAAGCGACAGGAACAGAGCTATGGAGGAGCAAGACACCGTCCTCAAATGCTAAACCCCCAAGATCTGACTGTGGAACAAGTGAAAGCTCTGGATCTATCCCAGATTGGACCTACGCCAAGCGATGAGAGCCGCAGAGAGACAAACAGGGGAGGAAACGACGAAGAGGACACAGAGCAAACAAAGAAGAAAAAGAAACAATGCCCAGCGGCCGCCTGGAGACACGGCGGCGACAGCCGGAAAACGGGGAGGAGCGGCAGAAACCTAGAAATTAGAGAGATGGGAGAGAGATTTAAGTTTTAGAGAGAGAGAGTTTTTACATTAAAAATTTAACATGGTAAAATTAACAAAATAAATATAAACTAAACAATTTTGCGAAATAAACATCAATATAACTAACTTCGACAAGTTTTACGAAACTAACTTGACGAAACATCTTTTGTAAAACAAAATAACACATTTTCTAATAAAACAAACTTCCTTAAAACCAACTTCGACAAATTTTACGAAACAACTTTTATAAAACGAAACAAAATAGTTTTTAAGAAACAAACTTCCGTAAAACCAACTTTGGCAAGTTTTATGAAACCTTTTTCATAAAACAAATGAATTTCACGAAACATTTTTAGTAAAGGAAAACAAAAAAAATTGTTCCATAAAACCTACTTTGACAAGTTTTACAAAAAAAAAATCGTAAAAGAACTAAATATTTTTTTACGAACTAAACTTTGGTAAAACTAACTTCAACAATTTTACAAAATAGTTTTCGTAGAGTAAAATAAAATGACTTTTTCTCAAGATAATTTTCATAAAATCCGATGATATTCAGTGATTTACAAAACAACCTTCGTAAAACAAAAAAAAAAAATCATATGAAACCTTGAAATAAGGTAGAAAAGTTAGCAAGGGACCCTCCTCACCCATTTTCTCTCTAATTCTCGCTCAATTTTTCTCTCTCCTCCCTCCTCTTTTCCTCATTGCATTCTCTCTTTCCTATTGTCCTAGCCGATCTCTCCTCTAGTCCTAGCTCTCTTCTGATAATTTTACCCCGTTTAAGATCCATCCCATTTAGAACCCATACCGTTTAGACCAATTCTAAAATAGATCAATTAGGGATTCCCATTTAGACCTGTGAATTTTGTACATACCCATTTAAACCCATTTAGACCCATTTAAGCTATTTTTTTTGTTCTTTTCTAATTCTTTTTGTAAAACAGATTAACAAAAACAATATTATTTTTATTTTCATCGAGCTTCCCCCAAAACCACACAATCAAATTTTCCACTAAACCTCAAAAAATCAATTTTTAAACCAAAAACCACAAAATCAGATTTTCCACCAAACCGGTGAAATCGGATTTTGTCGCCAAAATCGTAAAAATCGGAGCTTCCTGTCAAAACCATAAAATTAGATTTTTCCGCAAAAACCGCAAAATCACGTTTTCCTGTCAAAACCGCAAAATCAAGTTTTTCCCCAAAATTGCAAAATCAGATTTCCCGCCAAAATCACAAAATCACGTTTTTCCACCAAAACCGCAAAATCGAATTTTCCCGCCAAAACTGTAAAATTAGATTTTCCTGTCAAAACCACAAAAAATGATTTCCCTACCAAAAGCGTAAAATTGGATTTTCGGCCAAAATCCCAAAATCGCATATCCGCCAAAACCGCAAAATGGGATTTCCCCACTAAAACCACAAAATCGAGTTTTTCTGCCAAAACTACAAAATCAATTTTTTTCCGCCAAAAATGCAAAATCGATTTTTCTCGCTAAAACCGCAAAATCATATTTTCCGCCATAACCACAAAATGACATTTTCCACGAAAACTACAAAATCGAGTTTTCCTGCTTAAACATCAAAATTGAATTTTCCGTCAAAACTGTAAAATCATATTTCCCGCCAAAACTGCATATTTACCTTTTTCCCACAGAAAATATTAATTAATTATATTAAATTAAATGGGTTAATAGTAAACTCCCATTTAATAAATGAATATTAAGTATTAACAAAACTACCCATTCAAACCCCATTAAACTAAATGGGTCTAAATGGATATATATATATATATATATATATATATATATATATATATATATTAAAAACCCCATTTAAAACCCACTAAGAAAACACATATTAACATCCATAAGAAAATGTGTGTTTTGTTTTATGAAGAAATTAGAACCTTTTTTCATCGATTAGAACTTTATTTTGCTTAAAAAACGTAAAGTTAGAATACAAGTATGGAATAACCACAAAATACAAAGTCAAATGACAGAATTTTAGGAAAATAAATTATTACATAAGCAGAAATATATGCCATTTGTTGAAAACGATAAAACATGAGAAGTAAATTTTAAAATGCTTTCCGAAGTAAAGACTTATCCGCTAACAGAGTGTACACTCCATTATTTTCCTTCTCTATAAACTTACTACTTTTGATGCGAATTGCGAGTTTAGCTAAGCAACTTCTTGCTAAGACTCTTAAGTACACACAACATAGTGAAACCTAATGCTTCCGTTATAAAATTATGTTTCAACAAATAGATACCAACACCTTCCTTATCCAACACCTTCCAACAAGGTTTTGCTTTGACTTTATCCTTGTATTTTGATCTCATATATTATATACCATGTGTAAGCGCCCTTTCATCTAGGGGTGGACATGGATCGAATACTAATGAATTTTTAGTATTTGTGATTTTATTTATATTTTACGGATATCTAATTTTTTGATATTTTTTGCTTTGGAAAAATATGAATATCCGATTTTCGGATATCCAAAAATTTACAGATATTTACGAATATTTACGAATATTTACTCTATCCAATACAAGTAAATCTATAAAAACAACAAAAGTTTTTTTTCAAAAATTATCTTTTACATAATATAAAATAAACAGTAAAGATTAGTGAAACTATATGTTCCATCAATTATAAAATTAATTTTTTTATAGAACATAATTTTATAGAAATAAAATTAATCAAATTATATTTTAAATAATAAATACATAAAATTATGCATTTAAAATTATATATTTACTTGTAGATATACCTCTATTTATATAAAATTCAGAATGGAGCGGATATCTGGCTCTAAATTTTTTAGTATTTGTGATTTGGTTTGATTTAACGGATATTTTCTGTTAATAATATTTGCTTTACTCCAAAGACTTACAGATATCCATCCGGATTTTTTTGATAGAATAGAAATGAATAGCGAATTGAATGAAAATTAACAGATAAATTGCTCATCCATAGTTTCATCTTCTAAGAGATTATTGAATGTGATCGGTCCATCCCAATCCTTTGTAGACAAGTTTTTTTTTTTATTGTACATTCTTTTCTGATTACTTGTCTTTACCTATCATAGAAACTCTGTTTCCCCGAAGCAGTTACGACTTTTCCTAATAAATTTTAGAAGGCTTCTCCATCTCTTTGGTTATCTAAGTGTAATGGTTTCTTATATTACTAGTGGCGTAACCCCGCGTAAGCGCGGGGATGTTGAGAAATACATGTATTGAAGTTTAAAAATTAAAGTTTCATGTAATGTTGATGAAGGCAAAATCATATGACTTGTTGTAGTGGATTAAATAGAAGCGTAGTATGAAATGTTAGGAAAAGAGGGGACTGATTATTGATAACAGCATGTAGAACATGTAAGGAGGGTCGAAGCAGAAGCTGACGAGAAGTCTAGAGTTCTTGTAAGGCTTTCCTGATCGATCATGAAGACGGACGGCTCTAACTCCGTACTTGAGTTCAGGGAGTGGAAGACATGTCTTTCCTGCGAAATCATTGTACGGGTGTATTTTTCGTAATCTTGGACTCTGAACCACACAAGTGCCAATTCTGGAACAGAGAGCTGAAACAGGAACTCTTCCCTCCATATAGGAAACCACTGCTCAACCACTGTTTCGGTTCTGTAATAGACTGTGTCCCTCGGAACTCCTGCAATTCCAATCGTGATGAAGATATCAGGAGGAGAGTACTGATCAAAGTGTGCCCGAGGGAAATCCAAATCCCATCCTTCGCCTGTGTAGATCTCCACCTTAAGAGTAGTTTCTATGGGAAGCCTTTTGCTTGGGTCAAAGAGTCTCTGCCTGTCTAGCAAAATGGGTGTTTTTAACGTAGCCAAATCCGCCATTAGCTCTGAACATTCCTTGCATTATCCATAGTTGCTTCCCATGTCCCTTTTTCAACCCACTTTTAAAATATATTATAAAAACAAGCATCTGCACCGTTCCATGAATGAATTATCAATGATGAGCTCTACTTACTTTCATGTTAAAAGCAGCCATTTGAGCACCGAGTTTCCATCCTACATGAGGATTGTAATTTGATGAGTCCACTCTTGTTCCCTTTGGATATATCCTCACTGGATTCCTGTGTGTAAACCTGTTCAAAGCTTCAATGGTTTTGCTTCATGACTGCATATATTTTTATTTTATTTACCTTAAAACATCGCTTCCTCTTGTTCTAATCACATTCTCTAGCCACTGCTCATTCACGCTTATCCTTCGAGGCTTCTCTGGATCATCTCTCAAGCAATCCTCCGAACCACTTTTACAGTTCCCAGATTGAATCGCGATCAAGTCTCTATGTCCAAGAGCTTCACTCTCCTCTACATGACATATTAGTATTGCCCTGTGACAACAAAGAAACGCTTAGAATGTTTGCAAAACCATTCAAAATATTTGCCGTCATATCACTTCTTACGCTTCAGGAAGTCGCTTTATTAATTGGAGTTCTTCTTGAAGAGGACTGAATAGCTTCACTCTCAATCCTCTCTAATTTATGAATCAAAGGAAGGAAACAGAGAGGTCAAGAATGTTATTGGGTTAAATGAGAATCACATTAATTGGAAAAATTTAGTAGGATACGTTGAACCTTGTCAAGGGAGTTAAAAGAGTTGTAAAGATAAAGAAGAGAAGAACGATAGCAAAAAAAAACCCTAAACTACAGTAATACAAAAACGCAGAGTTTGGTTACAAAAAAAAAACCGAAGAGAACATTATTGATAGCCAAAGTTAAATCAAACCAACGACATTAGCTAAATACATAATCAAACCAAAATAATATGGGCCCACAAAATTTTTAAAAATGCTGACGTGGACGCCCTAAGAAGATAAAAAAGAATGGCATTATATATACTAGGGGAAAACGCGAATCCCCGCGCAAGTGCGGGGTTATGGACAGCGGTTTTGCTTAATTTTTGAAAAAGGAAATTCCATCTTTGTAAAGTTTTTTAAAAACTTGTAGAGTTTTGTTACCAAGTTGTGGATATTTTAAGGGGTGGAGGGAGGTTAATTATCAGCAAGGGTTATGGTAGTTGGTGTTTTAGTATAGGAGGTTCAGTATAGGAAGAGAAGCTGAGATGTGGGTGGTATTTGAGGTTGTATGTCTTGGCGGCAAATTAGCTAATTAGAAGAACATTTTGATTTTGCTGGTGCTCTGCGAGTTGTTTTAGTTGATTTTGTAGCGGATATGTAGTTCAACCATTGTGGGATTTACAATACTTGAACTACTGTGTGAGTAATAAAGTTTTATAAAAATGTTATGTTGATTTGGCTCGCATTTTTCCTTCAGTTGAATCGTGTTGTAATAAATAGCGTTGGTGAAGCTTCTAGCAATACCATCAATGAAGGAATCAGTTGGGTGTGGCTAAGTTTTGAGATTTGTGGCATACGTATTTAGTAAGTAGATCAATATCTCCAAATTAGATGCATCTATGTGCTGACCACGTATTAGGACCAATAAATTTATACTGCTTCAGAATACTTACATGAAGGGAACCCTAAAGCGTGGTGCGTAGTTAATTGTGGCTCCTATGGCTCCTACTCAGCTGTGTGTTTGCAACTATCTTTACTAAACCATTTGAATTGTTTTGTGTTAAGCTTGCCACATTTGTAACTGTCTTAACTGACCACACCATTGTGTTTTTAAAGTTATATTTGGATTTGTAGGCATGGGAAAAAAACGAAGGGCTGGAAAGCAAATATGATATTCCTCGTCAACGTTCCCTATAATTTAATTAAATATTAAATGCTAAACCAGTGGTGTTGAAAACAAAACGATAACTCAGAAACCGAAAAAAACGGCATTAGTAAATTGAAAACGTAGGAAAGCTAACTGGGGTTGAGGGTTTTATGGCAAAGCACTCACGGAGGCACTTGTGAGTTGTGACTCATCTCTTTCTCAGCCAAGCTTGGTAGATTGGCGTCATTAACTTGCTTTTCCTCGCCGGAAGGACCACCAGTGTTTCTAGAAGATAACGGTGACATCTCCCCCTGGAGCCTTTTCAGCCTCGTGTTTCTTTGGGACAAATAAACGGGGAACTTTTCTTTTGCTTCTGTCATTATAAATGATTTTACAATTTATTTAATGGTCTTAATAAAGAGATTATGTTCAAAAATATGAAGATGGAAATATGTTGAAAGAGAATGCTATTTTTTTCTAATCCATTTGATAGTGCTTAGCGATTGTAGTGTATTACTCTCTTTTGAAATTGATTAGTTCAAAGTAGTAGAATAACATAAGTGGTTGTGTCTGATCGATTTAATAAACTTAGAATAAAAAGCCAATAGTTGTAAAAAAATAATTTAGTTGAAGTTTAAATGTAAAGGAAAGTTGATGTTCAAGAAGGGAAAATATAAATGGTTGTGTTTGTTTTTGTGGTTATCTTATTTGTAGAAAGATAATAAATTGTTTCATCTTATTAAAGTAGTAACAATTTTCGCATACTTTGTCTTTGTCAAAGATGTGGCAATTTGTTGGGGCTTCATTGTGGCATTAATGAAGTTTTGTTCATATATTCTTGTCATTTGATTTTGGTGAGAAACTAAATTTTAGCAGTGAAACATATTAGGAAATGAGGGAAAACATTTGTATGTTTTGTTTGAACATTAATACTGTAAATAAAACTGAAAATTGGAACATAAGAAACCCCCTTATAAATTGTAACTGAATCATAGTGACTTTTCCTACATATGAGATAGGTTATGTTCGTATGAAGCCATTGATCAAAGCTACGGAAATGGAAAGTATGGCTGCAAGTTAGAGCATAGATTAGTTCCATTATTGTAATTTCCGAAGCATATCATTCATGTATCGTTTTCTTCTTGCGTAGTTGAAGGCTTCTTGGTTCCCTCAAGAGCTGTGATGATAATATCGACTTCAAGTTTTGCAGTCGCGTTTTGTTGTAGTCTGTGATGGTAAGAATAACTTGAAGATCATTAGTTATGTTATTGTCTTTGGCTGTTTGTAAATTCATCACATATTGAGTTATCTCTTGAATAAGTAAGGTTGAGTCGGGGTATTCTGTTTCATGATATGTTAACATAAATTATATACTTTCAGTTGGTGAGTCATTAAAATTATCTTAATTGTCGGTGATCAATGGTAGCTGGAAATCAATGATAGATTGTTGTGCGTTGGGTCTGTGGATGTAGACTTGGACTTTTGGAGTGCGCGCTGCAGATTTTCTTGTGAAGCTCTTGTTTGGTGTGAGAACTCATAAAAGAGAAGTGGTTCTTTATTCATTCTTTGGTTATTAGTGTGAATTCAAAGTTGAAAGCAGTGTAAGGTTATATAGCTATGTCTTATAGGTGGTGAGTTTAAGCTATTGACTTTCTTGATTTCTTGTTACATTTTGTTTAAAGAACCACTTATTTTGAAGCGTTTGGTTTTTTTGAGTTAATGGGTTATGATGAATTGACTGTTTATTTACGTTAGATTGTCAATTTTTATCATGATTATCTATAATAATTTATGTTTAGTGTAAATTTGTAAGAGCATCACAATATATATTCATTACATTGACGTTACACCTTATTAATAATATAATTATTATTTAAAATTGGTTCAGGATTCTTATGTTTTAATATATTTTTTTTGTGACAACTTATGTTTTAATTAACCAACGATATATGTACTATTAATTTTAAAGTTTTCTTAGAGTGCTTAGTTTTAAAACCAATCTAATCATATAATAAGGCTTCCGCTAATTTAACTTATATTTGTTTTATTTTATTTTTTCCTATAGACACTGAGTGATATATATAGAGTATTTTTATATACATAGTCACGTGATGAACTGCGATGTTAGGAGCGTCATAATAGAATTCTTACTTGGGGATTAGGGATAAATTAGAATTGCTTGAAGATATATGAATTTTTAAATATTACTTTCTGGTGCATTTGATATTGTTGATATAAAATTTATAGACCTGACGTATAAAGGGACGTCGCAAACTTGGACCTTAACTCTCTCGCTCACACTATTCAGTTAGGAGACCTCAGACTTGTACGTCAAGTAAAGGCATGTCTGACACCTGCTGAGCCTATCTCTAAAGATTGTTACTAATGCAAGCGATGCAATAATTACTTTTTTCCTGTAACTTATTGTTGTGTTTGTAACTTTGTATGTATAGATGAATGAGAGGTAAATGCATATTATGGTGGAAGCTTAAACTGAAACTTGATAGTAGAACTAAATACATAAGAGAGAAATAATCATTTTTTAAAAAGGCGCGTATGGAAATTTTTTTTCATATCTATGAGTAATGTAAAAGGATAAATTGCTCCATTCTATTAAAGTGGTAAACTAACTAACCATAAATACGGCACATACATATATAACTCAATCAAACCAACAAATGAGTTTGGGATTGTCTTCTTTTGCTTCTCATACAAACTCTTCCATTTGTACATCCTCTGGCTCAAACACTCTCAGGAATGGGGAAGACAGGGGTAGCAAGAAAATCAGTGATGGTGAGCATTGAGGATTATGGTGAATTGGTAATCCATCTCAACTCGATCTCCCCGGCAAAATCTTTTTCTTTTAATATAAAGAACACCTGCAAAGAAGATACGTTGGCTCGTATTAGCTTTACTAAGTTTAACACTGATACGTTTGGCATTTTGCAGGATAGCAGCATACAAAGTGATATGGTATTGCAGCCATACATTCTGTAAATGAACTAACCGATTCCCAATTGCAGCTAGCTTCAGGGCCCTTGCGATTTTCAGAAATGACTACAGGAAGTTATTGAGAAGCCATCTGGAGATCATGGGCCCATATATATTTTCCCTCAAAGAATAGAACCCTGCAGGAGTGTTTGCGATTCCAATCATGGGAAAGATATGCTCACCTCTCATTATGAGACCGACAACTCCCATCTGAGCACTTGTCACAATCATAGCTAGAAGGCTGAAGAACTTCACAACCTTAGCTAGAAGGCTTTTCGGCCACCAGCTCAATAAAGGAAAAGCCGTCAGTTCCATTCTATCAAAATAATAAGAAGAAAATGAACACTTAGAATAAGTGCATATCCTGGAGTACGCATCAGTGTACCAGTTACATGCCCCAAACTTATGTTCGAATAGTTTCCCCATGTGCGATTTTTTTTTGGTAAAACCCCATGTACGAATTTAGAGCCACTGAATGGTTCTTGCAGTACTCTCATTCTTGAGTGTTGTGGAATCTCTTGGATATCAGGTGGAAGGTCGATAACTTCAAGTCCTACACACAATGACACCAAATCGTAAGTCCTACACACAATGACACCAACTCGTTACAAACGGTGAGAGTCACTGACACATACGCTTTTAAAAATGGATTTGTCACTGACAATCCAAAAAAATTATACTATCTTGATGCCGGTTGCTGGATAGATTTAGGATGATGCTTATCCCAGTCATATAAAAAATATATCGCTTTAAACATGAGTCATGCTTCCGTTTCATTTTACTAATCAACTGAAATTGTTCATTATCTGGTTAACCATCATCTGAAACAGTTTAAATGGTGCAGAGATACAAACTGTAAGAGTAATAAAAGTTTGTTGATGAAGATAACCTTACAGATTTTTAAGCCGAAACCACTTACCAATACATTCTGAGATGGTGCTCTAGAAGTGATTGTCACTTACCTTTTGCAGCTGAAAACAGACGAACAGTTTATAGGCCTGTAAAATCTTGGACTACATATAGGTTTTCTTGACAATCTCGTCATTCTGAGGTGGGCATTCGTAAGTTTCAAAGAAGTTCATACAACAGAAAACAAAGCATATATAAAGTCGAGGAAGTAATTCAAGAGTGAAGCTTCAAACCAAAAAGCTTTCAGTTCAATCTAGGTGTCAACCATACATACATATTACAATTCTTTAAAATTATTCCCCTGCCTGCATCCAATCAAGAAAAATGATTCAAATTCACACACACATAAACAATATTCTTACTGAATCTTGAGGAAGGTATCTATATATATATATATATGTAAACTAACTAACCAAATGAAGCTTGGAGACTGATATTGATCTCATGGTAGACAGAACTATACTTGATTCTGACTATGGTCCTCGGTGGTGGCGGTGGAGCTCCGACAGGATCGGACCCGGGTTACATTTCTAAACTAATATTCCTTCGGATATTAGTTCCATGACTGACTCCCTGCTTAAATAGAAAAGAGATTATGTGGATGGGAAATAGTGATATGATCTTGCCGTTTTTTTTAGAATTCCATAAGATGAATCCCTGAATGGATGTAGCCTGTGTTCAATTTTATCAGTGAGATGAACTAAAACCGAAAAAGAAGGGTAAGATGAGAAAGTAGTGGGTGGGTCAGTTACTAAAGATGAAGGAGAAGGCTGGAAATGTAACAGTTGTTGAGATGATAATGAAGAAGGAGAACTCCATTCGTCGTAATTGCTGCCGTCAAATTCTTTGGGCCAAAAATGAGCCTGAGAGTAGAAAAAAAGGAAGATGTCCAAATACAAATTTGTTAATGAATTTTACGTGCTTATTAGGAGTATACTAAAATCCAATTTGACATGGCAAATTAGCGGTTTCTTATTGGAGGATTAAACTAAATGATGTGGATAGGCTAAGCATTGAGCTTATTTTACTTTTAGTATAGTAGTGATGAGGAAACAACCTGGTCAGAGGGCAAGCAAGACATCTTCAGTGATTGCAGACACAATGAAAGTACGGTGGTTGGAGGTGAAATTGAAGGGAGTGAGACGTATGTGAAAAACGTATTGATTCCCAGATAGTTTTTCAAGGCACCGAGGTAGCCTAGACCTCCAATGCTGTTAATCTGTTTTTGGTTAAAGATTAGTGTGTAGGGTAGAGTTGTAATCAAAATTCGAAAACGTATATGAATTGTTAATCGTAGAGAACAGACCTCTTCCAGAGCTAGTGTCGTTTGGTGAGCACAAACAAGGTGTTATGAACATTTACAATTTAGAATTTTGTTTTCGACATGTGCGAGTCTTTATTTCTATTTATCACCTGATTACACCAGATACATTGGGTGAAACACATCTATTGCAGCGGTGGGATGTGCCATATTTGTCCAACTTCCTGCTGCCACCGGTGCAAGAGACAGAAGACCAGCCATTCTGTTGGAGGATGCCAACAATCCTAGCTTTACAGAGGAAATCATATTTCTGGCTCTTTACGGAAGAATCAAACGTAACATTAGAAGGACAAATTTAGTAATACATTATGTGATTTTAAAAATATGGAATAGCTAAACTAACTTGGGTGTTGGAGTTGGACAGGTAGGTATGAAGATTACCAATTGTCATGCCTTCCATAGTTTCTACGCCTGTAAAGACCTCTCCTGCTGCGCCTCCCAAGATAGCTGGTGAACAATTGTGTAACAAAAAGAATCATAGAAGATAAATATATAATAAGGGGTAAATGTTGAGGGAAGATTATTTTTAAAAAAATTCAAAACTCTTTAAACAGACCTCTGTGAATGCTTCAATAGCGGGGAGCCGGGGATGGTGGTGTCAAAGGAGAACTTGGTGGCCGGAGTGGACTTCAGATAGAGGTTACCTAAAAAAAAGCCAGTATGTTTAGTTTAGGTTACAAATGAGGGCTACGTATTGAGAGGACTATATTTTGAGCAGCACATTCAGCATAAATATATATTCAAGACAAAGCTTGTTGAATATACCACCAAATATTTTTGGCTTGACCATGGTGACAACCATAACTGACTGTGTTACATCAGCTGCGTTCAAATGTGCCCTAATGTCTCATGCCACATCATCCCACAAAGACAAGTACACCACCACAGTTCTGTTGAAGGAGTGGGTTTAATTTTATTTTATTTTAAATATGACGAAATTGTGTAAGTCAAAGCTAAAAAAAAGTGAGAGGTTGTTTTACGGGTTAATGAAAAAACAGATTACAACTCGAGAAGTTGCGTTGACGTTGTTGAGAGCGGAGCTTTGAACGGACCGTATTTGGCCTACAACATCAACCCAAAAAATAAAATTTTAAAATGTCAGAGGCGTATATAAATGTTGGGATTGTTTTTATAGACTTGTGAAGCAAAATATGAAACAGTGCCGGGAAGTTCTAAGTTAGTGTTTGCTAAAGCTTAGAGGTTGTGCAAACTTTCTCAGCATGAACTTCTGAAAGTTGATGACAGGGGCATCGGTGAGGACTTCATCAATAGTGGTGGTGGGGATGAAACAGATAACAAAAGGATTATCCCAAATCTTGTACATATTTGTGGAGCACCTGACTTCAAACCGATCAACTTTGACGATCGCACCGGTTCGTAGAGAATCACGGTACTGATCGGCACGAGGGATAAACCCATGAATGACAGAATTCTACAAAGCCGTAAATAGGGACCAAGTCGTCAAAAGATCACAGACAGACATAAGAGTTTTTGGTAATTATAAATTTTCACTCTAGATCAAAAAACTGCTATGTAAGTCATTGATTTAGAGAGTGGATGTACATACCTTTTCATCTAGGAAGAGTAAGGTGATATCCATAAACTCGCCATTTTTCTTGATGTTGCGGGAATCCCAGAAGCGTAGAAGACAGCCGACAATGACTTGAGTAGACCGACCAAGGCGGAGATCGTCGAGAGTAGCGTGGGAACAGACTGATTGGGCAGCAACAACAGCGGATGAAGACATTTTCACGTCTATGGAATGAGCTAAGGCGGCTGACGAAAGCAGAGTTGGGAGTTGCGATGTTCAATCTCGGTCTCGACGATCGACTTTATATAGAGAGGGCTATGGCAAACGTTTTGAAACAATCGAGTGATTAAAGGTATCATAAAAGAGAGGAAGATGGAAGGGGAGTACGAAATTAAGACGATCATGAATACTGATTAACGTATCTCAAAGGAAGGGGAGGGGGGAGAGACGGAGCATCTGCATCTCGTCGAAAGGGAAAAAGCATTGGGCCTAGATTAGGTGGGGCCTTGAGCATCTTTCTAATGGGTTAAATGTTACCGTAATAAATCAAATATACGGCCCGAAAACAACTTCATACGATTTCGTACGCAAAGAATGACAGAATATGTAGGTCCCACATATATTAAGAAATGGCTGACGTGGACAGCCTTAGGAGAGACAAAGGTGCTTCATTATAATATAGATAGATAGACTAGGTGCTTAGCTTCCGCGCAAGCGTGGGGTTATGGACAGAATTTTATCTCAATATTTGCTAAGATTATTGTAATTGTGAGTTTTGCGTTTTCGGTTGATCATTGTTTTTCAAGTTTTCAGAAGATCCATCTTCATATTCGCGACCGCACTTGTTAAAGTGAACCCTCTACTTCGAAACTTTGTGGGAAGATGTTCGTCGTTAGAGAAGACAACACGTCGTTGCAGATTATTTATTTCAAAACTTTTTGTCACATTTTTTCATGTCATTTCCTTCTAATAATTTTAATTTGTTGGCTGCATGTTTTAAATGTGTATATTTCTAAGTTTGAAAATGGATTTAACATGTACTCTCACTCATTTTCCTGTATGTGCTAATATATTGTGTATATTTTTAAAGGTGTCAATAATATATGAGTTTTGTTTTACGATATTATATCTAATTACTCATTGAAAAAGAGCTGACTAAATGGTAGATATTTTATTAGATACAATAACTTTACATATGAAATTTATGTCATTCAATTGTTTTGGAGGCAATTCTAGCAAATTTATTTGGTTATATTTTGTTATTTATGTTCAAATATATTTTCTAAAATATTGGTTCGTGAGTCAATATTAATTATTAATTGAGGATTTTCTTGAAGGTTTTTATTATTTTTAACTTGAGTTGTGAAAGGAAACAATTAAAGATACATTACACTAAAATAACGATATATATATAGGCAATTAGTATCCAATATTTTAAAATGCCTAAAGTTTTTGCCAATTCTTTTCAGTAAATGTGATCTTATGATGATGCATATGTACTATTTTCCATTATTTTGATAAAGTTAAACTCGTGTAACAATATATTAATGGTAAAGTATTTTGTGTTTCTTTTTGAACATGTTCGAATGAAATGAATTAAGAATATGATGAATTGTGTAAACTCGTAAACACTTCGGTTAAATTCAAAAGATAAAGAAAACCTCGTAAGAGATAAATATTTGCAGGAAAAAAACAAAATTTTAAGTGGGTGACAAAGATAATAGCAATTTTAAAAACTACACATTGAAACTACAGTTGACGGGCTGATAGGAATAATAATTTCCTATCACTCACTGTGGTGCTTACGGGTGTTTTCAACGTCCTCAATCTCTGGTGAATTTGTTGCGCTACATTCTATTTATACCTTCTTCCCCACATGGTGTTATTGGTTTGCTCTTGGTGACGTCTCATAATCGGAATGATCTGTTGGCTTAGTTGCAGCTGGAGTGTGAATCATCATCCACCACAGCTAGATAAATCGTGCGAAACCATTTGATAAATCACTGAAAATGTCAGTCCAATCAGTGGCGTACCCAGAAATATTTTTTTCGGTGTCATCAAATAAATAAATTATTTAATTAATATATATTTAAATAATAATAATTTAAAATTAAAATTCTATTATATATTGATTATTATATAATATTAGATTGTCAAATTATTGATTAAAAATAAATACAAATCTTCAATTTGGACTGAGAAACAAAAAAAAACAAAAAAAACAATAACTAAATTAAATTGTCTAGCCCAAATATTAATGTGGATCCAAATAAAACGTAAAAATATATTGGACTTTTGGTATATAACAAAAAGAAACAAATAAAAATTAGAAAAACAGGAAGCAAAAAAAGGAAAACAGATGCACTAAAGAGTGTTGAACCCGGATTGGAAATTTTAGGGATGATAGAAGAGAATTTAACCAACTGAGCTAAGATAGATGTTTGTACATGTTTTACAAAGAAACTATTTATTATTTAAGAAGTACCAGTGAGACCTACAAAAATGCCGACGTGTCGGCTCAAGAGGGAGTGAAGTCCCCCATTATATTATAGACTAGAGTGTTTTTCCGCGCTACGCGCGAATAGTTTACTTAAACTTTTGTTAAATAATAAATTATGTTATGAATTTATAGATTGAAATTAAAAGTAATACGCAATCCTATATTTTTTTGGGATAATTAAGATATGGTGCTCTTCCACTAATCATTGTTTTGCCAGTAATACATAATCTTTTAGTATCAGTTATCAACTACTTAGAAACTGATTGTCAATAAATACAAAGAAATATCTAATCTCGAAGTACTTATAAAATATTTGCTAAAGGTCTATAAATTATTATAAGAGTCAATTTTAATAAAGGTAAATAAAATTATTTCTTAGATTTTCTCAAAATTTATAAAACAAATTTAAAATGTATGTTAAGCATTTTTAATAATTTATAAATCATATAAAATACACTGATAAATAATGATCTTTTATATTGGCGTTATAATGCTCAACTATTGCTAGACTTTTTAATAAGTGACTACACAGGAGAAATTTGTGAAATGATATATATATACACAGAGAAAATAATAGTCCTTTGATAGCATACATTCACTCGAAAGATCTGGAACTTCATGTAATGGTTATATGATTATACTTTCTGCTTTTTAGTATTGGAATCTTAAAAAATATGGTTCAACATTTGAAATCTGATGCAATCTGGCTGTAATGTTCGCAGTTTATTTATGTGATTTGTAGCTAGACAGTGAATAAATTGGACTTGATTATGCTGGGACAATATCTTGGTGCTCTTGGTCTGAGCCAACAGACCTCGTGTGTTTGATGCTTTATTAATGATACTTGTGAGTATAATCATTGTTTGTCATCATATGTCAGATTGGCGATTAGCATTTTATGATAGCACCTTTATGACTATGCGACACTGTGAAGTTACATTTTTATGTATGCTACACTTGCAGCGTCATTTGTTATCACTATAAATGTAGATTCCTTGGAGTATATATATAGCTCGTAAAACATTGTGATCGTGTGTTATTCACTGAAAGAGCACACCGTAAATTCTATATAAATTAATATTCGATAAATTAAACATGATATGTTAATCAATCTTGTTGGTTTTGAGTTAGGCCGATTCTATATATGACACATAACAATAAATAATATTTTTTAAAAAAAGTCTGTGTAAATAGTTATATGGAATTTTTTTGTGCACAAATAGTTATATGAATATATAAATTAATAATTTGTGTACATACAGTTCATATTATTTTATATTCAAATTTTAATTAATTCTATTTTCTTAAAATTATATCATATTTTAATGATATTTGATACAATTTTATCTAAAAACTCATTTAGATTGTAATGATAATATTTCATATACATAAAAATATAATAAAAGCACTATAAAAGTTGAATTTATAAAACTTAATGAATATATAAAAAGTGAAATAAACTATTTTATTAAACGATAGAAATCTAAAAAAATAATTAATAAAATTCTGCTGTTCCAACATTATTAGATAGTTTCATAAAAATAAGTTTTATGCAAATAAATAATAATATTATAATACGACTTGTGTTTTTAACTAAAATTGATTTCCTTTTAAATGATTCACTCAATAAAAAAATGACATTTACCCTCTGTACTACTTTCATAGGTTCTTACGGTATGGGTGCAGAGAACTGTTCTCTTTATCTTTCTCTAATTTTATTCATTTTCTATTTTCTTAATTAGGTATATACCTTGTTAGAATCCATCAATGGACCTGTTCTTAGTTTAGAGTTTTTACGGTAGGTAGATGATAAGCAGTATAATAGAGAGACACGTTTAAAGCAAATCATCACTGACACTTTGGGGATGAGAATAAAAGTGTATAAGACACAGGTACCAAAAGAAATTTGGGAACTTTTCGTGATGATGCATGATGGCGTATTTCTCTAATTGTGGAACCTCCTCTCTACCGAAAATATACTAAAGGGCTCCTCCATTAGACCATTAGCTTCAAGATTTTTGACTTCTTGTTCACTTGTGTTTTTACGAATCTCCATCTTCTCCTTGTAGTTAGCTACAGAGTAAATCAGCTCCTTGACATCTTGTAAGGCATATACCTATATGTCAATTTCAAATCAAAACAAATAAACATTCAAAACCACACATGATTAGAAACTGAAATAAGTTATGGCAACAAAGATGGAAAGATCCTACTAAATGATTACATGAAAGTGTTGGTGGTGGAGTCATCTTCACGAATAACCACTAATCCATCCATATTTAGCTTAGTTGTAGTCTCTTCTGCTTGTTTAAACCGCAGATGTGAGCCAACATACAATTACCAACTGAATGGAAGTTTCGAAGCAATAACAAATCCCTTAAAACTATAGGAAATGAGAGGTTAACCTGCTAATGCGTTTCATTCATATCTCTTCCACTGCAGATTATTTGAAAACCACCATGTGAAGATTGAAAAATAACTATAATCACATCGACATAAAATGATGATTATAATTTGTTAAATCCAAATCAATCACAAACTTTGTGGCAAAGATCCATCTACTAATACAGTCCAAGTACCTGGTTTCTGTAACGCTGTGTGTATTTTGCGTTCAAGTCAAATATTTGCATTTCATGATCCCAGCTGGACCACTGTTAAACCCGTAGAATGTTAAGTTCTTGCAAGTGATCTAAAGCCATAAAAAAAATCACAAAACAGTAGTATATTTTTTTAAGCTATAACAACAATGCGTAAAGCATCATTTAACATAGACAATAGTCTTTAAACACTTACTGAATAGTGTAGATATGACAGTGTGTCCACAGTCCACCATATGCCTGACCTCTAGGGAGAACAACACCGTTCTTCAGTTCCTTTGCCAACGAAGCTCCATTATGGTGTGGAACAACTGATACAGATTGGCAGAGACCGAGAGATATTTACGTTCTCACCAACGGAATCATCATCATTGTTGGTTCTTCGAAGTATTACCAAAGCACTGACAAACATGACCATGAAGACCATATGATTGTACACGGTGGTGGGAGCCGAGATTTTAAGATCAAGATGTAGATTTTCCCTGAAAAGCTTCTCATCGGATGCTGGAGCTGAAGGACTTGGAGCCAGAGGCGAATTTCATAAATGCAAATCCACCATCTCTGCAACTGGAACCAAACGCAAACGGCAAACCCATCACTCATAAGTGTAATATAGCATTAAAACTACACAAAATTAAGAACTTTCACAATATAGATTGGGAGAGAGAAAGAGAAAAGGATGCCCTTTGAAATATCTTCTTTGTAGGGTGAGCAATGCACAAAACTCATTGCTTCAAAATCTTGCAATATCTTTTTTCTTTTTGAAAGAAAGGTAATTGAGCTAACAATTATGGAGATAACAAACCCGAAGCAATTCTCTGTATAACTATCTTCTCTCAAAATCAATCATTCATAAGTTAGCAACTTTAAACTTAAATTAGCAAAAGAACAATTACTTTAAGGAATCGGTGGCCGCACAGCAGCGGTTGGGTCAAACCTGAACTCCGTTCCAAACTCTCTTGATTGCTGCAGCGTCTGACCAAAATCTTGTTACTTGGGAACATCATCATCCCTCACACTCCTCCTTGCACACTTTAACAACTCTTAAAATGATCAGATCTAATCTCTGCAACTTCATCATCCACAAAATCTTATTCAATGGCCTCTTAATTCTCGCTCCTCCTACGCTCCCTCTCTATATCCTGAAGAACAAACACACAAAGGGTGGCCAAGATTAAGCTGAATTAGCATTTACAGTTTACATTAATCACAATTCAGAATATAAAAATAAGAAATCTCTAACCTCGAGATCACACCAGTCGACAATAAACTTGCTGGAGGGGTGAGCAGATTTTATGGCCATAGCTTTTTTATTCTTCTTCGGAGGATTTCGATTATGGTTGGAAAGAAGATTTACTAAGGGATTTATATAGGTGGAGAAACAAAGGGATGTAGAACGATACTATATCTCATAAATAAATAAATTAAGAACAGAGTGGATCGACATTATTACACCGTAACGGCGAGTTGCAGAAACCGATGAATGAGAACAATGAGGGTGATGGAGGAGTCGTTGCTCACCTGTGACGATCAAGCTTGTTTAGAAGTGTTGTGGGCTGTATCTAGAATGGGCAATTGAAATTATTTTAGGTCCAGTAGAATTGGCCGAATAAAATTTCGTGAGAACTAAATGACGTGGCGATTTTGAACTTGATGACTGGTCGATTTAATAATCTGACGTGGACCCTCTCCCATTGAGCACATTCCCCCTTTATTATTGTTAGATAATATATGATTTACTTCCTTTTTACATTTTTGCTAGCGAAGTAATTGTTCTTTTAGCTAGTTTGGATTTATTACCCGCGGGTCTATTTTGGGTCAACCCGCTTTTCATTCAGATCTGTGCGGATCTGGCGCGCAAGGCTTGGTAATAGAGGATTCTCCTCAGACGCCCTTCTACAAAAAAATTAAATCACTTATATCCTCTACAAATCTCATTATCCTCCTATTTCTTTAAAGCATTTGCAATTACGAAATTGGCCTCAGAGAAAAGAAAATAAATTAAATAAAATTCGAAAATTAATGAAATAAAAGTGTTTGTGCTTGCGGTGAGGAGTTGCGGTCTCATCTCTTTTACGTTTGGAATTAAGAAAAATTGAAAAACGAAATTAAGAAACCCATGATTCAGTTCTCCTCCTCCGCTGAGCTCTCTCCTCCACTTCAGTTCCTCTCCTTCGATTTGGCTCTCCTCTCCGAGTCGAAGCTCCCCTGGGTCGATCTTCGGTCCTATCTTCATCAATTAAATCCCCAATCGAAGGCTGATCTAGCGCCCACTGTATTGTAAAGGTGAAAACGGGTATTTATGTATAACTGTTGCAATCCTCGATGAGAAAACTTGATTGGAATGGATGTAGATGTTGCCAGAGGTCGAGTTGGTATATTATGACTTTCATTGAGTAGGAAATTAGCTGCATTGTTTGAATCGTAGTACATTGAATGTAGATTTGAGAATCAATACGGGTAAGATAGGAGAACTAGTGAAACTAGTATTAAGTATTACTGATTACTGATAACTGTAGTACATCTAGTAATACTGGTAATACTGGTATTACTGAATCAATACGCTTATTAATTAATTTTGTTAGCACATTTCGGTGCATAATGAATGGTACTCAATGGTTGTCTTGTCAGGATCCAATGAGCAACAATGTCATCATACATTTCAGATGCGAAGCTCAGATGTATTGTTTAGTGTTTAAGAATGAAGTGGACGATATAACTCTTTCAATGGTAGAAACACGGATATGCAAGAAGCTTGCGTTTGATGAAAGTTCTGTGAAGTTGAAATTGAGTTACATTCCACTGATGGTTGGGTCTGAGGAACAATTTATCATTTCTGATAATGAAGACCTTTGTGGTTATCTATTCTCCATTGATAAAGAGAACCGCAGGTGCATATTGGATGTGGAAATCATCAGAAGATCAGAACTCCCCGAGCAACTTTCAAGAGCCGGCAAACGAAGTTCCTTAGGTATGAACTATGATGAAGTGTTGCATTCGAATGACAATGATTTCGGAGATAGAGCCATAACTTTATATGGTGGCAACATTCTAGTTCAAAAACAATGTGAGGGGGGGGGGGGATAGTGGCGATTGAAGAAATTTTGGAAGAAGTTGATGAAGAAGTCAATTTGGATGAAAATGCTGGTGGAAAATAGGATGAAAGTGCTGGTGGAAAGGAGGATGGAAGTGGTGGTGAAAAGGAGGATGAAAGTGCTGGTGGGGAGGATGGTAGTGCTGGTGGAAAAGAGGGTAATGGTACACAAGACTCAGAAATGCGTGAAAGATATGGAGATGCACCTCCTCTTGGCAAACCGGTTCAGTTTATGGAGGCATGGGAAGACGGTCTGGGGTTGAAAATACAACAAGAGTTTGTTAGTAAAAAGGCAGTGCAAGAAGTGGTGGATCGAGGTGCATGTTCGAATAGTTTTGGGTTTGACGTGGTAAAATCTGATAAGCAGCGATTAGTGCTAAAATGTCCCAAGGAAGGTTGTAAATGGGGACTACGAGCTTCAAAAATTGCCAAGAGTGAAATGTTCTCTGTTAGAACGTACACGAACATGCATACATGCTCTCGTGGAAGTCAGAGTAAATGCAACTCGAGGAGGAAAGGCACACCACAACTAGTTGCATCTATATTACATGATGATTATCCAGGACAAATGGAAACTCCTCCTCCTAAAAGCATCGTCTAACTTGTGTGGAACAAACTTGGTGTGAAGGTATCGTACTCCACTGTTTTGCGAGGTAGAAACGAAGCTGTGAACGTTTTACGTGGGACTCCTGAAGAAAGTTACCAGATGTTGTTCTGTTATTTGTACATGGTGGAGAAGATGAATTATGGGACAATATCAAGCGTGGATTGGATGAGTCAGACAAATTCAAATATTTGTTCATCGCTCTGGGAGCCAGCATTGAAGGTTTTCAAGTGATGAGGAAAGTGATAACAGTGGATGCCACATTTCTGAAAAATGGATATGTGGTGTACTCGTTTTTGCCACGGCCCAAGATCCTAATCGGCACCACTATCCGTTAGCCTTTGGTGTATTAGATGGCGAGAATAAGGACAGTTGGAGTTGGTTTTTTAAGATGTTGAAAACTGTTGTGCCGGATTCATCGGAGTTGGTATTTATGAGTGACAGAAATGTAAGCCTCATAAACGCCAAAGCTAATGTGTTTCTGATGGCTCATCATGCGCATTGTATATGACATTTGGCGCAAAATGTGAAAGGTCGTGTAAGTAACGTCAACAAGGATGTTGTTGAATGTAGATTTATGGACATTGCTCGGATTTACACAGTGCTTGAATTCGATGCTGCTTATTCTGGTTTCAAGACTCAGTATCCATCTGCTGCGAAGTATCTGGAGGAAAGAAGTGAGAAAGAAAAGTGGGCGAGGTGTTGGTTTCCAGGAGATAGATACAACAATGACACAAGCAACGTTGTGGAGTCGATGAACAGCGTGTTCAAAGACACGAGGAAGTACTCTTAATACCATTGCTGGATACGATCGTTAAAAAAACTGCAGATTGGTTTAATGAGCACAGAAAAGAGACCATTAGAGGATCCAGTGAGCGGAAACTGGTGCCTCTAGTGAAGAACTATGTGCATGACACGTGGGGGGAAGCAGAAAAACTAATTGTGTCGGAGCTAAACGCTTTCCACCCTGAATACAATGTTATGGGCAGTGATGTGAAACCGTATTTGGTGAATTTGCTAGCCAAAAGTTGCAATTGCAGGTTCTTTGACATTGAAAAGTATCCTTGTGTCCACGGATTAGCCGCTTTCATTTTCTACTCTAAGAAAGGTGATAGCAGTCACGTTTTCGATTTAGAAGATTTGATATCGAAAAACTATTGGACAGAGCTGTGGGCATTGGCATATTACAGGACTATATATGTGGTTCCAGATAGGACCCAATGGGATGTCCCAGATTACATAAAAAAGAAGAAGATCTTGGCTCCTAAGCGCACTGAGCAGAGGGGAAGAAAAAGAGTGAAACGGTTTCCATCAGCAGGAGAGCGTCGGCCAAGGACACAAAATAAAAGGCGACCAAGACAAAGCCTGCAATGGTTGCTATTTGGAAATCGAAATGTTTGAATTTTACTCTATTTTATTTGTACAACTATGTTGAAGTCTGTAATACCAGTATAACTATCTGAAATTGAATTTCAAATTGAGTGTGAATTTTACAATGTTGCATCAGTAAATAAAATCTACAGTCAAAAGAACAATCCAATAGAAGGAAATAAATGTATTTCTCGAGAACTAAAACAACTATCCAACAGAAAAAAAAAGAAATGTATTACTCAAGAATCAGAACAACTATCCAACATATTACATACACTTTTGTACTCACTTTGATAAATATGTGAGTACTGAAGATGATATTTCGTTTTAGAGATCTTATAGACACTTTAAATACACGAAACCTTTCTAATCATACTCTTTAATCTTATATCTCATTGGACAACTAGGAAAAGAAAATATAATCACTTGTAATACTGAAATAATTGGAAATCACCCGATGTACAACTATTTATGATTTCTGTACAACAACTAGGGAGAACTACTTGTAAAATTTTGGCGGGCTTTTCCAAACAGTTCCAAATTTTCGGCGGGCTTTCTCAAAAATCACGGGTCAAGGGGGATTTTCGAGGGGAAAAAGCAGATTCCAACTCTCTCTCTCTCTACTCTATCACCTCGTCTACTCTCATTCACCAAACATATCCTATCTCTCTAAAATCTTTATCACTCATCATTCTCTCGAGATGGATCCATGGGTTGAGAAACAAGAAAGGAAGGAGATGAATAAAATGAAAAAACACTTCGACATGGTTCAGTTTACATGCGATGCTCAGTACGGGATTCCAAGATCCTGCCCATGCGGGGGACGAATCGTCAACGAGGTTTCAGCTAATCCGAAAGATAAGGATTTCTTACCAGGCCTCAAGTACTTCACTTGCGCCAAGTTTGAGGTAAGAATATGGGTTTTCTCTCTTTTCTTTGTCTTACATAATGCAATATGTAAAACTGAGTACAACAATGTGAAACTGGCAGGATGATGGTCTACACTTCCGTCAGCCATGGGTAATCGGAGTTGAGGAAGAGGTTCTCCGCTTAAGGAAGGAGATGGACGACATGGCTGCGGAAATTGCAGCTCTGAAACTACTTATCCCACGTGTTTGAGAAGTGTTTGTTTGAACTTCTTGTTTGTCTTTAATTTTGGTAAATACTAGTCTTTGTTTGTTAAGACTTGTATGTGTTTCTACATTAAGACTTATGTAACTTGTTTGGATTATGTATGTGATGTTGTGTTAAGTTAAGATTTTTGTTGGTTTGTTATGTCAATTTCTATCTTAGTTACACCTTGTTATACTGGTTTCCCGTAGTAATACTATAGTTTTCCGTGGTTGTACGACAATTTTCATAAGACAGTCGATTACTACAACACACTTAAACATAGGTTCTAAAACACTTAAACACTTAAACATAGGTTCCAATTTGAGACTCATTCCATACCAACTGCCTTAAACAAAGAATTCTTCAAACTTTCTAACAATTTAATCCTCATTTTCTTTCTTCTCCAAATTGCTTCTCAGTTATGCAATTGTTTCCTTCAATTGCTCAATCACCAGACTCTTCTCTCGGATCTCATCCCGGGCTTCAAGCAAAGCTCTTTTTTGCCATAATGTACCATCTTCTTTATCAAACCATGAGAAGAAGTTGCATCCATTTGGCTCCTGCCACATAATCCATTTCCAATCTATTATTCGTAATGGAATCGCAAGATAACAAGTTCTATAATCCGATCTCATACCTTATACCGCGGACATCCATAAAATCGTCGCCCTGGGTTCTTGTCTGTCCAAGCTTGATATATGGTCGCCTCTAAGGCACATGAGCACAATTTCCGATTAGATTTTGGCCTTCTCCTCGACGATCCCGAACCATATTCCATCTTCAGTAAAAGATTTACTCTTGAGAAGGAGAAGAGTAGAGAGAGAGAAGAAGAAATCCTCTCCTTTTAAAGAGAGAGAGAGAGAGAGAGAGATGGAGAGAGATAGAGAGAGAGAAAAGTCAAAGTATAGTTATGAGAAGATTCTAGGGAAAGGATTCGAGAAGAGAGAGAGAGAGATCGAATAATCCGGTTTATTTTTTTGCACCAATCAAATAATCATACCTAGTTGTACTAGTTAGATATAGTTTTACTAGTTTTCCATAGTTTTTTCAAAGTTGTACTACTTTCACCTAGTTTCAAAAGCAAACATAAGTTTAGTACAAACCAAAAGCATCAGAAGTTTTAGTACAACGAAAGCAACATATGTTTTAGAACACACCTAAGCAACATAAGTTTTATAACAAACAACAAAAGCAATTGATCAGTTTTTCTTTGTCTTCTTCTTTGGCCTCTTCGACATATCCTTTGACTTATTCCTTGACCTCTTCGAGATCCCCTGTTCCTCTTCCATATCCGCATCCACATTCCTGGCATCTAAAACCTCTTGCACAAAAGCTTCCGATGCAGTGAGTCTTGAGTCAATCTCTCCAACCTTTTCCTCAATCCCCGTCAGCCGCCCTCCAATATCTTCTTTGAAGCTGTTAATGACTTGTACCAGTTCATCTAGCTTCACGGTTCTCCCTGCTGTTGGGGTCAAAATCGGTCAATGACGAAATCGTCACCCGAAAATCCTCGAAAGAAAAGCCAAGCGACGATCAAAGCCAAGAAACAGGTCGTCGCTTGATAAAACTCACGGGAAGGCTCGTCCGCTCCCGCCTGGCACCAGCGGCAAGGGTCCTGGCGCCCATCCGTGCAATCATCTCATAATCTCGGGCAATGGCAGCACCTTGGTTCCTTAAAACCCATGTCCGGATCGTCCGAGATCTACCATGGATCTTCCGCAAGGCCTTCCCGATTGTTTAAAAGATTCATCTTTTAACACATCTAAAGCTCGAAGCCACATTGCTCGCATCCTCGACGACGGAAAATCTACAAATCCAAGTCCATCTCAAATCCCGATACTCGAGGAATTTCGTTGGATTAGAAACTATTATCTCGAAATCTACGGCTAAAGACCTTCCCAAACTCAAAAGATTTCCCGCAAACGACTGACGGGGGAAAGATCAAACAACGAAAAACCCATAGACGGCAAGATGGCCTGGCACCGGCGGCACGCGGGACGCAGGCTGGCCTGGCGCCGGCGGCACGCGGGACGCGGGCCGGCCTGGCGCCGGGCGGCACCCGTCACGCGGGCCAGCCTGGCGCCGGCGGCACCCGTCACGCGGGCCGGCCTGGCGCCGGCGGCACCCCGGCCTGGCACCGGCGGCACCCGTCGCGCGGGTCGGCCAGGCGTCGGTCCGCAGCCCTCGTCCCGGTCTCGGTTCTATCGCGCCCGGTTCGATCCCATCTTAGCTTGTTCGGATCAATCTACGCAAGTTTGGTACGATCACGGTTATTCTAGAACTCCACTTTCTCGACTAAACAAGGAATTGAGGATCCTTCGGAAACACCGAAACCTTCGAAGACCATCCTTTCGAAAAACCGTAAAAACGCCTAAACGGCCCAACGTGGCCAAAACAGCCCACTTACGATTTTCCGAAAACGAAGGATAACTATGACGGTTTATCTTTATCCTCACATAAGAGATAAATGTCAAGTTTCCAGAAGATAAATGTCAAGTTTCCAGAAGATAAATGTCAAGTTTCTTGATAAACACGAAGATGGACGAAAATGGAAAAAGCCCGACTCAGCCCGCAAGAAGATAGACCGTCTTAAGAGGAGTATATAAGGAGAGCTTTGAGCAAGAAGCAAACCAGATCAAAAACTTTCAAGCACTTAGCACTTAGAGCGATTTAGCATTCTTTTCTGTTTTCACTAGCGAGCTGCGACTCAACTAGGATAGACTTAGGCGACCAGACTAGCGGACTCCTCGACAGCCCTTACGGCCGATTTCTTTTCTTGTTGTACACGCTCAAACGAGAATTCAGAAATAAGATCTCTTTCGCTCAACTTTTACGATTTCTATTTTCGCAACTTTATTCTCTATTTGATTGTTTCGTGTGCGGCCCAGCAGATATCCGGGACCTTCAAGGAAGATCGGGTTAACTCGGTTTTCCTCCACAAATCTTTATCGGAAATTGACGGTGCGAATTTCGGTTCCCACAGTTTGGCGCTAGAAGGAGGGGGGGGGGGTTACGGATCTATCTATCTCGCAACTGCACACGCTCGATCATGTCTACCGACGTCACCAAGGATCAGCCAGCGCTAGACGGAACACCCGTCGACGCCAACGCTGAGAAGACTCCAGCTGGAGATGCGTCCGCAGTCACTACTGATGCAAACACTGAGGCGCTCAGGCAGATGAAGGAACTGTTTACCTCCGCCCAGGCGCGGGC
Organism: Brassica juncea; assembly: GCA_018703725.1. Classification (NCBI taxonomy): domain Eukaryota; kingdom Viridiplantae; phylum Streptophyta; class Magnoliopsida; order Brassicales; family Brassicaceae; genus Brassica; species Brassica juncea. The sequence goes on along the minus strand of CM031935.1, from coordinate 40,630,662 downwards.
GGAACAACAGGACAAGCTGATAACCTCGCTCGCAAAACAGGTCGACACCTTAACTGCGAGGAGGAAGTTGCCGTGCGGATCCACCAAGGCACGCCGCGGCAGAAGACTCGACTTCGGATCTCCCGAAGCACGAGAAAAAGATGCCTCGAAAGAGCCCACTCCCGAGGAAACGGCTCCGAAAGGACAGAAAACGACCTCGCAGAACCTTCCACTCCCGGCTACGGGAAACAAGGAAAGCGACGTCGAGCGCATCGATCTAGATATCAGCGACCAATCGGATCCTTCCGATGAAGACGCTGACATCCACCCCAGGAGAACCCGAAGCCAGTCCGCTCGGCAGACGGTATCCTTCGATAGGCCCATGACAGAAGAGGAAGAAGAACTCTACTGGATGGAGCAGGAAGAACTCGCGGAAGATCAAACTCGGATCTATCACGACCAGCGCCGACAAACTAGGAGGAACGCCGGTAGCAATAGCGAGATCCATGATCTCCGCGAATCTCTAAAAAAGACCGTGGCCGAAATGAAAGCGGTGAAATCGCAAATTCATCAGGCGACCAGTTCCGCTCCCGAGATCGATAGACTTCTCGAGGAAGCACGGAAAACACCGTTCACCATCCGGATCACGGAAACACGCATCTCAGACCCAGGGAAAATCAAAATCCCGGTCTATGACGGTACGATAGATCCCAAGTCGCACCTGCAGTCTTTCCAGATCGCAATGGGCAGGTGCAAACTACCGGAGCGCGAACGAGACGCGGGTCATTGTCTTCTCTTCGTCGAGCACCTCAAAGGCGCTGCGCTCGAGTGGTTCTCCCGGCTCAAAAGGAACTCCATCGGAAGCTTCCGCCAACTGGCCTCGGCGTTTCTCAAACAGTACTCCATGTTAATGGACAGAAAAACGTCCGACGTGGATCTATGGAGTCTAGCTCAGAAGGAGGACGAGTCGCTCCGCGACTTCATGCGAAGTTTTAAGCTGGTGATGGCCAGAGTAACAGGCGTCAGCGACAATGTCGCAATCGACGCCCTGAGGAAAACTCTCTGGTACAAGTCGAAGTTCCGAAAGTGGATACTACTGGAAAAGCCGCGGAAAATCCAGGATACTCTCCACAAGGCAACGGACTTCATCATCATGGAAGAAGAGATGAAGCTTCTATCGCAGAAGCACGGACCTCAGAAAACGTCCTCGAAAAAGAAAACCTCTCGTAACGACAAAAACGTCCATCACGAAGGGGAAGACGCCCAAGGCGAGCATAACTACGCCATCAACTCGGAGCAAGGCAGAACCTCCGGAAACACCTGGACCAGGAACCAGTACAAGGATAATTCCTACTGCGAGATCCACGAAACCAGAGGTCACTCCACTGCAAACTGCAAGGTTCTCGGCGCCCGGCTCGCCGCAAAACTCCTCACCGGCGAACTATCAAAGGTCAAGAGTATAAAGGACCTGCTCCTGGACTCCGACCGCCCAAAGACCAACAAAACTGCTTCCGAGGACCGCGCAACCGAAAATCAATCGGGGGAAAAACGCGGAAGAAGACAGGACGACCAAGGGAACAACAGCAGTCGCCAGAGGGTAAACATGATCATCGGAGGATCACAGTTCTACCAAGATTCTGTCTCATCGATAAAAGCCTACGGGCGAAAAGCCGAGACAAGTTCCAACTGGTTCCCAGACAGCGATGTTCCTAACGAAACGATCGCTTTCGAGGAACAGGAGACCGTCGGAATCGACAAACCTCACTGCGATCCTTTGGTAATCGACCTGGTCATCCAGGATCTCGAAGTCGTCCGCATTCTCGTCGATACAGGAAGCACGGTCAACGTCATCTTCCGCGACACCCTCTACAGGATGAAGATCCCACTTGGGGAAGTCGTCCCTGAGCCAAAACCTTTGACGGGGTCTTCGGGCGTCACTACCATGACCCTCGGGAGAATTAAACTCCCAGTCATGGCAAAGGAAGTTACAAAGATCGTCGAGTTTGCAGTAGTCGACAACCCGGCTATCTACAACGCCATCATGGGAACCCCTTGGATCAACTCCATGAAGGCAGTACCATCCACATATCACCTCGGTATCAAGTTTCCGACTCCGACCGGAATCGCAGCCATATGGGGTAGTCAGAAACAATCGAGACTCTGTTACCTGGCCGAGTTCAAACTGCGAAAAGATCGGAATGCCCCAGCGGCCAACCCAAACGAGCAAAGGAATCACACAACATTCCCGAAGACTCGAAGAAAGATGATCCAGAATCATCCGAACAGGCAACGATTCAAGACGGCGACAAAGCCTCTGAGTCCACCGCCGTAAGAGCGGACAGCTCGACCCCTGCACAAACCACTGATCCGACCAGCCTGATCGGAACGGCGACGCACGGGGAGTAAAAACGTCTGCGGCATCTATCAGAACTACGAGATGGCTTGATCCTCGGAAGAGGTACGTAGGCAGCTCGTCGAAACCCGGCGAGTTCAGCTATCCCCCTCACCAAAAAGGGGGGGGGGGACTGGGCGCGTATACTCCTATACTCCCACAAAAACGCGAAAAATCCGCACATGTACTCGAACTTCTCGAAATTTTTAATAAAATTCTTTCTATCTTTCATGCTCACTTAAACGCATCAACGCTTCGGAAAAACGAAAATCATATCTTCAAATAAAACGCGAGACGTCGCAACTTCTTAAAAAGATAACAAAACTCGTATTATCCGCAAAAAACAGTCCACCAGCTGTTGGGGTCAAGATCGGTCAATGACGAAATCGTCACCCGAAAATCCTCGAAAGAAAAACCAAGCGATGATCAAATCCAAGAAACGGGTCGTCGCTCGATAAAATTCACGGAAGGCTCGTCCACTCCCATCTGGCGCCGACGGTGAGGGTCCTGGCGCCCATCCGTGCGATCATCTCATGATCTCGGGCAATGGCTGCATCTTGGTCCCTTGAAACCCATGTCTGGATCGTCCGAGATCTACAATGAGTCTTCCGTAAAGCCTTCCCGATTGTTTAAAAGATTCATCTTTTAACACGTCTAAAGCTCGAAGCCACATTGCTCGCATTCTCGACGACGGAAAATCTACAAATCCAAGTCCATCTCAAATCCCGATACTCGCGGAATTTCGTTGGATTAGAAACGATTATCTCGAAATCTACGGCTAAAGACCTTCCCAAACTCAAAATATTTCCCGCAAACGACTGACGGAGGAAAGATCGAACAACCCACGGACGGAAAGATGTCCTGGCACCGGCGGCACGCGTCACGCGAGCCGGCCTGGCGCCGGCGGCACCCAGGCCTGGCGTCGGCGGCACCCGTCACGCGGGCCGGCCTGGCGCCGGCGGCACCCGGCCTGGCGCCGGCGGCACGCGGGACGTGGCCCGGCCTGGCGCCGGCCGCACCCGGCCTGGCGCCGGCCGCACCCGGCCTGGCTCCGGCGGCACCCGGCCTGGCGCCGGCGGCACGCGGGACGCGGGCTGGCCTGGCGCCGGCGGCACGCGGGACACGACCCGGCCTGGCGCCGGCGGCACCCGTCACGCGGGCCGGCCTGGCGCCGGGGGCACCCGTCATACGGGTCGGCCTGGCGTCGGTCCACAGCCCTCGTCTCGGTCTTGGTCCTATCGTGTCCGGTTCGATCCCATCTTAGCTTGTTTGGATCAATCTACGCGAGTTTTGGAATGACCACGGTTATTCTGAAACACCACTATCTCGACTTTACGAGGAATTGAGGTTCCTTCGGAAACACCGAAACCTTCAAAGACCGTCCTTTCGAAAAAACCGTAAAAACTCCTTAACGGCCCAACGTGGTCAAAACGGCCCACGTACGATTTTCCGAAAAGGAAGGATAACTATGACGGTTTATCTTTATCCTCACATAAGAGATAAATGTCAAGTTTCAAGAAGATAAATATCAAGTTTCCAGAAGATAAATGTCAAGATTTCCGAAGATAAATGTCAAGTTTCCCGATAAACACGAAGATGGACGAAATTGGAAATAGCCCGACTCAGCCCGCGAGAAGATAGACCGTCTTAGGAGGAATATATAAGGAGAGCTTTGAGCAAGAAGCAAACCAGATCACAAACTTTCAAGCACTTAGCACTTAGAGCGATTTAGCATTCTTTTCCGTTTTCACTAGCGAGCTGCGACTCAACTAGGATAGACTTAGGCGACCAGACTAGCGGACTCCTCGACAGCCCTTACGGCCGGTTTCTTTTCTTGTTGTACACGCTCAAACGAGAATTCAGAAATAAGATCTTTTTCGCTCAACTTTTACGATTTCTATTTTCCGCAACTTTATTTGATTGTTTCGTGTGCGGCCCAGCAGATATCCGGGACCTTCAAGGAAGATCGGGTTAACTCGGTTTTCCTCCACAAATCTTTATCGAAAATTGACGGTGTGAATTTCGGTTCCCACACCAGCGACTTAAAAATAACTCACTCCCGTCGATTGTCCCCGACGGACGCACACAAGAAACGTTTCACTCAATACAAACTCGTAGTCAGACCTACAAGGTCCTCTTACATCCGACAAGGATATCATAGCGCGCTATACAAGAAACCCAAAATTTTGGTTTAGCGTCTCGGATAAACTCCGAAGATAGCTCGATTCTTTTAACACAAGTCATATAAGCCGGCGACTAGTCGCGGACTTTAAACGAAAAGAATCAGGAAGAAATCACTAACAGGCAAAACGAAAGCCGATCAGTCATCGCACAACCTCAAAGCTGAGAGTAAACCTAGGTCTTGCCCTAAACCCAGTCTTGCTGGATCTTGACATCTCACAGACATAGTATCGTATACGAGATCCCAAAACATGTCTCTTATCGCTTACACCTAAAACGCTCGCTAAAAAGTAGCATACGGACCAAGCGACAAAAAAAGAGTTAGGATACGAAGTGACTACTCGCATCCTTCCCTCTACACTTGACGAAAGTATAAATCAAAACAAAAGATGAAATCTCGCAAATTTTCATATTCATAAAAGCCGCAAAAGACGGCAGGATTCAAAGCCACCAACGGCCAGTCCCAAAACATAAGAATGCAACCTCCAACGGTCGCAGAATAAAATTACTAAAAACGGCCACACACGGCCAAAAAATACGATTCACAAAAGGAAGTCGACATTGAGAAATCCGGATGCAGAAATCCCAAATGAACTAGCAGGCTGGTCCACTTCCTCATTCACGCCTTGAGCGTTCCCACCACCCTCAGCGTTCTCATCGGCTCCGGCCTCCACCGTATCCTCGGACACCTCGATAGGTTCCCATAGTCTCCGGACTCTTTCTTCTACCGGAGGAACCAAGGACTCAGCATGAGCGCACTCGGCCATGAAATCCTTCATTTCAGCAATCTCGGAATCGAAGGAGAAATCCGGGTTCTGAGACTTGTAAAGGTTTACGACCGAGCCCCGGCACTCGCGGAAATCGCCAACAAACTCCTGAGTTTCTTTAAAGCCTTACTGCGTCTCGAATCCGTTCAAGAGTGAAGGACTTCCAGAAAAACGGCCTTTGACGAAGAAGATCTCTCTTGACAAAGACGTCACCAGGCAAATGCGCAGTAGGATTGTTCCCTACAAAGCAAAACTTTTCACTAAAACTCGCACTTCCGAAAAGGTCAAATAGACAACAGGGTTTTCGTCGTATTACCTCGGTTGAAGTTCCATGCTCGCGGAAATAGATGAAGGCAACTCTCCTCGACAGACTCGCCATCTATTTGGACGAAGAAGAAACGCTCCTGCCACGATTTGGGATTCGAAGTAGTCCCCTGAATCATGGCCATATCCTTCTTAGGCAGCATGGAGTAGTAACCGTCACTCCCCGTCGGCCGAGTGCCCCAAAGACCTTCGAAATCATCGGGACCAAGATCAATCCCGAGTTCGTAGCTAGCGATCAGTACGCCAAGCCAACTCTCCAAGGCAGGAACGCTGAGTTGGCTGATCGAAAGTTCGAAGCGGTGAAGCGCACGAACAATGGCACCAGGGATCGGGAACCACATACGGCAGTACGTAAAGAAAGCTTCGTAACATGTAAAGAAACCTTGCGGAGGATTCCTTGCACTCTCGTTACCAACGGGAATCCGGAATTTGACTCCTTTAGGAACCTGGTAAAAATCTCGAAGAACCTTGAGATATTTACGAGAAACCAAGCTCGGCGCAAAAGGAGCACCGGGCTGCCTCAGAGGCCTCCTCGGAACAGGAATCTCTGGCAGTGTTGGGGGCGAACCTACAAGGACTCGGTAATACGCATTCTTCTTTTCCTCCTCGACCAACTCCTCCTGCTTCACCGTCACATGGGCAGGAGAGTCATCCGAGGATGAAGGGGAAGAAGAGTTTCTCTTTGAGGATCTTGAAGACATTGTTCTTAAAGAGAGAGAAAGGATTCTTGAGAGAGAGAGTAAAATTCTTGTGATGAAGTAAGAATGAGATTTCTTACTCCATCCATATAAAGGAGGTAAAATCACTATTTACCCCGACTTTCGGCAAACGATTACGTCTCAACACCTTCCCATACGGCTATACCGCAAGCTAGGATCCGACAGGCACTACAGTTCCTAGCTAGCTGGGGGGCAAACTGTTGGGGTCAAAATCGGTCAATGACGAAATCGTCAGCCGAAAATCCTCGAAAGAAAAGCCAAGCGACGATCAAAGCCAAGAAACGGGTCGTCGCTCGATAAAACTCATGGGAAGGCACCTCCGCTCCCGCCTGGCACCAGCGGCAAGGGTCCTGGCGCCCATCCGTGCAATCATCTCATAATCTCGGGCAATGGCAGCACCTTGGTTCCTTAAAACCCATGTCCGGATCGTCCGAGATCTACAATGGTTCTTCCGCAAGGCCTTCCCGATTGTTTAAAAGATTCATCTTTTAACACATCTAAAGCTCGAAGCCACATTGCTCGCATCCTCGACGACGGAAAATCTACAAATCCAAGTCCATCTCAAATCCCGATACTCGAGGAATTTCGTTGGATTAGAAACGATTATCTCGAAATCTACGGCTAAAGACCTTCCCAAACTCAAAAGATTTCCCGCAAACGACTGACGGGGGAAAGATCGAACAACGAAAAACCCATAGATGGCAAGATGGCCTGGCACCGGCGGCACCCGTCACGAGGGCCGGCCTGGCGCCGGCGGCACCCCGGCCTGGCGCCAGTGGCACGCGGGACGCGGGCTGGCCTGGCGCCGGCGGCACCCCGGCCTGGCGACGGCGGCACGCGGGACGCGGGCTGGCCTGGCGCCGGCGGCACCCCGGCCTGGCGCCGGCGGCCAGCGGGACGCGGGCTGGCCTGGCGCCGGCAGCACGCGGGGACGCGGGCTGGCCTGGCGCCGGCGGCACCCCGGCCTGGCGCCGGCGGCACCCCGCCTGGCACCGGCGGCACCCGGCCTGGCGCCGGCGGGCACCCGTCACGCGGGCCGGCCTGGCGCCGGCGGCACGCGGAACGCAGGCTGGCCTGGCGCCGGCGGCACCCCGGCCTGGCGGCCGGTGGCACCCGTCACGCGGGCCGGCCTGGCGCCGGCGGCACGAGGGACGCAGGCTGGCCTGGCGCCGGCGGCAAGCGGGCCGGCCTGGCGCCGGGCGGCACCCGGCTTGGCACCGGCGGCACCCGTCACACGGGCCAGCCTGGCGCCGGCGGCACCCCGGCCTGGTGCCGGCGGCACCCGTCACGCGGGCCGGCCTGGCGCCGGCGGCACCCCGGCCTGGCGCCGGCGGCACCCGTCGCGCGGGTCGGCCTGGCGTCGGTCCGCAGCCCTCGTCCCGGTCTTGGTCCTATCGTGCCCGGTTCGATCCCATGTTAGCTTGTTCGGATCAATCTACGCAAGTTTGGCACGATCACGGTTATTCTAGAACGCCACTTTCTCGACTAAACAAGGAATTAAGGTTCCTTCGGAAACACCGAAACCTTCAAAGACCATCCTTTCGAAAAACCGTAAAAACGCCTAAACCGCCCAACGTGGCCAAAACGGCCCACTTACGATTTTCCGAAAACGAAGGATAACTATGACGGTTTATCTTTATCCTCACATAAGAGATAAATGTCAAGTTTCCAGAAGATAAATGTCAAGTTTCCAGAAGATAAATGTCAAGTTTCCCGATAAACACGAAGATGGACGAAAATGGAAAAAGCCCGACTCAGCCCGCGAGAAGATAGACCGTCTTAAGAGGAGTATATAAGGAGAGCTTTGAGGAAGAAGCAAACCAGATCAAAAACTTTCAAGCACTTAGCACTTAGAGCGATTTAGCATTCTTTTCTGTTTTCACTAGCGAGCTGCGACTCAACTAGGATAGACTTAGGCGACCAGACTAGCGGACTCCTCGACAGCCCTTACGGCCGATTTCTTTTCTTGTTGTACACGCTCAAACGAGAATTCAGAAATAAGATCTCTTTCGCTCAACTTTTACGATTTCTATTTTCGCAACTTTATTCTCTATTTGATTGTTTCGTGTGCGGCCCAGCAGATATCCGGGACCTTCAAGGAAGATCGGGTTAACTCGGTTTTCCTCCACAAATCTTTATCGGAAATTGACGGTGCGAATTTCGGTTCCCACACCTGCTTCTTCATTGGTGGCTTCTGTCACGTTTCCAATCTGAGGGGGAGGGGCTTGTCTGGCAGCCACATCTTCCTCAAACACATCTTCAAACCTAACAACATAACCCCTATCCAACCTCTTCATCCAGCTCTCCACAATCAAGTCATCCTCATCTCTAATATCTTCTGGTTCTGTTATCCGACCTAGTTGAGTCTTTTCTTCGTCGGTACAAGCCAAGATGTTCTCAATGTCCTGCAGTGTCAACGCCTTATTAAAATTTTCAAAACATAACATAACATGTTATCTACAATATTTTGATACATGGGACAACTAACCTTAGTATTCCCGAGTTCTTTATTTATTTTTGCTAGTGGAAAACCCTTCATTCCACTTCTCTTGAACTTTGATCGGCACATCCTTGGACATGTTGGGTCTACATCTTCAACTGACTCTCGGAATTTATCCCCCAATTTCTCAATGGCCTCAAATGCTAAGAACTACACATGTAAAAATACCTCTCCACTGTCAATATCTTAATTTCCATAAGAAAATTCAACATACGAGTCATATACACTTACCTCCATTGGAAGACAGAATCCGGGAACTGGCCAAATCACACCTTCTTTCACCTCCCCATCAAAATGGCTCATAGTGTTTGAAATTTGTTTCAACATGTAATCAAACGACAATCTACCCCAAGGGAATGTTTTTCATAAATTGAGATTGTCAACTACTCTCAGCAAGAATGGCTCCACGAGAGGGGCATCTTCACCGGCCCTTCTTTGTCCAACTATAATACTCGATAGAAAATACAAGACCAGCAGCCTCAACCTATCACGAGAAGGTTCCATTCCCTGCTGAACCATTGCTTTGACGTCTTGATACCTTACTACTCGATGGCCAAAATATTTCCTCAAAAAGTTCGTGCCTCCGGATTCCTTGTAGTTCAGTAAATAGTTTCTACAGTTCAATCCAGATATCAAAGCATGTTCTCTAATACCATAGCGGATTGGACAACCATTCACCGCAAACCATGCCTCTTTTTCTCTTACTATGCGTACGGTTCGGAGAAGGAGCATCCACATTCCCATTACCTTGTGGTTTCCAGCCTGTGGCATGTGGATTATGTGTTTGAACTGCGGATGATTCTCAAACCAACTCTTCTCTACCGGAGTCATCGGAGGCTGTAATTCGTCTAGGGTTTTCATTACATCAGCAATAAAACACCTCATTGATATCTTTATCTTCTTCCTATACTCAGACGGTGGGAAGTACATGACCAACGGTTTTATCGCGGCCGACGGCTTTTCACTGGAGTCCTGCAAACAAACAACAAAAAATGTCATTTAGTTATACTTGGTTATTCCTGTAGTTATTCCAGTTGTACAAGATAACAGCCTATCTAATTTAACCTACTCCTACACCAAACCATCAAACACATCAGTAACACCCGTCCAATTACTAAATAAGATCAAACATTATCATTTCATCATATCACAAACAAACCAGTTATCCTTAGTTCTACCAATTGTTTTGTGAAACTATGAGACAGACGTAGAAATACTTACCACGTTTAAGGTTGGATTGGAACTTCCTTCTTCTCTACCTCCTTCATTGCTTTGCACATTTGCACCAAGAAGATTATTCTCATCCAAGTTCGCCTCTCCTTGCTTTGATCTCTCTTCATCTTCTCCTAACTTCTCTTCATTCTCTTCTACATCATTCTCATCTAAGTTCGCCTCTTCTTCTTCTTCTTCTTCTTCTTCTTCTTCTTCTTCTTCTTCTTCTTCTTCTTCCTCTTCTTCCTCTGACCTCTCTTCCTCTTCTTCCTCTGACCTCTCTTCTTCTGACCTCTCTTCTTCTTCTTCCTCTTCTTCCTCTTCTTCTCTGACCTCTCTTCCTCTTCCTCTTCTTCCTCTGCATCATTTTGAACCGGGTTCGGCTCGTTCGCTTCATCTTCAACTCTTTCCTCGGTCTCGTTCTCTTCATTTTCATTAGTGTTCGTTTCAATCTCTTTCTCTTTATCTTCAACAGGGTTCGTCTCGGTTTCATCTCGATTTATTTCTCGCTCTTTCTCTTTATCTTCAACGAGATTCGCATCGTTCTTCTTCTCTTTCTCAATCTCTTTTGGAATCTCATTATCTTTCAATGGAGATGTTATATCCTTCAATGGTTTCGTCTTCTTCGTTTTCTTCTTCTTCCTAGTCCATTTTGTCTTCACCATTTCACTTCCCGCAACAAAAATCACGTCAATAGCTTTATCGAGACCTAATTGAGGGAGAGAGACATGACACACGACGGACTGAGACCATCGAGACCTAATCGAGAGAAAGAGAGAGAGACACGACGGACTGAGAACGATTCAATAACATTACCTCTTCTCCGCGATCTCTGGTTGTCTTAGTTTGGTCCGACGAGATCGAAGTTCTCCTTGTTTCGCGAGAGATAGAGAGAAACTGGAGAGTTTCGATAAAATGTTTAAAGGAAAAGAAGAGAAATCAAAATAGAAATACGAGACTGGGACAAGCGATTACAAATCGCGTTTGATTTTAGGGTATTGTTGGTTTACCCTGGTTTACCCGTGTAGATCCGACTGGTCACTGGTTGGGTGGGTTTGATCCTGGTTTTCTTTGTAAATATTGTCAATTTCATTGGTTTCTTAGTATTTCACTAATTTCTCAATTTATAAATAATTGTAAATGAAAATAGAGTTATAACTAGGAGATCATAGCTTTAAATTTTTGATCAAAGGGCACTGGAGACGTTTTCTCTCGGTAATAAGTAAGCCATCTTTTTATATGACCAATGCCACCCCGCGTGGGCCTTATCAGGACTCGATCCATAGTATAAAGCTTAATTTATCATATCTAATTGTACATTTTTCCATGGTTGGAGAGTAACTTATCTATAAAGAGATCATGACCAATAAATATGTAACCAATCTATTACAATGAACAGATCTAGATCGTCATTTGTATATGACCTGAATGATACCATGAATATATTTCCAATTTTGAATATTTGAATATCATCAGCAGTATTAATCTAGCATTATATGTCTGTTCTGAATAATACCACATATGTATGTGTATGTAGCGATTCATGTTTTGTCTAACTTATCGATTATGTATTTGTGTGGATTGATTAAGCTTTTGACTAATTTTTACATGAAAATGAACTTTGAGACCCCAAAACTGATTCATAAAGACAACTTTGATATTTTTTTAACACTACAGATTTCATTGAAGAACAAGGAGAAATACATTTTTTGGGATATAAAGCCGGCAAGTAACAAATATTCCCAAAGACTAAAGCCAGCAAGAAATTACTATTACAACTGGAACCAAGAGTTAGAAGAATCCAAAGATTCCCTGATACCAAAAGGAAGCAATATACAAGCGACTAGAGAATTTAGATAGTAAGATTAACATCACAACCACAAGACACCCTAGCAAAAGTAATCACTGACGAAGAAGGAATAAACACCTAGAAAGCCGAACTTTATTTGGTAAGAACCACATACCGCACCTCAATCTATTGCTCTATAGACAAAGCAGGAGCCACGAGGGAGAAAGCGATTAAACATCCTAGGAAGCAGAAGTGACAACCATTTAACTTTCAAACACCCACGACACGAAGAAGAAAAGAGCCGAAGCCCTTCTTCTTTGAAATCAAGCCGGAGAAACCAAACATGGACCACAATAGAACCTAAAGACCAACAGAATCTATTGCGTTGCTAAAAAATAAGGAAGATCATAACCTTCAACTTCGACGCGATCTTCACCAGATGGCGCGATCTTCACCAGATGGAAAGGAAAAATGCTCCAATGACCCACCGATAAACTCTAGAAGCCACACACAGAAGAAGCAGAGAAACCACGCATCCAAAGGGAAGAACAATCCACCAGCCGTTATATTTCAACCAAAACTCCAGATCTGAGATCTAGATCTAGATCCGCTTTCCAAAAATCATCTAGTCACAATAAAGGATAAAAGAACAGAGAAGCAGAAACGAAAACATAAGGAAGCTAAAGACAATAAGCTTTCCCCTCATAGTTCCAACACAGAGACATGCTCTGGTCACCAGAGGGGAGAGCAAGCGGAGGCTTGATACGGTGTCAAATTACCCTAAAGACTGACCAATTACTCTCTCAAATATGAGGTTCAGATGTAGTACTTAGGGATCGAATCCACAAGGAGCTAGGGAACCAATTAAATCTAATCAAACTATTAATTCTAGCTAGTTGCAGTTTTAAATGTGGAATAGCAATAAAATCCTAATTGAACAAGGCAGTTGCTCTACTATCAGAGAATGAAGCGGTGGAGACTTTAATTAAACAAGCGCTGGACTTAGGGTTCCTATTCAGGAATCAGAGATTATAATGCTATAGATGCTTGATAGTTGCTTGCATGATAAAATAGAGCTCAATCGCTTAACAACAGTGATGTCTCACTGGTTAATTAACTAGATCTTGTATCTCAACCGTCGTATGTTGATCACAAGAAAGTGTCAATCGATGATCCTTTAGAGATATCGATCGATACACCTTTCGCAACGTCGATTGATTGTCCAGTTGGGATATCGATCGACGGCTTCTAGCAAAGCCTTGGCACGAGTTGATAATGCCCACTAATCTTCCTAGATTGACTCTCATTTTCTTCTAGCAATCTTAGCTCAACAGGTTAGCTCAGGACAATATTTTAAGGATGCTTAAATCTACCAAACTCCTAAGATCAATATTCTAGTTAGCTAATCTAGAATAAAGCTTTAAGAACAACCTAGTTGATGAATATCACAACTAGTGTTGGGGTCAAAATCGGTCACGACAGAATCAATGCCTGAAAGTCCCCGGAAAGTATTTCTCGGAACAAAAGGTCTCTTATAAATCGAAAAGAGGTTATAAAACAAGTTCTCGAAATAGAATATCCAATCTCTCCGACAAACAACTCTCGGAAAACAAACGGCAAAACAAAAGGAGGTCGGAGCTTGGTCTTACCAGGTCAACTCACCATAAGACGAGATCAGTCTTCCCAGCTCACCCTAGGACAAGCTCACTTTGTTCTCCTTTGAGTCTAGATCAAAATGGATTTCGTTTCGTCTCAATCGGAGTTTCCGTCGAGATTTTACGAAGAGAACAAAGTCACTGTCCCGGCCACCTCGTGGGTGTACTCTCCCGGCGAGCTCAACCATCACGAGGGTCACCTCGCCCTCTGTAATGGCCACCTATCCCTAGGGAAAGCTCACCTTTGTTCTCCTTTGAGTCTAGATCAAAATGGCTTTTGTTTCGTCTCAATCGGAGTTTTCGTTGAGATTTTACGAAGAGAACAAAGTCACTGTCCCGGCCACCTCGTGGGTGTACTCGCCCGGCGAGCTCAACCATCACGCGGGTCACCTCACCCTCTGTAATGGCCACCTCGCCCTAGGGAAAGCTCATCTTTGTTTTCCTTTGAGTCTAGATCAAAATGGCTTTCGTTTCGTCTCAATCGGAGTTTCCGTTGAGATTTTACGAAGAGAACAAAGTCACTGTCCCGGCCACCTCGTGGGTGTACTCGCCCGGCGAGCTCAACCATCACGCGGGTAACCTCGTCCTCTGTAATGGCCACCTCGCCCTAGGGAAAGCTCACCTTTGTTCTCCTTCGAGTCTAGATAAAAATGGCTTTCGTTTCGTCTCAATCGGAGTTTCCGTTGAGATTTTACGTAGAGAACAAAGTCACAGTCCCGGCCACCTCGTGGGTGTACTCGCCCGGCGAACGCAACCATCACGCGGGTCACCTCTCCCTCTGTAATGTCCACCTCGCTCTAGGGCAAGCTCACCTTTGTTCTCCTTTGAGTCTAGATCAAAATGGCTTTCGTTTCGTCTCAATCGGAGTTTCCGTTGAGATTTTACGAAGAGAACAACGTCACTGTCCCGGCCACCTCGTGGGTGTACTCGCCCGGCGAGCTCAACCATCACGTGGGTCAGCTCGCCGGCGAGCTCAACCATGACGTGGGTGTACTCACCCGGCGAGCTCAACCAACACGTGGGTCAGCTCGCCGGCGAGCTCGGCCGTCACGTGAGTCGGCTCGCCCGGCGAGCTCGACCTGATCCCGGCCTGTCCGATTTACTTCGTCTGTCGTATCTTCCGTATAGCTGTGATATCCGACCTATGGGACCACATACTTCTCGATTCGTTTCGATTAAAGTTATTCTCGAAGTTTTATGACTAAAATCGATAAATCGTATAAACACCAAAAGGCCTAAGAACGGTCCGAAAGGATCTAAACTGGTCTAGATGCCCATCTACGCTCCCAGAAGAGATTCGAGCCCGTAAAAGTTATGACGGTTTATCCTAACTCGCGGAAATACGATAAATGCTAAGTTTCCAAAGATAAATATCAAGACTCGAAGATAACTATCAAGATCAACGTAAAATGGAATATTCCTAAAAGAGATAAACTTGGGCCCGAAGGCAAAGGAATAGATGGGCCACCGACCTAGAGCGACTATATATGAGAGCAGGAGCAGAAGAAAAAGGGGGATCCGCGATTCGAGACCTAGAGAACTCCCGTTAGCATAGAGAACTTAGAATTTAGGCGGTTAGACTAGCAAGGCAGGACCTAGAACGTCTGGCCGCCTCTTGTTCTATTTTTATCTTGTTTGCAGATCTCTGTTCCTCTGGGAAGGATCGGATAATTCTTTAACTCTAGAGCTCGGCACTTAGAAACCCTAGGCATTATTCTCGACATGCCTGTTTCTATGACCCACGCTCGTACTAAACGAACTCGCCCAGGCGGTTCAATCTCTTGTTCAATTCTTTCTAACTGAACTACGTTCGACTTGATCCTCGAAAGGGGTACGTAGGCAGCCTTTCTTACGGTCCAGTCCCAACTCTTAACAAACTCTTTTCCGCATTTATTTGGTCACTTGTCGTCGGCTCTCACAGAGAATCCTGACCTCAAGGAAAGTAGGGTTTTCATTGCTTTCCCTCATTATTAATCATTAAAATCGACGGTGTAAATTTCGGTTCCCACAGTTTGGCGCTAGAAGGAGGGGGGACGGATTACTCTTACTCATACGGCCGCAAAATGCTTGATCGAAGCAATGTCCGAAAATATGAAAGAAAAACTCACAGTTTGCGTCGACGCTGGTAAAACAACTCCAGCAGCTACTGCTCATATGGCCAACGCTTACGCAAACGCCGCAGTGCTCGAGCAAATCAAAAACCTAATCCCGGCTTTTCGACACAGGAAGAGCACGAAAACGAGCTCGCAATTTCTCTGTCTAAACAGAAAGGGCCATGATAAAATCTATCAAACCCCGAAAATTCTTCTTGTTACCAAGTTAGAGAAATCTCAACAAGCAAGGGTTCTACCAAAAAACGTTTTTTCGAGAAACTCTCAGAAAAATAAAACTTATTCTTCTCGAAACCTCGGAGAAACCCTAGAATATTCTTGAAAACGGAGTACGACAAATCGGGAAACAAATGACGAAACAGAAAAAGCTTACCAATACTTCCCAACCGTCTGAATCACCCCGAGGAAGCATGATATACCATGGATTTTACCCGTTTTTACCCATGGTATATGAGTGTTTTTACTACTATTATCTATGTTTTGGAGTCTATTAGGTATGTTTTCAGGTTCAGAAGCATTTTGGAGAAAAGTGATGTTTTAGGTGCCTTTTTGGAGCTTAAAGAAGAGTTCACCCGTGATCAAGACCAGAGGTCGACACCAGAGTTACACATCGATCGATGCACACTCTGTGCAATCGATTGACACACATTAGCCGAAGGACGATACGTCGAGACTATAATCGATCGATGTACACCCTGTACTATTGATCGATACTGAGGCGACAGAAAGACAAGTTGGACCTGGCCGAACTTGAAGCCCAAGATATCACATTTTACAAGAATGCCCCTAACGAGTTTTTAACCTAATGAACTCATATTTATATATGCCTAAGTGTTTTGGAAAAATAAGAGAGGAGACACAACATAAAGATAGAATAATAAAAGTTACAATAAGTTTTTATAAGTTTTCTAAGAGTTTCTCTTTCTTCTACTTATTTCTTTTTAGTTCTTTATTTGTTAACAGAGGTTATAGAATTCTAGACCTAGAGTAGAGATCCAAAGATATTTGTGATTGGAACCTAAGTGTTCACCCTCTAATAGGTCTATGAATTTCTATTATTACCTTGTTGCTATGAACTACTTAGCCATGTCCGAGTAGATTCATTTGTTAGATTTAGGGTTTAAATAGGATATGAGGGATTAGCCCCAACCTATAATTGCTATAGTTGTGATATTTACTGTTAGGATTGTTCACTAATGCTTTTTCTAGCTTAGCTACCTAGAACATGAACTTGGATTGCATTGTTTATTACATGCAATACCTGACAACATCCTAAACATGCTATGACCCTCTTGAGATATGCGAAAGCTGATCTAAGATCATGGTGAGCATTGTATCAACTCGCGCATAAAGCTTGCTTAGAGCCGTATCGATCGATACTCCTACAGAGTAATCGATCGACGTAGCTAGAGGTGTATCGGTCGATATTCCTATCGAAACATCGATCGATACCATCGGCAGAGTAGCCGACCGCAACACCATTTAGCATCTAAGTAATAGATGATCTAAATAATGCGAGAGCTGATAGATTTATTTAATAAGCGTTGAGCTCTGACATATCATGCAAGCAACTTGTTAGCCTTTATGGTATTTATAATCCTGAATTCCTGAATACTTACCATGAATCTAACTACTTTTCTTTATTGTTTCAAAACCAAATCCTTTCAACTGAGTAATCTTATCCTTACTCAGCAAACCTGCAATTTACTTTAAACTATTTTCAACCTAGCATAGTCATAAGATTGCATCTTATTTGTACACTAGCTCTCTGTGGATTCGATCCCTAAGTACTACAACTGAACCTCTTATTTGAGAGAGTAAAGTCACTCCTTAGGGTAATTTGAGTGATATCAAATTTGGCGCCGTTGCCGGGGAGCTTTGATACAATAGGATCTAATCTGATTAGGTCTAGGTTATTTCTATTTTTATTTTAATTTGTTTTCTGACACAAAATTTTTTCTTGTCTTTTCAGGTACATGCCAAGCAGCACCAGAAGCAACAAGGAATCCCAATTTTTGTTCTCAGAAGACCCTGCTAGCTTGGAACGTTCAATCCGCAACGTTCCGCATCGATCGACGCCATCAACTGCCTGTCGACCGATATTGACGCACCCTTGCCTACCGAGACATCGTCTTCATCGACCGATACTCGCACCTTCACGTCGACCGACACTACTTCACCGTCGACCGACATCTTTCATCCGACATCGATCGATACCCCTAACCGTATATCGATCGATACTACTCCGCGAGTCATGGTTGCGCCTATTATTCTCACACGAGATGAGAATAGAGACTTGCGTGACCAAGAAGGTCACCTTCGTAATGAAGCAGGTCAGAAACTCAACGCTCAGAATGAAGTAAACCCTGAGCCAGAAACTGCACCTACAGGAGCTGTTCAACCTGTAGAAGAGGCTGCTCGAACACTAGCTGACTACAACCGTCCAGATCAGTTCTACACCAACAGATCAGCCATTCGTCCCCCTGCTATTCAGAGAGGCGATTTCGAGCTCAAGCCGCAGTACTACACCCTTGTGGGACAGACACCCTACTATGGGCTGTCCAATGAGCATCCCATGGACCATCTGGAGAGGTTCGAGGATCTCATATCTGCTATCAAAGCCAATGGAGTCCCTGTGGACTACCTTCTCCGTAAGCTATTCAAACACTCTTTATCTAGAGAAGATTTACAGTGGCTTAAGCAGCTACCACCAGGATCTCTTACATCCTGGAGCGATATCAAAAACGCATTTTTGCATAACTTCTTTGATGATGCACGCACTGAAGACTTAAGAAGGAAAATTACCACATTCAATCAGGAGCCTGGAGAGTCATTCAAGGATACCTGGATCAGATTCAAGTCTTACCAGCGAGATTGCCCACACCATGGATTCAACAAAGTGCAGCTGCTCAGCACTTTCTTCAGAGGCATCGCACTGAAATATCAGATGGCTCTAGATACTGCGAGTGAAGGCAACTTCACCACAAGGAATCTTGAAGATGCTGTGAAGCTAATAGACAACCTAGCATCCAGCAACAGCACAAAGAACATTGTAAGAGCAATATCTGCAGCGTTCCTTGGAAAGGAACAAATAAATGAGGTACAAGCTACACTTGACAATGTTCAGAAACTGCTATACAAGCAAATCTGCTCAGTGGAGGATGCAGAAGCTGATGAAGAAGATGACTACATAGAAGCAGAAGTCAACTGGATCAGTGGAA